>CAUDMG010001281.1:0-600000 GCA_958450375.1 Homarus gammarus
TGTTATTCAAATGCGCTTGACAAACTTTTACCTACTCCCCCAGCCTTGGTAGCTCATCACTCAAATCTACTACCATCCAATTCCCACTTGTACTGGGATTAAAGTTGGTATGGACCTGAAACTCTTTTCTAGCGTCACTTTGTAGCCTTCACCAACTCCAATACAGATCACCTCCTTGGTATGTTTAGTGTTACTGAGACCTCGGGACTTAATAAGTTGGTCTATCTCTGATACAGTTTTCAAATCACTATCAAAAAAAAAAGCTACAATTCAAATTCCTTGTAAAAGTAAAAAGTGGGGGGTATGAGAACTTGAAGCGGTTTCTAGTCCCCCCCCCCCTTTGGGTAGCTCATTCCCATCAATACTAATCTAACTCCTTTTTGTAAAAATGATAAGCCGCTACTGAAAGCCTGAAATTCCTTTCCTGCGTCTTGTAGCTCATAACTCAAAAACTATTCAATTCCCCCTTGGGTACATGCAAACTTGGAAAACTTTCCCCCTATGTACCATCCTGCAACTTCCACATCCACTACTCAATCCTATTCAAACCAACCTCCCTTGTATGTAGTGTAAATGAGTCCTCAAAACTTTCCCCCTGTCGGATCCTTTGCAATCAGCCTACCATCACTAAAAATACTACAATCCCCAATTTTTCCTTGTATGTTAGTTGGGGTATTCGAAAAGCTGAAACTTTCCTGGTCCCCTTTGTTGGTAGGCTTCCACAATCACACACAATAACTGATCACACTCCCTTGGTTATGTATTGTAAAAAAAAATGAGCTGACTCTGTCCCTCAGGAGCGGTCACCCACCCTTGTCGGCTCCAAGATCACCCCAATTTACAAATCCAACCCCCATTGTCTAATGATTAGTGTAAATGAGGCTGTAACTTTTTCCTAGTCTTTTTTTTTTGTGAGCTTCAATCCACTTACCAAAAGTACTAAATACCAATTCCCCCTTGTAAAATCCTAGTGGGGTTAATGAGCTGAACCCCTCTGGTTTCCCCTTCGTAGCTTCAATCCAACAATACTAACTCCAACTCCTGTATGTAAAGTTGGTAAAATGAGCCTTGAAAACCTTTTCCTAGTCCTTGGGTAAGCTTTTCATTCCACTTCCAATTACTAAAAACAATACCAAACTCCTTGGATGTAAAGTGGTAATGAAGCCTGAAACTTATCCCTGGTTTTTTTCTTGGGGTAGATTCCAATCCAACCTCAAAATACTATGCAACTGTCCCTTTTTGTGTAGTGTAGTAAAGCTTCAACTTCTTACCTGGTCCTTGTTAAAAAAGCCTTTCATCACGTCCAATAACTTAAAATCAAATTTCCTTGTAAATTAGTGGGGTTGAGCCCCCCTGACTTTCTAGTCACCCCCCCTTGTAGCTCATCAACTCCAACGGGGGGGGTCGCTGGTATCAAACTCCTTTACTTGTAGTGGTAATTACATCGTGAACTTTTTCCCTGTGGTCCCCCCCCCTTGTAGCTCATCCCCTCAATACTGATCAATTTTCTTTGAGATCTAGCTGAAAACTTTTCCTAGTCCCCCCCCCCTTGATTAGCCCCTCATCACTCAATTACCTTATCCGTAACCCTCCTTGGTTGTAGTTTGTTAAATGAAGCCTTGAACTTTTCCTACCTTCTAGTCCCTTTTGTAGCTCCCATCACTAATTATGTAAAAATTCAAACTCTTGTCAATGTAGTGTATGAGCTGAACCTCACCTTTCTGGCGTCCCTTCTCTGCCACGCCCTTCCAGTGCACAATCCCGATACTAAAAATCAATTCCTTGTTATTGTAAGTTCGGGTTTTTTTTCCTGGTCGAGCTTGAAGGCATGAACCTTTTCTCTGAAATCCCCTTGCCTAGCCAACTCAAATGCCACCCTTACAATTACTCAAACTCAACTTCCTCCTTTTGTTTGTATAGTGGTCACATAAAGCCTGAAACGTTCTTCTGGTCCCTTGTAGCTTTCAAAATCACCACTCAATTCCTCTGCAAACTTTTTGTCGTACCACTCAAACGTGTTCAATGCTCCATGTAACTAGAAGAAAACAGAGCACTGAGAACTGCTACTTCCTGGCTATCTGTTGGTTACTGCTTATCATCACATTCCATACTCATAACATATCCCAACCTCCCTTTTCGTGGTAGTGTATTTCTTTAGCTATAACTTTTTCTGGTGACCCCCTTTATTTTTACTGTATCCAGCTCCCATAACCACATCAACATACACCAATTTCAACTCCCCCTTGTAATTGTAAAGGATTATATGATGAGCCCCACGAAAAAACCTTTTTGACGTTTCTGGTGTCCTTGTGCCTCAGTTACTCAACCTATAAACCTTACTCACTTCCTGTGTTAATGGCTAAAGTTGTACTGAGCTGAAAAAAGCTTTTTCCTGTGTGTCATTGGTAAGACTTCATCAACTCATACAATCAAACCTCCCCCCCCCTTTGTATTGTAGTGTTAATGCGCGCCATGAACTTGTCAGTCCTCTGGTAAAAACATGCACCGATTCCCCATCACTCCCCACTCAAATAAACTTAGTCACTCCAAAGGTTCCCTTTTACTTGACGTGTGGTATGAGCTTTTGAACCTTTCTGGTTTCCGTTGCACTCATCACTCCACTCACCTCTCAACTCCTTGATGCGTTGGTAGTGGTATTAGCTTAACCTTTATCTGTGCGGGTCCCTTTGTAACATCTCATACAACTCAATACTATTCAAAGTTATACCTTCCCGCCCTTTTGTCATGTAGTGGGCCATCTGAAGTTTTTTGAACTTTTTCCTTCTGTCTCCTTTTCGTTGCTCCCATGTCACATGTTCATGACTCCCACTGCCTAACCCTCCTCCACTTGGGGTAATGTTTAGCGGTAGGATGCTTGAATCTTTTTTTCCCTGGGCCCCCCCTTGTTAGCTACAGATGCGCACTGATCCCCCCAATACTAGTCATTTCTTGTAATGAGGCCCTTGGTAAACTTTTCCTAGTCCCTTACTGCGTATAAACTCTAATCACGTGCACTACTGAAACGAACCGTCCTTGTGATAATGGATAGTGGTAATGTAGGCGAACCCCTTTTCTGGTCCCTTTAGTGCTAGCTCAATCACATCAAAATGACTCTCAATCACACCAACTCCTTGTTGTCTGTAATGTGTTGCCATCTCGAGCTGGTCAATTTGTTCTTCACGCCTCGTCCCCTCCCTGTTATGTTAGCTCATACCAACACTCAATAACTACTCAACTCCCTTGTAGTGTAGTAATGGGTATTATTGAGCTGACACTTTGATTTCTAACGGCATGTTCCCTCTACACCGGAAGTAACCTAAGCTCCCTATGAATATAGAAGTTTTTAATTTTATTAAAAAAAAAATGTAATCCACGTGTGCCCGCCTACCACGGTGCCACCGATTGCTCCACGTACACCTCTGATCAACCAACAGAGTACACTACCTAAATCTACGATACAAGCATAACACTTCCCACGTACCTTGGTTGTTTTCACCAACCCTCAACTTGAACAGAACCGGCGGGGGGGTGAGTTTGCTCGAACGGAATGCCCCCCACCCACCAGACAGTCACCAACAACGCCGGTCGTCCACACCCAACCACCCCCCCCCCTAACCCCCCTCCTTCCCATAAGAACAAAGACCAAAACGCTATGACAAATCCAAACAACCGTCGTAAGACACCAAATGACCATTCAAATCAAAAACACAGGCCCACAAAATAACAACATACAACCCACCTGACACACCACGAAAGTATTCAAACATAACCAACTCCCTCAAAGAACCGCGCCAATATCGCGCACTCGCCAAAGGCCAGGGGGACCCACCCCTCATACTACACAAGGTTGACCCGACCACACGGCCACCCAAACCCTGTAACCACCCCCGGACAACAACCACATCACACACTCCCAACCCACCACAAACGAACCAAAACCCAACCACGCTCACTACCTCAACTTGCCCCTTGTACGCCCCCTTACCCACCATCGAACTTCCAGGTTGTCACGGAACGGGGAACGCTCTAATCTTTTCTAAGAGCGGCTCTTGTCTCTGAAAAGCCAGACAAAGGAAATAAAATGCATATGCGGTGCCTTGTTGACTGCGGGGGGGTGTCAAGGTCAAACTGGTTTTTGTGGATTATCCGCCCCCCCACCACATTCTATTCTTTATACCCCCCTCGCACGTAACACCTCTCAACGGGATTAGGCCTCACTAAAAACGAAAGGCAACCAAAAATATCGAGCCTATATTCCAGAGTTGAATTCGAATGCGCCCTCAGCCCCGACCACAAACTAACCTTCGCGTCTCAACTCACAGGCACTACCTGGTTGAAATACAATTTGGGTTCTAGTCAAACGTTAATAATAAAAATTTAAACTCCACTCATTAAACAACACTGTAATTAGGAAAGTCTCAAAACTTTTGAATACGAGTTTTGAACTCCAGAGCTCCGGGTGCACACAGTACTCCTACTCACAAGTGCACATTTACACGAACATCCTCGGCACTTTTACTCCTCATGGGGATCCTGAGGGTCCACTTTCTCCATTATGCTCTTTACCCACATGAATGAGATGTATCGAAGTGCTAAACATGTTTATGGAGCATATAGTATACCATCAAGCTATCATCCCTCGATAGAGTGGCTTAATCAATGCTACGATGTTGCTAAAATCTGCAACAGCTTACGCTAACCCAGCTAGATTAAGGTTACTGCGATTATAAGCTAGTACCCCCTATCTCCTCCTCCTTCTTTTTTTGTTAACATATGTGTTTCCCCTTCCTTCTTTTTAAAACCCCCGCAAAAATTTTCGTCTTATAGTACACTCCCAAAGCACAAAAATGTCAATTCTCATTCAAAATACACTTTCCGCCCAAAATCCTAAATTGTTAATAGTTGTGTGGGCGCTCCATTCATGTAATAACCTATGGGGCCCCACCATTCCCCTTTTCTTCCCCTCTACCTTCCGTACTCGGACCCTCTGTGCCACTCTTGAAAGAATACAAAAATTGTAACTCTTACTACCTATACCTCTACGTCATCCTCCCTACCTACGTCACCCGGACTTACGAGGATCCTCGTGTCCCCCTCTTCCGACGTACTATGCTCTGTGACTTCACTCTGCGGTGTACAAGTAGAGATAGTTTTTTTTTTTATTAAATTTTTACTTCTTCTTCTTTAATAGGGCGGACAATTGGTTAGTACTCCACGCTACATAACTGTGTTGCTGAAATGGCCCCATGACACACTTCTTCTCCTCATATTTCATACTTCCCTACTCACTCTTATTTTAAAAAATCCTCTTCACTCTCTCTCGCAATATTCTAACAACAAAACCAAAAAACTTTTAAACATTCCACAGTGGTCTCACGCGACCAAAACACTACATCACTTTTACACCCGCTTTCCTTTTTCTAACTTTTAAACCTTTAAAAATCAAAAAACGTACAACTTTTTTTGAACCGACACAACAAAACAAACAACTTCCATCCAGAAAAACATCTCTAATTGCAAGATATAGCTAGCCGCCGAGCCGGAGCCATATAAGAAAAAAATTGTAATAATCCCCGATACGTTTATATGTTTTTTTCAATAACCTCGGGAAACTGCTTTTCTTTCCCAGTCTCACCATTCTCTTTTTTTCTTTTTTTCTATTTTTTTTTTTTCTTGTTTCTTTTCTTACTTAACTTTCTTCATCACGTTTTTTTGTTTTTTTTCTTTTTCCTATCTTTTTCTCTGCCACTCTTATTTTGTTTTTCTTTTTTTTTTCTTTTTCTCCTCCCACTTTTTTCTTTTTTTTTTTTTCTTTTTTACTTTTCTCCTCCACTTTTTATTTGTTTTTTTTCTTTTCTTTTTTTTCTTTTTTTTTTTTTCTTCTTTTTTTTTTTTTTCCTCTCTTTTTTTTTGCATCAATCCACATTACTTAGCTTTCATTTTTCCTTCCCCTTCTATCCTGCAAAAATGTCAACGCCGGCGACTTCGCCGTGACGCTTTTTCTTTCTTGGGGAGTTCCTTACACCCCTCCACCTCATTCGGTTTTCAGAACCAAATATAAGACACAATATATGTTTTCCTTTTAGAAAAAAAAAATAACAAAACCCGCACCGAAACCACCCACTAAGAAGCTTGACTTTTTGTTTAATATTGTGAAAACAAAGCTAACTTAAACAATACTTACTTTTTTAAACAGCTTGTCACACTATAACATAACAAAAAAATTTTGGTGGTTCCTGGTGCCTGTGACATGGTCCTAACTCTCCACTACCCAACTCAAAACTTCCATTTCTTTTTTCCCCCTTTCCCCCACACACGCCTGGCATTTGTGAATAAGTTACCCTTTATGTATAGAACTAAACAAATAATGTAAATGAAATACTGTGTAACTTTCAGTGCCATAATATCCTGACAACCGGGGTTAATTATTATGACCCTTTGTAAACCCTACTCTGTAATCCTTTTGCGCTACCGCTCACAGGATGAGTGTGGGGTGCACAATAAAGTAGCCGCTGCAAGCGGCAAAATCAAAAATCAACCCACCACCCCACCACCACACCACCAACCACCCACCACCCCACCACCACCAACACCACCCCACCAACCACCATCATCAACCACCCCACCGCCAACCACCACCACCACCAACAACCACCACCAACCACCCCACCACCAACCACTCACCATCATCAACCACCCCCTAACACCGCCAACCACACCACAACCACCACCATCATCAACCACCCCACTACCAACCACCACCATCATCAACCAGCCCACCACCAACCACCACCATCATCAACCACCCCACCACCAACCACACCACAACCACCATCATCAACCATCCCACAACCAACCACCACCATCATCATCATCAACCACCCCACCACCAACCACACCCCAACCACCACCATCAAACCAACCCACCACCAACCACCATCATCAACCACCCCACCACCAACCACCATCATCAACTACCCCACCACCAACCACACCACAACCACCATCATCAACCATCCCACAACCAACCACCACCATCATCATCAACCAACCCACCACCAACCACACCCCAACCACCACCATCATCAACCACCCCACCACCAACCACACCACAACCACCATCATCAACCATCCCACAACCAACCACCACCATCATCATCATCAACTACCCCACCACCAACCACACCACAACCACCATCATCAACCATCCCACAACCAACCACCACCATCATCATCAACCAACCCACCACCAACCACACCCCAACCACCACCATCATCAACCACCCCACCACCAACCACACCACAACCACCACCATCAACCATCCCACCACCATCAACCACACCACAACCACCATCAACCACCCCACTACCAACCACCACCATCATCAACCACCACCTCACACCACCAACCACACCACAACCATCACCATCAACCATCCCACCACCAACCACCACCATGATCAACCACCCCACCACCAACCATCACCACAACCACCACCACTAATCTTTTAACATTCTTTTCAGCTGTTTTCGAATCAGTGGACGAGGGGCACGACTATGATGTGGTATATCTCGACTTTAGCAAAGCCTTCGACAGAGTCCCCCACGAAAGACTAATAAGAAAAGTGGAGGCTCATGGCAGTAAAGGTGATATTCCAAACGGATTAGGGCGTGGTTACAGGACAGGAAACAGCATGTGAGCATTAACGGCAATAAATCCGATTGGAGTAACGTAACAAGTGGAGTACCCCAAGGCTCAGTACTTGGACCATTATTATTTATTATATACATAAATGACATAGATATCGGCGTAGACAGCAACAAAAGTAAATTTGCTGATGACGCTAAAATAGGGCGTGTAATTAAATCTGACGAGGACTCCACAAAACTACAGGAAGATCTAAACAAATTTTTCGAATGGTCTGAATTATGGCAGATGAAATTCAATGTGGACAAATGTAAAGTACTTAGTCTAGGAGATGTAAACAGGGAAACCAGAAACCAGATGAACAACGATGTTATAGAGAAATCCACATGTGACAAAGATTTATGAGTAATGATAAGTAGGAATCTTAAGCCAAGTAAACAATGTGAATTTGCTCGAAACAAGGCTAATAAAGTACTTGGGTTCATACAAAGGAGTGTTAGTTACAAGACTAGAGAGGTTATCCTAAAAGTATATCTTAGGCTTGTGAGACCTCACTTGGATTATGCAGTTCTTTTCTAGTCACCGTATTACAGAATAGATATAGAATCCTTGGAAAGAATTCAGAGGAGAATGACAAGACTAATCCCGTGCATTAGGAACCTTGAGTACAGAGACAGGTTAAAGCATTTTAATTTGCACTCCCTCGAGAGAGGTAGAGTGATGGGCGATATGACAGAGGTGTATAAATGGAAGTCAGGGCTAAACAAAGGTGATATAACAAAGGTACTCAAACTATCCAACCAGGAAAGAACTGGTAACAATGGTTTTAAATTCGACAAATTTTGATTTAGGCGCGAAATAGGTAAACATTGGTTTGGAAATAGAGTAGTGGATGAATGGAACAAGTTACCAAGCATCATTATTGACTCGAATACGATGGATAGCTTCAAACATAGAGCAATAGGGGTTGGGTGTAAATGGGACTGCCTAGTATGGGCCAATAGGCCCGCTGCAGTTTCCTCCATTCTTATGTTCTTACCATTAACCACCCAACCACCAACCATCACCACCAACCATCCCACCACCAACCACCACCACAACCACCCACCCTACACCACACATTGCCACACCTCAACAAAATGTACCACAACACGAGAGAGAGAGAGAGAGAGAGAGAGAGAGAGAGAGAGAGAGAGAGAGAGAGAGAACACTTTAATGGACTTAACGAATAAATTATAAAAGGTATAATTATGGTGGCGTGAGGCGCGTGACCCTGGCCACTTATACTGATTTAAGGGGATTGGCTGGTAAAAAAAAAGTTATTATTGTTATGAGTTTGTAAATATTAGTTATTTTGTCCTTACTGGGGGTAGAAGGGAAGGTGGGTAGAGGGGGAGTAGAAGAGAGGTAGGGGTGGTACAGAGGGAGTAGGAGAGAGGTAGGGGTGGTACAGGGGGAGTAGGAGAGAGGTAGGGGTGGTACAGGGGGAGTAGGAGAGAGGTAGGGGTGGTACAGGGGGAGTAGGAGAGAGGTAGGGGTGGTACAGGGGGAGTAGGAGAGAGGCAGGGGTGGTACAGGGGGAGTAGGAGAGAGGTAGGGGTGGTACAGGGGGAGTAGGAGAGAGGTAGGGGTGGTACAAGGGGAGTAGGAGAGGAGGGGGGTAGAGGGGGAGTAGGAGAGAGGTAGGGGTGGTACAGGGGGAGTAGGAGAGAGGTAGGGGTGGTACAGGGGGAGTAGGAGAGAGGCAGGGTGGTACTGGGGGAGTAGGAGAGAGGTAGGGGTGGTACAGGGGGAGTAGGAGAGAGGTAGAGGTGGTACAAGGGGAGTAGGAGAGGAGGGGGTAGAGGGGGAGTAGGAGAGAGGTAGGGGTGGTACAGTGGGAGTAGGAGAGAGGTAGGGGTGGTACAGGGGGAGTAGGAGAGAGGTAGGGGTGGTACAGGGGGAGTAGGAGAGAGGCAGGGGTGGTACAGGGGGAGTAGGAGAGAGGTAGGGGTGGTACAGGGGGAGTAGGAGAGAGGTAGGGGTGGTACAAGGGGAGTAGGAGAGGAGGGGGGTAGAGGGGGAGTAGGAGAGAGGTAGGGGTGGTAGAGGGGGAGTAGGAGAGGAGGGGGGTAGAGGGGAAGTAGGAGAGGAGGGGGTAGAGGGGGAGTAGAGGGGGAGGAGGAGAGAAGGGGGGTAGAGGGGAAGTAGGAGAGGAGGGGGTAGAGGGGGTGGGGGGTAGAGAGGGGTAGAGGGGGAGGGGGTAGAGGGGGAGTAGGAGAGGAGGGGGTAGAGGGGGAGTAGGAGAGGAGGGGGTAGAGGGGGAGGAGGAGAGGAGGGGGGTAGAGGGGGAGTAGAGGGGGAGTAGGAGAGGAGGGGGGTGGAGGGGGAGTAGGAGAGGAGGGGGGTAGAGGGGGAGTAGGAGAGGAGGGGGGTAGAGGGGGAGTAGGAGAGGAGGGGGGTAGAGAGGGAGGGGGTAGAGGGGGGTAGAGAGGGAGGGGGTAGAGGGGGAGTAGGAGAGGAGGGGGGTAGAGGGGGAGTAGGAGAGGAGAGGGGTAGAGGGGGAGGGGGGTTTAAGTAGTTCCTTGTTTTATTATAAAAGGATTGTATCTATAATTCCTGAGTGTAGATCGACCGTAAGTTCCACTGTATATGAGTGAATGAGAAAGGGACGGCGTTTATGTATTATAAACGTTAGGTCACGTCCTTACTATATAACTTGCTGTGAGCGACTACTCGAGTAAGGGCCTCAAGTAAGGGCCTCGCTGTGCAGGCTTACAGATACGCTGACGACGAGCCTCTACCCTCTCGGGAGAGTTGCCCTCTCACGTGTACAACTCATGTCTTACTCATAGACAGTGGAAAGTTACAGGGTGGTGAATCTTAATATAATATCAGATGTATTGACCCACATATAATATGTTCTGTTGATGAGACAGGGGCCCATTACAGTAGAAGGGGAGGAGGAGAGGAGGGAGTAGAGGGGGAGTAGGAGAGGAAAGGGGTAGAGGGGGAGTAGGAGAGGAGGGGGGTAGAGAGAGAGGGGGGGGGAGGGGGGTAGAGGGGGAGTAGGAGAGGAAGGGGGTAGAAGGGGAGTAGAGGGGGAGGAGAGGAGAGGGGTAGAGGGAGAGGAGGAGAGGAGAGGGGTAGAGGAGGAGTAGGAGAGGAGGGGGGTAGAGGGGAAGTAGGAGAGGAAGGGGGAAGAGGGGGAGGAGAGGAGGGGGGTAGAGGGGGAGTAGGAGAGGAGGAGGGTAGAGGGGGAGTAGGAGAGGAGGAGGGGGGTAGAGGGGGAGGGGGTAGAGGGGGGAGGAGGAGAGGAGGGGGTAGAGGAGGAGAGGAGGAGGGGGGTAGAGGGGGAGGGGGGTAGAGGAGGGTAGAGGGAGGAGGAGGGGGTAGAGGGGGTAGAGGGGGTAGAGGGGGAGGGGTAGAGGGGAGGGGGTAGAGGGAGAGGAGGAGAGGTAGGGGGGAGAGAGTGAGGGGATAGAGGAGGTAGAGGGTGAGGGGGTAGAGGGGGAGGGGGAGGAGGAGGAGGGGGTAGAGGGGGAGGGGGGTAGAGGGGGAGGAGGATGAGGGGCTAGAGGGGGAGGAGGAGGAGGAGGGGGTAGAGGGGGGGGAGGAGGAGAGGAGGAGTGGGGTAGAGGGGGAGGGAAGAAGAGGAGGAGAGGGGAGGGGGAGAGGGGGAGGAGGAGGGGGTAGAGGAGGAGGGGAGAGGAGGAGGGGGAGAGGGGGGGGGGAGGAGGAGGAGGGGGAGAGGGGAGGGGAGAGGGGGGGGGGGGAAGGAGGGAGGGGGAGAGAGGGGAGGGGAGGAGGAGGGAGAGGAGAGAGGGGGAGGAGGGAGGGGAGAGGGAGAGGAGGGGAGGAGAGGGGGAGGGGGTAGGGGAGTGGAGAGGAAGGGGGAGGAGGGGGAGGGGAGAGAGGGGTAGAGGGGGAGGGGGAGAGGGAGAGGGGGAGGGGGAGAGGAGGGGGAGGGGGAGAGGGGGAGAGGGAGGAGGGTAGAGGGGGAGGAGAGGAGGGGGAGAGGGAGGGGGAGAGGGGGAGGGAGAGAGGGGGGAGAGGGGGAGTAGAGAGGAGGGGGTAGAGGAGGAGTAGGAGAGGAGGAGGGTAGAGGGGGATGGGGGTAGGAGAGGAGGGGCGAGGGGGAGGGGGGTCGGAGAGGGGGCTAGGGTGGAGGCGGCTCGAGGGCGAGGGGGAGTAGGAGAGGAGGATGAGAGAGGGGGAGGGGGAGAGGGGGAGGGGAGTAGGAGAGGAGGAGGATAGAGAGGGAGGGGGTAGAGGGGGAGGGGGGTAAGAGAGAAGGAGGGTAGAGGGGGAGTAGAGAGGAGGGGAGGTAGAGGAGTAGGAGAGGAGAGGGTAGAGGGGGAGGGGGAAGGAGAGGAGGGTAGAGGGGGAGGAGGGAGGAGGGGAGGGGGGTAGTGGGGGAGGGGGGAGGGGGGTAGGGGGGGAGAGGAGGGGGGAGGAGGGGAGGGGAAGGGGGGGTAGAGGGGGAGTATGAGAAGAGGGGGGGTAGAGGGGGAGGGTAGAAGGGGAGGGGGAGTAGGAGAGGAGGAGGATAGAGGGGGAGGGGGTAGAGGGGAAGGGGGAGTAGGAGAGGAGGAGAGAGGGGGAGGGGGGTAGAGAGGGAGGAGGAGAGGAGGGGGGTAGAGAGGGAGTAGGAGAGGAGGGGGTAGAGGGGGAGGGTAGAGGGGGAGGGGGGTAGAGAGGGAGTAGGAGAGGAGGGGGTAGAGGGGGAGGGTAGATGGGGAGGGGGGTAGAAGGGGAGGAGTAGAGGAGGGGGATGGTAGAGGGGGAGTAGGAGAGGAGGGGGTAGAGGGGGAGGGTAGAGGGGGAGGGGGTAGAAGGGGAGGAGGAGAGGAGGGGGATGGTAGAGGGGGAGGAGGAGAGGAGGGGGGATGTTAGAGGGGGAGTAGGAGAGGAGGGGGGATGTTAGAGGGGGAGTAGGAGAGGAGGGGGTAGAGGGGGAGGGGGGTAGAGGGGGAGTAGGAGAGGAGGGGTGATGGTAGAGGGGGAGTAGGAGATTTGATTTTGCCGCTTACAGCAGCTACTTTATTGTGCACCCCACACTCATCCTGTGAGCAGTAGCGCAAAAGGATTACGGAGTTGAGTTTACAAAGGGTCATAATAATTAACCCCCGTTGTCAGGATATTATGGCACTGAATGTTACACAGTATTTCATTTACATTATTTGTTTAGTTCTATACATAAAGGGTAACTTATTCACAAATGCGTGAGTACAGGTGTGTGAGGCAGTATGTCTGGCCTCACACTTTGTTATTCACATTTACGTGAGAAGTATTCAATCACATTGCGTATTTGGTTCTGTACATGAGAACTGATATAATTACTAGGTGCAAAAAAGTGGATACAATCTTAGTATGCTGGCTATCTTGCCATTAGAGATGAAGTGTTGTGCAGGAGAGGAGGGGGTAGAGGGGGAGTAGGAGAGGAGGGGGTAGAGGGGGAGTAGGAGAAGAAGGGGGGTAAAGGAGGAGGAGGAGAGTGTAACAAGACAAAACTCGTAAAGAAGATCTACATATTAGGGTGTGTCAATTTTGTCAACATGTTAAAAATCAAATTTGGTAGTCAAAATATTGTGCCTCTTTATGTCTAAACTTGAGATTAGCAAACAAAAATGAATTGAAATAACCCTCACCTACATCAATTATACCTTAAAGTTTCAAATATCAGTATTTCAACAAATTAATGAGACTTGATTAGAATTATTCACTTGATATTAACTAATCTCATGTAAGCATATGGATTATGGAGTATTTTATGGTTCTATAGCTTGTGTACAATATGCATGTCAGAACATGAACATGAACAGGCTCTCCGTGTGGGACAGTTTAATTCTTGTTTTGACTTGTACCAAGCGTGAGGATAAGGCGCCCGGCTCACTCTCCTTCTAGATATCATAGACGGTGGTTTGCTCTCATTGCACTTGCACCTACTCTACCAGACGAATTCTACATTTTAATTATTGTAAGTAGGGCATATTGATTGTCGCAGTTACTTATCATTGTATAAAACATTATGTTCTAAGAAATTATTTTGTTATTTCTGTTACAGCATTTTTGATAAACAAATTGATATTTTTTGAAACAACAATTGAATTATGAAACATTGAAATATTTTTCTATTTGTCAGATAGTGTGAAGATGTCAAAATTGAAGACAAGAAGTCAGTTGTCAACCCACTTGAGCCTGCTAGTTGGTAAAGGGAAGGAGCTTCCTGTATCAGAACTTCCAACAGTGAGAGACATGCTAAGATTAGGGTTACTCCTTCGAGAAAAAAATGCAAAGGACAGAAGGAACTATACAGATAAAGAACTCATAAATGACATGATAGTCCCTCTTCTGCATCAATGGACAAAAGCTAGTGCACTATTCAAACCACCTGTGATTAATCAGTGTCGAACTATTGAGCTAAAACTAACGAAATTATGGCACAAAGCAGTTGAAACATCACTTGGTAAAGGAAACTTGGCCAGGAAAAATGAATTTCTGCACACACTTGATACTCTGTTTGACATTTTGACCTGCAAGTGCTCCATACAATTATGTTCTGAATCCAACTGTTCTCACTCAGGTAAGAGAGAAAATAATTCCCACATTGATTGTGGTTGTCCTCGTGAAAAGAAGATCCCTGTTTTAGAGCTTGAATTTATAAAGGCACAGAGGACAAAGGCAGAAGGCCAAGGCAGTATGCAAATGGGTTCAATAGATTATTCAGAAACAAAGAAGCAGATTGCTAATGCCAAGAAGAGAGAACAAATCCGAGAGAGGGAACAAAAGAAGAAAATGAAGAGTGAAGAAGCCATCCAAAGAGAGGAAGAGCTGTGTCAAGATGTTTATCACTTCTTTGATAGTTCTTCTGATGAACAGGAAGCAACATCAGATGATAGTTCCAAAGAGCCATCTGAACCTTTACCAAAGAAAATGAAATACAACACAAGAAATATTTCAAACATTGCTTTAGCTAGTATTCGCCACCATGCTGGACTTCGTGAGGCTGCAGAAATTGCAACTGCCGCTTGGATAGATGCAGGCCTCATCAGCCGAGAGGATGTATCTTTGGTGATAGATCATAATAAAATTAGAAGAGCACAAGAAAAAATAATGAAGGAAATATCTGATCAGCATGAAAAAGATTTAAGCGAGGGAGGGCTCTCCTGTCTTTTGTTTGATGGAAGAATAGATGACACAAAAGTTTTGCTAGAAGTAGAGGGAGTGAACAGAAAGTTTCCAGGTCTCATCAAAGAAGAACACTACTCTGTCTGTTCTGAGCCTGGTGGTCGGTTTTTGTTTCACTTTGCTCCCGAAACTGAAGTAGAAGGGAAGAAACATGCAGGGGTCATTGCTGATCATATTTTATGTTGGGTTCAGGAGAGAGGACTTGGCAGTTCACTGCAGGCTGTTGGTGGAGATTCAACTGCAGTGAACACCGGATGGCAGGGGGGTGTAATGACGCATTTAGAGAAAAAACTAGGAAGAAGACTTGTTTGGATTGTATGTGATTTACATACAGGCGAGCTACCTCTTCGTCATCTCATCCAGGAACTTGATGGTCCTACAAAGAGCAACAACAAGTGGTCAGGTCCCCTTGGCATCATGCTGGATGAAGCAACACAACTAGAAATAAATACAACCTTTCCAAAGGTCGAAGTTGGCCCTCCCCTTCCGGCGTTGTCTGAAGGAGTCATCAAAGATCTCAGCACAGATCAATCCTATGCTTATCGTATTGCCCAAGCAATAAGATCAGGAGAAGTGCCTCAGTCATTGGCTCTCTTGGAGATTGGACCTGTCAGTCACAGCCGTTGGTTAACTACAGCTCTTCGTTTCTGCAGGATTTGGATTTCCAAACACGAATTGAAGGGCAAAGTGCTGAAGAATTTGAGGTTAATTGTTGAATTTATTATTGGAGTTTATCTTCCCCAGTGGTTTAGTGTGAAACTTAATCCTATGTGGGTGGATGGGCCCAATCACCTTTTGTTTCAATTGCAGCTAGTAAGAACACAGAGGAAGGTAGTGAGGGACATCGTGTTACCTGTGGCAAGAAGGTCCGCTTGGTATGCTCGATCAGAAGCAGTTTTGCAAGCAATGCTTTGCAGTCAATGTACCAATCTCCGAACCGAGGCTGTAGAAGTCATTCTAAAGATTAGAGGAACGCTAATAGATGACGACCAGTTGGGAGACTGTTCGTTTCATTCAAGAAAAGTTCCCCCAATAAACGTCAATGCCACCAAATTGTCAGAATTGGTTGACTTGAGTTTGGAAGTCTTAGAGCCACCATTGACAACAAGTCTAACTAGCCAAGAATTGAGAAACCTTAAAGAGACTCCAATGCAGGTGCCGAAGTGGCCTTCCCACACTCAAAGTGTGGAGAGATGTGTGAAAATGGTCACAGAAGCAGCGGGCCATGTTTACAGCCACGAGAGGCGAGAAGGTTACATCAAAGCACAAATAGCAAGCAGACTACTGATGACAAGAAACCAAAGCAAAGAGAGTATGAAGGCATTGGTTACTTTCAAATAGACTACGGATAATAAAATATAATAATTTGAAACTTGAAACAGTAACATGTGTGCAAACGCTGGTTATGTTATAAATTCACAAATATGTACATTTAAAAATCCATTTGATGTAGGTAGGACTTATTATAAAAAAAAATTTATGCCAGAATATTGTTTTGCATGCTTAAAGACTACAATAAATTGCTACCAAATTACTCGATTTTCAATTTAGCCAGTTCACCCCCTAAATTGACACACCCTAATACATATAGGTAGAATATTTAGTGGTAGGAGTGTAAAGAGAGGAAGTTTGGTAGCGTGGCCGGCTAGTTATTTACACTTATATTACGTTCTTAAGGGACACCTTCTCAAACACCGCTTCAATACAAATACTTATCAATTACGACAATGGCATGGACACATTAATAAAACCTTCTATCAAAGTTACTAGAACATTATATTTACGTTACTAAACACTGACACTCGGACACAAACATGAAATGAATACACTTCCCACAGTAAGTAACTCACCCTATGGATAGCTCTGACAAAGACTCAAGTGTGACCTGAGGGAGGTCCAGCAGGTGCTTCTGGACTGTCTCCTATGGAAGACTCTGCTTAGCTGATGACGCGAGGGGTCTGGTCGGGAGGGAGACCCCCCGACCTGAGGGAGGTCGGGCGTGACTCTGTCCTCTGTCGACGGTGACGTGACAGTCGACCAAGAATATCAGAATGGAAAGACAGGCTGCTAGAATCTAGAATGACCCTTGGACGGGACTACAGAGCCTTTATATGGGGGAGAACCAGCAGGCAATTGACCTCTGCCAATTGACACTAAACTGGTTAGATCTGGACAGCTGTGTTTGCCCAGGTGCGTGATCATGCCCGGGTGTGTCTTGGCAAGGTGTGGTTTCTTTAACAAGGTCAGAAGTACTTAGTGGCCGGGGTCAGGTCTCTTGGGACTGTAGGGTGTGTCGACTTGGTATGTGGGTTACTACAAGGGCCTATACCTAATGTTATAGGTGTTGTAATTCTCTGGGCTGTAAGCTGTGGTCTGGTAAACAATCATTACACCTCCAGCCAAGACCAAAGCCTCCATGTCAGAGAACTGATGACACATATAGACAGTAACAAGTGCTCGCGGGCCCTTCGTGCCCAGTGAAAATTTGAACGCTCGTGCTTGGCTAGCGTACAGCGAATGAGGGTGCTCCAAGTCCGTAGACTTGCATCATTTTCCATCGTAAATAAAATGGTTAATTAATGCCTTCCTAAAGAAACCATCGGCATGGGACCAAGTTTGTTCCACTCTACGAATTTTTTGCGATTTTTCCACCAAGTTTGATGAAAAACGATTGTGCCGTTTCGGCTGCCCAGAACAGACAGACAGACAGACAGACGCCTAGTCCTATAGTATATTAGATATCATGTGCAGTATCTAGGATAGTCCCTGAGGCGATAAAACAATCTCACATGATATGTTTTTCTGCTGGCTAAGTTTGATCTGACAAAGCTTACTATAAGAGGAGGAGGGGTGGTAGAGGTGGAGTAGGAGAGGAGGGGTGGTAGAGGTGGAGTAGGAGAGGAGGGGTGGTAGAGGTGGAGTAGGAGAGGAGGTGGTAGAGGTGGAGTAGGAGAGGAGGGGGGTGGGGGGAGAGGGGAGGGAGGGGGGGGAGAGGGGGGGAGGAGAGGAGGGGAGGGAGGGGGGAGAGGAGGGGAGGGGGGAGGAGGGGGAGGGAGGGAGGGGGGAGGGAGGGGAGGAGGGAGGGGGGGGAGGGGGAGGAGGGAGAGGAGGGGGGAGGGGGAGGGAGGAGAGGAGGGGGGGGAGGGAGAGGGGGAGGGGGGAGGGGGGGAGGGAGAGGGAGGGGGGAGGAGGGGGAGGAGGAGGGGAGGGGGGGAGGGGAGAGGGGGAGGGGGGTAGGGGGAGGGAGGGAGGGGGGGAGGGGGAGGGAGAGGGGGGGGAGAGGGGGGGGGAGGGAGGGGGGGAGGGGGAGGGGGAGGGGGGGGAGGAGGGGAGGAGGGAGGAGGGGGGGAGGAGGGGAGAGGAGGGAGGGGGGGAGGAGGGGGAGTAGGAGAGGAGGGGGGAGAGGGGGAGGAGGGAGGGAGGGGGGGAGAGGGGAGGGAGGGGAGGAGGGGGGTAGAGGGGGAGGAGGGAGGGGGGAGGAGAGGGGAGGAGGAGGGGGAGGGAGAGGGGGAGAGGAGAGGAGGGGGGGGAGGGGAGTAGGAGGGAGGGGGGAGGGGGGAGAGGAGGGGAGGGAGGAGAGGGGGAGGAGGAGAGGAGGGGGGGAGGGGGGAGGAGAGGGAGGGGGAGGGGAGGGAGGAGGGGAGGGGGAGGGGGGAGGAGGAGGGAGGGGGGGAGGGGAGGGGAGGGAGGGGGAGAGGGGGAGGGAGGGAGGGGGAGAGGGGGAGGGGGAGGGGAGGGAGAGGGGGAGGGAGAGGGGGGGAGGAGGGGGAGGGGAGGAGGGGGGAGGGGGTAGGGGAGGAGGGGGGGGTAGGGGGAGGAGGGAGGGGAGGGGGGTAGAGGGGAGGGAGGGAGGGGGGTGAGGGGAGAGGGAGAGGAGGGGGGGTAGGGGGGAGAGGAGGGAGGGGGGTAGAGGGGAGGGAGGGAGGGGGGAGAGGGGGAGAGGGAGGGAGGGGGGAGAGGGGAGGAGGAGGAGGGGGGAGAGGGGGAGGGGAGGGAGGGGAGGAGGGGAGGGAGAGGAGGGGGGGGAGGGGAGAGGAGGGAGGGGGGGTAGAGGGGGGGAGGAGGGGAGGGGGAGGGAGGGAGAGGGAGGGGAGGGGGGAGAGGGGAGTAGGAGGGGAGGGTGGAGAGGGGAGAGGAGAGGAGGGGGGAGAGGTGGAGAGGAGAGGGAGGGGGGAGAGGGGGAGGGAGAGGAGGGGGTAGAGGGGGAGAGGAGAGGGAGGGGGAGAGGGGGGAGGGGAGGAGGGGGGGAGGGGGAGAGGAGAGGAGGGGGGAGAGGGGAGGAGGGAGGAGGGGAGAGGGGAGTAGGAGAGGGAGGGGGGGAGGAGGGGGGTAGGAGGGAGGGGGAGAGGGGGAGGGGAGGTGGGGGGAGAGGAGGGAGGAGGGGAGGGGGAGGAGGAGGGAGGAGAGGGAGGGGGAGAGGAGGAGGAGGGAGGAGGGGGGTAGGGGGAGAGGGAGGAGGGGGAGAGGGGGAGGAGGGGAGGGAGGGGGGAGGGGGAGGAGGGAGGTGGAGGGGGAGAGGGAGGGGAGGGGGGAGGGAGGGAGGGGGAGGGAGGGGGGGGAGGGGGAGGGAGGAGGGGGGGGAGGGGAGGAGGGGGAGGGAGGGGGGGAGGGGAGAGGAGGGAGGGGGAGAGGGGGGGAGGAGGGGAGGGGGAGGGGGAGAGTAGGAGAGGAGGGGGGTGGAGGGGGAGTAGGAGAGGGAAGGGGGGTTGAGGGGGAGTAGGAGAGGAGGGGTGGTAGAGGTGGAGTAGGAGAGAAGAGGAGGGGAAGAGGGGAGTAGGAGAGAAGAGGAGGGGGAAGAGGGGAGTAGGAGAGGAGGGGGTAGAAGGGGAGTAGGAGAGGACGGGGGGAGGGGGGGGTAGAGGTGGTGGAGGAGGAGGTGAAGGAAGGGGGGTGGTGGTGTTCTATAAATACCAGTTGTTGTGAAATTCTTTTGATTGCATAATAAGACTCACTCTAATTGGGTGGTTCTGTCGTAACCACTTTCATTCCTTATGATATAACAGCCTAGGCAATTACACACACACACACACACACACACCACCCTCGTCATCGCCACCTCCTGCCACCAGCAACCCCCCACCCACCTCGCTCAGTCCGCCACTACAACAAAATTCAGCCCATAAGAGCCCACACCAATAGATATAAGAACAGCACTATGCCATCTATTGTTAAAATAATAAACAACTCCTGATTTATGTACTGTACAGCCCTGTAAATCTATTCAACGCATATTATATCATTATGTCTAAATCAAATGTAAGTGTATATTTTCAGCCACCGGCTGCAACTCTATTAATAAACCGTTTATTATTATTATTATTATTATTATTATATATAAAGCACACACACACACACACCACTAAGGTACGCTCACCATCAACACGCTTTATTTCAACTCTGTATTCTCAGTCGACCATAAATAACTATTGATAATTATACACCTCACAGCGCTGACGTCTTGGGTGACGTGGACGGATGATGTCATACATGTTTGACCTGAAGATTACTCCCTCCCCCCACAGCTTATTTTATCATCCTAACGCTATCCTAACCTATCCTATCCCACCATATCTATCCAACCCAACCTAACCTAAGCTCAGTGTTGCCAGATGTACGACTACCTTAGTGTTGCCAGGTGTATGACTACCTCAGTGTTGCCAGGTGTATGACTACCTCAGTGTTGCCAGATGTACGACTACCTCAGTGTTGCCAGGTGTATGACTACCTCAGTGTTGCCAGGTGTATGACTACCTCAGTGGTGCCAGGTGTATGACTACCTCAGTGGTGCCAGGTGTATGACTACCTCAGTGTTGCCAGGTGTATGACTACCTCAGTGTTGCCAGGTGTATGACTACCTCGGTGTTGCCAAGTGTATGACTACCTCGGTGTTGCCAGGTGTATGACTACCTCAGTGGTGCCAGGTGTATGACTACCTCAGTGGTGCCAGGTGTATGACTACCTCAGTGTTGCCAGGTGTATGACTACCTCAGTGGTGCCAGGTGTATAACTACCTCAGTGTTGCCAGGTGCATGACTACCTCGGTGTTGCCAGGTGTATAACTACCTCAATGTTGCCAGGTGCATGACTACCTCGGTGTTGCCAGGTGTATGACTGCCTCAGTGTTGCCAAGTGTATGACTACCTCAGTGTTGCCAGGTGTATGACTACCTCAGTGTTGCCAGGTGTATGACTACCTCAGTGTTGCCAGGTGTATGACTACCTCAGTGTTGCCAGGTGTATAACTACCTCAGTGTTGCCAGGTGCATGACTACCTCGGCGTTGCCAGGTGTATGACTACCTCAGTGTTGCCAGGTGTATAACTACCTCAGTGTTGCCAGGTGCATGACTACCTCGGCGTTGCCAGGTGTATGACTGCCTGTGTGCTGTTAGTGTTAGCAGTAGAAATAGAAGCCACACTATTTTAATTTAGTACAACAGCCGCATAGTCAATTCTCGTCACTTATTCAGAGTAATGTGTTGAAACTGTCAATAGTTGTTGGTGCATAATTAACAAGGTGGGTGTTCATGGATAGTGGCATTCTAGTCTAATAGTCCACCAACTGGTAATTTTTTGAGGAGCACCTGAAGATTAGCCACCCCAGCTTATTTCACCTGAAGATTAGCCACCCCAGCTTATTTCACCTGAAGATCAGTGACCCCAGCATATTTCACCTGAAGATTAGCCACCCCAGCTTATTTCACCTGAAGATTAGCCACCCCAGCTTATTTCACCTGAAGATTAGCGACCCCAGCTTATTTCACCTTAAGATTAGCGACCCCAGCTTATTTCACTTGAAGATTAGCGACCCCAGCTTATTTCACCTGAAGATTAGTGACCCCAGCTTATTTCACCTGAAGATTAGCGACCCCAGCTTATTTCACCTGAAGATTAGCGACCTCAGCTTATTTCACCTGAAGATTAGTGACCCCAGCTTATTTCACCTGAAGATTAGTGACCCCAGCTTATTTCACCTGAAGATTAGTGACCCCAGCTTATTTCACCTGAAAATTAGTGACCCCAGCTTATTTCACCTGAAGATTAGCGACCCCAGCTTATTTTACCTGAAGATTAGCGACCCCAGCTTATTTTACCTGAAGATTAGCGACCCCAGCTTATTTCACCTGAAGGTTAGCGACCCCAGCTTATTTCACCTGAAGGTTAGCGACCCCAGCTTATTTCACCTGAAGATTAGCGACCCCAGCTTATTTCACCTGAAGATTAGTGACCCCAGCTTATTTCACCTGAAGATTAGTGACCCCAGCTTATTTCACCTGAAGATTAGCGACCCCAGCTTATTTCTCCTGCAGATTGAACCCCCTAATACTATCTAGGGTTAGGTTAGGTTAGGGCGGGGAGCATTACCACATAATAGGTACATCTTAAAAGGGACATTACTCTCCATTTGTGTCCCCAAACATGTCCACTACCCCTCCCTCCCCCCCCCCCCCCCTATATCCTGTTACTCTATTGAATATATTACGAGGGTTAAAGATAAGTACTAACATGTTATTCGTGTATTTGTATAGAAAAAAAAAAGATAATGTTTAATACTTGAGACGATCAGAGGTTGAATGGTCATACACACATACACGCACACTCCCTCTGGTCACGAAGATGTATTGAATCCTTACCTGTGTGTGGGAAAAAAAAAAACTCATTCTCATGCCACAAACCTCCCTTTACTGGTGTGTGGAAGAAAACGGCTCTCAACAAAAAAAAACTCTGTACTTAAGGTGATCGATGAATTTCAGAATAAACACTACGATTCCTGTTGTCTCGATAAGGTTGTCAAAGTCATTCGTCCGTTGTGTCATATTTTTTCAACACAATTTTGTATAGATTGTTTTGGTACATGAACTATGGCGATGAGTACAACAACCAATAAGAACAAGGTGATGAACAAGTAAGGTATACTACTTATCGTTCCCAAATTGTACCCAAATTAACTGAATATTTCAATTCCCAAATTATATGCAAGTGGTTGAATTGTGGTTACTGGTACAAGTATCAGTACACAGATTAGTACATTGGTGGGACCCGTAGTACAGCACTTACAAGACGATACAGTACTACACTTTATTACGATAAATTAAAGGAATATTCATGGTTCGAACACATCATCATCTTCCGTGGTTTATGGGTCGTAAAAATGGCGAGATACTTGAGTGGTGAAAATATTCGTACACCCTTGAGACGAGTGCAAGAATTCCCCGCCAGCATATGTGTGTGGGCGGTGGTGGAGTGTGTCTGGCGGCGTCCGGGATCTTGCTTGACTGTTTTATAATGAGTCTGATACAAGTGGCAGGATACACGCTTGAAGAGAATCGTGTAAACGGTGACTTAACTCAGCCACTACAAGCACAACGCCAGTTGAACAGCGTAGGAGACACGGTTACTAACACACACACACTAGCTGTACACATCCTGAGTGTTTGTGTTGACTAGTATAGCAGGATACAGCCATCATGCAACCTGTACTAGTTGTCACAGTTATGTCACGGGTGTCCAAGTACCGTATATCGTGTCCACGGACTAGGGGGGAAGATTTCACGGCAGAATGCGACAGAATCTCCCTCAGCCAATGATTACATCTCTGGTAGTCGTTCAGAGGTATGATTGGCGTCGGGGCGTTAAAACCTCTGGCGAGCCTCTCCATGACCATACAGTGTGTTATTACAGCTTGTACATCATATTACAGGAAATACAACTACTGTACTCGCACAATACAGCGTTACCAGAAAGGAGAGGAGGGGTCAATATTGTAATTTCCTCATTTTCTTACTAACAAAAAAAAAAATGGGTAGCCTGATGAGTCTTCCCCAGCTTATTTCACCTGAAAACTAACAACCCTAACTCTGCCTGAGGATTAGGTTAGGTTAGGTTTGGTTAGATTAGGCGAGGGCGGTTAATCTTCAGGGGTATAAGCTGGGAGGCTAATTTTCAGGTGATCCGAGAGAATGACCTTCACTCACCCACCTTGGTAAATAAGTCGGTACAGTACCTAGTAAACGCAACATTTCCACGATCATAATACACAAGTCGTCGAGTTACCTACAGGTGTCTCATTAACTTACTAACATCTAACCTAACCTAACACTTTAACTGTGATAGCATGACATGTACAATGTATGCAGAATATTGTATTAAATGAGTAAACTGACTATCTATGTATACTGAACACTGCGTAAGAGGGGAAGCAATAAATGATAAATAAATGAGAAAAACGATGGAGAAACAAAGGAAGAATTAAACAAAAACCACAAATAATAGGAGAAAAATACGGGGCAATAAAAAACAAGGAGGAGGAGGAGAAGAAGAAGAGATGGAAAAAGGAATGGGGGGAGGAGGAGATGGAAGAGGAAGAGGAATAAGAGGAGAAATAAAACCAGATGATGATGATGGTAATAATACTGATGACGACGACGACGATGTGATGCTGACGACGATGATGATGATGATAGGAAAATAAGCGCAGATGAACTCCCAAGAACTTGAACATGCCAACAAGTGCGCCCCTTTGTGAAGTAAAACTGCGCATCAGGAGTCCTGCGCCTCGACCAAGTAAAAAAAAAAATATGGTGACAGGATTCCAGGAAAAGTTGCGTAGGATACTGATACAGGATACGGGCTAGCAGTGAACAAGATATGAACAGCAGTGAACAAGATATGAACAGCAGTGAACAAGATATGAACAGCAGTGAACAAGATATATACAGCAGTGAACAAGATATGAACAGCAGTGAACAAGATATGAACAGCAGTGAACAAGATATGAACAGCAGTGAACAAGATATAAACAGCAGTGAACAAGATATAAACAGCAGTGAACAAGATATGAACAGCAGTGAACAAGATATGAACAGCAGTGAACAAGATATGAACAGCAGTGAACAAGATATGAACAGCAGTGAACAAGATATGAACAGCAGTGAACAAGATATAAACAGCAGTGAACAAGATATGAACAGCAGTGAACAAGATATGAACAGCAGTGAACAAGATATAAACAGCAGTGAACAAGATATGAACAGCAGTGAACAAGATATGAACAGCAGTGAACAAGATATAAACAGCAGTGAACAAGATATGAACAGCAGTGAACAAGATATGAACAGCAGTGAACAAGATATGAACAGCAGTGAACAAGATATGAACAGCAGTGAACAAGATATAAACAGCAGTGAACAAGATATGAACAGCAGTGAACAAGATATGAACAGCAGTGAACAAGATATGAACAGCAGTGAACAAGATATGAACAGCAGTGAACAAGATATAAACAGCAGTGAACAAGATATGAACAGCAGTGAACAAGATATGAACAGTGAACAAGATATGAACAGCAGTGAACAAGATATAAACAGCAGTGAACAAGATATGAACAGCAGTGAACAAGATATGAACAGCAGTGAACAAGATATGAACAGCAGCGAACAAGATATAAACAGCAGTGAACAAGATATGAACAGCAGTGAACAAGATATGAACAGCAGTGAACAAGATATGAACAGCAGTGAACAAGATATAAACAGCAGTGAACAAGATATGAACAGCAGCGAACAAGATATGAACAGCAGCGAACAAGATATAAACAGCAGTGAACAAGATATGAACAGCAGTGAACAAGATATGAACAGCAGTGAACAAGATATGAACAGCAGTGAACAAGATATGAACAGCAGTGAACAAGATATGAACAGCAGTGAACAAGGTATAACAGCAGTGAACAAGATATGAACAGCAGTGAACAAGATATGAACAGCAGTGAACAAGATATGAACAGCAGTGAACAAGATATGAACAGCAGTGAACAAGATATGAACAGCAGTGAACAAGATATGAACAGCAGTGAACAAGATATGAACAGCAGTGAACAAGATATGAACAGCAGTGAACAAGATATGAACAGCAGTGAACAAGATATGAACAGCAGTGAACAGATATAAACAGCAGTGAACAAGATATGAACAGCAGTGAACAAGATATGAACAGCAGTGAACAAGATATAAACAGCAGTGAACAAGATATAAACAGCAGTGAACAAGATATGAACAGCAGTGAACAAGATATGAACAGCAGTGAACAAGATATAAACAGCAGTGAACAAGATATGAACAGCAGTGAACAAGATATGAACAGCAGTGAACAAGATATGAACAGCAGTGAACAAGATATGAACAGCAGTGAACAAGATATGAACAGCAGTGAACAAGATATGAACAGCAGTGAACAAGATATGAACAGCAGTGAACAAGATATAAACAGCAGTGAACAAGATATGAACAGCAGTGAACAAGATATGAACAGCAGTGAACAAGATATGAACAGCAGTGAACAAGATATAAACAGCAGTGAACAAGATATGAACAGCAGTGAACAAGATATGAACAGTGAACAAGATATGAACAGCAGTGAACAAGATATAAACAGCAGTGAACAAGATATGAACAGCAGTGAACAAGATATGAACAGCAGTGAACAAGATATGAACAGCAGCGAACAAGATATAAACAGCAGTGAACAAGATATGAACAGCAGTGAACAAGATATGAACAGCAGTGAACAAGATATGAACAGCAGTGAACAAGATATGAACAGCAGTGAACAAGATATAAACAGCAGTGAACAAGATATGAACAGCAGTGAACAAGATATGAACAGCAGTGAACAAGATATGAACAGCAGTGAACAAGATATGAACAGCAGTGAACAAGATATGAACAGCAGTGAACAAGATATGAACAGCAGTGAACAAGATATAAACAGCAGTGAACAAGATATGAACAGCAGTGAACAAGATATGAACAGCAGTGAACAAGATATGAACAGCAGCGAACAAGATATAAACAGCAGTGAACAAGATATGAACAGCAGTGAACAAGATATGAATAGCAGTGAACAAGATATGAACAGCAGTGAACAAGATATAAACAGCAGTGAACAAGATATGAACAGCAGTGAACAAGATATGAACAGCAGTGACTGAGATATGAACAGCAGTGAACAAGATATAAACAGCAGTGAACAAGATATGAACAGCAGTGAACAAGATATAAACAGCAGTGACTGAGAAATGAACAGCAGTGACTGAGATATGAACAGCAGTGAACAAGATATAAACAGCAGTGACTGAGAAATGAACAACGGTGAACGAGATATGAACAGCAGTGACTGAAATGTTCTTCGTCTCCAGGAGTTGTTATTGCTGTAATGTTATTGTTGTTCTGTGTTCCAGTGATCATGACACCATTTGGACAGGAGAGAGAGAGAGAGAGAGAGAGAGAGAGAGAGAGAGAGAGAGAGAGAGAGAGAGAGAGATCTAATCACTATGTTTACCTCCTGTGATGGAACAAGGTCGCACAGAATATAAATATATAATCTTTTATTAATATGACTATACCGTCATTATCATTATTTCAACAGAGTATACACGTGTTGTGTGTACCAGTATGTGTGTATGAGTTTGAAGTCATTAATTCTGTTTCACCTAAAAAAAAAAAAAATAGTTTCTCATTACCCCCTCTTACCCCCCCCCCCCCCCCCACACACAGTAGCGGGGTATTCCCAGGCCGGTCCGCAACAACACCCCTGCGGCGTTATAATTCCGGACACTAAACAGTTGATCTCTCTCTCTCTCTCTCTCTCTCTCTCTCTCTCTCTCTCTGCCAGATAACAATTACACAACATAATCACCACCAAATAGGGTTAAAAATATCTTGCTTCTTAATATTCTCGTAATTAGGACAACCGGCGGATCTTTAATTTCTGGGACATTATCTTCGTTAACTAATAACACCTAATTTGTATATTTTCCATCCGTTTATTAAGCCAGAAATTACGGGAAAAATGTAGCTCCTAAAGGGCTGGGAGGCTTGGAGTGTGGTGAGCCTCAGAGCTGCTGCTACCATCACCAGTGTACAAATTTGAAGAGAGAACTGCTTTTAATTATATACCTGATGTGAATTATTTATTACAGTGAGAGAGAGAGAGAGAGAGAGAGAGAGAGAGAGAGATCAACTATTTTACCCTCAATATTAAACGCCATGTAAAGTAGAAAGTTATATTACTTCCTAGGAGTTATATTGGAGTCCAGCAGACCAGCCTACGACATTCTTTCCCAACCATACAACAATAACAACAAAAAACTATAACAACAACAAACAACAACAACAACAACAATAACAAACCAACAACTAAAATAACATCAAGAACAACAACAGCGACTACTACTAGCAACGCCACTACTACAGCCACTACTACTAGCAACGCCACTACTACAACCACTACTGCGAGCAACGCCACTACTACCCATACTGCAACGCCACTACGCCACTACTAGCACGCACTACTACACTACTGCGAGCAACGCCACTACTACAACCACTACTACTAGCAACGCCACTACTACAGCCACTACTACTAGCAACGCCACTACTACAACCACTACTGCGAGCAACGCCACTACTACAACCACTACTACTAGCAACGCCACTACTACAGCCACTACTACTAGCAACGCCACTACTACAACCACTACTACTAGCAACGCCACTACTACAACCACTACTACTAGCAACGCCACTACTACAACCACTACTACTAGCAACGCCACTACTACAACCACTACTACTAGCAACGCCACTACTACAGCCACTACTACTAGCAACGCCACTACTACAACCACTACTACTAGCAACGCCACTACTACAACCACTACTACTAGCAACGCCACTACTACAGCCACTACTACTAGCAACGCCACTACTACAACCACTACTGCGAGCAACGCCACTACTACAACCACTACTACTAGCAACGCCACTACTACAACCACTACTACTAGCAACGCCACTACTACAACCACTACTGCGACCAACGCCACTACTACAACCACTACTACTAGCAACGCCACTACTACAACCACTACTACTAGCAACGCCACTACTACAACCACTACTACTAGCAACGCCACTACTACAACCACTACTGCGAGCAACGCCACTACTACAACCACTACTACTAGCAACGCCACTACTACAACCACTACTGCGAGCAACGCCACTACTACAACCACTACTACTAGCAACGCCACTACTACAACCACTACTACTAGCAACGCCACTACTACAACCACTACTACTAGCAACGCCACTACTACAACCACTACTACTAGCAACGCCACTACTACAACCACTACTACTAGCAACGCCACTACTACAACCACTACTACTAGCAACGCCACTACTACAACCACTACTACTAGCAACGCCACTACTACAACCACTACTACTAGCAACGCCACTACTACAACCACTACTACTAGCAACGCCACTACTACAACCACTACTACTAGCAACGCCACTACTACAACCACTACTACTAGCAACGCCACTACTACAACCACTACTACTAGCAACGCCACTACTACAACCACTACTACTAGCAACGCCACTACTACAACCACTACTACTAGCAACGCCACTACTACAACCTACTACTAGCAACGCCACTACTACAACCACTACTACTAGCAACGCCACTACTACAACCACTACTACTAGCAACGCCACTACTACAACCACTACTACTACAACCACTACTACTAGCAACGCCACTACTACAACCACTACTACTAGCAACGCCACTACTACAACCACTACTACTAGCAACGCCACTACTACAACCACTACTACTAGCAACGCCACTACTACAACCACTACTACTAGCAACGCCACTACTACAACCACTACTACTAGCAACGCCACTACTACAACCACTACTACTAGCAACGCCACTACTACAACCACTACTACTAGCAACGCCACTACTACAACCACTACTACTAGCAACGCCACTACTACAACCACTACTACTAGCAACGCCACTACTACAACCACTACTACTAGCAACGCCACTACTACAACCACTACTACTAGCAACGCCACTACTACAACCACTACTACTAGCAACGCCACTACTACAACCACTACTACTAGCAACGCCACTACTACAACCACTACTACTAGCAACGCCACTACTACAACCACTACTACTAGCAACGCCACTACTACAACCACTACTACTAGCAACGCCACTACTACAACCACTACTACTAGCAACGCCACTACTACAACCACTACTACTAGCAACGCCACTACTACAACCACTACTACTAGCAACGCCACTACTACAACCACTACTACTAGCAACGCCACTATTACAACCACTACTACTAGCAACGCACTTCTACTACCACTGCCACTACTACGACTATTACCACTACTACTAGCAACGCCACTACTAGCAACGCCACTACTACTAGCAACGCCACTACTACAACCACTATTACTAGCAACGCCACTACTACTACTAGCAACGCCACTACTATTACCACTACTACTAGCAACGCCACTACTAGCAACGCCACTACTACTAGCAACGCCACTACTACAACCACTATTACTAGCAACGCCACTACTAATACTAGCAACGCCACTACTATTACCACTACTACTAGCAACGCCACAACTACAACCACTACTACTAGTAACGCCACTACTACAACCACTACTACTAGCAACGCACTACTACAACCACTACTACTAGCAACGCCACTACTACAACCACTACTACTAGCAACGCACTACTACTACCACTGCCACTACTACGACTATTACCACTACTACTAGCAACGCCACTACTAGCAACGCCACTACAACTAGCAACGCCACTACTACTAGCAACGCCACTACTACAACCACTATTACTAGCAACGCCACTACTACTACTAGCAACGCCACTACTATTACCACTACTACTAGCAACGCCACAACTACAACCACTACTACTAGTAACGCCACTACTACAACCACTACTACTAGCAACGCACTACTACAACCACTACTACTAGGAACGCCACTACTATTACCACTACTACTAGCAACGCCACTACTACAACCACTACTACTAGCAACGCCACTACTACAACCACTACTACTAGCAACGCCACTACTACAACCACTACTACTAGCAACGCACTACTACTACCACTGCCACTACTACGACTACTACCACTGCTACTAGCAACGCCACTTCTAGCAACGCCACTACTACTAGCAACGCCACTACTACAACCACTATTACTAGCAACGCCACTACTACTACTAGCAACGCTACTACTATTACCACTACTACTAGCAACGACACTACTACAAGCAACGGCATTACTACAACCACTACTACTAGCCACATTTTTTTTAACGTGGCTTCCAACCTCCCCCAATAGCCACACCTTCGCCGCCATTTTATTACCTTAATGTTAAATATCCTAATACATAAGTAGATATCCTAGCTGTGTTGAATTAGTTGAGCTGCAGACCTATGCAGCATTCAGTGACTGTTGCCTCATAGTCAATATGTGCAACTGTTGTCGGCTTTGGGGCCAATGCCGACCGAAGGAGACAGAAGGACAGTCGACATCTCATCCAGGCTGTAAGATAACTTCTGGGCTGCTGCTTCTGTTCGGAGATCACCTCCGTGAGTCTGGCGTAGAGGCATCTTGCACTTGGTCCCATCCCACCAGAGGTTGTGAACACTAGAGGAGTGAATCTGCCTTGATCAACGTTCTGAATTCTCTCCCCATATGCCCTTCTCTTGTCGTTCTCGTTCCTCCTATGTGCAGCATCGAGAGCTAAGTTACGGTGACATGCGGCCATGGGATAAAAAATCCTGGTGTCAAAGAAGGCTCGCTGTCCCCGCGTCCAGAATCCTCGAGCACTGACGTCAACACGGGCTTCGTTAGATGTGTTTGAAGTCCTATGTTGGAAAATCTCACCGTCCAATGGAAGGAGGGTCGGTTCAACCCTGACATCACGGAAGATTTCCTTCAACATATTTGCTGTGAGATCCCTTACTTCGTCATGCCTCATGCATATGAAGTCCCCTTTCTTGCACACCATGGCGTGATCGACGTCATAGAAAGAGTCACACACGCATTGGGAGGGCAAACCTTCTACTGGCCTACCGTACCTTAGAGCATTGGCATCTGTAAATTCTTGTTTAGTGAAACTGAAACCATTTGCCCTTAATGGTTTAAGCTTAAAGCCACTCAGTCAGACTAAGTTTAAAGTCACTTCAAGTCACTCAGTCAATCTAAGCTTAAATTCACCCAGCGAACCTAAGTATAAAGCCACTTAAGACTAAGCTTAAAGTCACTCAATCAGTCTAAGATTAAGGCCACTTAGTCAGTATAAGGTCTAAGTCGTTCAATCAGTTTCAGCCAAAAATTACTCGGTCCGTATAAGCTTCAAGTCATTCAATTCAGTCTATGCTTTAAGTTATTCAGTCAGTCTAAGCTTGGACAATGAACCTTTACATACAATGGTCATCAACAGGTAACTCACAGGGAAGCTTAATTCAGCTCTGAAAAGTATGAAAGTTATCTTTGTAATTATAGTAAAGCCCCCACTTACCGGAACTACATTGATATAGCGGATTATCCTCCCCCGTATAGTTCGCTAAATGGAGGTTTCACAGCTAATGGACCACGATCTACCGGACTACCCTCTGATGGACGTCCTTGGCTTGGTGTGTGTGTGTGTGTGTGTGTGTGTGTGTGTGTGTGTGAGAGATATAGAGAGAGAGAGAAACTGATTAGTGTGTGTTGTGGGGATGGTAATTTCGTTTCCTCGACATCGGGATAAGGGATGGCGATGACGCACGAGGCCTCTACACAGTTCTCGGAAAACTACTTCGCTAAGAGAGAGGAAAAAGGCCACGTTGACGAAAAAAATAGCCAGGGGAGAAGGATGGTGATTGGTGACAACACGGTGCCTCGAAAACAAATCTTTTGTCTTTCCCAGAACCAAATACTACCAACTCCGTCGCCTTCGCCTCTAACATCAGCAACGCCCACAGTATTGGAATGGTGAGTGTAGGTGAAGATCATTCCTGTGTGTAATGTGTTAATTAGGCAGGTGTAGGAATGGTGAGTACAGGTGAAGATCATTCCTGGGTGTAATGTGTTAATTAGGCAGGTGTAGGAATGGTGAGTACAGGTGAAGATCATTCCTGGGTGTAATGTGTTAATTAGGCAGGTGTAGGAATGGTGAGTACAGGTGAAGATCATTCCTGTGTGTAATGTGTTAATTAGGCAGGTGTAGGAGTGGTGAGTACAGGTGAAGATCATTCCTGGGTGTAATGTGTTAATTAGGCAGGTGTAGGAATGGTGAGTACAGGTGAAGATCATTCCTGGGTGTAATGTGTTAATTAGGCAGGTGTAGGAATGGTGAGTACAGTGAAGATCATTCCTGTGTGTAATGTGTTAATTAGGCAGGTGTAGGAGTGGTGAGTACAGGTGAAGATCATTCTCGGGTGTAACGTGTTAATTAGGCAGGTGTAGGAGTGGTGAGTACAGGTGAAGATCATTCTTGGGTGTAACGTGTTAACTAGGCAGGTGGAGGAATGGTGAGTACAGGTGAAGATCATTCCTGGGTGTAACGTGTGTTATGCATGGCGTAATGCACAGTAATGCATTGCATTATACATAGCAAAATATTTTTATGCTCGTTACCCTCAACTTATGTATGTAAAATATTTTGTATAATTATTTGTGAGCAAAACTGGTACTTGATACATAAAAATTTTCCTAAGATGTGTGTATGTATGTTGAACTATTTTTGCAGCTTAATGTAGGAGTTGTTTTATATAAGTGCTGTTAGGCTTGTAGTCCCCCGGTATATGGGGTTTTATCAGTCATTGGTGGGCATTGGAGTGAGAGGACGTCTGAGTTTGTCAGTGGTGGATACCTTCTCAAATATGGTTTAGTTGAGTATTATATATTCAGTGCTGCTCTATTATTATTTATTGTGTGTAAAGTGCAATCAATTGTGGTGTTGTTTATGGTTTATATAGTGTTTATATATTAGTCGTTTATTTAGGGTGGAAAACCAAGTGCAGTTTAACTTTGTAAGGCCTATGATGCTTTGTCCTATTCTAAATATTTCCAAAGCCAGTAATTAGGTATATTATTTATTCTCTTAATTTAATTTATCCGTTCATTATGTAACCTGCACATTTATTATGGTAAACTTTTGCTATTAAATTGTATTTAAATCTTTCGTGATGTGTATAATTCCAAACCTTCACTCCTGAACTGTTGTGATACAGTAAGAGGACTGTGATTGAACTCATGATGCACAATTTCGTCCTTATTTGTGTTTATATCTTTTGTATTTAACATTGTTTGTTGTGTATTAAAGTAACATTAATTTTAAGTGATAAACATTAAGGACTAAGGTGTGCTGAATTGCCTATTTGTTTTTTTGTTGTGCCATATGTGCCTTCATTATTATATTCATCTTTCACGTAATTCAAGTTGCTAAGTTATGACATAACACGTGTTAATTCGGCAGGTGTAGGAATGTTGAGTGTAGGTGTAGACACTTGCTGAGTTTAAAATGTTAATTCAGCGCCATTGAACACAAAACAAGTAGAACCCTAACACAAACGACCATTGTAAGTTATACTCCCCATTTACCTGTTGATGAAAGAAACTAACACACCAACCCATAATGGCACTCTAAAACCCTCCTGTATTCACAACAGTAATCAGAGTTGCTGTAATTAATGTAAGTTTTGCAGCTGAACACCTTTGCCTTACTCCTGTGGCGCTACAAGATCAGAACGGATTAGCCAGATAACAACAACAGCAGCGTTGGTGAAACAAAAGAGATGTGAAGAGAAACGAGAATAACAAGACAGAGGAAGCACAGGACCGATAACTGTGGACAGAGAGAAAAGAAACAGGCGAAAGATAGAAATAGCGAGAGAGACAGCACAAGATCGATAACTATGGTGAAGGAGGGGGTGATGGTGAAGGAGGGGGTGATGGTGAAGGAGGGGGTGATGGTGAAGGAGGGGGTGATGGTGAAGGAGGGGGTGATGGTGAAGGAGGGGGTGATGGTGAAGGAGGGGGTGATGGTGAAGGAGGTGGTGATGGTGAAGGAGGGGGTGATGGTGAAGGAGGGGGTGATGGTGAAGGAGGGGGTGATGGTGAAGGAGGGGGTGATGGTGAAGGAGGGGGTGATGGTGAAGGAGGGGTGATGGTGAAGGAAGGGGTGATGGTGAAGGAGGGGGTGATGGTGAAGGAGGGGGTGATGGTGAAGGAGGGGGTGATGGTGAAGGAGGGGGTGATGGTGAAGGAGGGGGTGATGGTGAAGGAGGGGGTGAAGGAGGGGGTGATGGTGAAGGAGGGGGTGATGGTGAAGGAGGGGGTGATGGTGAAGGAGGGGTGATGGTGAAGGAGGGGGTGATGGTGAAGGAGGGGGTGATGATGAAGGAGGGGGTGATGGTGAAGGAGGGGGTGATGGTGAAGGAGGGGGTGATGGTGAAGGAGGGGGTGATGGTGAAGGAGGGGGTGATGGTGAAGGAGGGGTGATGGTGAAGGAGGGGGTGATGGTGAAGGAGGGGGTGATGGTGAAGGAGGGGGTGATGGTGAAGGAGGGGGTGATGGTGAAGGAGGGGTGATGGTGAAGGAGGGGGTGATGGTGAAGGAGGGGGTGATGGTGAAGGAGGGGGTGATGGTGAAGGAGGGGGTGATGGTGAAGGAGGGGGTGATGGTGAAGGAGGGGGTGATGGTGAAGGAGGGGTGATGGTGAAGGAGGGGGTGATGTGAGGAGGGGTGATGGTGAAGGAGGGGGTGATGGTGAAGGAGGGGGTGATGGTGAAGGAGGGGTGATGGTGAAGGAGGGGGTGATGGTGAAGGAGGGGGTGATGGTGAAGGAGGGGGTGATGGTGAAGGAGGGGGTGATGGTGAAGGAGGGGGTGATGGTGAAGGAGGGGGTGATGGTGAAGGAGGGGGTGATGGTGAAGGAGGGGGTGATGGTGAAGGAGGGGGTGATGGTGAAGGAGGGGGTGATGATGAAGGAGGGGGTGATGGTGAAGGAGGGGGTGATGGTGAAGGAGGGGTGATGGTGAAGGAGGGGTGATGGTGAAGGAGGGGGTGATGGTGAAGGAGGGGTGATGGTGATGGTGGGCGTGATGGTGAAGGAGGGAGTGATGGTGAAGGAGGGGTGATGGTGAAGGAGGGGGTGATGGTGAAGGAGGGGGTGATGATGGAGGGGGTGATGGTGAAGGAGGGAGTGATGGTAAAGGAAGGGGTGATGGTGAAGGAGGGGGTGATGGTGAAGGAGGGGGTGATGGTGAAGGAGGGGTGATGGTGAAGGAGGGGGTGATGGTGAAGGAGGGGGTGATGGTGAAGGAGGGGGTGATGGTGAAGGAGGGGGTGATGATGAAGGAGGGGGTGATGGTGAAGGAGGGGGTGATGGTGAAGGAGGGGGTGATGGTGAAGGAGGGGTGATGGTGAAGGAGGGGGTGATGGTGAAGGAGGGGGTGATGGTGAAGGAGGGGGTGATGGTGAAGGAGGGGGTGATGGTGAAGGAGGGGGTGATGGTGAAGGAGGGGGTGATGGTGAAGGAGGGGGTGATGGTGAAGGAGGGGGTGATGGTGAAGGAGGGGGTGATGGTGAAGGAGTGGTGATGGTGAAGGAGGGGGTGATGATGAAGGAGGGGGTGATGGTGAAGGAGGGGGTGATGGTGAAGGAGGGGGTGATGGTGAAGGAGGGGGTGATGGTGAAGGAGGGGGTGATGGTGAAGGAGGGGGTGAAGGAGGGGGTGATGGTGAAGGAGGGGGTGATGGTGAAGGAGGGGGTGATGATGAAGGAGGGGGTGATGGTGAAGGAGGGGGTGATGGTGAAGGAGGGGGTGATGGTGAAGGAGGGGGTGATGGTGAAGGAGGGGGTGATGATGAAGGAGGGGGTGATGGTGAAGGAGGGGTGATGGTGAAGGAGGGGGTGATGGTGAAGGAGGGGGTGATGGTGAAGGAGGGGGTGATGGTGAAGGAGGGGGTGATGGTGAAGGAGGGGTGATGGTGAAGGAGGGGGTGATGGTGAAGGAGGGGGTGATGGTGAAGGAGGGGTGATGGTGAAGGAGGGGGTGATGGTGAAGGAGGGGGTGATGGTGAAGGAGGGGGTGATGGTGAAGGAGGGGGTGATGGTGAAGGAGGGGGTGATGGTGAAGGAGGGGGTGATGGTGAAGGAGGGGGTGATGGTGAAGGAGGGGTGGTTGGTGAAGGTGGGGTGATGGTGAAGGAGGGGGTGATGGTGAAGGAGGGGTGATGGTGAAGGAGGGGTGTTGGTGAAGGAGGGGGTGATGGTGAAGGAGGGGGTGATGGTGAAGGAGGGGGTGATGGTGAAGGAGGGGTGATGGTGAAGGAGGGGGTGATGGTGAAGGAGGGAGTGATGGTGAAGGTGGTGATGGTGAAGGAAGGGGTGATGGTGAAGGAGGGGTGATGGTGAAGGAGGGGGTGATGGTGAAGGAGGGGGTGATGGTGAAGGAGGGGGTGATGGTGAAGGAGGGGGTGATGGTGAAGGAGGGGGTGATGGTGAAGGAGGGGTGATGGTGAAGGAGGGGGTGATGGTGAAGGAGGGGGTGATGGTGAAGGAGGGGGTGATGGTGAAGGAGGGGGTGATGGTGAAGGAGGGGTGATGGTGAAGGAGGGGTGATGGTGAAGGAGGGTGATGGTGAAGGAGGGGGTGATGGTGAAGGAGGGGGTGATGGTGAAGGAGGGGGTGATGGTGAAGGAGGGGGTGATGGTGAAGGAGGGGGTGATGGTGAAGGAGGGGGTGATGGTGAAGGAGGGGTGATGGTGAAGGAGGGGGTGATGGTAAGGAGGGGGTGATGGTGAAGGAGGGGGTGATGGTGAAGGAGGGGGTGATGGTGAAGGAGGGGGTGATGGTAAAGGAAGGGGTGATGGTGAAGGAAGGGGTGATGGTGAAGGAGGGGGTGATGGTGAAGGAGGGGGTGATGGTAAAGGAGGGGGTGATGGTGAAGGAGGGGGTGATGGTAAAGGAGGGGGTGATGGTGAAGGAGGGGGTGATGGTAAGGAGGGGTGATGGTGAGGAGGGGTGATGGTGAAGGAGGGGTGATGGTGAAGGAGGGGGTGATGGTAAAGGAGGGGGTGATGGTGAAGGAGGGGTGATGGTAAAGGAGGGGGTGATGGTGAAGGAGGGGGTGATGGTAAAGGAGGTGGTGATGGGGAAGGAGGGGGTGATGGTAAAGGAGGGGTGATGGTAAAGGAGGGGTGATGGTGAAGGAGGGGGTGATGGTAAAGGAGGGGGTGATGGTGAAGGAGGGGGTGATGGTGAAGGAGGGGGTGATGGTGAAGGAGGGGGTGATGGTAAAGGAGGGGTGATGGTGAAGGAGGGGGTGATGGTGAAGGAGGGGGTGATGGTAAAGGAGGGGGTGATGGTGAAGGAGGGGGTGATGGTGAAGGAAGGGGTGATGGTGAAGGAGGGGGTGATGGTGAAGGAGGGGGTGATGGTAAGGAAGGGGTGATGGTGAAGGAGGGGGTGATGGTGAAGGAGGGGGTGATGGTGAAGGAGGGGGTGATGGTAAAGGAGGGGGTGATGGTGAAGGAGGTGGTGATGGTGAAGGAGGGGGTGATGGTAAAGGAGGGGGTGATGGTAAAGGAGGGGGTGATGGTGAAGGAGGGGGTGATGGTAAAGGAGGGGGTGATGGTGAAGGAGGGGGTGATGGTAAAGGAGGGGTGATGGTGAAGGAAGGGGTGATGGTGAAGGAGGGGGTGATGGTAAAGGAGGGGGTGATGGTGAAGGAGGGGGTGATGGTAAAGGAGGGGGTGATGGTGAAGGAGGGGGTGATGGTAAAGGAGGGGGTGATGGTGAAGGAGGGGGTGATGGTGAAGGAGGGGGTGATGGTAAAGGAGGGGGTGATGGTGAAGGAGGGGGTGATGGTAAAGGAGGGGGTGATGGTGAAGGAGGGGGTGATGGTGAAGGAGGTGGTGATGGGGAAGGAGGGGGTGATGGTAAAGGAGGGGGTGATGGTGAAGGAGGTGGTGATGGTGAAGGAGGGGGTGATGGTAAGGAGGGGGTGATGGTAAAGGAGGGGGTGATGGTAAAGGAGGGGGTGATGGTGAAGGAAGGGGTGATGGTGAAGGAGGGAGTGATGGTGAAGGAGGGGTGATGGTAAAGGAGGGAGTGATGGTGAAGGAGGGGGTGATGGTGAAGGAGGGAGTGATGGTGAAGGAAGGGGTGATGGTGGAGATAGGGGTGATGGTGCAGGAGGGAGTGATGGTAAAGGAGGGAGTGATGGTGAAGGAAGGGGTGATGGTGAAGGAAGGGGTGATGGTGCAGGAGCAGATAATGGTAAGGAAGGGGGGGGGGGGTAGACACACCTGTATCATAAACAAACAGTGTTTACCTCGCCTTCCCGGGTCCTCGAGGCAAACAACTTTAGAATCGCGAATCTAAAAGCTGTTAATTAATTCCTCGCAGATGTTGTGTATCGGTAACCATTGAACAGCGCGACTACAGGAGATATTTACAGATTACTTTACACTGTTGAGGGGATGGAGAAAGGTTAGTCCCGATGAATTTCTCTCGGAGGTGATGATGTGGCATAGTACATATCTGTTTGACTTAATACAAGTTATAAAATTACGTTTATAAAGGCAAAACACACACACACACACACACACACACTACTTCATCAGTCAACGCCAGCAGCAAGCCCAGCAGCTGACGTCACCACCCTCAGGTTATTACTTCCAGCTGTCTTCCTGCTCTTCATCCACTGAATCATCCTCTCTTGTTTACTCTTTTGTTATTCCATTCTCCCAATCACCTAAACATTAGCCTCCTCACCTAACCTAACCTAACCTAACCTTACCTAACCTTACCCAACCTAACCTTACCTAACTAATGCTGTCCTATCGTGTCCTAACCTATGCTATCCTATCTTAACCTAACCCCACCACCCCCTAGGTAGCATAAGGTGTTCAATAATTAGTTGAAATAAACTGAGGGAGGGGCTAATTTCTCAGGTGATCTCATTGTTCTCTGTTGTTAACTTGTTCAGGCCACCACAGATCTATCATTAACCTAGGTCATTTATTATTTTTTTTACATCGTGTGGCCGCTGCAGGTGCTGTTGTGGTTACGTGTGTGTGTGTGTGTGTGTGTGGACAAGGAAGATACTGGCACCATGGTGATAGAAGAAGCAGGATACACAACCAATACCCTACTCGACTAGCCACGAAAGTTGTTGGGACAGACGTCGTAAGATGCAAGAATGAGAAAGATTCTATTTACAGACGAACACAGGAGAGAAACAACATGAATTCGAAAGGGGAAGAAGGGCTACCTACAGCTACAGGAACAAATGAAAAAAAAGCCCAAGTTTTAGTGCAACCTTCAACAACCATAAGACACTACTCAGGGAGCCTTTTCATCTGGATGTTACTGTTTAACCTTGGAGGGATGGCTGAGGCAATGTAAACACACACACACAACTGGATTATAAAGTACTGGAACACACATTTCCGATTCAGACTTAGGATCAAGAAGAAGAAGAAGTCAGTGAAGTAGGTGGAGTATAAAAAAGGGAAAGATGAAGGATAAAGGAGAGGAATAATGAAGGAATAATTACGAAGGAGGAGGGTGTAGTGGGCAGGACCTACCAAGCTCTCTCCTACCAACACTTCATATAAAAATAAACGCAATAAGTTTAACCAACACGTGTTCGTGTAAGACTGTCCTCTATATGCATGTCAGTAATGGACGCAGTGAATTATTTATAACAATCTACAATACATTAGCTTAGCATGCACTGCAGGTAAACCTTCACACGCTGCTGCTATAGTCAACATTGCCAGATCTCTCAAGGTCCGCCTGAAACGTGGGGATAGAGTTTTGGTTAAGAGGTATGAGTGTTCGTCTCACAACTCGAGGTGCCTGGTTCGACTCCCAGCTGGAAGGATATGGCCGAGTTCTCTCCTTGTGCTGTACATTAAGCCTCGTACACTGAGTACACTGTCTGGTTGTCTTTAAGATGGTGTAACAATTACTTTACTGGACATGTCCACAAAATCGCACACATGCAAAAACATCTCTCTCCATCGCACACACACACCCACACATTCTCCCTCTCTCTCTCTCTGGCACAACAACAATTCTCTCTCTTTCTCTCATATCAAGCATACCAATAAACATTAGACTCTGATTAGAGCATTCACGTGAAACGAGAGAGCGTCACACACACACACACACACACACACACACACACACTACTTTGCTGTCACTCGAAGTCGAGTATGACGATCAACCAGTTACAATACAATTATATAAGTTGTTTAAGGTGTCACCTTCGTTGGTGAGCTCTGAGGTGACTTGAGAGGCCGTTACAAGACCGGCAGGGTCGTCCACAGATGTTGCACGTGTGGAGGGCTACATCTAGTGCAAGAGGGGCGGCGGTAGCGTCTTTCCGGCACTGGCGCTTGTCTGCCTCAGTATGCAGTCGGGCTAACTCAAAAGTATTGACACCTTCTCGTGTGGTGCTCCTCCAAGCGTTACGGTGTGGAGTGCTCGTCTGCCAGGTGAGGAGGTTGATTTGGCACTTTTCAAGATTGTCTTAAAATTATCCTTATACCTTTTCCTTTGCCCGCCACCGTTACGTTTACCATTCGTTATGTGACTGTAAAGTAGCTGCTTTGGCAGTCTACTGTCTTTCATGTGGGTAAAATGGCCAGTCCAGCGTAGTTGTTCATGGATAATGGTAGCCTCGATGCTCCTACAGTTGGTGTCAGCAAGACTACTGGCATTTGATCTCTTGTTTTCCCAGTAAACTCGGAGGAGAGAACGTAGACTACGTTGGTGAAAGTTTTCAAGTGCCTTGAGGTGCCTCCTGTATGTGACCCCTGTCTGGCTGCCATTCAGGAGGGTGGGGAGGACCACTGCTCGATATGCGTGCAACTTTGTAGACAATTCCAGCTCCCTACAGCTGAAGACACGGGTACGGAGTCTGCCAAAGGCTTGAGATGCACATCTGATCCGATGTAAAATCTCTTACTGATGTCCGCGGTGGTGGACAGGTGGGAGCCGAGACACTAAAAATGAATAGCATTACACACACACACACACACACACACACACTCCACTGTGCCAATACACCACCACAAAGCTCTAATGTAAATGGAGAGTAAATAACGTGAGTGACGAAGCAAACACGAAAGGAGGGGAGGGGGGGGGAGTCCTACCTCTCCATTAGTGGTATACCTGACATACCTCTCTCACACACACACACACACACACACACACACACCACCTCCCTCCCTCCATCCATCCCTCTCCACGCCCCTCTCACTGATTCCTGTCATCTCCTGGGCGCTAGAGATTAGGGGTCGGGGCTAAACAGTGATATTCCTGGAAGCTCTCAATGACGCCAGACAAAACACTCTTATCAACCTTATCAAATATTAACTCAACTCATTAATTTAAGTGACCTTATGTGGTGGTGTATAGTGGTCGTGAGGGTGGTGCATAGTGGTGGTGGTGTACAGTAATGGTGGTGGTACATAGTGGTGGTGGTGGTGCACAGTAGTGGTGGTGCATAGTGGTGGTGGTGCATAGTGGTGGTGGTGTACAGTAGTGGTGGTGGTGTACAGTAGTGGTGGTGGTGTACAGTAGTGGTGATGCATAGTGGTGGTGGTGGTACACAGTGGTGGTGGTGTACAGTAATAATGGTGGTGTACAGTAGTGGTGGTGCATAGTGGTGGTGGTACATAGTGGTGGTGGTCTACAGTAATGGTGGTGGTACATAGTGGTGGTGGTGGTGGGGGCACAGTAGTGGTGGTACATAGTGGTGGTGGTGTACAGTAGTGGTGGTGGTGTACAGTAGTGGTGGTGGTGTACAGTAGTGGTGGTGGTACAGTAGTGGTGGTGGTGTACAGTAGTGGTGGTGGTGGTGTACAGTAGTGGTGGTGGTGTACAGTAGTGGCGGTGGTGTACAGTAGTGGTGGTGGTGGTGGTACATAGTGGTGGGGGTGTACAGTAGTGGTAGTGGTGTACAGTAGTGGTGGTGGTGTACAGTAGTGGCGGTGGTGTACAGTAGTGGTAGTGGTGGTGGTACATAGTGGTGGGGGTGTACAGTAGTGGTAGTGGTGTACAGTAGTGGTGGTGGTGTACAGTAGTGGTGGTGGTACATGGTGGTGGTGGTGTACAGTAGTGGTGGTGTACAGTAGTGGCGGTGGTGTACAGTAGTGGTGGTGGTACATGGTGGTGGTGGTGTACAGTAGTGGTGGTGGTACATAGTGGTGGTGGTGGTGTACAGTAGTGGTGGTAGTGGTGTACAGTAGTGGTGGTGGTGGTGTACAGTAGTAGTGGTACATAGTGGTGGTGGTGTACAGTAGTGGTGGTGGTACAGTAGTGGTGGTGGTGTACAGTAGTGGCGGTGGTGTACAGTAGTGGTGGTGGTACATGGTGGTGGTGGTGTACAGTAGTGGTGGTGGTACAGTAGTGGTGGTGGTGTACAGTAGTGGTGGTGGTGTACAGTAGTAGTGGTACATAGTGGTGGTGGTGTACAGTAGTGGTGGTGGTACAGTAGTGGTGGTGGTGTACAGTAGTGGTGGTGGTGTACAGTAGTGGTGGTGGTACATAGTGGTGGTGGTGTACAGTAGTAGTGGTACATAGTGGTGGTGGTGTACAGTAGTAGTGGTACATAGTGGTGGTGGTGTACAGTAGTGGTGGTACATAGTGGTGGTGGTGTACAGTAGTGGTGGTGGTACATGGTGGTGGTGGTGTACAGTAGTAGTGGTACATAGTGGTGGTGGTGTACAGTAGTGGTGGTGGTACATAGTGGTGGTGGTGTACAGTAGTGGTGGTGGTACAGTAGTGGTGGTGGTACATAGTGGTGGTGGTGTACAGTAGTGGTGGTGTACAGTAGTGGTGGTGGTGTACAGTAGTGGTGGTGGTGTACAGTAGTGGTGGTGCATAGTGGTGGTGGTGGTACAGTAGTGGTGGTGGTGTACAGTAGTGGTGGTGGTACAGTAGTGGTGGTGGTGTACAGTAGTGGTGGTGGTGTACAGTAGTGGTGGTGGTGTACAGTAGTGGTGGTGGTACAGAGTGGTGGTGGTGTACAGTAGTGGTGGTGGTGTACAGTAGTGGTGGTGGTACATAGTGGTGGTGGTGTACAGTAGTGGTGGTGGTGTACAGTAGTGGTGGTGGTGTACAGTAGTGGTGGTGGTGTACAGTAGTGGTAGTGGTGTACAGTAGTGGTGGTGGTACAGTAGTGGTGGTGGTGTACAGTAGTGGTGGTGGTGTACAGTAGTAGTGGTACATAGTGGTGGTGGTACAGTAGTGGTGGTGGTGTACAGTAGTGGTGGTGGTGGTACAGAGTGGTGGTGGTGGTGGTACAGTAGTGGTGGTGGTGTACAGTAGTAGTGGTACATAGTGGTGGTGGTACAGTAGTGGTGGTGGTGTACAGTAGTGGTGGTGGTGTACAGTAGTGGTGGTGGTGTACAGTAGTGGTGGTGGTACATAGTGGTGGTGGTGTACAGTAGTGGTGGTGGTGTACAGAGTAGTGGTGGTGGTGTACAGTAGTGGTGGTGGTACATAGTGGTGGTGGTGTACAGTAGTGGTGGTGGTACATAGTGGTGGTGGTGTACAGTAGTGGTGGTGGTGTACAGTAGTGGTGGTGGTACAGTAGTGGTGGTGGTGTACAGTAGTAGTGGTACATAGTGGTGGTGGTACAGTAGTGGTGGTGGTGTACAGTAGTGGTGGTGGTACATAGTGGTGGTGGTGTACAGTAGTGGTGGTGGTACATAGTGGTGGTGGTGTACAGTAGTGGTGGTGGTGTACAGTAGTGGTGGTGGGGGTGTACAGTAGTGGTGGTGTACAGTAGTGGTGGTGGTGTACAGTAGTGGTGGTGGTGTACAGTAGTGGTGGTGGTACATGGTGGTGGTGGTGTACAGTAGTGGTGGTGTACAGTAGTGGCGGTGGTGTACAGTAGTGGTGGTGCATAGTGGTGGTGGTACATAGTGGTGGTGGTGTACAGTAATGGTGGTGGTACAGAGTGGTGGTGGTGGTGTACAGTAGTGGTGGTGGTACATGGTGGTGGTGTACAGTAGTGGTGGTGGTACAGTAGTGGTGGTACATAGTGGTGGTGTACAGCAGTGGTGGTAGTGTACAGCAGTGGTAGTGGTGTACAGTAGTGGTGGTGGTGTACAGTAGTAGTGGTACATAGTGGTGGTGGTGTACAGTAGTGGTGGTGGTACATAGTGGTGGTGGTGCACAGTAGTGGTGGTACATAGTGGTGGTAGAGTACAGCAGTGGTGGTAGTGTACAGCAGTGGTAGTGGTGTACAGTAGTGGTGGTGGTGTACAGTAGTTGTGATACATAATTGTGGTGGTACATAGTGGTGGTGCATAGCGGTGGTGGTGTACAGTAGTGGTGGTGGTACATAGTGGTGGTAGTGTACAGTAGTGGTGGTGGTACATAGTGGTGGTGTACAGAAGTGGTGGTGGTACATAGTGGTGGTGGTGTACAGTAGTGGTGGTGGTACATAGTGGTGGTGGTGTACAGTAGTGGTGGTGGTGTACAGTAGTGGTGGTGGTGTACAGTAGTGGTGGTGCATAGTGGTGGTGGTGTACAGTAATAGTGGTGGTGGTGGTGCACAGTAGTGGTGGTGCATAGTGGTGGTGGTGCACAGTAATGGTGGTGGTACATAGTGGTGGTGGTGCACAGTAATGGTGGTGGTACATAGTGGTGGTGGTGTACAGTAGTGGTGGTGCATAGTGGTGGTGGTGGTGCACAGTAGTGGTGGTGCATAGTGGTGGTGGTGCACAGTAATGGTGGTGGTACATAGTGGTGGTGGTGCACAGTAATGGTGGTGGTACATAGTGGTGGTGGTGTACAGTAGTGGTGGTGCATAGTGGTGGTGCACAGTAATGGTGGTGGTACATAGTGGTGGTGGTGCACAGTAGTGGTGGTGCATAGTGGTGGTGCACAGTAATAGTGGTGGTGGTGGTGCACAGTAGTGGTGGTGCATAATGGTGGTGGTGTACAGTAGTGGTGGTGGTGTACAATAGTGGTGGTGCATAGTGGTGGTGGTACATAGTGGTGGTGGTGGTGCACAGTAGTGGTGGTGGTGTACAGTAGTGGTGGTGGTGTACAATAGTGGTGGTGCATAGTGGTGGTGGTACATAGTGGTGGTGGTGTACAGTAGTGGTGGTGGTGTACAGTAGTGGTGGTGCATAGTGGTGGTGGTGTACAGTAGTGGTGTGGTGGTGCACATAGTGGTGGTGACAGTAGTGGTGGTGGTGCACAGTAATGGTGGTGGTACATAGTGGTGGTGGTGCACAGTAATGGTGGTGGTACATAGTGGTGGTGGTGTACAGTAGTGGTGGTGCATAGTGGTGGTGGTGGTGCACAGTAGTGGTGGTGCATAGTGGTGGTGCACAGTAATAGTGGTGGTGGTGGTGCACAGTAGTGGTGGTGCATAATGGTGGTGGTGTACAGTAATGGTGGTGGTACATAGTGGTGGTGGTGGTGCACAGTAGTGGTGGTGCATAGTGGTGGTGGTGTACAGTAGTGGTGGTGGTGTACAATAGTGGTGGTGCATAGTGGTGGTGGTGTACATAGTGGTGGTGGTGTACAGTAGTGGTGGTGGTGTACAGTAGTGGTGGTGCATAGTGGTGGTGGTGTACAGTAGTGGTGGTGCATTGTGGTTGTGGTGTACTGTAATAGTGGTGGTACATAGTGGTGGTGGTGGTGCACAGTAGTGGTGGTGCATAGTGGCGGTGGTGTACAGTAGTGGTTGTACATAGTGGTGGTGGTGTACAGTAGTGGTGTATAGTGGTTGTGTACAGTAGTGGTGTACAGTGGTGATCCTGTACAGTGCAGTAACTCTGACTAGGTGTGTGTGTGTGTGTGTGTGAGCGTGAGGATCGTGTTCTGGGGTAATGGTTAGGAAGTGCATTTCTTTTTTCTTTTTACGAGGTGCAGGTCATCGACACACACCGGGGTCCAGGGGGGGTTAACCCATAAATACAGAAATGAAAATTATAACAGATCAAGAATGAGTAATAATATACTGTATATGTTGTGTAAATGTGCAATTAAGTGTAAATGAGGCAGAAGGTCAAATGAGTAACCTGGGACTTGGTCATAATTTTTTATTTATTTATTTTTTGTATTTGTGTGTGTGTGTGTGTGTGTGTGTGTGTGTGTGTGCACAGGGTGGTGTAAAGCGTCTAGTGTGGCAGCATTATGTTAGTGTTAAGGTGCAGGCACTGCTTGCTTCCTCTAACTTTCAGCTACCGCCGCTTGCTATCCACGTGGTGAACAGGGAAGCTGCCTTGCATAAGTTTTAGGCAGAGTATGCTTAGGGCACCTTTTCTAGCCCCCTCCCCATATGGGGTGAGCATCTTGTTTAGGCAGGCCGGCAAGTTCAAGGGTTCTTGCCAAACACACATGATTCAAACGCTGGCATGGACTACATCATTGTCAGAAAAAGAGATCGCCATGCGTGGCTCAGACCACTGAGACATAGATCATCGGCTCGTCAGAGCCAAACAGTCCCTTCACGTCGCCCCAAAATGGCGAAGGCAACAAGCCTCCATAAGAGGTTTTAATATCAAGCGACTGGAGGATCAAGCCTGTAGAACATGTTTTCAGAGAACAGTTCGACGATGGGCTAATAAATAATCCAACAACAAACAACCTTTCCGAGTGTGGAATGGTGTATTTCCGACGCTGTTATCACAAAAACCTGGGCGAGACCCTCGGCCAGGTCGAAAGGAAACATAAGGAGTGGTTTGATGAAAAGAATTAGCAACTCCCTAATTAAAGACGAAGAAGGTATCCATCAACACTGGAAAGAGCACTACCATTCATTGCTCAACCGAAACACATGTGGGTGTCCTGACTACCTAGCTGGTCCCTCAGCACCTAGAGCTGACCCACTTCAGCTGTCCACCATCCCATGATGAGGTAGCTAATGCCATCAAGAAGATAAAAAATAACAAAGCCCCAGGGCCTGGTTGAATTCCAGACGAGGTGTACAAAGCAGGAGGACCTCTGCTTACCAGCCGCCTACACTCTCTCTTGTAGAATATATGGGAGAAGGAGAAAATCCCCAAAAGATCTTAAAGACGCCCCCTTCGTCAATATTTATAAGAACAAGGGAGACCGGTCAGACTGTGGTAACTACCGTGGGATCTTGCTGCTGTCCATAGCTGGCAAGATTATCGCCTGAGTCCTTCTAAACAGACTTCTTCTTGAGGCGGAAAACTTCCTCCCAGAATCTCAATGTGGCTTTAGACCATCACATGGCACCACTGACATGATCTTTTCTGCCCGCCAGATACAGGAAAAGTGCAGAGAACAGTGTAGCAACTTGTACATGGCCTTCATCGTCCTTACTATGGCCTTCGACAGTCAACAGGGAGGCCCTCTGGCGGACCCTCAACCGTTTTGGCTGCCCACCAAAATTCATTCCATTGTGAAGCAACTCCACAATGGCATGAACGGCAGTATGCTGCACAATGGCACCCAGTGTGAATTCTTCCCCATCCAAACGGGGGTAAAAAAAGGATGTATACTGGCACCAATTCTCTTTTCCATTTTCTTGGCTGCCTTCGTCATTAGTGCCAGTGTCAATTTAGCCGGTGGGGTGGATATCTAGTACCGGATAAGGGACTTTTCAGCATAAGACAACTCCAGGAAGGAACAAAGGTGTTGGCCGCTTTCATCATTGCATTTCAGTAAGCAGACGACCTCACCCTAATAGCTCACACTGAACACGACCTGCAGGAGATCCTGAACACCTGTGCAGATGCGTATGTACACTTCTGAATTTAGGTAAATATATGTGTTACCGCCACAGTAGAGTAAACCAGAAGAGAGAGAGAGAGAGAGAGAGAGAGAGAGAGAGAGAGAGAGAGAGAGAGAGAGAGAGAGAGAGAGAGAGAATGTTGACAACGAGTTTTGCTGAGGTGTTAAATGAGAAACAGATGGCCCCTCGCCTCCGGCTGACCAGTCTATAGCTGTCCAGTGAGCTAGCACGTTAGTTTTATATGGTTTAACACCATGCTCTACTCAAATATATTATATGTAGTCGTTAATAGTGATGGAACATACGATTGAATTAATTATCTCATATGTAACATATGTAATTTGTACTCTGCAGGTTTTGACCGAATAAAGAACAATCGAGTCCAACGTGCAAGGGTCTCATTATCCCACAATCGCTTATTGGGCGGTTAAAGTATGTAAGACTCCGATTCTCTTCCAGCTTGCCTTGGTTCAGCCACACTTCCACCATCCATCCAGCTTAACGGTACTACCCTCTCTAATGTTATCCCACTTCCAGTACCTTGGCTCCCACCTGACCACCACCGTGGACATCGATGAAGAGATAGTCCAGTCAAAATAGCACGAAAATCAGCAAATAGCGGAAAAAAAATATAAAGAGTTTAAATTTTGCACACATACTCCCGAAGACTATGCAAATAAAGATCAAAAGAGTTCCCCTCCGTCCGACTGCAGCAACCCCCTTTTGGGGGGCCCAAACCACCCTGATGGGGGCCCTTTTTACTACATTTTCCGAATTGTTTGGAAACGGTCTATCGGACGAAAAAAATTTATATAAAATAAAAATATTGGAAATACAATTATGCACAAGACTGTCTATATGCATTTTTTCCCTAGGCGTTATAGTTTTTGAATAAACAAGACCGGAAGTGGAAGGCGAGTTTGAGCGTAGATCAAGATATTTCTGTCTCGCGCTGAGTTTCCCATCAATAACTTTCAAATGACTAATTACTAATTTCTCATTAAAATGCTCATAAATGAAAGTGTAGACTGGGAAGTTCTCTATTTGGGTAGATGAGATATAAGTTTTTGAAGTTAAGAATGTTTCTATAATTCACTTTTCTTTTTAAGATGTGAATGAAATTCCAGTTATTCAGTATGGCATCAACAAGCAATTGTTTTTGTTGCAAGAAGAGTTTAAATGAGGGTGAAACTGTGAATGATGGCAACCACAACTTGAGACATGCAAGTCAAATCCGAAAAACGGTAATTTTGAGATGTTAAAGTGGACAGAATTGAAATGCATAAAGTTTGCAGACGTGAGTACATTAAGGAGAAAAATATAGCCAGAGATTAAAAACACAGAAGCCTTAAAACAAAGAGAGTGTACTTTGCGGTCAGAAGAAGAATTTAATTTAAAATACAATTGTTTGTTCTGTGGTGAAAAATGTGATATTGCTTCAAAAAAGAAAAAACTGTGGATAAACGCGAAGTTATGTGGGAAGTTCGTACTCTGACTATGAAAAACAAATTACTGGAGGATGCTGAGCAAAGGAAAGATTAAAGGGGTGAGAAAGTATCGAGACGAGTTAAGTGCCATGTGCCTTGTAGCAGAAGAAGTGCGTTATCATGGAAAATGTTACTCAAAATTTGCTTGCAGCCGACCATCAACTCTTAAAGGAGGACGGCCACAAGATGAACACATTGCTTCTGCCTATGAAAACTTGTGCTTGTATATTGATGACTGAGGAATGCCAGGTCTCTTTACACGACTTGATGAAGAAACTAGAGGAAAATATGCCGGAAGGTTCGTCATTAACAGAGAAAAACTGATATCGAAATTACTGAACACATACGGAGACGGAGTGATGTTTGCACAGATGAAGAAATGACCAACAGGTGTTTGTTTCCGTGGCTCTGGTCTGAAACTGATTAATACCTGGTACTCAGAGCAAGAGAAACATGAGAAAGATGAGCGGTTAAGAACTGTAAAAACTGCAGCAACTATAGTTCGAGAGGACATTAGAGCAGCTGCTTATGCTCTATAACAGTGTTTTTCAAACGTTTTTTACTGCGACCCACAGCCAGAACAACAATTTGAATTGCGACCCATTAAACCTAAGTGTAATGATATGAAATGAGCTTAGGTTAGATTACGGGGGAAAAACTACGATTACGAGTTTTTCTGCGCAAAACGGATGACATGAGAGGTAAAGAAAGAATCAGGAAATGCTCTCCTTGCAGTCGCTTCCTAGACTGTGGAGTGTACATTACAATAACCAAGCCTAAATTACGGTGCATTTATTTTTATTTTCTTATTTATTTTCGCGACCCATTTTATTTTTTTTTCTTATTTATTTTCGCGACCCATTTTTATTTTGCGACCCAATTTATTTATTTCGCGACCCACTGAAGGGTCGGGACCCATAGTTTGAAAACCCCTGCTCTATAACACCACCGATTACCCAGATGTCACAGATTTTATGAAACACTGCATGGCTTTTTGGATACAGTTATCCAAAAAATATTAAGAGTGAAAAGGAAAACGTAGGAAGACAGTGTACAGCGATTACTCATTCAATAATTGCTGCAACCCGGCCACGATCGAATCTATCTTCCATACTACTTGGTCTGTCAGTGTACTTATTTCGGAATGTTGGTTCTAAAAGCATTGTCAACACATTATCAAACTTGGGATTTTGTTCTACTTATAATGATGTAACATTATTCGAGTCATCTGCTGTAACATATTGGAAACCTGATGAGGACAAAGACTCTTTTACGGACATGGAAAAGTGAAAACTGTCAGTCTTCTCAACAAGGATGACCATTTGCAAGATATTGTGTCGGTATTCAACAATCCTCAGTCAACTCATGACGAAGTAGCAGTTACTGGAGAACGGTTCATTCTTGCTCTATAGAAAGCACCAAGCAGTGAAACAAATCTCAATCATTGTAGATTTGCATCATTTAACAGATCTGTCAGTCACTCAAATCATGCTGTATTCTTATCAAGGTCTTCTACTCACTTCTGCAGCAGCTCGGCAACACAGTTATCGTATTTATCACCAAGTTCAAACGTGGCGAGGAGAAACACTACAGCCGGAGTTGTGGGGATGGAAAAAAAATCAAGATTCTCTGTCACCTATCTATACAACTGAGGCACCAGTGCCAGTAAAGGTCTTGAAAGTTATTTCATGTGGTTGAAACTTAGGGTGTGGGAAGCGGTGTAGTTGTGCAAAAGCTGGCTTACGCTGTTCTGCACTGTGCACTAACTGTAATGGTCAAGCCTGCCTAAATTCCACAACCATAGAGAATCCCACACATGACCCCATTTTATCAGAGGATGAGGAAATTGCTGCCCTTTAATGAAAACATCTTAAGCAAGAAATGAGTGGATTAGGCCTACTGGAGACACCACTCGAAAAAAAGCCCGCACCAAAGACTCTGCCTCATGGGTGGTGTGGAAATGAGTCTCCGTTACATAAGGATGAATCAGAAAACATTTAAACATCATAAAACTTCTATCTCATCTACCGAAATAGAGTACTTCCTACTCTACAATTTCATTCATGTGCATTTTTAATGAGAAATTCGTCGTTCGAGAGTTATTGATCGGGAACTGAGCGCGAGACGGAAATATCTTGATCTACGCTCAAACTCGCCTTCCACTTCCGGTCTTGTTTACGCAAAACTATAACTCCTAAGACAAAAATGCATATAAATAATCTTGTGCAGAATTTTATTTCCAATGTTTTTTTTATATATAAACTCTTTTCGTACGCTTCACCGTTTTCTAAACACTAGGGAAAATGTAGTATAAAAGGGTCCCCCCTCAGGGGGGGTTGGGCCCCCAAAAGGTGGGTAGCTGCAGTTGGACGGAGGGGAACTCTTTTCATCTTTATTTGCGTAGCATTCAGGAGTATGTGTGCAAAATTTAATATCATTATAATTTTTTTCCGCTAAAAATCCTAATTTAAGAACATAAGAACATAAGAATGGAGGAAACTGCAGCGGGCCTATTGGCCCATACTGGGCAGTCCCATTTACACCCAACCCCTATTGCTCATATGAGCATCCAACCTATGTTTGAAGCAATTCAGCGTATTCGAGTTAATGATGATATTTGGTAACTTGTTCCATTCATCCACTACTCTGTTTCCAAACCAGTGTTTACCTATTTCACGCCTAAATCTAAATTTGTCTAATTTAAAACCATTGTTACGAGTTCGCTCCTGGTTGGATAGTTTGAGTACCTTTGTAATGTCCCCTTTGTTTAGCCCTGCCTTCCACTTATACAACTCTATCAGGTCGCCCCTCGCTCTATGTCTCTCAAGGGAGTGCAAATTAAGATGCTTTAACCTGTCTCTATACTCAAGGTTCCTAATGCCCGGGATTAGTCTTATCATTCTCCTCTGAATTCTTTCCAAGGATTCTATATCCATTCTGTAATACGGTGACCAGAACTGAACTGCGTAATCCAGGTGTGGTCTCACAAGAGCAAGATACAGATTTAGGATGACCTCGCTAGTCTTGTAACTAACACTCCTTTGTATGAACCCAAGTACTTTATTAGCCTTGTTACGAGCAAAAACACATTGTTTACTTGGCTTAAGGTTCCTACTTATCATTACTCCTAAATCTCTCTCGCAGTCGGATTTCTCTATGGCATCGTTGTTCATCTGGTATCTGGTTTCCCTGTTTACATCTCCTATACTGAGTACTTTACATTTGTCGACGTTGAATTTCATCTGCCATTTTTCAGACCATTCGAAAAATTTGTTTAGATCTTCCTGTAGTTTTGCCGAGTCCTCGTCAGATTTGATAACACGTCCTATTTTAGTGTCATCAGCAAATTTACTTATGTTGCTGTCAATGCCGATATCTATGTCGTTTATGTATATAATAAATAATAATGGTCCAAGTACTGAGCCTTGGGGAACTCCACTTGTGACGTTGCTCCAATGGGACTTAGTGCAATTAATGCTCACTCGCTGTTTCCTGTCCTGTAACCACGCCCTAATCCATTTAAGGATGTCACCTTTGATGCCATGAGCTTCTACCTTTCTAATTAGTCTTTCGTGGGGAACTCTGTGGAAGGCTTTGCTAAAGTCGAGATATACCACATCATAATTGTGCCCCTCGTCCACCGATTCGAAAACTGATGAAAAGAATGTTAATAGATTAGTTAGGCAAGAACGTCCGCTTGTGAAGCCATGCTGGGAATCATTGATCAATCGGTGCTTCTCCAGGTGATTTCGAATAGAGTTTGAAATGATTGCTTCCAGTAATTTGCCTACTATTGATGTTAGACTGATTGGGCGGTAGTTAGAGGATAGTGATCTATCCCCCTTCTTGAAAATCGGTATTACATTCGCTATCCTCCAGGATTCTGGTACTACACCTGTTTTTAATGACATGTTAAACAACTTTGCTAAGGGCATACTAAGCTCTTCCTTACATTCCTTTAATACTCTGGCAAATATCTCATCGGGACCAGGTGACTTATTAGGCTTTAGTTTGTCTATTTGCTTACTAACATCGTTACTAGTCACTACTATCTCACTTAATTTGTTTTCTTCACTATCTCTGAATAGAGTCGGTGCCTCGGGTATCATGTTTAAATTTTCGGTGGTGAAAACTGCTGAAAAATATTTATTCAAATTATTGCTCATTTCTCCGTCGTTATCAGTGAGCTCACCGAAGTCTGACCGTATTGGTCCAATCTTTTCTCTTGTTTTAGTTTGATACATTTGGTAGAATCCTTTGGGGTTTGTCTTCGCCTCCCTTGCTATCCTTACCTCATTATTCCTCTTTGCTTTCCTTATCTCGGTTTTAACCCTACTCGCCAATACCCTATAATAGTCCGGGAGGTGAATTTCGCCACGATTTATCCTTCTACCTATAGCCTTCCTTTGGCCAATGATGTTCTTTAAATAATTATTTATCCATTTAGGGTCATTGTTGTCTGATCTGAGTTTTTTGTATGGTATGTTCTGCCTTTGTGCATGAAGTAACTCACTATTTAAATTGTCGCGGAACTCGGCAATCTCAGATCTCGTTATCAGGTCTGTGTCATCTGTCAGGTTCACGGCCAAGGGTGACACTCCCTCTCTCAGCTGCCTCTTTAAACTGTCAAAGTTTGCCCTTCTGAAATCTGGTACCTTAGTGGAATTTTCCTTACGTCTGCCCTGAAAATCTAACTGGAATCTAATTTCTTTGTGATCGCTGTTTGCAAGTTCGTTCCCTACCTCGACATTGCTAATTAGGTTTTCTCTGTTCGACAGAACTAAGTCCAGTATATTATTACCCCGTGTGGGTTCGGTTATATGTTGACTTAGGAAACAGTCCTGGATCGTCTCGAGAAAATCCTGTGATTCTGAGTTACCCGTAAGGTCAGTCCAATCTATTTGGCCAAGGTTAAAGTCGCCTACTATACAAACTTTGTTGTGTATGGAAGCCCTGCGCATTTCATCCCAGATAAGTCGCTCATTGACGCTATCAAGATTGGGGGGTCTATATATTACTCCTGTGATTAATTTTTCCCGACCGTCGCTTAATTCTATCCAAATTGTTTCTGTATTCCTCTCAGTTTTTATTTCCTTTTTTATTTCACACTTCAGATTATCCCTAACATAGATTGCTACTCCGCCTCCTTTCCTGGTCTGCCTATCGGTATGGAACAGTTTGTTACCCGCAATTTGGTATTCGACTGGTAACTCACGTGTGTCTATGTTGATCCATGTTTCAGTGAATGCAATTATATCGATTTTTTCGGTACATACCAAGGCCCTAATATCATCCATTTTGTTTCTCATACTTCTACTGTTCGTGTAGTATACATTTAAGTTAGTCGTGTTCTGAGTCCTCCCCTTACCGCGTTTAGTTTTGAACTCCCTGTCTAATTTAGTTTTGTCATCATTCCTAACACTATTTCCCTGTAGTCTTTCACTTTGTTTACCCGCTCCCACTGCAATCTCCTCCACCCCCGTGCCCATATGTTCCCTTAGCAGTTTAAAGACTTCGATATCTTTTGAACTGCCCCTACCCGTGTCGTCGGCTGTAGGGAGCTGAAATTATCCAAAAAGTTGCACATATATCGATCAGTGGCCCTCCCCACCCTGCTGTATGGCAGTGAGACATGGGTCACATACAGGGGACACCTCAAGTCACTTGAAAACTGTCACCAACGTAGTCTACGTTCCATCCTCCGAGTTCGCTGGGAAGACAAGACAAAAAATGCCAGTATTCTCGCTGACACCAACTATAGGAGCATCGAGGCTACCATTATCCAGGAACAGCTATGCTGGACTGGCCATGTTACCAGCATGGACGACAGTAGACTGCCAATGCAGCTACTTTACAGTCACCGAACGAATAGTAAACGTAATGCAGGCGGGCAACAGAAAACGTATGAGGATAGTGTTAAGACAAACCTGAAAAAAGTGCCTAATCGACCCCTCCACCTGGGAGACGATCATTCCACACCGTAACGCTTGGAGGATCACCACACGAGAAGGTGTCAATACTTTTGAGTTAACCCGACTGCATACCGAGGGAGATAAACGCCAGCGCCGGAAAGACGCTGACGCCGTACCTCCCGCACTAGATGTAGCCCTCCACACGTGGAACACCTGTAGACGGCCCAGCCAGTCCCATATCGGCCTCTCGAGTCACTTCAGAACTCACCAACGAAGGTGACATCTTTAATAACTCCTATCATTGTATCACAGCTGGATGATCGTCAAACTTGATTCCGAGCAACAACAAAGTACTACTAGTAGTAGTAGTAGATGTCGACTGTCCTTCTCTCTCCTTAGGTCGGCTTTGCTCTGCCTCAGAGGAACGAGAGCATCGGCCCCAAAGCCGACAACAGTTGCAGATACTGACTATGAGGTAACAGTCACTGAATGCCGCATAGATCTGCGGCTCAACTGATAACACAGCTAGGGTAGCTACTTATGTGTTAGGATATTTAATATTAAGGTAATAAAATGGCGGCGAAGGTGTGGCTATAGGGGGAGGATGGAGGCCATTTAAAAAAAAGTAGTAGTAATAAAAGTAGTAGTAGTAGTAGCAGTAGTAGCAATAAGTCGCGTTTAAAAAAAGAAAAGTAGTAGTAGTAGTAGTAGTAGTAGTAGTAGAGTGTGTGTGTGTGTGTGTGTGTGTGTGTGTGTGTGTGTGTGTGTGTGTGTGTGTAAAAAGGTTAGTAGGATGAATGAATGTAATGATCGTCTTTATACACACACACACACACACACACACACACTAGGTCGGCTCATCCTTGTCAGTGATATCAGGTGCTGTTACCTCCCTCAACTTGCCATAAGAGAGAATTATCACTCTCAATGTCCACTTGTTGATGACTACTGTGTGTACTAACCTACAACACTCACTTAAACACATGAAAATTAACCACCCTAACGCTACGAGGTTAGGTTAGGTTAGGTTAGGTTAGGTTGGGTTAGGTTAGGTTAGGTTGGGTTGGGTTGGGTTGGGTTGGGTTAGGTTAGGTTGGGTTGGGTTGGGTTAGGTTGGGTTAGGTTGGGTTAGGTTTATATTCATGGGACCCAAAAATATTGAGACGGGCGACGGAGTAGATCTGAACAATAATAACATCACTGAACAATAACAACAACAGCAATAACAACAACGATAAACAATAAAAACAATAACAACAATAAAAACTGCAAGAAAGTCTGACGAGATTTAAATAAGTTATCAAACTCGATTAATTTGTGTTAATTAACCTTTACCTGGGAAAGGTCGGAAGGTAATCTCTCAAACTTCCCCCTCATGTATTTTCATCTTTGTATCTAACACACATACACGCACACGCACGCACACAAACACACACATTCGGTCCCCAATGTCTCTCTCTCTTGTTATGTATGTGCCTCTCTCTCTCTCTCTCTCTCTCTCTCTCTCTCTCTCTCTCTCTCTGACTGCAACGTGACCTTCCACCCCCCACTCTCCCCCCCCCCCCCACTGGTACCTGTCTGGGTGAGGGGGTGGAGGTTTGAGGGGGGAGGGGGGAGGGGGTAGGGTTGGTAATCACTTAACCTCCAGGTATGAGACACGAATACCTGACACTACACGTTAAGTGATGCTCATATACCTGGAGGAGGTGGAAGGAGGAGGAGGAGGAGGAGGAGACACGAAAGAAGAATAAGATAAGGAGGAGGAGACACAAAGGAAGAGAAGAAGATAATCATCACTTAAAATACCATAAAATGCTTGTCATAAGAAGCACTTGCACATCCAGACTTGGGCACGAGGAGTGAATGGATGAGACCAACTGCACCAAGAGGTGGAGGGGAGGAGAGCCAGGGGCCGGCCAAGAATGACACAGGGGGAGAAGCTGTAAGAACTGACAATAAAGTTAGGAACCTGTCGAGAGAGAGAGAGAGAGAGAGAGAGAGAGAGAGAGAGAGAGAGAGAGAGAGAGAGAGAGAGAGAGAGAGAGAGAGAGAGAGATTATGCAGCATGAAGTACTGCCATCAGGTAACTGCTGTTAGCTCACACAGGTGTAGAGAATGGCTGCAAAACGTTGATGATGATGATGAAGGTGGTGGTGGTGGTGATGATGATGATGATGATGATGATGATGATGATAAATAACGCAAAATCCTCTGGAAAAAAATAATCACAACAAAATAAACCTCGCAATAACAAACCCCCCTTTGCAATAAAATAATAATCACTTGCAATAACATCCTTGCCGTAATAATAATCATTTAAACACGTCACAACACGGCGAACAATCAGCTGTTTATCTCACCAAAGAGTAGAAGAACGATCAAATAACCGCGTCCTCACCACCACCACCACAACAAACTTTTTACCAGAAGTACGGCTCTGTCATTCATTTTAGAGAGAGAGAGAGAGAGAGAGAGAGAGAGAGAGAGAGAGAGAGAGAACCAATCACCTCACAACACGTTCAACTCGCTGACCAATCACACCGCGCGAAACACATGACTCGTAATAGAAAATTAAATTTAAAACACTGGATAACAGATGCTGGGGGAAGAGTTGAATCTGTCTGTTGTGTTACGTCAGGTACACACCCGGCTAATCACATTACGTCAGGTACACACTTGGCCAATCACATTACGTCACGCTACACATCTGGACAATCACATTACGTCAGGTACACACTTGGCTAATCACATTACGTCAGGTACACACTTGGCCAATCACATTACGTCACGCTACACATCTGGACAATCACATTACGTCAGGTACACACTTGGCTAATCACATTACGTCAGGTACACACTTGGCCAATCACATTACGTCACGCTACACATCTGGACAATCACATTACGTCAGGTACACACTTGGCCAATCACATTACGTCAGGTACACACTTGACCAATCACATTACGTCACGCTACACATCTGAACAATCACGTTACGTCACGCAGCACATCTGAACAATCACGTTACGTCACGCAGCACATCTGAACAATCACGTTACGTCACGCTGCACATCTGAACAATCACGTTACGTCACGCTGCACATCTGAACAATCACGTTACGTCACGCTGCACATCTGAACAATCACGTTACGTCCCGCTGCGCACCTGAACAATCACATTACGTCACGCTGCGCACCTGAACAATCACATTACGTCACGCTGCGCACCTGAACAATCACATTACGTCACGCTGCGCACCTGAACAATCACAATACGTCACGCTGCGCACCTGGTCTATTACATTACGTCACGCTGCACATCTGAACAATCACATTACGTCACGCTGCGCACCTGAACAATCACATTACGTCACGCTGCGCACCTGAACAATCACATTACGTCACGCTGCGCACCTGAACAATCACATTACGTCACGCTGCGCACCTGAACACTCACAATACGTCACGCTGCGCACCTGGTCTATTACATTACGTCACGCTGCACATCTGAACAATCACATTACGTCACGCTGCGCACCTGAACAATCACATTACGTCACGCTGCGCATCTGAACAATCAAGGACACCAGGTAACACAATCATTGCTGGTCATTTTAACTTTAACTCTGTAAAGTGTTTCATTTTTAAGGCGTCTTTCAACACACTGACAACAATATGTGGAGTGGCGTTCAATACCAACACTTTGCCAACACTGAGGGGAAAACGTATTCTACCAACAGAAGATGGCAACAATGAGGGCAGAGTCTACCTATCCAAGCTCTGACAACACTGAGGGGAGAGTCTACCTATCCAAGCTCTGACAACACTGAGGGGAGAGTCTACCTATCAGGGCTCTGACAACACTGAGGGGAGAGTCTACCTTTCAAGGCTCTGACAACACTGAGGGGAGAGTCTACCTTTCAAGGCTCTGACAGCACTGAGGGGAGAGTCTACCTATCAAGGCTCTGACAACACTGAGGGGAGAGTCTACCTATCAAGGCATTGACAACACTGAGGGGAGAGTCTACCTTTCAAGGCTCTGACAACACTGAGGGGAGAGTCTACCTTTCAAGGCTCTGACAACACTGAGGGGAGAGTCTACCTTTCAAGGCTCTGACAACACTGAGGGGAGAGTCTACCTTTCAAGGCTCTGACAACACTGAGGGGAGAGTCTACCTATCAAGGCTCTGACAACACTGAGGGGAGAGTCTACCTTTCAAGGCTCTGACAACACTGAGGGGAGAGTCTACCTTTCAAGGCTCTGACAACACTGAGGGGAGAGTCTACCTTTCAAGGCTCTGACAACACTGAGGGGAGAGTCTACCTATCAAGGCTCTGACAACACTGAGGGGAGAGTCTACCTTTCAAGGCTCTGACAACACTGAGGGGAGAGTCTACCTTTCAAGGCTCTGACAACACTGAGGGGAGAGTCTACCTTTCAAGGCTCTGACAACACTGAGGGAAGAGTCTACCTATCAAGGCTCTGACAACACTGAGGGGAGAGTCTACCTATCAAGGTTCTGACAACACTGAGGGGAGAGTCTACCTATCAAGGTTCTGACAACACTGAGGGGAGAGTCTACCTATACAGACTCTGACAACACTGAGGGGAGAGTCTACCTATCAAGTTTCTGACAACACTGAGGGGAGAGTCTACCTATCCAGGCTCTGACAACACTGAGGGGAGAGTCTACCTTTCAAGGCTCTGACAACACTGAGGGAAGAGTCTACCTATCAAGGCTCTGACAACACTGAGGGAAGAGTCTACCTATCCAGGCTCTGACAACACTGAGGGGAGAGTCTACCTATCAAGGTTCTGACAACACTGAGGGGAGTCTACCTATACAGGTTCTGACAACACTGAGGGGAGAGTCTACCTATCAAGGTTCTGACAACACTGAGGGGAGTCTACCTATACAGACTCTGACAACACTGAGGAGAGTCTACCTATCAAGGTTCTGACAACACTGAGGGGAGAGTCTACCTATACAGACTCTGACAACACTGAGGGGAGAGTCTACCTATCAAAGTTCTGACAACACTGAGGGGAGAGTCTACCTATACAGACTCTGACAACACTGAGGGAAGAGTCTACCTATCAAGGCTCTGACAACACTGAGGGAAGAGTCTACCTATCCAGGCTCTGACAACACTGAGGGGAGAGTCTACCTATCAAGGTTCTGACAACACTGAGGGGAGTCTACCTATACAGGTTCTGACAACACTGAGGGGAGAGTCTACCTATCAAGGTTCTGACAACACTGAGGGGAGTCTACCTATACAGACTCTGACAACACTGAGGAGAGTCTACCTATCCAGGCTCTGACAACACTGAGGGGAGAGTCTACCTATACAGACTCTGACAACACTGAGGGGAGAGTCTACCTATCAAGGTTCTGACAACACTGAGGGGAGAGTCTACCTATCAAGGTTCTGACAACACTGAGGGGAGTCTACCTATCCAGGCTCTGACAACACTGAGGGGAGAGTCTACCTATCAAGGCTCTGACAACACTGAGGGGAGTCTACCTATCAAGGTTCTGACAACACTGAGGGGAGAGTCTACCTATCAAGGTTCTGACAACACTGAGGGGAGAGTCTACCTATACAGACTCTGACAACACTGAGGGGAGAGTCTACCTATCAAGGTTCTGACAACACTGAGGGGAGAGTCTACCTATCAAGGCTCTGACAACACTGAGGGGAGAGTCTACCTATACAGACTCTGACAACACTGAGGGGAGAGTCTACCTATACAGGCTCTGACAACACTGAGGGGAGAGTCTACCTATACAGACTCTGACAACACTGAGGGGAGAGTCTACCTATCAAGGCTCTGACAACACTGAGGGGAGTCTACCTATCAAGGCTCTGACAACACTGAGGGGAGAGTCTACCTATACAGACTCTGACAACACTGAGGGGAGAGTCTACCTATCAAGGTTCTGACAACACTGAGGGGAGAGTCTACCTATACAGACTCTGACAACACTGAGGGGAGAGTCTACCTATCAAGGCTCTGACAACACTGAGGGGAGAGTCTACCTATCAAGGCTCTGACAACACTGAGGGGAGAGTCTACCTATACAGACTCTGACAACACTGAGGGGAGAGTCTACCTATCAAGGCTCTGACAACACTGAGGGGAGAGTCTACCTATCCAGGCTCTGACAACACTGAGGGGAGAGTCTACCTATCAAGGTTCTGACAACACTGAGGGGAGTCTACCTATACAGGTTCTGACAACACTGAGGGGAGAGTCTACCTATCAAGGTTCTGACAACACTGAGGGGAGTCTACCTATACAGACTCTGACAACACTGAGGAGAGTCTACCTATCCAGGCTCTGACAACACTGAGGGGAGAGTCTACCTATACAGACTCTGACAACACTGAGGGGAGAGTCTACCTATCAAGGTTCTGACAACACTGAGGGGAGAGTCTACCTATCAAGGGTCTGACAACACTGAGGGGAGTCTACCTATCCAGGCTCTGACAACACTGAGGGGAGAGTCTACCTATCAAGGCTCTGACAACACTGAGGGGAGTCTACCTATCAAGGTTCTGACAACACTGAGGGGAGAGTCTACCTATCAAGGTTCTGACAACACTGAGGGGAGAGTCTACCTATACAGACTCTGACAACACTGAGGGGAGAGTCTACCTATCAAGGTTCTGACAACACTGAGGGGAGAGTCTACCTATCAAGGCTCTGACAACACTGAGGGGAGAGTCTACCTATACAGACTCTGACAACACTGAGGGGAGAGTCTACCTATACAGGCTCTGACAACACTGAGGGGAGAGTCTACCTATACAGACTCTGACAACACTGAGGGGAGAGTCTACCTATCAAGGCTCTGACAACACTGAGGGGAGAGTCTACCTATACAGACTCTGACAACACTGAGGGGAGAGTCTACCTATCAAGGTTCTGACAACACTGAGGGGAGAGTCTACCTATACAGACTCTGACAACACTGAGGGGAGAGTCTACCTATCAAGGCTCTGACAACACTGAGGGGAGAGTCTACCTATCAAGGCTCTGACAACACTGAGGGGAGAGTCTACCTATACAGACTCTGACAACACTGAGGGGAGAGTCTACCTATCAAGGCTCTGACAACACTGAGGGGAGAGTCTACCTATACAGACTCTGACAACACTGAGGGGAGAGTCTACCTATACAGACTCTGACAACACTGAGGGGAGAGTCTACCTATACAGACTCTGACAACACTGAGGGGAGAGTCTACCTATCAAGGCTCTGACAACACTGAGGGGAGAGTCTACCTATACAGACTCTGACAACACTGAGGGGAGAGTCTACCTATACAGGCTCTGACAACACTGAGGGGAGAGTCTACCTATACAGACTCTGACAACACTGAGGGGAGAGTCTACCTATACAGGCTCTGACAACACTGAGGGGAGAGTCTACCTATACAGACTCTGACAACACTGAGGGGAGAGTCTACCTATCAAGGCTCTGACAACACTGAGGGGAGAGTCTACCTATACAGACTCTGACAACACTGAGGGGAGAGTCTACCTATCAAGGTTCTGACAACACTGAGGGGAGAGTCTACCTATACAGACTCTGACAACACTGAGGGGAGAGTCTACCTATCAAGGCTCTGACAACACTGAGGGGAGAGTCTACCTATCAAGGCTCTGACAACACTGAGGGGAGAGTCTACCTATACAGACTCTGACAACACTGAGGGGAGAGTCTACCTATCAAGGCTCTGACAACACTGAGGGGAGAGTCTACCTATACAGACTCTGACAACACTGAGGGGAGAGTCTACCTATACAGACTCTGACAACACTGAGGGGAGAGTCTACCTATACAGACTCTGACAACACTGAGGGGAGAGTCTACCTATCAAGGCTCTGACAACACTGAGGGGAGAGTCTACCTATACAGACTCTGACAACACTGAGGGGAGAGTCTACCTATACAGACTCTGACAACACTGAGGGGAGAGTCTACCTATACAGGCTCTGACAACACTGAGGGGAGAGTCTACCTATACAGACTCTGACAACACTGAGGGGAGAGTCTACCTATCAAGGCTCTGACAACACTGAGGGGAGAGTCTACCTATACACACTCTGACAACACTGAGGGGAGAGTCTACCTATACAGACTCTGACAACACTGAGGGGAGAGTCTACCTATACAGACTCTGACAACACTGAGGGGAGAGTCTACCTATCAAGGCTCTGACAACACTGAGGGGAGAGTCTACCTATACAGACTCTGACAACACTGAGGGGAGAGTCTACCTATACAGACTCTGACAACACTGAGGGGAGAGTCTACCTATCCAGGCTCTGACAACACTGAGGGGAGAGTCTACCTATACAGACTCTGACAACACTGAGGGGAGAGTCTACCTATACAGGCTCTGACAACACTGAGGGGAGAGTCTACCTATACAGACTCTGACAACACTGAGGGGAGAGTCTACCTATCAAGGCTCTGACAACACTGAGGGGAGAGTCTACCTATCAAGGTTCTGACAACACTGAGGGGAGAGTCTACCTATACAGACTCTGACAACACTGAGGGGAGAGTCTACCTATCCAGGCTCTGACAACACTGAGGGGAGAGTCTACCTATCCAGGCTCTGACAACACTGAGGGGAGAGTCTACCTTTCAAGGCTCTGACAACACTGAGGGGAGAGTCTACCTTTCAAGGCTCTGACAACACTGAGGGAAGAGTCTACCTATCAAGGCTCTGACAACACTGAGGGGAGAGTCTACCTATCAAGGCTCTGACAACACTGAGGGGACAGTGTACCTATCCAGGCTCTGACTACACCGAGGGGACAGTGTACCTATCCAGGCTCTGACAACACTGAGGGGAGAGTCTACCTATCAAGGCTCTGGCAACACTGAGAAGACACATTCCACCTGCTGAGACTGACAACTGGATGAAAGACACATTATAGCTACAGAAGCTCTGACAACACCAAGACGCCAACACTGGAAGACTACCAAGGCTCTGACAGGAAGAAAACATGATTTATTACACGTGAATTCCTTTACAGCGGCACACCCGTCAAGCCTTCAAACACTTGTCTTAATTACAAGGTCGTGCCTAAAACGTTAACTTACACACTTGTAATCTGAAGAGTGTGTGTGTGTGTATGTGTGTGTGTGTGTGTGTGTGTGTGTGTGTGTGTATGTGTGTGTGTGTGTGTGTGTGTGAACCTGGGAGACGCTTACTCCACACCGCAACGCTTGGAGGAGCACCACATGAGAAGGTGTGAATACTTTTAAGTTAGACCAATTGCAAACCAAGGCAGACAAGCGCCAACGCCGGATAGACGCTGCCGTTGCCCTTCCCGCACTAGATGTAGCCCTCCACATGTGCAATATCTGTGGACGACCCTGCCAGTCCCAGATCGGCCTCTCGAGTCACCTCAGACCTCACCAACGAAGAAGACATCCCTAATAACTCATATCATTGTATCATAGTTGGATGATCGTCATACTCGATTGACAGGAAAGTAGTAGTGGAAAAGAAACCAGGATGTAGACCTATAGGGGTGGGGGAAGTGCTGAGGCGGATTATCGGAAAGTGCATAATGGAGGTGGTAAAGGACGATGTCAGGGCAGCAGCAGGGAACCTATAAGTGTGTGCTGGCCACCAGGCTGGTGGGGAGGCGGCCATTCACGCCATGAGATTGATATTTGAGCAGCGTGATTGCGAGGCCGTTCTCCTGGTGGATGCTTCAAACGCATTCAACATACTTAACCGCAAGGCTGCACTGCACAACATCAAGATCAAGTGTCCTAGCGTTGCGATGTATGTTGAAAATTCGTATAGGAATCCATCAGACCTCTACATAGTAAACAACAAGGCTCTACGAGGTGATACCATCCTACAGTCGACTGAGGGAACAACACAGGGGGACCCCGTTGCAATGGCAATGTATGCAATAGGCCTATCAGTGCTCCAACAAGAAATAAAGTTTGAAACAACTGGGGTCAAACAAGTGGCATATGCTGATGACCTCACAGGAGCAGGAAAAGTGGAGGACATCAAAAAGTGGTGGGACCTGGTAACATCGCGAGGTCCACAAATAGGGTACCACCCAAACGCCAGCAAATCCTTCCTCATCGTGAAGCCAGATCATTATGATCGGGCTTTGGAGGTTTTCGGCGAAAGTGAGGTCAAAATAACTAAGGACGGCCAAAGACATCTAGGCGCAGTAATTGGCACTACGGACTTCAAGACCCAGTACGTAGCGGGAAAGGTGAATGAGTGGGTTAGCGAAATCCAAGCTCTATCGGAGATTGCTAACACAGAGCCACATGCGGCCTTTGCAGCATTCACCCATGGAGTCAAGCATCGTTGGAACTACCTGATGCGTACCATCCCTGAGATCGGACCCCTCCTCCACCCTTTGGAAGAAGCAATCAGTGTCAAGTTCATTCCCAAACTAGTGAAACATCCTGACTTAACCCAAGCAGAAAGAACACTTCTTGCACTTCCACCAAGACTGGGAGGGATGGGACTAACTAATCCAGAGGAGATTGCTGACTCTGAACATCAAAATTCACTTAAGCTCACGGCAGCCCTCACTGACCACATAATAGCCCAGAATGCAACAGGGGAAGTGGACACCAGCGAAGTTAATACGATCCGTAGGTCCATTACAACAGATCGGCAGCACTGCCAAAATGACGTGTTGCAGCAACTATTGCTGCAGGTTCCAGAAAATTTGACAAAAAAAGTAGCTATAGCGCAGGAGGTGGGCGCCTCGAACTGGTTAACTACGTTACCGATAAGGGCAAATGGTTTCAGCCTTAACAAACAAGAATTTACAGATGCCATTGCTCTAAGGTACGGTTGGCCAGTAGATGGTTTGCCCTCCCAATGCGTGTGTGGCTTTTCCTATGATGGCGATCACGCCATGATCTGCAAGAAGGGGGGCTTCATATGCATGAGGCATGACGAGGTAAGGGATCTCACAGCAAATATGTTGAAGGAAATCTGCCGGGACGTCATGGTAGAACCGACCCTCCTTCCACTGGATGGCGAGATCTTCCAACATAGGACTTCAAACACTTCTAACGAAGCCCGTGTGGACGTCAGTGCTCGAGGATTCTGGCCACGGGGACAGCGAGCTTCCTTCGATATCAGGATTTTTGATCCCATGGCCGTTTGTCACCGTAACCTAGCTCTCGATGCTGCGCATAGGAGGAACGAGAACGACAAGAGAAGGGCATATGGGGAGAGAATACAAAATGTTGATCAAGGCAGCTTCACTCCTCTAGTGTTCATAACCTCTGGTGGGATGAGCTCAAGTGCAAGATGCTTCTACGCAAGATTCGCGGAGCTGATCTCCGAACAGAAGCAGCAGCCCAGAAGTTATGTTACAGCCTGGATGAGTTGTCGACTGTCCTTCTCTCTCCTTCGGTCGGCTTTGCTCTGCCTCAGGGGAACGAGAGCTTCTGCCCCTACTCCGACAACTGCTGCAGATATTGACTATGAGGCTACAGTCACTGAATGCCGCATAGATCTGCGGCTCAACTAATTTAACACAGATAGGATAGCTTCTTATGTATTAGGATATTTAATATTAAGGTAAATAAATGGTGGCGAAGGTGTGGCTATTGGGGGAGGCTGGAGGCCACAATTTATGTTAAAAAAAAAAAAAAAAAAAAAAAGTAGTAGTAGTAGAACTAGTCGTAGTAGTAGAACTAGTCGTAGTAGTAGTAGTAGTAGTATTAGTAGTGTGTGTGAACTACGGTAAGGAGGAACAGGTCGTCGAGGGGATGGTCGTGCACTTAGCCATACATTATACAGTATGTGTTTGGGCGCCAAGTATATCATCTGGTTCGACCAACTCACACCTAATACACTTGCTACATGTATATCATCTATTAAGAGTCACACACACACACACACACACACAATAAGACACACCCCCTCCCCTTCCTTAGCCATCTCACTAATGTTGACGCAGCTGAGCAATCAAATAACCATTTCGCTACTATATGCCAGACGCTCCCCCGGCTTGACACAACCACTCTCCCTGCTTACCTACCAGCCCCCCTTCCCACTGACTTAGTAGAAGAATTTGAAGTAGCAAAACGTCTGGACAAACTAAAATTAAAACGCTCTACCACCCCCATTGACTTACCAATGAAACTCTTCAAGGAGTTCTCCCCGGAGCTTGCGAGACCCCTATGCTCCATCATCAATGCTTCTCTCAGTCAAGCCAGATGCCCAGCTGACTGGAAGACCTCTTGTGTATCACCAGTGCCCAAGTCAACCAGCCCACAATCCTTAAATCAGCTACGACCTATTGCTATCACCCCAATACCCAGCCTAATCTGTGAAAGTTTTGTGTTCGACTGGGCTTATGCTGATATTGCAGGAGTCGTAGACCCTCAGCAATTTGGCAACATGAAAACTTCCTCCACCACTCACTGTCTTGTCAGCTTTCTCGATTACATATACCGCCATCTCGAGAAACGAAAAACGTCTGTAGCTGTCGCCTTCGTTGATCTCACTAAAACATTCGACCTAGTCGACCACAATATAATCATCAACAAAGCCATTGACCTCGGGCTTCGGAGAAGTCATATACCATGGCTTACAGACTTCCTCAGTGACCGACGCCAAGCTGTACGCTTCCGAGGGGCTGTCTCCACCTTTCAGTCACTCACCTGTGGCGTCCCCCAAGGCACCAAGATGGGACCACTCTGCTTCCTTATGCTCATCAATGATGCCCTAAGAGAAATCCCCGCTCGCTGGAAAAATGTCGACGACTCCACCATTGGGATCAGCGTCAACAATTCTGCTCCCGACTATACCGCCCTTCAGGATTTAATGAACCGTCTCCAAAACTGGGTCACCAACAACCATGTCACCATCAACCATACCAAGACCATGGTTATGCACATCAACCTCTCCTCCGACATTGTCCCACCTCCTTCCATTACTTTAGGTCCGAACACACTCCAGGTTGTAGATTCCACGAAGCTCCTCGGCGTCACCATAGACAACAAACTAAATTGGAAACAGCACGTCAGTGAAGTTGTCAAATCCTCCAGTTTCCGTCTCCACCTCCTCCGCCGACTCAAGTCCCTCGGAGTTCCTGCACCCGAGCTCCTCAGTGTTTACTCAACATTCATACTTCCCAAGCTCACCTATGCCTCCCCCACCTGGTCTTCCTCCCTAAATGCCACACAACGTAAACACCTAGAAAAAGTGCAAAAGAGGGCATGCAAGATCATTCTCTCCCCTTCCTACTCCACATACCAAGAAGCGCTCAACACACTGACCCTTTCGACTCTCACTGACCATCACCAAGACCTCATCTGCAAATTTGGTAGGAAGCTTCTACACCATCCTCGACACCGGCTCCTACTACCACCTGAGATCCCTAGCCCGAGAATTGCTGTTCGACACCACAACCGCATCCAGCCCATACGTGCACGAACTGATCGCTATAAGAACAGCCCATTCCCAACCATTGCAAAAATTATCAATAACTTGTAATAAACCAGTGTATTCACTCCCAGTAAATACTACTTCTTGCACTGTCATTATGTTGAAATGCCCTGTAGTTTGAGCTTTTCCCCATCTAGTTATTATATATCTTATTTATATCACTTATGTTATTTGTATATTATTTGTAATTCGAAACCCATTCCCCAGATATGTAATTGTATATTCTCAGCCTTCTGGCTGCCAAGCTCTTTCAATAACCCGTTAATTATTAATTATTATTATTACACGCATGGACTACGGAGAACAAGGTCACCATCAACCACACCAAAACCATAGTCATGCACATCAATACAGCCACCACTCCAGTGCAAGCCCCAGCAGTCACAGTGGGTGCCCATCCTCTCCAGCTGGTGCAGTCTGCCAAACTCCTGGGTGTAACTATAGACAGCAAACTTGACTGGAAGGCCCATGTAAATAACACAGTCAAGGCAGCCTCGTACCGTCTCTACATGCTACGAAGACTTAGGTCACTTGGGACACCCACGCCAGAGCTGAGGACCATCTACAACGCCTTTATTCTCCCCAAACTAACGTATGCGTCACCGCCTGGTCGTCTTCTCTCAACTCCACCCAATAACGTCAGCTAGAGAAGGTACAGAAAAGGGCCTGCAGAATCATGCTCGGCGCAGAATACTCCGGTACACCAACGCTCTCTCCACCCTGGAAATGCCATCCCTCAGTGACCTCCTCCACCAAGCACTGGAAAGGTTTGACCGTGGACAACTGCACCACCCTCACCCCACCCTCACCCTCGCCTTCTCCTGCCACCTGCAGCCCGCCACTACAACAAAATTCAGCCCATAAGAGCCCGCACCGATAGATATAAGAACAGCACCATCCCATCTATTGTTAAAATAATAAACAACTCCTGATTTATGTACTGTACAGCCCTGTAAATGTATTCAATGCATATTATATCATTATGTCTAAATCAAATGTAAGTCTGTATATTTTCAGCCACCTGCTGCAACTCTATTAATAAACCGTTTATTATTATTATTATTATTATTATTATTATTATTATCATTATTATTATTATTATTACCAGTGCAATGCTACACACACACACACACACACACACACACACACACACACACACACACACACACACACCTGTACAAAGTGTAGTTTGTTCATAAGTATTGAAGGCAGCGTGAAAGAGCCAGGGTAGGAGTTACAGCCTTGGGGTACCTCACAGTGCTGACAACGACCAGGTAAGATCATTAACTCATGGACCTGTACCTGCTAGTGACTGATACCGGCCACCTCATCCAACGTTTGTAACACTGTCTGCCTGCAATACTCTAATACACTTTCTCTAACTTTTTTGTGTGTGTGGAGAGAGAGAGAGAGAGAGAGAGAGAGAGAGAGAGAGAGAGAGAGAGAGAGAGAGAGAGAGCTATGTCAGGTTAGAGTTAGATGAATTAGCATAGGTCATGTAAGAGATGTCAGGTCAGTTAGGGCGGGTCAGTGTTAGAATAAGGCAGGTTAGTGTTTGGTTTGTATTTGGTTAGGGGTAGCTCAGGTTAAGGTAGGTCAATTTAGACTAGAGTAGGACAAGTGATAATCGTGGTGATAGTAATAATGATGGTGGTTGGTGGTGGTGGTGGTGGTGGTGGTGGTGGTGGTGGTGGTGGTTGTTGTTGTTGTTGTTGTTGTTGTTGGTGGTGGTGGTGGTGGCAGCTGGTTATGGTATTGTAGTAGCAGTGTTGGAATTTTGTGTAGGGAGGTGTGGGACGTCTGTGGTGGCGACATGGCAGGTATTTGGGTATATTCTATTTGGTAAATGCTTTAAGTTCCCATTTGTTGTGAGATACGTGGTCCCCGTTTAACTGGCTAGGAACACAGGTTTATTGTTTTGAAGTGTAGCTGTTAAACCCTAACTCAATAAATACAGTAACCGTTAATAAGAGTCCTAATTCATCCCTCCCTTATTGAGAAAGGTTGATGTGTTATAAATGTCTCGGTAATATGCAGTAGTACGGTGAGTCCTATATACAATAACTATCCTATATTTCCCCTCTGTGAAGTATTGTATCTTAGTCCCCAGCTATCCACCCCTAGCCTCTCCCCTTGGTGTAGGCCTTTCTAGCCTAACCACAAACCGTTAGTCCTGTACCCCCCTCCCCTCAAGCGTAAACAATTACCTTCTCACTACCTCCCTCACTCCCTCCACCTCTCACGAGTATAACGAGAAAGAATAATGGAAATAAGTAAAAGAAAGAGTAAGTGAAACAAGAATAAGTATATAAATAAATAAGTAAATAAAAAATAAGGAATTAAAAGGACAATAAAAGAGTGATTTGTTACATAAAATATGTGGCAGAAAGGGGCCCTTGATGCTCTCCTACGCGAAGCAAGATCACTGCAAGAGAGACTAAAACTCATAGGAGACGGAAAGCAAAACACTGATTATGTTGCCAGAAAATTTGGTAACAAGATGTGTGAGGGAAAAGTGTCCTTGGCTGCAAGATCTCTCACAGAGGAATCTTCCGGTGGTGTTCTGCCAATAAACAGAGAGACATTACAACAACTGAAGGAAAATCATCCCCCACAAGTGAAGAGGAAGGCATCAGGTTCCAGGGAGCCTATATCCCTCCTAATGCTGTCCTGTTAGAGAAAATAACAGGAGGGATGGTGTGGAAAAAAGCACTGAAAACTCAGGGAGGGGCCGGCCCTTCAGGGCTGGATGCAAACGGTTGGAGAGTCATCCTCAGCACTAACAAGTTTGGTGTCGTAGCAAGAGATCTATGCAATGCCATCGCCGCCCTTACATGAAAGCTAGCAACCTCATGCTGCCACCACCTCCATGCTCTGACGGCCTGCCGCCTCATTCCCCTGGATAAAACTCCAGGATGTAGGCCTATAGGAGTGGGGGAACTGCTGTGGCGGATCATTGAAAAATGCATAATGGAGGTGGTAAAGGATGATGTCAGGGCAGCTGCAGGGAACCTGCAAGTTTGTGCTGGCCACTAGGCTGGAGGGTAAGCTGCCATTCACGCCATGAGAAAGGTATTTGAGCAGCGTGATTGTGAGGCAGTACTTCTGGTCGACGCTTCCAACGCGTTCAACATAATCAACCGCAAGGCTACACTGCACAACATCAAGATCAACTGTCCAAGCTTTGCAATGTATGTTGAAAACACCTATAGGAACCCATCAGACCTCTTTATAACAAGCTTCAAGGCCCTAAGAGGAGATACCACCATACAGTCAACTGAGGGAACAACACAGGGGGACCTGTCGCCATGGCAATGTACGCACTAGGCCTGTCTGTGCTCCAACATACAATAAAATATGAAACAACCGAGGTCAAGCAAGTGGCATGGGCTGATGACCTAACAGGAGCAGGAAAAGTGGACGACATCAAAAAGTGGTGGGACCTGGTAACATCACGAGGTCCACAAATAGGGTACCACCCAAACGCCAGCAAGTCCTTCCTCATTGTGAAACCAGAACACTATGAACGGGTAATGGAGGTGTTCGGTGGAAGTGAGGTAAAAATAACAAAGGATGGCCAAGGATATCTAGGCGTCCTTGGCCATTCACCCATGGAGTCAAGCATCGCTGGAATTACTTGATGCGCACTATCCCTGATGTAGGACCCCTCCTCCGCCCTCTAGAAGAAGTCATCAATGTTGCTTTTATCCCAACACTAGTGAAAAACCCTTACCTAACCCAAGCAGAAAGGGCACTCCTTGCACTACCACCGAGACTGGGAGGAAGGGGATTGACTAATCCAGTGGAGCTTGCCCGTACAGAACATCAGAACTCTGTCAAGCTCACTGCAGCTATCACTGAGCACATAATAGATCAGAATGCAGGAAGTCAGGTAAATACCAACGATTCGACGGTCCACTACGACAGAGCGGCAACACACCCAAAGTGATAAACTGCAACAACTGTTGCAACAAGTGCGAGAGAACGTGAAAAGAAAAGTAGGTATAGCGCAGGAGATGGGCGCCTCAAACTTGTTACAAGGTTACCGATAAGGACAAAAGGCTTCATCCTTAATAAACAAGAATTGCTCTAAGGTACGGTAGGCCAGTAGAAGGTTTGCCCTCCCAATGCGTGTGCGGCTCATCTTATGACATCGACCACACCATTGTGTGCAAAAAAGGGGGCTTCGTATGCATGAGGCATGACGAAGTAAGGGATCTAACAGCAAATCTACTGAGGGAAATATGCCACGACGTCATGGTGGAACCGCCCCTCCTTCCATTGGACGGTGAGAATCTCCGTCACAGGACTTCAAACAAATCCAACGAAGCCCGTGTGGTCGACAGTGGTCGAGGATTCTGGACACGGGGACAGCGAGCCTTTTTTGACATATGGATTTTTTATCCCATGGCCGCATGTCACCGCAACCTAGCTCTCGACGCTGCACACAGGAGGAACGAAACGACAAGATTAGGGCATATGGGGAGAGAATTTAGAACGTTGATCAAGGCAGATTCACTCCTCTGGTGGGATGGTACCAAGTGCAAGATGCTTCTGTGCCAGACTCTCAACCCACATTGATAATTTCTACAACAAGATATTTTATATGGCTGAGACGACTTGTAAAGGCACCTAATAAAAGACACCTCAGACTCCACCTTCTGACCACCAACATACATACAACTTGGAAGATAAATGAGGACGTTAGAATACTCATCATAAGTTGTCCAAACACTCCAAAAAGTATCTTCATGGGGAGGTTCGATGAATTTGAAAATGAACACTGTGACTCCTGTTGTCTCGTATGGTTGTCAAAATCCTTAGTCCGTTGTGTAATATTGTCTACCACAACATCGTAAAGATACTTTTTTGGAGAGTGTGTACAGAGGTCATTTCACACTAAATGTTACATAGATGACCGCATTAAACACCCAAGATTCATCCTACACAATCGGAAAGAATACGTAGAAAATCAGGCCGAATTTAGCAGCTACTTTATCGCTCCCGTAGAGGATAAAAACACTAGGAAGAAGGGGAGGGGAGGGGAGGGGGTATACGAGTAAGTGCTGCTTGAGAGGAAATCAGTTTCTACCCGGACGTGTCAAAAAACACACACACACACACACACACACACACACACACACACACACACACCACAACCGCATCCAGCCCATACGTGCACGAACTGATCGCTATAAGAACAGCCCAGTCCCAACCATTGTAAAAATTATCAATAACTTGTAATAAATCAGTGTATTCACTCCCAGTAAACACTACTCCTTGCACTGTCACTATGTTGAAATGAACTGTAGTTTGAGCTTTTCCCCATCTAGTTATTATATGTCTTATTTGCGTCACTTACGTTACTTGTATATTATTTGTAATTCGTAACCCATTCCCCAAATATGTAACTGTATATTTTCAGCCTTCTGGCTGCCAAGCTCTTTCAATAAACCGTTAATTATTATTATTATTATTATTATTATTATTATTACACACACACACACACATGTAGGGGAAGAAAAGTGTAGCGAGACAAGCGCCCAAGTTAGAGCTTTCACTGGTGTTACTCAAGCGAAGGTAACTAGATCTGTCTGAGGTCAACACTGTAATATGATCATGACAGTGAGATAGAGGGAGGGAGGGAGGGAGGGACTTCTGGTTATTGACAAGATTTTTTAGACTGTAAGAAAAAGTTTTGAGCTAATTTACATAAAAGTAAAAGTAAACAGTCAGTTAGACAACACACAACTTGTTAAGGTGTGAGTGTGTATGAGTGTGCACTTCGCTCGTTAGAACATGACTTACCTCAACACACTTCACGGTTATATAGAGAGGAACTTGTCCCTGAAGACCGTGCTTCGTGGACGAAACGAGTAGTCTGAAGGTGCCTCTACGGACGAACGCAAGGACGGACTGACTCACCAGTACGGAACTCTCCTTGACCATGTACAGTCCCTTCCACTAGTGCGTTTACAGGGGCTCGTCAAATAAACATTCCACAAATCATTACATTGAGATATTTGTTTTAATATTGTTTTACTTTGATTCCATAGTATGTTTACTATTGCGAGTTTCCTTCTGTCGAATGTATACAAACACAACGCTGCCACACTGTAAACGCACTAGTAAAGGGGACTGCACATAACCCACCCATCCGTCGACACTATTTATACCCACCGACATGAAAATCCGCCAGGTTGATCGCTATATTCCTTCTCTTCCGGGGACTACAAACATATTGTATTATGGTCCTGAAGCTGGAGACCTACAGGACCTAGAGTAAGGCAGCCGAGATCACCCCAAGGACGAGACCAAACACACGGATGCTACACTGACTTAAAACACCGTCCTTGTAATAATAAACATTCTATTCTAAACACCTTGTCTAAACAACATTAAATTGTCCAATCAGCATCGTCTTGTTCCTAGATCACATCAGACCAACCAATCAGCATCATCTTATTCCTAGATCACATCAAACTAACCAATCAGCATCATCATATTCCTAAATCACATCAGACTAACCAATCAGCATCGTCTTATTCCTAGATCACATCAGACTAACCAATAAGCATCTCTTACTTCCAGGCGTCATCTCACAACTCTTACCATCAACAACAAATAAAAGTGACTACCAGCCAGCCTCTGACATAACCAGCAACAAATAAGCAGAAGAACACAAGTACCACAACCTCCCAAGAAACGAACCCCCCCCCCCCCCCCCGGGCTCCGTCAAGTGGTAAACAAACAAGGGTGGGTTGCGTCAGCGGTGTGCCTCAAGGAGCAACATTTGTCTCGCTAGTCTTTTTTCTCCTGTGTTTACATTTACTTCAGCGTTGACTCGTGGAAGTAATTTATGTGTATACGATGTTTACGATGTTTTTATGAAGGCATGTCTCTCTGGGGGGCTAAATTTTGTGTATAGGAATGTTTTTATGATTTATGCCTGGATGTCTGGATGTCAGACTGATTAAATTATTTATTTGCTACAGATTATGCTAATGACCCCTTCACCTATAATATTGCATTTGGCTAACGGCAGACAATTTTATTCAGCACTTGTACATAAGGGGTTAAACTCTGTGTAAGGGGATATGCATGTCTGTGTCTTCAGTAACTGTATGTATGTATGTACAGTATTTGTGTACGAGTATGTATGTATGCATGTATTAAAAATAATTATCCTTACTACCTAAAAAGCAAGAGAAGAAGTGCTGGGGTGTAAAGAAGCGGGGAAGGGCCGTGGGAGAAGTGCTGGGGTGTAAAGAAGTTGGGAAGGGCCGTGGGAGAAGTGCTGGGGTGTAAAGAAGCGGGGAAGGGCCGTGGGAGAAGTGCTGGGGTGTAAAGAAGCGGGGAAGGGGCGTGGGAGAAGTGCTGGGGTGTAAAGAAGCGGGGAAGGGCCGTGGGAGAAGTGCTGGGGTGTAAAGAAGCGGGGTAGGGGTGTGGGAGAGGTGCTGGGGTGTAAAGAAGCGGGGGAGGGGCGTGGGAGAGGTGCTGGGGTGTAAAGAAGCGGGGGAGGGGTGTGGGAGAAGTGCTGGGGTGTAAAGAAGCGGGGGAGGGCCGTGGGGGAGGTGCTGGGGTGTAAAGAAGCGGGAGGGGCGTGGGAGAGGTGCTGGGGTGTAAAGAAGCGGGGGAGGGGCGTGGGGGAGGTGCTGGGGCGTAAGGAAGCGGGAAGGGGCGTGGGAGAGGTGCTGGGGTGTAAAGAAGCGGGGGAGGGGCGTGGGGGAGGTGCTGGTGTGTAAGGAAGCGGGGAGGGGCGTGGGAGAGGTGCTGGGTGTGTAAAGAAGCGGGAGGGGCGTGGGAGAGGTGCGGGGGTGTAAAGAAGCGGGGGAGGGGCGTGGGGGAGGTGCTGGGGTGTAAGGAAGCGGGAAGGGGCGTGGGAGAGGTGCGGGGGTGTAAAGAAGCGGGGGAGGGGCGTGGGGGAGGTGCTGGGGTGTAAGGAAGCAGGGAGGGGCGTGGGAGGTGCTGGGGTATAAAGGAAGCGGGAGGGGGGGGGGACGTGGGAGAGGTGCAAGGGGAAGTGGAAGAGGCTAGGGTGATGTGTGTCGTCTCAGGGCAGCAGAGGGCGTGTAGGAAGAGTGAGGGATGACGAGGAAGCGTGAGGGATGAGGAGGAAGCGTGAGGGATGAGGAGGAAGCGTGAGGGATGTGAAGGAAGCGTGAGAGATGTGGAGGAAGCGTGAGGGATGTGAAGGAAGCGTGAGGGATGTGAAGGAAGCGTGAGGGATGAGGAGGAAGCGTGAGGGATGTGAAGGAAGCGTGAGGGATGTGAAGGAAGCGTGAGGGATGAGGAGGAAGCGTGAGGGTTGAGGAGGAAGCGTGATGGATGTGGAGGAAGCGTGAGGGATGTGGAGGAAGCGTGAGGGATGAGGAGGAAGCGTGAGGGATGTGAAGGAAGCGTGAGGGATGAGGAGGAAGCGTGAGGGTTGAGGAGGAAGCGTGAGGGTTGAGGAGGAAGCGTGAGGGATGAGGAGGAAGCGTGAGGGATGTGAAGGAAGCGTGAGGGATGAGGAGGAAGCGTGAGGGTTGAGGAGGAAGCGTGAGGGATGAGGAGGAAGCGTGAGGGATGTGAAGGAAGCGTGAGGGATGAGGAGGAAGCGTGAGGGTTGAGGAGGAAGCGTGAGGGTTGAGGAGGAAGCGTGAGGGATGAGGAGGAAGCGTGAGGGATGTGAAGGAAGCGTGAGGGATGAGGAGGAAGCGTGAAGGTTGAGGAGAAAGCGTGAGGGATGAGGAGGAAGCGTGATGGATGAGAAGGAAGCGTGAGGGATGAAGATGAAGCGTGAGGGATGAGGAGGAAGCGTGATGGATGAGGAGGAAGCGTGAGGGATGTGAAAGAAGCGTGAAGGATGAGGAGGAAGCGTGAGGGATGTGAAGGAAGCGTGAGGGATGTGAAGGAAGCGTGAGGGATGAGGAGGAAGCGTGAGGGTTGAGGAGGAAGCGTGATGGATGTGGAGGAAGCGTGAGGGATGTGGAGGAAGCGTGAGGGATGTGAAGGAAGCGTGAAGGATGAGGAGGAAGCGTGAGGGTTGAGGAGGAAGCGTGATGGATGTGGAGGAAGCGTGAGGGATGTGGAGGAAGCGTGAGCGATGAGGAGGAAGCGTGAGGGATGTGGAGGAAGCGTGAGGGATGTGAAGGAAGCGTGAGGGATGAGGAGGAAGCGTGAGGGATGAGGAGGAAGCGTGAGGGATGTGGAGGAAGCGTGAGGGATGAGGAGGAAGCGTGAGGGTTGAGGAGGAAGCGTGAGGGATGAGGAGGAAGCGTGAGGGATGAGGAGGAAGCGTGAGGGATGAGGAGGAAGCGTGAGGGATGTGGAGGAAGCGTGAGGGATGTGGAGGAAGCGTGAGGGATGTGGAGGAAGCGTGAGGGATGTGGAGGAAGCGTGAGGGATGAGGAGGAAGCGTGAGGGATGTGGAGGAAGCGTGAGGGATGAGGAGGAAGCGTGAGGGATGTGGAGGAAGCGTGAGGGATGAGGAGGAAGCGTGAGGGATGTGGAGGAAGCGTGAGGGATGTGGAGGAAGCGTGAGGGATGTGGAGGAAGCGTGAGGGATGAGAAGGAAGCGTGAGGGTTGAGGAGGAAGCGTGAGGGATGAGGAGGAAGCGTGAGGGATGTGGAGGAAGCGTGAGGGATGTGGAGGAAGCGTGAGGGATGAGGAGGAAGCGTGAGGGATGTGGAGGAAGCTTGAGGGATGAGGAGGAAGCAGTAGGGATGAAGAGGAAGCGTGAGGGATGTGGAGGAAGCGTGAGGGATGTGAAGGAAGCGTGAGGGATGAGGAGGAAGCGTGAGGGATGTGGAGGAAGCGTGAGGGATGAGGAGGAAGCGTGAGGGTTGAGGAGGAAGCGTGAGGGATGAGGAGGAAGCGTGAGGGATGTGGAGGAAGCGTGAGGGATGTGGAGGAAGCGTGAGGGATGAGGAGGAAGCGTGAGGGATGAGGAGGAAGCGTGAGGGATGTGGAGGAAGCTTGAGGGATGAGGAGGAAGCAGTAGGGATGAAGAGGAAGCGTGAGGGATGTGGAGGAAGCGTGAGGGATGTGAAGGAAGCGTGAGGGATGAGGAGGAAGCGTGAGGGATGTGGAGGAAGCGTGAGGGATGAGGAGGAAGCGTGAGGGTTGAGGAGGAAGCGTGAGGGATGAGGAGGAAGCGTGAGGGATGTGGAGGAAGCGTGAGGGATGAGGAACAAGCGCGGGTGATGTGGGAAGGTGCGGGGACAGGGCTGGATGCAGGTTAATTCCCAGACAAACAACACTGCCCAAAATAACAAAACCACACAGAGAGAAGAGCTCCCTAACAACCTCCATCACTGCCGACACTAATGATAACCAAAGACAAACACATCCACAGTAGGAGCACAAATGCCTGATTCAAGTGTATTGTTGAGCCCCAAAATAGCCCATCAACACATCATTATCTTCTAATAGCCACAAGACAATAATTATTAATATCTCGGGGAAGTCAAGTTGGAAGCTGTAACGAGCGTAATGTCTGCCTTCGCTTTAACCAAATTACGATCCTATAAAACCTGCTGTGAATTCGACGTTTAATGTAACTTTCACCCCAAGCCGCTACGGTCCACTGTCACCATTCTTTGGCATGTGTATTTGTGTTTCTCTCAGTAGTACAATACATCTCTGACTTACTGTACACGTGATCACCTGTACACAACAATGACATATTAACGGAATACATTATGCAAAACCTATCGTACTATAATGTCTACAAATTTCAATATACACAAGACTAATTATAACAACACAAACATATATCATACTGAACACCCACACTCACATACACAAACATATATCATACCACACACACACACACACACATTACCACTGGCAGGGACATTTATTAAAACATCAAGGTGTGCCAGTTAGTTAATATTGATACTGAAACAGATTCTTCAGGCAGAAAAAAAATACTGATTTCTTAGGGAGGCGCTCACACATCTATTAGGTATCAGGTAACTTAATACAGGTACCAGGTAACTTAACACGGGTACCAGGTATCTTAACACAGGTACCAGGTAACTTAACACAAGTACCACGTAACTTAATACAGGTACCAGGTAACTTAATACAGGTACCAGGTAACTTAACACGGGTACCAGGTATCTTAACACAAGTACCAGGTAACGTAACACAAGCACCAGGTACTAAACACAGGTACCAGGTAACTTAACACAGGTACCAGGTAACGTAACACAGGTACCAGGTAACTTAACACAGGTACCAGGTAACTTAACACAAGTACCAGGCAAATGTTCATAACTTTTTGTTCCCCTCTCAAAATCTTTAAAAAAAATAATCTGCCAGAGGAATGCAAAAAATATCTCCCTTTCCCTCCCCTTTCCTCCCTTCCCTCTCCTTCCCCTCCACCCTCTTCCCATCATCCATGTTCACAGAGGCTTCAAAGACCCTTCCTCTCCCTTTGTTCCCCGCGTAAGAACCTGGGGGAGTTATTATGGGGTCGAATGACTTCTCTGTTGTATTCTATGTCAAGGTATGAAACATCTCTCTCTCTCTCTCTCTCTCTCTCTCTCTCTCTCTCTCTCTCTCAACCAATACCCCAAAGCTAACCCAAACATTAACCTACCTTTAACAAACTCTAACCATAATTACAATTAACCCACCCTAATCTAACCCAACTCACACTTAACCTAACCTCACCTAACCACACCGTCTCCTAACCTAACGTATGCTTATACTAACCAAACAAGCTTCATTTGAACTTAAATAAACATACTAAACCTGACCTCATACATACATACATATATACATACATACATACATACATACATACATACATATATTACTTTGCTGTCACTCGGAAACCAATTTGACCATCATCGTTGGCGAGCTCTGAGGTGACTAAAGAGGCCGATACTGGACAGGCAGGGTCGTCCACAGATGTTGCACGAGTGGAGGGCTACATCTAGTGCGGGAGCGGCTGCAGCAGCCTCATTCCGGCGCTGGCGCTTGTCTGCCTTGGAATGCAGTCGGGCCAACTCGAAAGTATTGACACCCTCTCGTGTGGTGCTTCTCTAAGCGTTACGGTGTGAACTGATCGTCTCCCAGGGGAGGGGGTCGATTTGGGACTTTTTCAGGCTTGTCTTAAAAATATCCTTATACCTTTTCCGTTGTCCGCCAGCGTTACGTTTACTATTAATCAGGTGACTGTAAAGTAGCTGTTTTGGTAGTCTACTGTCATCCAGGAGGGTAACATAGCCAGTCCAACATAAGTTGTTCATGGATAATGGTAACATCGACTCTGCTACAGTTGGTGTCAGAAAGAATACTAGTGAAAGCTTTCAAGTGGCTTGAGGTACCTCCTGTATGTGACCCATGTCTCGCTGCCGTATAACAGGGTGGAGAGGGCCACTGGTCGATATACTTACAACTTTGTAGATAATTTCAGCTCCGCACAGCTGAAGACATGGGCAGAGAGTCTGCCAAAGGCTTGAGATGCACATCTGATCAGATGTTGAATCTCTTCATCGATGTCCGCGGTGGTGGACAGGTGAGAGCCAAGGTACTGAAAGTGGGTAACATTAGAGAGTGCGACACCGTTAGGCTGGATGGATGGTGGAGGTCTGGCTGAACCAGGGGCAGGCTGAAAGAGAATCTGAGTCTTACGTGAATTCATCAGTGTAAGTGTTCAGGTTCTCCTGTAGGTCGCGTTCAGTGTGCGCAGCAAGGGTAAGGTCATGTGCATATTGAAGTTCAGTGATGGAAGTGGCCGACACCTTTCTTCCCGCCTGGAGTCGTCTTATGTTGAAAAGTCCCTTCATCTGGTACTGGATGTCCACCCCACCGGCTAAATTAGCACTGGCACGAGTAAGGAAGGCAGCCAAGAGAATGGAAAAGCAAGTTGGTGCCACCTTGTTTTACCCCCGTTTGGATGGGGTTAGAACTCAAACTGGGTGCCAGTGTCCAGGACACTGCCGTTCATGCCATCGTGGAGTTGCCTCACAATGGTGATGAATTTTGGTGGGCAGCCAAAATGACTGAGGGTCTGCCAGAGGGCTTCTCTGTTGAACGAGTCGAAGGCCTTTGTTAGGTTGATGAAGGATATGTACATTTTACGACGCTGTTCTCTGCACTTTTCCTGTATCTGGCGGGCAGCAAATGTCATTTCAGTGGTGCCACGTGATGGTCTAAAGCCACATTGAGATTCTGGGAGGAAGTTTTCCGCCTCAGGAAGAAGTCTGTTTAGGAGGACTTGGGCGATAATCTTGCCAACTACTGATAGCAGCGAGATCCCATAGTCTGACCGGTCTCCCATGTTCATATAAATATTGACAGTGGAGGCGTCTTTAAGAGCTCGGGGGATTTCCTCCTTTTCCCAAGAGAGAGTGGAGACGGCTGGTAAGCAGAGGTCCTCCTGCGTTATGCACCTCGGCTGGGATTCCATCAGGCCCTGAGGCTTTGTTATTTTTCATGTGTTTGATGGCAGTAGCTACCTCATCCAGGGATGGAGGATAGCTGAGGTGAGTCAGCTCTGGATGCTGAGAGACCTGCTGGGTAGTCATGACATCCACATCGGTGTTTCGATTGAGCAGTGAATGGTAGTGATCTTTCCAGCAGTGACAATGTCTTCTTCATTTTTAATTAGAGAGTTAAAGTTGGATGAGCGAAGGGGGCCCGCGGCATGAGTAGTTGGGCCAAATATTGTTTTAGTGGAATTGAAAAATTTACGCATCTTGTGTTGATTCGCAAATTTTTGCGTTTAACACATATATACGTGCATACATACATATGTACAGACACACATAACTCATACTTTGGTACAAACAATCAATCTTTATACTCTCACTCTCTCTCTCTCTCTCTCTCTCTCTCTCTCTATATATATATATATATATATATATATATATATATTATATATATATATATATATATATATATATATATATATATATATATATATATATAACACAGAGACAACACCCCACACACACTAAAATAATCACCTCTCACTGTTGTCTCTCCCCTCACCACCATTGTTCTCCACCTTTATTGACAACACTGTTTTCTAATTCAATGTTCAGTTAATCTTTCAGTCCTGTCTCCTGGATGTATGGTGGGAACATTAATCCACACCTGGGGATCTTTTTCTTTTTTGCCATTACGAAAATGGGAAGGAGAGAGAGAGAGAGAGAGAGAGAGAGAGAGAGAGAGAGAGAGAGAGAGAGAGAGAGAGAGAGAGAGAGAGCAGGAGGAGGAGGGAAAGAGAGAGAAGTGGAAGGGGAGAGAGAAGGGGGAAGGGGGGGGGAGAGGGAGGGGGTTGAAGAAGAACTTTAAAGGGTAAACAACACTTAATTATACATAACCTCCACTACTACCAGTCCTTCCCTGCCTCCTTTGTTTAACATAGTGTTAATATAGCAGTATAGCCTTAATATAGCAGCATAGCCTTAATATAAAAGTAGTACAATATACCTTTGATATATTATTAATATATGACACCGCTATGGTACTATACGATAAATATAGTTCTATATAACACAGCTTTAGTAACATAGCCGTAATATTATCGCCTTAATATAGTAGAATGTATAGCACAGACCAAGACAATATATCCTTAATATATTAAAACAGACGGATGAACGAACGAACGGACGGACGGACGGACGGATTCGACGGCTCACTCCCCGATACAATCACTCTCCATATTGTACCAAACAAACAAAATCCACCCAATGCTGTATCTGTACATCACAAACAACTCAGTGACCTCCAGGCATCAGTAAACACAAAATAATATAAACAAACAATAAAAACTCTTAATTAAAAATAAAACCTGTGTTATCTAATTATACAGAGAAGATACGTTTTTTTTCTCTTTTTTCCAAATCCTTTAAAACAAACTTGACTCAAGAAAGGACACAGATTTACTGTACTTACCCACGTACATAGACAGATAGACAGTGAGACAGACATGAGCATCTCTGTACATATCTTACCAATGTAGACAGATATAATTATCTGAACATCTATCTGATTAAAAGTTAAAATACAACAGGAGATTTAAAAGGTATCCTGTTAACAGAAGAACACGAATACAGCAGAAAAAAACAGAGAGTCAATTAAAGGAAGAGGGAGGAGGAGGAGGAAGAAGAGGAGGCAGGCGGAGGAAGAGGATGAGGTGGTAGAGGAAGAGGAGGAAGAAGAAGTAGAAGAGGAGGAGTAAAGGTAAAGAGGAGGACATGAACAGGTAACTTGTAGAAAGGACTTACCTGGTGAAGGGACGGTAGTAACTCTACAGGAACCAGGTGACAGGAGTTGTGGGGGAGAGAGAACAACACACGCCGCCTCTGTAACAATAACAATGACGTCAATCCCTATGCATTACCATATAATGTTACAATTCCTTAAATTCATTCCCCTTCTTTTTCTTCCCACATTCCGTTACGTATGGTGCCTAGTGCATGGTAGTGTTAGGTTAGGTTAGCGTTAGGGTGGGTTAATGTTAGGTTGGGTGCCAGAGACTGCTCTAATTTATACAATTCATAAAGTTATCAGTTCCTTCACTCAGACATCATTAGTCACCACGAGCAAGCGACGTCCTGCCTTCACCTGTCGATTGAATAGTGATGGCACCCTGGAGCCAACCCACACAGGTTCTACTGCGTGGCCACAGTATCCAGGGTGACTAGTGTCCATAAAACTACGTGGCCACAGTATCCAGGGTGACTAGTGTCCATAAAACTACGTGGCCACAGTATCCAGGGTGACCAGTGTAATAAAACTACGTGGCCACAGTATCCAGGGTGACTAGTGTCCATAAAACTACGTGGCCACAGTATCCAGGGTGACTAGTGTAATAAAACTACGTGGCCACAGTATCCAGGGTGACCAGTGTAATAAAACTACGTGGCCACAGTATCCAGGGTGACCAGTGTAATAAAACTACGTGGCCACAGTATCCAGGGTGACCAGTGTAATAAAACTACGTGGCCACAGTATCCAGGGTGACCAGTGTAATAAAACTACCCGTTCTTCGTTTTCCTCCTTTTCTGTTTCTGTCCATTTCCCTTCATCATCATCGTCTCCCTCCGCATCCTCCACAGGTCGTTGACTCTCATTTTCACCCTGATTTCAGAGATAGTGGGGACAGTGGCCTTCCTATACACATCCAGTACCTTCTCAGTCACCTTGTTGGTGGCATCCATATAATCAAAAGCATTTGTTCTTCTCCTTAACCTCTCGTTTTCTGCTTCATAAGCCAGGGCACTTCCAACTTCCTTGTTCAGAGGCAACTTGTTAGATGGCAGAGGCATCCGAACCCCGAACACCTTATCGTTACCCTGGCGCAGCTGAGTGTTGCTAATCTTAGGACGACCCATCTTGGTGGCGGCCCTTTGAACTAACTGCAAAACAACACAGAAAAAACAACTTTCGGCACTTCAATATCACCACCTATTGAACAATATTTTATTCAAAAGTACGGACTGAGATTTTGTCCTTAACTGTCCAAGTCAGGCTACTTGGGCTGAATTCGTTGATCAGTCCTGGGACGAATATTACCAACGGCGTGAATAGATTCCGTGGAATAAATTCAGGGCATTCCCGTCCAGGGAGCCTCAACAAACTCTGTAAATATTGCCATTGGCCTGCCATTGGCACATATACGGAGTTTGGTAATGTTCCATGAGCGGGAATGTCCTGAATTCATTCCACGGAATCTATCCACGCCGTTGGTAATATTGGGCCCTGGTTTTCGAAATATACGTATGTGGTGACTTGCAGCAAAAATATCGGCATAATTTGTAGCGCCTTGAGTTGTAAAACAATAGCATATTATGAACCAGTGTACACAGTAGTCGAATAATCCAATTCAATAACTTGATTTTAACAGGTTGTGCCACATTGCCAGTCCCTTTATTATTTACAGTTTTTTCGCGTTTTTCATGCCAAACCCAAAAGTATCCACAAACCTTCTAATGTAATGATGTAAAAAACTCAAACATATTCGGAATTAGCGTGGCCGATAGACAAATAATCCAACCCAAGCAATTAGATTTTGAAAACTTTTGCAAAACTGTCACTCCCTAGTGTACACTAAGTGAATGTACATTAAGCGAGTGCACTTTAAGCGGGTGTACGTTAAGCAGACACTGACTGTACTATATACAGTACAGTGTTTTATTTCATTATTTTAAGGGGAATAATAAAAGTAGCTGAATTCTGTGGCCCACATACCTGACCTGTTACTCTGGAATGTCTGAGCGTCACCCTATGACCGCTTATTGATAATATAATTCATGTGTAATTTTCTGTGAATGTTGTGTGTGTGTGTGTGTGTGTGTGAATATTTACCCTCATAAAGCAAAATCAAATTTTTTTTTTACTTCTATCAAATACTTTTTTTCATTCTATCAAATATTTTTTCACTTCTATCAAATACTTTTTTGGTCTAACTAAAGCTCAACCCCAAAATAAACACTCATTATTTTGTTCTACCACGGCCTGAGTTCACATAGTTCTACAATAACAAGTAACCAAGGCAATCAGCCACTTTTAGTACTGCCTGTTACTTGTTCTCCTTCACAGAGACCTAGCATCATACACAGTCAAGGTCACCACCATCCATCAGTAACTTCAATGTACTAATGCCTGGGGACAACTAACACCATCTACTGTCAGAGTCTCGGCCTTAGGTTAGGTTAATAAAGGCCATGGTATTAACTGCCAAGTCACCCTCACATCACGGTCAATTCTACTACTACTCGGACTGAGACAAACCATATGTATACTACACCATAGGAACCAACACATGATTCATAAGCGAGGTGATACATATGTGTTGTATAATGGAGAGGTGAGCAGGTGTGACGTGTAAAGACCTATCCGTGGCTAGGACCTCTAATTCAGTATCAAGACTAACCAATGTACTGCCTAGAGGAAAGTTTGCTCACATAATCGTCATTCAGTCAGAAGTAAGGAAACAAGAGACGAACAATTAGAAAAAAAGAGCGAACAGTTATAAGAAAGAAGACTACAAACATAAGAACATAAGAACATAAGAATGGAGGAAACTGCAGCGGGCCTATTGGCCCATACTGGGCAGTCCCGTTTACACCCAACCCCTATTGCTCATATGAGCATCCAACCTATGTTTGAAGCAATTCAGCGTATTCGAGCTAATGATGATATTTGGCAACTTGTTCCATTCATCCACTACTCTGTTTCCAAACCAGTGTTTACCTATTTCACGCCTAAATCTAAATTTGTCTAATTTAAAACCATTGTTACGAGTTCGCTCCTGGTTGGATAGTTTGAGTACCTTTGTAATGTCCCCTTTGTTTAGCCCTGCCTTCCACTTATACACCTCTATCATATCGCCCCTCGCTCTACGTCTCTCGAGGGAGTGCAAATTAAGATGCTTTAACCTGTCTCTATACTCAAGGTTCCTAATGCCCGGGATTAGTCTTGTCATTCTCCTCTGAATTCTTTCCAAGGATTCTATATCCATTCTGTAATACGGTGACCAGAACTAAACTGCGTAATCCAGGTGTGGTCACACAAGAGCAAGATACAGTTTTAGGATGACCTCGCTAGTCTTGTAACTAACACTCCTTTGTATGAACCCAAGTACTTTATTAGCCTTGTTACGAGCAAAAACACATTGTTTACTTGGCTTAAGGTTCCTACTTATCATTACTCCTAAATCTCTCTCGCAGTCGGATTTCTCTATGGCATCGTTGTTCATCTGGTTTCTGGTTTCCCTGTTTACATCTCCTATACTGAGAACTTTACATTTGTCGACGTTGAATTTCATCTGCCATTTTCCAGACCATTCGAAAAATTTGTTTAGATCTTCCTGTAGTTTTGCCGAGTCCTCGTCAGATTTGATAACACGTCCTATTTTAGTGTCATCAGCAAATTTACTTATGTTGCTGTCAATGCCGATATCTATGTCGTTTATGTATATAATAAATAATAATGGTCCAAGTACTGAGCCTTGGGGAACTCCACTTGTGACGTTGCTCCAATGGGACTTAGTGCCGTTAATGCTCACTCGCTGTTTCCTGTCCTGTAACCATGCCCTAATCCATTTAAGGATGTCACCTTTGATGCCATGAGCTTCTACCTTTCTAATTAGTCTTTCGTGGGGAACTCTGTCGAAGGCTTTGCTAAAGTCGAGATATACCACATCATAATTGTGCCCCTCGTCCACCGATTCGAAAACTGATGAAAAGAATGTTAATAGATTAGTTAGGCAAGAACGTCCGCTTGTGAAGCCAAGTACAGTATGTAAATGACATATTATACACACGAGAAAGTGAAGAAAAAAATATAAACACACATAAAATACCACTAACTCCTCTTAATGTCTACCTGACCTAACTCAACCAGTCTACCAAGCATTTTCTACCACAATCTACTTGCCAGTCTTCTATCTATTCACCAATCACACCTCACTATCTATCTATTCATCAATCAAAACAACCTCACTACCTGTCCACCTTTCACACGTTGATCTCCTTAATCACCAAAATGAACCAACACAATCTATCCATCTTCTCTCCGTCTCCGTGGACTACAACCACCTACTGCCCTTCCTATCCACTTCACCGACCCCACAACATGACCACCCGCATCCATCAACACCCTCCGCGATACACCTTGGCCTGCGGGGTAAGAGACCAAGATGTACCGAAGTAGCTATCACCGATGTCAATGTCCCGTCACCCATTCATGCACCTGGACCCGATGTGGAATGCAATATCATCCTTAATTTATACTCCTTCGCGATTTTTGGGGCGTTCAGTACACCCCAAAGTGCATGATTCCTTGATACGACTGACTGATGTTTTTTCCGCGCGAGGGATGTACTCTCAAGGTGTCGCTTAATGCAGCCAATGGGCAAATCGTGGTCACCTTCGTCACCTTTGCATGAGTGGGTAAGAGCTCCAGCCACACCATACTGTGTCCTGAAGGTGTTCTGAAGCTGAGACTCACTATTCAACCCAGAAGTCTTACGTGTAGACTTATTGGACACCAGTTATAGCTCCTTGTTTAGATTGAGAAATCCTAAGGAGAAGGAATGTGTTCGTCCCATAAACTCGCCACAATATCTGCCAACGAGGCGAGTTTTTCTCATCTACTTCACCCAGCTTAATAATAATGTTTGGACTAGTTCACAGTGACTGCTTTTTTATTTAATACACGTGTAGTCAATAAAACTATACTCTCATGCCTGTTTAGTATTCTCAAAGCAAAGTTCTATTCAGTGGTGACCAAATGCCCCCTATTGGTGTAAGTAAAGGCATCAATAACACACCAATGCCCTCTACTGGGGCATCACATTACTAGTCTCGAGCTATAACAAGGAAAATCGAAAATGCAGTTAAGTGACGTCTTTGCACTGGAGTAAAAGCCTTTTTTTTTGCGAATTCCTGCTAACACCTCGAGTACCGAAGCATAGAAGGACATAGAGAAAATACTATGCCCCTCACAGACGTAATTAGGAGGAGGGGGTGAGGATTATATTAAATAAACATAATATAATTTTAAATCTAAATTGAATGAAATATAAAAATTGTCTGATAACAAAAACTAAGGTTGAAAGACAGAGATAGACAAAGAAACGTCACAGCAACGCCCTAATGCATTTATTTCCCGGACATAGGTGATAGGATAAGCTGGAGGGGGGGGGTGAGGAGAAGGAGGGGGGGAGAGAAGGAGAAGGGGGGTGACAGAGAAGGAGAAGGGGGGTGAGAGAGAAGGAGAAGGGGGGTGACAGAGAAGGAGAAGGGGGGTGACAGAGAAGGAGAAGGGGGGTGACAGAGAAGGAGAAGGGGGGTGACAGAGAAGGAGAAGGGGGGTGACAGAGAAGGAGAAGGGGGTGACAGAGAAGGAGAAGGGGGGTGACAGAGAAGGAGAAGGGGGGTGACAGAGAAGGAGAAGGGGGGTGACAGAGAAGGAGAAGGGGGGTGACAGAGAAGGAGAAGGGGGTGACAGAGAAGGGGGATGAGAGAGAAGGAGAAGGGGATGAAAGAAGGAGAAGTGGGGCTGAGAGAACAAGGAGGAGAGGGTGAGAGAAGTAGGAGAAGTGGGGCTGAGAGAACAAGGAGGAGAGGGTGAGAGAAGTAGGAGAAGAGAGGGAGGAAAACAGGACCTCGGCATACCATAAAAACACGCTGGTCACTGCAGCTGGCCGGAGGGGTCGAGGAGTACCATGAACCTGTACTAGTGCTGGTCTGTGCTCCCTCCACCTCCAGAATAGAGTCCATCCTCACATGTCCTACTAGAGTCCATCCTCACGTGTCCTACTAGAGTCCATCCTCACGTGTCCTACTAGAGTCCATCCTCACGTGTCCTACTAGAGTCCACCCCCACGTGTCCTACTAGAGTCCACCCCCACGTGTCCTACTAGAGTCCATCCTCACGTGTCCTGGTACAGGGGTTTTCAAACTATGGGTCCCGACCCTTCAGTGGGTCGCGAAATAAATAAATTGGGTCGCAAAATAAAAATGGGTCGCGAAAATAAATAAGAAAAAAAAATAAAATGGGTCGCGAAAATAAATAAGAAAATAAAAATAAATGCACCATAATTTAGGCTTGGTTATTGTAATGTACACTCCACAGTCTAGGAAGCGACTGCAAGGAGAGCATTTCCTGATTCTTTCTTTACCTCTCATGTCATCCGTTTTGTGCAGAAAAAGTCGTAATCGTAGTTTTTCCCCCGTAATTTAACCTAAGCTCATTTCATATCATTACACTTAGGTTTAATGGGTCGCAATTCAAATTGTTGTTCTGGCTGTGGGTCGCAGTAAAAAACGTTTGAAAAACACTGTCCTAGTAGACTCCATCCTCAGTGTCCTACTAGAGTCCATCCTCACGTGTCCTACTAGAGTCCACCCCCCACGTGTCCTACTAGAGTCCATTCTCACGTGTCCTACTAGAGTCCATCCTCACGTGTCCTACTAGAGTCCACCCCCCACGTGTCCTACTAGAGTCCATCCTCACGTGTCCTACTAGAGTCCATCCCTCACGTGTCCTACAAGAATCCATCCTCTCTGTAATGACCTGCCACGCCCTAACAGTATATCAAAGGAGTAATGACTGTAAAATATATACACATTCAATATTAAATTAGGTGAGTGAGAGGAACCACAAACCTCTGACACTTGTACACACTAACAGGTTACATTACACAAAGGAAAAAACATGTTTATTAAATATCATAACTCTAAAATAACAGTGTGGCAGGTACAATATTAAGATGACAGTATTAAAGAGTTTGTTGACTAATAGAAAAAGGGGTTTTTTTCAATGCGGTGAGAGTCATTGAGGAATTTGACACCCTGCCTTATCTCACTTGATTAACCACTCGAACGTTTACCTAACTTCAACACTAACCTAACCCTAACCTTGCCCTAACCTAACCCACATAGGTAACGATTGGGTGGTTATGTAACAGCACAATTTGTATTATATAAATATTTACCCAATGTATATTACCTATGTATTCACCAAGTCATTCATCCATGGAGCGAGCGAGGTCAAAGCTGAGTCAAACAACATCATCCAGTGAGGAGCGTTGACAACTCCCTCTCCCTGGTGTGAGAGAGACTATCATATCACCTGTTACCCAGTGAACACCTCATTTAAGTGTTCTCCTATAAGTGCACTAAGACACTTCCCTGTGAAACTATATTTTTCTACAATAAAACAAGACCAACAAAGTGTTTACTTCAGCCCTGCCACTTATCATCTCAAGAACAAATATATATACAAATATGTATATTGTGTGACCAAGACAGTTAATCTTCAGGTGAAATAAGCTGGGATTCTAATCTTCAGGTGAAATACGCTGGGACCCTAATCTTCAGGTGAAATAAGCTGGGATCCTAATCTTCAGGTGAAATACGCTGGGACCCTAACCTTCAGGTGAATTAAGCTGGGATTCTAATCTTCAGGTGAATCATAGTTAATCAATGAAAATTTTAGTAAGTTGCTTGCGTGTGTGTTCTTGCTTCTCAAACAAAGATACAGGCACTCGACGCCTCACGAATCAAGGAGCACCTTAACATGTTTCCATTTAATCTCATGAAACCTTACCTGCTTTTTACCTGTCGTGTAATGAAGGTTTGTCTTACAGGGCTGTTTTCAATCAATTAAACCTGTAACAGCATTACAGTTACAGGTTAACTACAGGTACAGTCCCCCTCACTAGCGCGATTACAGAGGCAGCGCTGTATTTGGTTATAGGAAACTCGCAATAGTAAACATACTATGGAATCAAAGAAAAAAATATAGCAAAACAAATAATAAATGTAAGGATTTGCGGAATGTTTATATGTTTAATAAGAAATGCATTAAATATACTATTATTAGATCGTATCTTTTCCCAGTGGATGGTGGTATAGCGAAGTGAAGTGACGTGTGGTGTGGGAGGAGGGGCAGCAGGGAGGGATGTGGAGGCAGGTGTCCCTCTACCTCCAGTCATGGTACCCGTGAATGATAAACTCTTAACACTCAATTGAGGCAGAAGTTCATATCTATTATTTTCCTCGTCTGCTATATTATGCAGATAACATTCATACTGCTCATGTTAAACTTTGGCCATCGTGTGAACAAGAGGTTTGGCGTTAATTACAATGATTCTCTATTCACATGTGCTTGTTGCGTGCTAGAACAATCTACCCTACTATACTAATAGAGTAAATAAATAAAATAATAATAATAAGAGTGCTTGCACACACACACACACACACACTACCCTTTCCACACCTCTACAATATTTTCTTCCTTTACTAATTAAAGACAGGTAAAATATAAACATTATAATATTTTATGATATTCAATAATGGTATGAATTAACAGTGGCCTTCTTTCTCGCAACACAAGGCCCTCGGAATTCCCGCCCATGAGCTCCCCAGTGCAGATTAAACATTCATACTTCCCAAGCTCAAGTATGCCTCCCCTGCCTGGTCTTTCTCCCTAAATGCCAAACAACGTAAACACCTAGAAAAAGTGCAAAAGAGGGCATGCAAGATTGTTCTCTCCCCCTCCTACTCCACATATCAAGAAGGGCTCAACACAATGGCCCACTCGGCTCTCTCTGACCATCACCACGACCTCCTCTGCAAATTTGGTAAGAAGCTTCTGCACCATCCTCGACACCAGCTACTACTTACACCCAAGATCCCTCGTCCGCAAATTGCTGTTCTACACCACAACCGCACCCAGCCCATACGAGCACATACTGATCTTTATAGGAACAGCCCCGACCCAACCATTGTAAAAATTATCAACAACTCGTAGTCAACTAGTGTGTCCACTCCGGCAGCCAATCTTACTTATGTATTGTTACTGTGTTGAAATGCCCTGTTGTATGACCTTCTCCCCACCTTGTTATTATACATTATATTTGTATCACTTATGTTACTTGTATATTATATGGCAATCAAGTGACCCACTCCCCAATTATGTAACTGTATACTTTCAGCCTTTTGGCTGCCATGTGTTTTCAATAAACAGTTCAATTATTATTATTACACACACACATATATATATATATATATATATATATATATATATATATATATATATATATATATATATATATATATATATATATATATATTTTTTTTTTTTTTTTACGGGAATTAGCCCACCCGGGCACAGGTCAACGACCCACATCGGGGCCTAGGGGGCGAAAAAATATGAATAGAAAGAAATTAAAACTAGAAAAGGAAAAGGTTATATTAATCTACACTACGAAGATGCCGGAAAACCAGCTTTTTAAAGTGAGACAATGTATGAGTATGGAAACACAGATGAAGGCAGAGCATTCCACAGTTTGGTTGTGTGAGGAAAGAAGGATGTACTATAACGGGTTATTCTTGTGTGGCCGACATCCACAGAGAAACGGTGGGCACCGCGGGCAAGACGAGTGTTACGAGCCTACGGCCTTGCCGGCGGTACACAGGATGCCAAATCCACCGAACATTGCCCGTTAAAGTACCTGTAAAAGAGAGAGAGAGTGAAGCAACATGCACAGAAGAGTAAGGGAAGAAAGATTGTAAACTTAAGGAGAAGATTTAAAAAGATGATATATATATATATATATATATATATATATATATATATATATATATATATATATATATATATATATATATATATGCTGATAACCACCAGGAAAGAAGAAAACACGAAGTTCCCAAGCGCTTTCGTGTAATTCACATCTTCAGGGGTGAGTACAGATGTCTGACCGCCCCTTTGATGAGTTCCAAGAAATCATCCTTAAGAAACATTTTGAAATAAAGAAAATTGAAGTGGATGAAGCCTTCCGTATTGTAAGACAAAAAAAGCGCGCTTTTATCATGACCATACCGAGTTATTGGAAAAAGTTCATGTTGGACTACTGTTTTGATAACCTGAGACGTGAGCGTTCTGATCTTCAAGCCAAGATAGACCACAAATTGGCACTCCTTATTAGAAATAGTGATTGGACTAAGGATGCCAATAACAACTGTGTAGTGAATCTCTCCTCTAAACAACTAGACAATGATACCTTGTGTGCCCTCGGCTATGGTTTAAGTTTTGATGGTTCCAACAAGGGAGTCGACAGTGTTGACATAGCCAGAGCATTTTGCAATTTGGAGAAATTCAGTAATTTGACAAGTGAAGAAGTGAACATGTGTAAAGGTGTTGTGTATGCATCTATGTCCAAGCCTTGTGTTTCAAACTGTCCAGAAAGATTCACCAAAGCACTCCAAGCCCTTAAGAAAAATAAGGATCTACATGTCACTAAAGCAGATAAAGCCAACACAGTAGTGATTTTAAACAAAGATGACTATATCTCAAAAATGAATGACCTTTTATGTGACACTACAACATATTCTAAACTCATAAATAATCCTCTCAACACTGTCAACACCCAGTTCAACAAAAAACTTAAGTCCCTATTGAGAGGCAAAGCTACTCTCATTAAACATCTTACTTCAACGTCCCCTCCACTGCCTTACATGTACGGTTTAATCAAGACCCACAAGCCCAATAACCCAGCAAGACCCATCATTAGCTCAGTTGGGTCTATCTCTTATAAACTATCTAAATGGTTAGTTTCCTTACTAAACCCCCTAGTTGGCAACATTTCTAACTCCAATATCAAGAATAATATGGATCTGGTTGATAAACTCAATAACTTGCACATTAATCATGATTTTAAACTGGTCAGCTTTGATGTAACGTCACTTTTTACAAAGGTCCCAGTTGATGATTTACTAGAGTTCCTCATAGATTCCCTGGATAACATTTCACTGCCCGTCTCGAAAGATGACTTCATCGAACTCATCAAACTATGTATTAAGGATTGCAAATTCGAATTCAATGGGGAATATTATGCTCAAAAATTTGGTATGGCAATGGGTAATCCACTCTCACCTGTATTAAGCAACCTATATATGGAATTCTTTGAAAAGAAACTATTAAGTAATATTTTAACACCCTCAGCAGTCTGGTTTAGATATGTTGATGATGTATTATGTCTCTGGCCATGTAATGAGGACCTAACAGTTTTCCTACCACAACTTAACAACTTAGCCCCCTCGATCAAATTCACTGTGGAATTAGAGCAAGACTGTAAATTGCCATTCCAAGACTGTCTGATACACAGAATAGGTAACACTTTTAAGTTCAGTATTTATAGAAAACCAACCAATGTGTGTTCATACATTCATTATTATTCTGCCCACCATAATAAAGTCAAACAGTCAGTATTTACAACAATGTTTTTACGTGCCTTGAGAATTTGCAGTCCGGAATTCATCGATGAGGAATACAAATATATATATAATATTGGCTCAAACCTTAAATACCCTAGATCTTTCAGAGACAAATGCTTAAACATTACTAAGAAAACTTTTTATAGAACTGATCCCAAGCCCACCCATGACCATAAGAATATCTTAATATTACCATTTCACAAAAATTTCTCACACATTCCGGCACAGCTAAAATCTTGGAACGTCAATGTGGCATTTAAAAACTCATGCACTGTTAAACAAATGTTAATCAAGAACTCCCCCAACAACACAATTGGTTGCATTTATAAAGTTCCTTGCAAGGAATGTAATATGTTTTACTTAGGCCAGACAGGTAAAGATCTTGTAACTAGAATTAAACAACACAAATACAGTGTCAGGACAGGCCAGGAATCCAATGCTCTGTTTGTTCATTTGAGGGATAACAAGCATTGCATTGACTGGGATAATGCCTCCTCAATATTACCATGTAATTCAATTGATAGTAGGAACATCATAGAATCTAGTCTTATTAAACATACCGAAGCATTCAACATGAATTTGAGTAACGGCATGTACAAGCTGGACAACTTTGTAATTAAGAAGATTTGTGATCAGGTGAGAGGGCGGGTCACTGTCCCATCTGACCCAACCACCAACCGTTGTGTGCCATTTAAAGATTAGTAGGGTCATTACCTGACCATTGTGGACCTGGTCTCACCCTCCTCTGTATATATTCATCTTGTTCTGCATTACTCTATCTAGTCTGTACTCACCCCTGAAGATGTGAATTACACGAAAGCGCTTGGGAACTTCGTGTTTTCTTCTTTCCTGGTGGTTATCAGCATATACCTAGATCACGCGCACCTACAGTGATTTACTTGCATATATATATATGCAAGTAAATCACTGTAGGTGCGCGTGATCTAGGTATATGCTGATAACCACCAGGAAAGAAGAAAACACGAAGTTCCCAAGCGCTTTCGTGTAATTCACATCTTCAGGGGTGAGTACTCACCCCTGAAGATGTGAATTACACGAAAGCGCTTGGGAACTTCGTGTTTTCTTCTTTCCTGGTGGTTATCAGCATATATATATATATATATATATATATATATATATATATATATATATATATATATATATATATATATATATATATATGTAAATCCACAATGAAAACGTGGATAAGATAAATCTTTATAAAATCACACGGGAAAATGGAAACAACGGAGTACCTTAGCTTTCGTCTTTATTCAAGACATCTTCAGAGGCAACTGGATTACATGGACAGATAGAGGCATAAATATACAGGGTGACCTTAAAAACATGAGGTCAGGTCATAATGATGACATCCACTAATCCCCACACCAACACACACGGAGAGGAGCTAAAGAGAAGGGTGGTGACGTGACTAGCCAGGTCAGGTCAGAAAAAAGGGACCCACAAAATAACTATCATACATCTAGATCAAAGGTTTTCAAAGCATTTTTAACCTTGGGCCACTGACAAATAAATTTATGTAACATATTATCAGTTTTGAACTGACCATCACTAAGGTTTATTGATTTTAATTCCTTAATCAAACTAGCTTCAACCAGAAGTCTTTCTGTGACACAAGATGATTTGAATACTTCTAAGCTTTTTTCCCAAGCAATGGGGTGATTATTATTCCTAACATGAACGAACAAGGCACTGCTTTCAGATGCAGTTCTGATATTATACTTATGTTGTTTGATTCTGAGCTGCAGTGTTTTTCCTGTCTGACCTACATAATTACAATTACATTTGCTACATGGAACACAATAAACACTTCCATTTACATTCAAACTTCTCTTAAGCTCCTCTACGTGTGTGTTGGTGTGGGGATTAGTGGATGTCATCATTATGACCTGACCTCATGTTTTTAAGGTCACCCTGTATATTTAAGCCTCTCTCTGTCCATGTAATCCAGTTGCCTCTGAAGATGTCTTGAATAAAGACGAAAGCTAAGGTACTCCGTTGTTTCCATTTTCCCGTGTGATTTTATCAATATATTTATATATATATATATATATATATATATATATATATATATATATATATATATATATATATATATGCATGCAAGGAAATCACTGTAGGTGCGCGTGCTCCAGGTATATAATGATAACCAACAAGAAAACACGAAGTTCCCAAGCGCTTTCGTGTAATTCACATCTTCAGCTTGACCGTCTACCACTGTAGTAGACAGGTGAGCCATGTTACTCAAACAACAGGAGCCGCCAAGGGTTACTTGTAGCCCCTTCCCTCCCCATCAAGAAACTATTACAAGGAATATTGATCAACTCACCACAATTATTGATATACAGTGAAAATTCAACTTAAAAATAATTGAAGCAAGTGTTGGCAGTGGTGGCGTGGGCGAGGCACAGGAGGGGTGTGGGCTGGGAAAGTCGGCATCGGCCCATACCTATTAACACCCCAGTGCTAAGACGGACCCTTGTGTGGGAGCCCTGCCATACCATGTGTGGCTGACTATACCGTGTGTACAAGTCTACAACCACCTGTTATCCTCTACAACACCGTTAGAGAGGGAAGCACTACAACCACCTGTTTTCCTCTACAACACCACCAGAGAGGGAAGTACTACAACCACCTGTTTTCCTCTACAACACCACCAGAGGGAAGTACTACAACCACCTGTTATCCTCTACAACACCGTTAGAGAGGGAAGTACTACAACCACCTGTTATCCTCTACAACACCGTCAGAGAGGGAAGTACTACAACCACCTGTTATCCTCTACAACACCACCAAGAGGGAAGTACTACAACCACCTGTTATCCTCTACAACACCGTTAGAGAGGGAAGTACTACAACCACCTGTTATCCTCTACAACACCGTTAGAGAGGGAAGTACTACAACCACCTGTTATCCTCTACAACACCACCAGAGAGGGAAGTACTACAACCACCTGTTTTCCTCTACAACACCACCAGAGAGGGAAGTACTACAACCACCTGTTATCCTCTACAACACCGTTAGAGAGGGAAGCACTACAACCACCTGTTTTCCTCTACAACACCGTTAGAGAGGGAAGCACTACAACCACCTGTTATCCTCTACAACACCGTTAGAGAGGTAAGTACTACAACCACCTGTTATCCTCTACAACACCACCAGAGAGGGAAGCACTACAACCACCTGTTTTCTTCTACAACACCACCAGAGAGGGCTAACTCTAAAACACTGACACCTCATGTGGTGCTCCTCCAAGCGTTACGATGTGGAGTAATCGACTCCCAGGTGAGGGGGTCGATTTGGCACTTTTTCAGGTTTGTCTTAAGACTATCCTTATACCTCTCCAATTGCCCTACGGCTTTACGTTTACTATTCGTAAGATGACTGTAAAGTAGCTGCTTTGGCAGTCTACTGTCGTCCATGCGAGAAACATGGGCAGTCCAACGTAGTTTTTCATGGAGAATGGTAGCCTCGATGCTCCTAAAGTTGGCGTCAGCAAGAATACTGGCATTTGTTCTCTTGTCTTCCCTGCTAACTCGGAGGATAGAATGTAGACTACGTTGGTGAAAGTTTTCAAGTGCCCTGAGGTGCCTGCTGTATGTGACCCATGTCTCACTGCCATATAGCAGGGTGTGGAGGACCACTGCTCGATATACGGGCAGCTTTGTAGATAATTTCAGCTCCCTACAGCCGAAGACACGATTTCGGAGTCTGCCAAAGGCTTGAGATGCACATCTGATCCGATGCTGAATCTTTTCATCGATGTTTGTGGTGGTGGACACATGGGAGCCGAGATACCGAAAGTTAAACTGGATGGATGGTGGAGGTGTGTCTGAACCAGGGGCAGGTTGAAAGTGAATCTGAGTCTTACGTACATTCACCTCAAGGCCGAAGTGTGCATACGCATCTGGGTAAGTGTTCAGGATTTCCTGTAGGTCGCGTTCAGTGTGGGCGACAAGGGTGAGGTCGTCTGCAAAGTTAAGTTCAGTAATAGAAGCTGCCGACACCTTTGTTCTTGCCTGGAGTCGTCTTATGTTGAAAAGACCCCCTCCCCCCCCTTCACCTGGTACTCGATGTTCACCCCACTGGCTAAATCAGCATGGCACGAATAAGGAAGGCAGCCAAGAAGATGGAAAAAAAGAATTGGTGCCAGTACACACCCTTGTTTAACTCCTGTTTGGATGGGGAAGAACTCTGAATGGGTGCAGTTGTGCAGGACACTGCCGTTCATGCCATCTTGGAGTTGCCTCACGATGGCGATAAATTTTGCTGGCCAGCCAAAACGGCTGAGGGTCCACCAGAAGGTTTCCCTGTTGACCGAATCGAAGGCCTTTGTTAGGTCGATGAAAGCCATGTACAGGTCACGACGCTGTTCTCTGCACCTTTCCTGTATCTAGCGGGCAGAGAACATCATGTCAGTGGTGCCATGTGATGGTTTAAAACCACATTGAGATTCTGGGAGGAAGTTTTCCGCCTCAGGAGCTATGGAGAGCAGCGAGATCCCACGGCAGTTGCCACAGTCTGACCGGTCTCCCTTGTTCTTATATATATTGACAATGGAGGTAACTTTAAGAGCTTGGGGAATTTTCTCCTTTTCCCATATATTTTCCAGGAGAGAGTGGAGACGGCTAGTGAGCAGAGGTCCTCCTGCTTTATAAACCTCGGCTGAGATTTCATCAGGCCCTGAGGCTTTGTTATTTTTCATCTGTTTGATGGCAGTAGCTACCTCATCCAGGGATGGAGGATAGCTGAGGTGGGTCAGCTCTGGATGCTGAAGGAGCTGATGGGTAGTCAGGACATCCACATCGGTGTTTCGGTTGAGCAATGAATGGTAGTGCTCTTTCTAGTGTTGAAGGAGGCCTTCATCGTCTTTAATTATGAGGTTATAGTCAGAAAAGCAGAGGGAGGCTGCGCCATGAGTGATTGGCCCACAAAATGTTTTAGTGGAAATGAAAAATGCACGCATCTTGTGCTGATCTGCACGTTTTTGTGCTTCACATGCTTTATTTTTAAGCCAGTCGTTCTTTAGATTGTGAAGTTCCCGCTGGGCTGCCACTTTCTTTTTGCGGAAGGTATCAGCTTTGGTCCGAGACTGAGGGTTGTTCTGCCAGTCAGTTAAAGCAGCACGTTTATCATATTTGAGTACTTTGATTGCAGTGTTATTTTCATCAAACCAGTCCTGGTGTATTCTTTTGATCTGGCCGATGGTCTCTGCAGGTTTTTGTCATAACAGTATTAAGAGTATCCCATTTGGCACTGGGATTCACGTTGTTTGCTGTTGGGTTGTTTATAAGCCCATGTTCGAGCTGGTCTCTGAAAGCATGTGCTACCGCTGGATCTTCCGGATGCTTAGTATTAAAGCTTCTTCTGGAGGCTTGCTGCCTTCATCGTTTTGGGTCGATGTGAAGTAAGAGCTTGGATCTGACAAGTCGATGATCAGTGTCACAGTGGTCTGAGCCAAGCATGGCACAGGTGATGAGGACATCTCGGTGATCTCTTCCTCTGACAATGATGTAGTCAATGAGATGCCAGTGTTTAGATCGTGAGTGTTGCCACGAACCCTTGAACTTGTCAGCCTGCCTAAACAAGGTATTGGTGATAGTGAGGTTGTGTGCAGCACACTTGCTGAGGAGGAGTAGGCCGTTGGACTTGCCTAGTCCATTTCTCCCCATGGTTCCCTGCCAAATGTCAGTATCTCTGCCAACTCTGGTATTGAAGTTGCCAAGGAGCACAACCTTGTCTTCTCTGAGGATAGAGGTTAGCACTTGTCGAAGTCTGCATATAAGGCCTCCTTGATGTCATCCTCTGCATCCAGTGTTGAGGCGTATGCACTGATGAAGAAGGCATGACGTGAGTGATTCAGTGGGACTCGAAGCGTCATGAGGCGCGCGTTAATCCCATTAGGCATTACAGTTAGCCTGTGTAGGATGCGTTGGCGGATGGCAAAGCCAACTCCATAAATGCGGTTTCTCTCCGAAGCAGACTTACCCTTCTAAAAGAAGGTGTAGCCAGACAACAGTTCTGTGAGTTGGTCCTCATCTTGGAGCCAGGACTCACTGATGGTTTCTATGTCGATGTTATACCTAGCCAGCTCTTTTGCCACATGGGGCAGTTCTTCTTTCAGGATGCACTTTTGTGCCAGTATCCAGAAAGGTCCTGACATTCCATGCAGCGACCATAATAGGTTGTATGGTTTGCTTTTGTTTGGATCTGTGATTTTGGTTGTGTTTTCGGTTGCCCAGTCAGGTTGGGTTTTTAGGCAGACTATGTTTAGGGCACCTTTTCTAGCCCCCTCCCCATGTGGGGTGAGCAGAGTGGCTCCCCGAAAGGGCTGCTCAGTCACACAGACAGGACCGGATTGCACTGCTGCCTAGATCCCAATGCATACACGACCATCTTATTTGTGCCGTCCATGTGCAGAGTTGCGACTAGAGACTTCTGGGAGTCATCTCTGCCTGCCACACACACACACACACACACACACACACACACACACACACACACACATACACACACACACACACACACACTCCCAGTCAGTCTTACTTTTTGCACTGTCACTATGTTGAAATGCCCTGTAGTTCGAGTTTCTCCCCACCTAGCTATTATATATCATATTTGTATATTATTTGTAAATGAAGAGACACATTCCCCAATTATGTAACTGTATATTTTCAGCCTTCCAGCTGCCATGCTTTTTCAATAAACCGTTAATTATTATTATTATTACTATAATACTATAACACCTGACTGCAGGACACATGAGGCTGCACCAGCTCCACCCATTGTTGTCATGACACCGCCACCACCACATTAGTAACACAAGGTGGGGCAGCATATTATATTATGCTTTCTATCAGTAACTCCATAAAAACAGAGAGTGATGGAAAGCCTTAACCCTGTAGATAAACTCATACAGAGACACACACAAGGTTGCCAAAACACAAGTACAAGTGTGTTTGTTTTGACCAGAGAGCCCGCATAACTAAATGGATACTAAGAAGGTCAATAACAATGCAGTGAAGGTTATTATGTATCATTATATACACAAGAATGGAGTGGTTTATTTGCGTCAATAACTCACAAAAAATATAAATTTACATCAATCAACCTTGAGAGGAACATAATATTTGGTAAACACGTCGTATGGAAATTATCAAGGAAGAGTAAAGTGAGGTAGCATGTAGTCTTCAGTTCCTTCCTAGTGGTGGAGTATGGCCTCTGGCGTGATCGATGCAGATGTGGGTTTACTGACAAAAACAACACCACCCTGTAGCTTTATGCAAGAATAATGACAAGCCAAGAATTTATACTTTGTTTATAGTAATCAGATATAATGATGTGTTGCTCTGTTCCCTGCATCGATTTTACATCATATACTGGTTGTCTCAGAAAAATGTATACACACTGCCTAACAGATTTTCATGAAGATCGCGTGAATGTTTGAGCTAAGGCAGCATCATTGGCCTCACTGGTGGAAGACCTCGCACATAGCCAAGTGAGGATAAATTTACTATTGTAAATTAAGCATTGAACAAGATCTCCATGAAAATTTATAACGTAGTGTGTATACATTTTTCTGAGACGACCAGTATATCAACCGGATTCCTTACTTAACTATTGCAAATGTCTCGCTTATCTACACTAATCAGAGACATGAAGCTCATTAGCAAACCAAAGTTCCAAAACAACAGGTAAACAAAAAAAAATGCAAAAAATCAAAACAGCGACTGGCACATTGACATTACCAGCAAAAACAAGATTGAGTTAGTTTCTCCCGGCGAGTCTCCCGTGTGTCGGGAGTGAGGGCGTGAGGGGGGCTGCTTCCCTGGTCTACTGGACAAGGTGAGGTGAAGGGCTATGATGCTATACTCTAACAGGTGGTGCAGGCGGATGTGTGAGGTGTTATGGTAAGCAGGAATAACCGAGGTAAGAAGGTCATTGATTGTTATGGAGAATGAAGATGATAATAGTAATTATTTGATGTAAGACGTGTATTGATGTGAAGTGTAATGAAAATAATAGTTGTTCTTCTGATGAGGACCAACTCTTTTTGTATTGTGACTGGATGCAATGTGTTTTATAAGGAATAAATTAGTTAAGTCATGCTTGATGTTTCACCTTTCTTCCCACTATCGATTTGGTCAATGAAAAACCCAACCCAATGCCTAGCTAACTCTGCCTGCTACTTAATGAGCTACACACTGTCCAGGGGGTCTGGTGGCAGCGACCTTAAAATTAAGAATAGAGTTAAGTTATCCCCTTAGAATTAGTGACCCCAGAATCTGGCAGTATAGGGCAACATGATGAAGTAACCCGAAAGCTTGAAGTAAGGATATCATGAAGCTTAAGATACCCCCAGCTTGTTTTATTGGATAATTATACAGGGCCAATATTATCAAGGAGGTTAGTTAGGTTAGATTATAGTAATATAAGTTAGATTAGAGTAATATAAGTTAGATTATGTTATGTTATGTTATGTTAGTGTGTGTGTGTGTGTGCACAGGGTGGTGTAATGCGTCTAATGTGGCAGCATTATGTTAGTGTTAAGGTGCAAGCACTGCTTGCTTCCTCTCGCTTTCAGCTACCGCCGCTGGATAGCCCTCGAGGCGAACAGAAAAGCAACATGCATAAGTCTTCCCCTACCAGTACACAGCCTCTTCACTATCAAGACTCCTGTGCCTCCTCGTGGCAACACGCGGTAACTGGGTGCCTCGTGGGCCCAGGCTAGACCAGCAGGAGATCTCGGAGTAGCAGTGGGTCCCAGAGGGACGGCGCATAGACCCACTGCCATGAGGACACGTCCTGGTGCCTACTAACCATACCCCCACTGCCTTGCGGATTACCCTTGGTAGGTATAAGGCTACGGGAGTAAACCTTGAACGAAAAATCTGCGGTGGAGCCCCGCATCAGGCAGACACGCTTACAGAACTCCACCAAGACACCAATGCCGGTATAAGCTGAAGAGGGGACCAACATGGGAACCCAAAGACTACACCGGCGGAAGAAGGCAATGCATGATGGACAGGCTACCTAGGCGAAATCCAACAAACTGGGCTATCAGCAGTCCATTACAGTCAATTCTAAGGCAATTTTATTTTGTCACCCAACTTGATAATATACAGTAATGAATAAAGTCTCCGGGTACTAGGAAGACAGTTTTGAGAACATGTGACCTGGTTGATAAGGGACCCGTAAGTGTTAAATACGAATGCTAATATCACAAGGAAGCGTTCAACGTGATTATTTATTGTAATTTTGGGCATCCCCGGATTTACCAAACAATTACTATCGGGTAATTGTTTGGAAGAACTAATTACAAAAGAACCGGATATAATGTATATAATAATAATAATAATAATAATTAACGGTTTATTGAAAGAGCTTGGCAGCCAGAAGGCTGAAAATATACAGTTACATATTTGGGGAGTGGGTTACGAATTACAAATAATATACAAGTAACATAAGTGACACAAATAAGACATATAATAACTTAGATGGGGAAAAGCTCAAACTACAGTTCAATTCAACATAGTGACAGTGTTACAGTATTACAAGTTATTGATAATTTTTACAATGGTTGGGACTGGGCTGTTCTTATAGCGATCAGTTCGTGCACGTATGGGCTGGATGCGGTTGTGGTGTCGAACAGCAATTCTCGGACAAGGGACCTCGGGTGGTAGCAGGAGCCGGTGTCGGGGATGGTGTAGAAGCTTCTTACCAAATTTGCAGATGAGGTCGTGGTGATGGTCAGTGAGAGTCGAAAGGGTCAGTGTGTTGAGCGCTTCTTGATATGTGGAGTAGGAGGAGGAGAGAATAATCTTGCATGCCCTCTTTTGCACTTTTTCTAGGTGTTTACGTTGTGTGGCATTTAGGGAGGAAGACCAGGTGGGGGAGGCATAGGTGAGCTTGGGAAGTATGAATGTTGTGTAAACACTGAGGAGCTCGTGTGCAGGAACTCCGAGGGACTTGAGTCGGCGGAGGAGGTGGAGACGGAAACTGGAGGATTTGACAACTTCATTGACGTGTGGTTTCCAATTTAGTTTGTTGTCTATGGTGACGCCGAGGAGCTTCGTACTGTATGTACTCATGCATAATCCCGCCACACTCACACAAACACACATAGCATCACCACACACACGCAAATAGCCACACCACACACACACACACACATAGCACCGCCACACACACACACACAAACACACATAGCTCCGCCACACAAACACACATAGCCCCGCCACACACACACACGCACAAACACACATAGCACCGCCACACACACACACAAACACACATAGCACCGCAACACACACACATAGCACCGCCACACACACACACACACAAACACACATAGCCCCGCCACACACACACACACACACAAACACACATAGCCCCGCCACACACACACAAACGCACATAGCACCGCCACACACACACACACCTAGCCCCGCCACACACACACACACACACAAACACACATAGCACCGCCCCACACACACACACACACACACACACACAAAGCACCGCCACACACACACACACATAGCCCCGCCACACACTAACATAGCCCCGCCACATACACACACATCTAGCCCTGCAACACACACAGCCCTGCCATACACACACACAAACACAAACACACATGGCCCCGCCACACACAAACACTCATAGCCCCGCCATACACACACAAACACACATAGCCCCGCCACACACACACACACACATATATATACACACACATATACACACACGCACATAGCCCCGCCAAACACACACAAACACACATAGCCCCGCTACACACACACAAACGCACCTAGCCCCGCCCCACACACACACACACACACATATACACACACGCACATAGCCCCGCCAAACACACATAGCCCCACCACACACACACACACACTCACTACAGGTAACCCAAGAACACACCTCCACCTTTCCTTAAAAGAAAATGGGTTGGATCACCTGAAGATTAGTCATCCTAAAATTACCTAGACTTCTAGAGGTTAGGTTAGGTTGCAACAATGTCATGAGTTAGTATTTCCCGCCAAGCATGAGCCAATCGCAGTGACTTCTGAGAGTGAATGCCCTAGGCCTGAACTCATAAGGATAGCCTGTGAGACGTGATGTCATAAGGTGTGGTGCCATTGTAGGCCGTCTTTGTTTTCAAACACAGAGTCTGGTTTGAGGTGGTGAAGTATACGGTCAGCAGGTTTTCAGCTTGTCCATATATATATATATACATATGCAAGTAAATCACTGTAGGTGCGCGTGATCTAGGTATAACCTTGTGGTTATCAGCATATATATATATATATTATATATATATATATATATATATATATATATATATATATACTGGTTTGACACAAGCTGGTAGTCCCCCTGTGAGCCCCCCTGCTCACGGCCTACTCCACCGCCAGCGGCCTTCACTACTGGTGTAGTGCCTACCGGGCCTGCCCTGGTGTGTCCTGCTGCCCCCGAGCGAAGTCCTGCCTCATCTTCACGACACTTGATGCCTCAACCTGTCCTCCACCCATCGCGCCCACTCCTGTGTCTGTGCTGTCTCCACCAGGGCTACCTGGACCTGAGGACACCACCCCCGGCTACCTGTACCCCACCGGCATGTCGACGCACACACCATCACAATTACACTAAAAGGTGTGTCCCTCAATGTGGTCAATGCCTATGTGCCTCCCTCCACCCCTACTGTACCTGCCCCACCACACCATATCACCTCCACCAACCCCACAACTGTACTGCCCCACCACACCATATCACCTCCACCACCCCCACTACTGTACCTGCCCCACCACACCATATCACCTCCACCACCCCTACTACTGTACTGCCCCACCACACCATATCACCTCCACCACCCCCACTGTACTTCGCCACGCCTAGTACATTGGCATCCCTGAGCCTGGCCGCACTGTTTGTAAACTTTGTGGTCAACCGACTCTCACACCCTCTTTCACCACATCCTCGCTTGCCCTATGACCTCCTCCTACAGGTCCGCAGCCGTTACCATCACCTCTTCCCTCCCTCACCAGATATCCCTCCTCCTAGTGACAGTCCTGGCACTTGACATTATTAGGGACCTGCCACACTTGGCCATAAACAGATAAATTGTACCGGGAATTCCCCCCCCCCCCCCCCCACAAACCCATCATTCTGTCACTTTATGTAACTTGTTGACAAAACCCATGACTCTTCAGGCTTTTACGCCCTTAATGCATGAGTCATAAAGGCAAGAAACTCCGCATGCTTCCCAGTTGGGCACCGTAAACGCTTCTGCGCTTCACCTTGCACAGGATGTTAGGGGGTGCCCAATAAACTAGCCCCCTCGTGGGCAATATATATATATATATATATAATCAACACCTCAACCCGCCAGGATTCGAACCCACGGCCCACAAGCCTATGACTGTGACCGGGGAACGCTAACCGCTGGACCACCAGGATGCTAAAAGCAGTCCTAGACTTTGTTATATTTCACACAAAGCCTGTTCAACGAGCTTATGGCGCCGTGAACCTCTAATGGGGACCACCCGCACCACTTAGGTGGTCAGAGTAACGTTTTACCAAATCCGGCTTCGAAACACGAGGATCCATATATATTTCATTAGCCCAATAAAGCACGCGGACTTCTACATACAATCAACACCTCAACCCGCCAGGATTCGAACCCACGGCCCACAAGCCTATGACTGTGACCGGGGAACGCTAACCGCTGGACCACCAGGATGCTAAAAGCAGTCCTAGACTTTGTTATATTTCACACAAAGCCTGTTCAACGAGCTTATGGCGCCGTGAACCTCTAATGGGGACCACCCGCACCACTTAGGTGGTCAGAGTAACGTTTTACCAAATCCGGCTTCGAAACACCATAAGCTCGTTGAACAGGCTTTGTGTGAAATATAACAAAGTCTAGGACTGCTTTTAGCATCCTGGTGGTCCAGCGGTTAGCGTTCCCCGGTCACAGTCATAGGCTTGTGGGCCGTGGGTTCGAATCCTGGCGGGTTGAGGTGTTGATTGTATGTAGAAGTCCGCGTGCTTTATTGGGCTAATGAAATATATATATATATATATATATATATATATATATATATATATATATCAGTGAGTACACTTAAGGTTTTATCCGTTTCACGAAATGTATTGTGATTCATGTGACCACAGTTTAACTAGCTAGGGAAATAGGTTAATTGCTTTGAAATATAATAGCCAATCTCAATAAAAGGTGTTCAATAAACAAAGAACCATCAAGAAGTTTTATATTTCCCCCTCTTGGTGTTGAGTAAACCATTGGCATACATGTGTTTGGTGTTATGCAGTGATACATTGAGTCCTGAGTGACAACACACCTATCACCTGTTTCCCCTAGTGTCTCATTTATCGCACGTTATCCTTGATCCCCCAGTCATCCTCCTCTCCCCCATCCTCCCCTCTCTACCTACCCTCAGTGTGGGGGAAGGTTAAAGGGTGTCAAGTCTTCAGGTAAAATAAGTTGGGGTGCCTAATCTACAAGTGATCCACAAGGACTTATTTCCGCTTAAAGTCATCACGGTCATCGAGTATACATACAAGCAACAAGGTAATTTTTGGTCGAGCGGTTGGTGCGTGAGTGGTGATCCTGTCTCGCTTACTGCTCGACATACACTGACGAATTTACGTTCAAGTAAGAAGTTTTGTTATATTGTACCCCCATATTACCATTGGATATTGTGTCTCGTCTGTCGAGTGTCATTCACATGGTACGAGCGTTTGTTTTATGAGATTTTTACCATCTTAGTTAAATGATCAGGTTAGGTTAGGTTAGGTTAAATCGCATAAAACAGACGATCGCCCAAATGGGATGTAATCGTCTGTTGCAGCCATACTGCCGTGTTTATTTATGTATACTGGATATATACTGCGCCATAATACCATGAATCTTGAACCTGGGATTCCGAGAAGCCATAATGGATTTGGACCTGAAGCGCCATAACCTAATGAAACCCGTCCGCCTCATCATCTTGAATCCTGCGTCTCTCATTTCTTGGAGCTACAATTTTCTGATCCTCTGCGTCATACTGTCTTGGACCTACATGACCTATAATCTGCGTCATAATGTCTTGGATCTATAACCTATAATCTATCTGAACCACAGTGCTTCTGGTTGTGCCATAATACCTTTACGTTAATTAGAACCCTTAATTCATGCCCAGTGAACGAACCCCGTCAAGGTCGAGTCACATTGAATTATTGTTGCTATTTTCGACGTGATTCTTATGCTTGAGTCAGTTCAGTGGGTTTCTTGGAGTTCTATTTACGAGGAATAATTTAGTGTTAGAACCTCTGAGAATTAAAGTGACTCAGAAATGTCTAAAATTTCTACGTTTTATTTTTCTCGTAACCGGTGAACTGAGGAAACGACTGAAGGTTAAGTAAACTCGACCCACACAAGAGAGAAGTCAAAAAGAATAATGTTGGAACTGTATACTGTACCGAAACTGGATGCGCAGGGGGGGGGGGGGGTGATTAATTAAACAAACCAATCTCTGAGAATCGGGACTTGGGTTTAAGACTCTCCCTTTCCCCTTAAGACCCCCTACCCCCCAGCTGGTTCCCAAAAACCCCGTGACACGAACAGGGTGTAGCGGTGGCCAGCGACTGTGTCCTGTACTGACCACCACCCACAAGACGGTCACGAGACGCTAATGACAACCCCAGGATGTGTTGGACCGCAATGTTAAAACTTGTCGTATTGGTCATCTGCCTCCAAGACACGACGATTCAGACAAGAGAGGTTAGTTCAGGAGCCGCCACTGAATTACACGACCCCACCTTCACGGCTGACGAGGAACGAGATCCCTCTGTGTTGGGGACAAATCAACGAGGTGATGATAAGATGACTGAGACTGGCGGTGTAAACATCCATGACAGCTCCCAGCTCTGTTTACCTCACGCTGGCTACACACTGCGTCAAGCACACGACAAGCGATATCAACCCCCACAAAGCCTAACTTAACCTAACATAATCAAATTACAACACAACACAACCTAAACTAACCTCTAACTTAACCTAACTACAACCTAACCTAACCAAAGCAAAGTTAACCTAACCCAACCAAACCTTACGATAACCTAATCCTAATGGTAACCTAACCAACCATAACCCCCCAAGTATTATAAAGGTTTTTGATCGTTAGGTGAAATAAGCTGGGTGGTGGTGGTGGGGGGGGGGGGGGGATACTCAGGTGATCCGAAACAGTGTTCACGAGTAGACAGGAGAGGACAACACAACACAACACACAGGAGGTTAAATATAGATGAAGAGTTTTACTACAATGGTGAGAATAAATGAATAACCGCGTGTGTGTGTGTGTGTGTGTGCGTAATAATAATAATAATAATAATAATTAACGGTTTATTGAAAGAGCTTGGCAGCCAGAAGGCTGAAAATATACAGTTACATATTTGGGGAATGGGTTACGAATTACAAATAATATACAAGTAACATAAGTGACACAAATAAGACATATAATAACTTAGATGGGGAAAAGCTCAAACTACAGTTCATTTCAACATAGTGACAGTGTTACAGTATTACAAGTTATTGATAATTTTTACAATGGTTGGGACTGGGCTGTTCTTATAGCGATCAGTTCGTGCACGTATGGGCTGGATGCGGTTGTGGTGTCGAACAGCAATTCTCGGACAAGGGACCTCGGGTGGTAGTAGGAGCCGGTGTCGGGGATGGTGTAGAAGCTTCTTACCAAATTTGCAGATGAGGTCGTGGTGATGGTCAGTGAGAGTCGAAAGGGTCAGTGTGTTGAGCGCTTCTTGATATGTGGAGTAGGAGGGGGAGAGAATAATCTTGCATGCCCTCTTTTGCACTTTTTCTAGGTGTTTACGTTGTGTGGCATTTAGGGAGGAAGACCAGGTGGGGGAGGCATAGGTGAGCTTGGGAAGTATGAATGTTGTGTAAACACTGAGGAGCTCGTGTGCAGGAACTCCGAGGGACTTGAGTCGGCGGAGGAGGTGGAGACGGAAACTGGAGGATTTGACAACTTCATTGACGTGTGGTTTCCAATTTAGTTTGTTGTCTATGGTGACGCCGAGGAGCTTCGTGGAATCTACAACCTGGAGTGTGTTCGGACCTAGAGTAATGGAAGGAGGTGGGACAATGTCGGAGGAGAGGTTGATGTGCATAACCATGGTCTTGGTATGGTTGATGGTGACATGGTTGTTGGTAGCCCAGTTTTGGAGACTGTTCAATAAATCCTGAAGGGCGGTATAGTTGGGAGCAGAATTGTTGACGCTGATCCCAATGGTGGAGTCGTCGACATATTTCCAGCGAGCAGGGGTTTCTCTTAGGGCATCATTGATGAGCATAAGGAAGCAGAGTGGTCCCATCTTGGTGCCTTGGGGGACGCCACAGGTGAGTGACTGAAAGGTGGAGACAGCCCCTCGGAAGCGTACAGCTTGGCGTCGGTCACTGAGGAAGTCTGTAAGCCATGGTATGAGGCTTCTTCGAAGCCCGAGGTCAATAGCTTTGTTGATGATTATATTGTGGTCGACTTGGTCGAACGCTTTAGTGAAATCAATGAAGGCGACAGCTACAGACGTTTTTCGATTCTCGAGATGGCGGTATATGTAATCGAGAAAGCTGACAAGACAGTGAGTGGTGGAGGAAGTTTTCAAGTTGCCAAATTGCTGAGGGTCTACGACTCCTGCAATATCAGCATAAGCCCAGTCGAACACAAAACTTTCACAGATTAGGCTGGGTATTGGGGTGATTGCAATAGGTCGTAGCTGATTTAAGGATTGTGGGCTGGTTGACTTGGGCACTGGTGATACATAAGAGGTCTTCCAGTCAGCTGGGTATCTGGCTTGACTGAGAGAAGCATTGATGATGGAGCAGAGGGGTTTAGCAAGCTCCGGGGAGAACTCCTTGAAGAGTTTCATTGGTAGGTGTGTGTGTGTGTGATACAGCCTTCCATCTTTTCACAGAATATCACGTGCAATAACTTCATCTGTTAATGAACACACCACCCAACGGACATTCTGGCTAACGGACACACCACCTAACGGACACGCCACCTAACGGACATGCCACCTAACGGGCACGCCACCTAATGGACACACCAGCTAACAGGCACACCACCCAACGGACACACCACCTAACGGACACGCCACCTAACGGACACACCAGCTAACAGACATACCACCCAACGGACACACCACCTAACGGACACGCCACCTAACGGACACACCAGCTAACAGACATACCACCCAACGGACACACCACCTAACGGGCACGCCACCTAACGGACACACCAGCTAACAGACACACCACCCAACGAGCACACCACCAAACGGGCACACTACCGAACAGATACACCAGGTAACGGACACACCAGATAAAGGACACGCCAGCTTCAGTACACATGTGAACACGGGAATCAAGGAGACTGCAGTGGGAGCGGGTAAACAAAGTGAAAGGAAGGATAACAAAACTAAAATAGGCAGGGAGTTAAAACCTAAACGTGACAAAGGGAGGACTCAGATCACAACTAACTTAAATGTCTACGACATAAACAGTAGTATTAGAAACAAAATGGATGAAATCAGGGCGTTGGTATGTACCGAAAAAATCGATATAATAGCATTCACCAAAACATAGATAAACTTACTTACATCAGTTACCTGTCGAATACCAAAGTGTTGGTTAAAAATTATTCCATATCGATAGGCAGATTAGGAAAGGAGTCGGAGTAGCAATCAATGTCAGGGATAATCTGATGTATGAAATAAATAAGGAAATAAAAATTGAACTAAATACAAAAACAATTTGGTTAGAATTAACTGATGGCAGGGAAAAATTAATCATAGGGGCAATATATAGACCTCCCAATCTTGATTGTGTTAACGAGCGATTTATTTGGGAAGAAATACGCAGGGAACCCAGACATAGCAAAGTCTGTATAATAGGCTACTTTAACTTTAAAGGATTTTCTTGAAACAGTAAAGGGCTGTTTCCTAAGTCAAGATATAGCTGAACCCACCCGGGGTAATAATATACTCGATTTAGTTCTGTCAAAGAGAGAAAACCTCATTAGTAATGTCAACGAACTTGCTAAAGCGATCACAAGTAAGATTCAAATTAGAATTTAATGGCGATCGCAGGGAAAATTCCATTGAAGTCCCAGATTTAAGAAAAGCAAGCTTTGGTAGTTTGAAAAAGCAGCTGAGAGAAGGGGTATCACGTTTGGGGGTGAATTACATGACCTCATGTGAGGTGACCTCACACAATGTACCCACTGAGGGCGAGCTCACTCTACCTGGAGACCTAACAACGATAACCTCACAAAATATGACGGTTGAGGATGACCTGATCACGAGATCTGAGGTAAGAGTTCCACAACAATTTAAATAATGAGTTTCTTAATGCACAAAGGCAGAACACACCATACAGAAAACTCAGATAAAATAAGAATGGAGGAAACTGCAGCGGGCCCATTGGCCCATATTGGCCAGTCCCATTTACACCCAACCCATATCGCTCATATATCCATCCAACCTACGTTTGAAGCTATCCAGTGTATTAGAGTTAATGATGATGTTTGGGAACTTATTCCACTCATCCACTACTCTATTTCCAAACCAATGTTTACCTATCTCGCGCCTAAATCTAAATTTGTCTAATTTAAAACCATTGTTACGAGTTCGCTCCTGGTTGGATAGTTTGAGTACCTTTATTATATAACCTTTGTTTAGCCCTGACTTCTATTTATACACCTCAATATTTATTGGACAGAGGAGGGCTATAGGTAGAAGAATAAATCGTGGTGAAGTTTACCTCCGAGATTATTATAAGGTATTGGCCAGTAGGGTTAAAACCGAAATAAGAAAAGCAAAGAGGAATAATGAACTGAGGGTAGCAAGGGAGGCGAAGTCAAACCCCAAGGGATTCTTTCAAATGTAAAAAAATAAAACACGAGAAAATATTGGACCAATACAGTCCGATACCTGCGAGCTGAATAGATATTTTTCAACAGTTTTCATCACCACCGAAAATTTAAACATGATACCCGAGGCACCGACTATATACAGAGATAGTGAAGAAAATAGATTAAGCTAGATAATAGTGACTAGTAGCGATGTTAGTAAGCAAACAGACAAGCTAAAGCCTAATAAGTCACCAGGTCCCGATGAGATATTTGCCAGAGTATTAAAGGAATGTAAGGAAGTGCTTAGCATGCCCTTAGCAAATTTGTTTAACATGTCATTAAAAGCGCGTGTAGTACAAGACTCCTGGAGGATAGCTTATGTAATACCGATTTTCAAGAAGGGAGATAGATCACACTATCCTCTAACTACCGTCCAATCAGTTAAACATCAATTGTAGGCAAATTACTGGAAGCAATAATTTCAAACTCTACTCGAAATCACCTGCAGAAGCACAAGTTGATCAATGATTCCCCCAACATGGCTTCAGAAGCGGGCATTTATGTCAGACTAATCTATTAACATTCTTTTCAGTTGTTTTAGAATCAGTGGACGATGGGCACGATTATGATGTGGTATATCTCGACTTTATGAAAGCCTTCGACAGAGTCTCCCACGAAAGACTAATACGAAAAGTGGAGGCTCCTGGCATTGGAGGAGATATTCTAAAATGGATTAGGGCGTGGTTACAGGACAGGAAACAGCGAGTGAGCATTAACGGCATTAAATCAGATTGAAGTAACGTCACTAGTGGAGTACCCCAAGGCTCAGTACTTGGACCATTATTATTTATTACATACATAAACGACATAGATATAGGCGTATAATTAAAAAAGACGTGGACTCCGCAAAATTACAGGAAGATCTAAAAAAAAATTTCGAATGTAAACAGAGAAACCAGATAAACAACTATGTTATAGAGAAATCTGACTGTGAGAAAGATTTAGGAGTAATGATAAGTAGGGATCTTAAACCTAGTAAACTTGGGTTCATACAAAGGAGTGTTAATTGCAAAACCAAAGGTCATCCTAAGACTATAGGCGTTTATTATAAAGGCGTTTTGGATGCACAGAATAGCTAATGCGTTAGCTATTCTGTATGCGCAGACGCTGCTTTTGAGTTGTACGCATGACACGTTCAGAGGGAAAAGCTAATGCCTCGATCAGGCGTTAGCCTTGTGCAGCGCAGAAGCGGCCCAAATAGACAACAACCAATCAGCAATTTCTCCCACTGAAAATATGCGGATGATGACAGCTTATGGAGAATATTTTGATTAATATTGAAGAGTTGGAGGCATGTAAGGCGTATGGCGTGAAAGAATTGCACCTAGTTGAAACCTGTTTTGGCTCCGCTCTTTTTAAGTGGGCGCTGTCAGATTTCATTAGCGGTTGGTGACAATATTGGTAATTACTCAGATATGATTGAAACATTAATATCATTACTCATGAGATACTTTAAATAAGGGTGAACAAGTTGATTACAGTTCTGTAAGCGCAAAAATTAAGACTTAAAACAAACCTGAAATTCGTCGTATTTCTTGCACAAATATGAGAACACCTAGCCGCAAGAGAAGATGAAGTCCGGTAGAAATTACCTTTACAACGGGCCCGATGTTTTCTTGGTTTTTTTATTTATTGTTGACTGGTTGACTTTTTTCCTTTTTTGTCTTTCTTTCCATAATCTTCTAAATATTTTCCTCACTATTTTTTTTTCTGTATTGTGTCCAAATAACAGTTCTCCTAATTTTATTGTTTTCTGAAGACTGTGTCGTATAACAGTTTTATCCCAAGATGCGGTACAATGTCGTATTTTTTAATGACATTCCGGGAAAGCTAAAGCATTAGCTATACCGTGTTTCTCAAAACGCCTTACAATAAACGCCTTATATCTTGCGCTTGTGAGACCTCACTTGGATTACACAGTTCAGTTCTGGTCACCGTACTACAGAATGGATATAGAATCCCTAGAAAGAATTCTGAGGAGAATGACAAGACAAATCCCGGGCATTAGGAACCTTGAGTACAGAGACAGTTTAATTTTAAAACATCTTAATCTGCATTCCCTCGAGAGACGTAGAGTGAGGGGCGATATGATCACGGTGTATAAATGGAAGTCAGGGCAAAACAAAGGTGATATAACAAAGGTACTCAAACTATCCACCAGGAGCGAACTCGTAACAATGGTTTTAAATTAGACAAATTTAGATTTTGGCGCGAAATAGGTAAACACTGGTTTGGAAATATAATAAGTGGATGAGTGGAACAAGTTACCAAACATCATCATTAACTCGAATACGCTGGATAGCTTCAAACATAGGTTGGATGTATATATGGGCGATATATGTCGGTCACACGAAAATAACCCGTTACAGTACCTCCTTCTTTCCTCACACAGCCAAACTGTGGAATGCTCTGCCTTCTTCTGTGTTTCCATACTTATACAATCTGTCTCACTATAAAAAGCTCGTTTTCCGGCATCTTCGTGGTGTAGATTAAAACAGTATAACCATTTTCTTTTCTATTTTCAATTTCTTTCTGTTCTTCCCCCCCCCCCCCCCCCCAGGCCCCGTTGTGGGTCGTTTGACCTGTGCCCGGGTGGGTTAATTCCCGTATAAAAAAAATAAGGTGGTTGGGTGTAAATGGGACTGGCCAGTATGGGCCAATAGGCCCGCTGCGGTTTCCTCCATTCTTATGTTCTTAACCTAACCTAACCTAACCTAACCTACTCTTAATTTACCTGACCTAGTTTAACACATTCCCATAATGTATGCATGTCAAGTAGTGAACAGAAATACTACTTGTGTTGAGTGGTTGTTCATCATCTCCAGTGTTCAATAGCAACAGGAGTGAATACCATTACGTGTTCATAAGCTCAGTGTCCAACGGTAAACTATGAAGAGTGTATATGTTCCGAGTGTGTGTGTGTGTGTGTGTGTGTGTGTGTGTGTGTGTGTGTGTGTGTGTGTGTGTGTGTGTGTGTTCAGAAGTGTTCATCATCAGTTCAGCAGTGTTATACCATGATCAAAGTGTGTGTTCATAACTGTTCATCAGCTACCACATGAGTCGGTGACCACAAATTCCACAACACACCAACGCTCACACGACTGAATAAAGTGTATGTAATGAGATTATTGTGTGGTGGAGGTGATGAGTGGTGGTGGTGGTGGTGGTGGTGGTGGTGAGAGGATGGTGTGGCGGTGGTGTGGTGAAAGGATGGTGGTGTGGTGGTGGTGGTGAGAGGATGGTGGTGGTGGTGGTGAAGGGATGTTGGTGTGGTGGTGATGAGAGGATGGTGTGGTGATGGTGGTGGTGAAGGGATGGTGGTGGTGAGAGGATGGTATATCTCGACTTTAGCAAAGCCTTCGACAAAGTCCCCCACAAAAGACTAATGAGAAAGGTAGAAGCACATGGCATCAAAGGTAACATCCTTAAATGGATTAGGGCTTAGGGCATGGTTACAGGACAGGGAACAGCAAGTGAGCAGTAAGGGCACTACGTCCCATTGGAGCAACGTCACAAGTGGAGTTCCCCCAAGGCTCACTACTTGGACCATTATTATTTATTATATACATAAACGACATAGATATCGGCATGGACAGCAACATAAGTAAATTTGCTGATGACACCAAAATAGGACGTGTTATTAAATTTGACGAGGACTCGGCAAAACTACAAGAAGATCTAAAAAAATTTTTTGAATGGTCTGAAAAATGGCAGATGAAATTCAACGTGGACAAATGTAAAGTACTCAGTATAGGAGATGTAAACAGGAAAACCAGTTACCAGAAAAAAACGATGCCATTGACAGATCCGACTGCGAGAGAGATTTAGGAGTAATGATAAGTAGGGACCTAAAGCCAAGTGAACAATGTGTACTTGCTCGAAACAAGGCTAATAAAGTACTTCGGTTCATACAAAGGAGTGTTAGTTACAAGACTAGCGAGGTCATCCGAAAACTATATCTTGCGCTTGTGAGACCTCACTTGGATTATGCAGTTCAATTCTGGTCACCGTATTACAGAATGGATATAGAATCCTTGGAAAGAATTCAGAGGAGAATGACAAGGCTAATCCCAAGCATTAGAAACCTTGAGTACAGAGACAGGATAAAGCATCTTAATTTGCACTCCCTCGAGAGACGTAGAGAGGCGATATGATAGAGGTGTATAAATGGAAGTCAGGGCTGAACAAAGGGGACATTACAAAGGTACTCAAACTATCGAACCAGGAGCGAACTAGTAACAATGGTTTTAAATTAGATAAATTTAGATTTAGGTGCGAAATAGGCAAACACTGGTTTGGAAACAGAGTAGTGGATGAATGGAACAAGTTACCAAATATCATCATTAACTCGAATACGCTGAATTGCTTCAAACATAGGTTGGACGCTCATATGAGCAATAGGGGTTGGGTGTAAATGGGACTGCCCAGTATGGGCCAATAGGCCCGCTGCAGTTTCCTCCATTCTCATGTTCTTATAGTGTATTAGCAGTGGTGGTGAGGAGAGGGGATACAGACGACTACGGTATATACATTTACCATAGTAATCATCAACTATCGGCCCATCACTGCATCAACGTGTTACCCAGAGCAGCAGAAGCAGCAGTAGTAGTGGTGGTGGTGGTGAACTGGACTGGTGCGAGTTGCCGAACACCTACAGTATAGTCTGCCGCCCCCCTGTCAAGCTGGAGGGGAGACTCAACTGACCTCCATCACCTACCACACAACACAGCTGTACACTGGCTGTTTATACTGCATTATGGTAGCCAGTATTATGGTGCTTCCTTCATTATGGTACACAAAATTAAGGTTAGTCTATGTTGCTAAATGATCTCTGGTTTTTTCATCTTAGTTCAGGACGGTGACTAGGGATGATCTGTCACTTTGGTTCACATAAGAGACGATATAACTGTGTGCCTAAAGTGGTAAGACAATGGGATATGTCATTACAGTGCTATTTATCTATCTATCTATCTATCTATCTATCTATCTATCTATCTATCTATCTGTCTGCCTGTCTGTCTGTCTGTCTGTCTGTCTATCAGTATGTGTGAGGTGAGGAAAGGGTCTCACACAGCTGGGAGGAATGATGCAGAAGTGTAATTGTGACACTTGCTGACAGATTACTAAATGAGCCTGAGTTAAGAAGCACTTAAAGCAGTGTTAAAAGATACCCTTTGTTGCCATCGACCTCTGTGTGTGTGTGTGTGTGTGTGTGTGTGTGTGTGTGTGCCTAGAAACTTCTTATGTGTGTGTAGAGAAAAGCCATATATGAGAGCGAGAGAGAGGGAGATAAGATGACTGTGGGGAAGAGGAGACAATATGTTTGACTAGTAATCACTCACCCGCCGCAAGCATTAATGTTTGTTTACCCGGGAGGAAATAATTATAACATTCTATCACTATAGAGGGTCACACTGACTCATCCATTCGCTTAAACTTAATGATTTAGCTTGCATGACTTTGTGAATACGAGTTAAATTGTAAAAAGCTGTATACATACTGTAGTGTGTTGTGTCACGCACTCTGCCACGCACTGCCAAAAAGGTGTCATGGGTTGCGTTGGGCCTCCCGTTCGGCCTCCCGCATAACCCATCCCAAATGTTTGTTTAGGTAGAGATAAGGTAACCGGCCAGCCGATAAGGGAGGTCAGTGAGACAGTGTTGTACTGATCATCATTTCACGCTTCAAAAACCACATTTTAGTTAGTGGGCTTTAGACCTTGGGTGAGAGAAGACCTCCTGCTCCGCGACTTACAATAGAACAGGGGCCATACAGTCCTACCAGTGCTACGGGTCTGTGTGTGCAAATCCCCGAGATTGTTGTTAAGTCCAGCGACAAGTTAACACATCCTGTAAAGGAAGTGATCAATGGTGAGGGCCTGTTTGCTACAAGAGCACTCCAGGCCGGCCTAATAGATCTAAACGATTAATTCACCAGGTTGACAAACTCTCCCTTATAACTTACGGTACTGTGGCGTGAATGTGAGTGACTGACCTATCCATGCAAATTATAAGTCCAGTGTATGGAATTGTGCCAAATAAACGTAAGTGCAATTATCTGCCCGTATCAGTGACCCCTCTATTATTATTATTATTATCAAAGGTAATGACTGATTGGTTATGACAAGTATAACCAATAACTTAGATGGATGTTGGAAATTAATGGAATTCAATAAATCATCATTTATCAAGTACACAACGCATTGAACGCCGGAAGCAGAGTGAAATTCTACGTAGTGATACACCATAATCTCCTGGGTGAGTAATCAGTGTGAAGGTATCCGAGTTCTACGGTAAGAAAACCACTTTCTTGCATTTAAAACGTAACACCAAGGCTCTTACACAAAGCCAGTACTCCTTCTGTTAACTGTTTTGCTATTATCACAAGTCCAACACACTCGTCAACACCGCCACCCAGCACACTGGTCAACACCGCCACCCAGCACACTGGTCAACACCGCCACCCAGCACACTCGTCAACACCGCCACCCAGCACACTCGTCAACACCTCCACCCAGCATATTCGTTAATACCATCAGCCAGCACACTGGTCAACACCGCTACCTAGTACACTCGTCAACACCACCATCCAGCACACTGGTCAACACCACCATCCAGCACACTTGTCAACACCGCCACCCAGCACACTGGTCAACACCGCCACCCAGCACACTCGTCAACACCGCCACCCAGCACACTCGTCAACACCGCCACCCAGCACACTCGTCAACACCTCCACCCAGCATATTCGTTAATACCATCAGCCAGCACACTGGTCAACACCGCTACCTAGTACACTCGTCAACACCACCATCCAGCACACTGGTCAACACCACCATCCAGCACACTTGTCAACACCGCCACCCAGCACACTGGTCAACACCGCCACCCAGCACACTCGTCAACACCGCCACCCAGCACACTCGTCAACACCGCCACCCAGCATACTGGTCAACACTCAAAACACTGGTAACACAATCAACAAAGTTGTCTTCATTAAAACCACATTTATAAACTTGGCAAAGTTGAGAGTGGCTCCTTGACATCACTCTGGGTATATACTGTATATATTCTCTCTCTCTCGGCGAGTCCGAAATTCTAACAAACTACCACGAATCTAATTACACCAACTTCCAAATGGAATTAATTCACTTCCAAAATAATACAAGTGGACTTAAAACTATTCCATTTTTAAAAATACAAATCTTGTTTAAAGAAAAATGATTTGCATAAAACTAATTTCCTAAAAATAATAAAAAAATTAAGTAAAAGTTATTGATATCCCTGTATTTGAAATATAACTTACTGAGAAGGTAATTTAGTTACCTAACATGAAATGATTGCTACTTCATATTGCTTTTTTATATAATGTAATTGGACAGAAACTAAAAAATAATTTATCCCCACTCTAATTCAAGCAGCTCGTGAAGAACATCGTGCACATACTCAAGCAAGGTGCTGCCTCCTAACCGAGCCTAATGAACAAAACATAACAGGTACTGTACACTAGACTGAGTCCTTTGAAGGTCACTGTAACTAACTCATACTGAAACTAGATGTACCTCATACACTGTGATCAAGAGAGATGAAGATGCAATGATCTGTGCAATAAGAAGTGAATGTATTATCTTGATGGTGTATGTGGACGGAGAGATGAGGGAGGGTGAGGACTTCCATAGACGAGGAGTGTGAGAAATGAAGGAGGTGAATGGTGACGAAAGTTCGACAATAGGGAACCTGACACTGAGTCCTGGTAGCATGAGAGAAAATAACGTGTGTTGTGACAGTGACTTGATAGGATGATTGTCTAGACTCTCGATAACATACGAAATTTACATTAGTTATGACTTTATTATCTGTACTTTGCAACTACGACGTGTCAAATTAAAGGTCTCATTCTCCCATGTTAAGTAGGATTGGGTTTGTCTCACTATTACACAATCTAACGCTCTAAACAACAAACCCATGATCCAGTTTTGATGGTTCTCAGTACTGACAGGAAACATTACTCAAAAAAATCACACCACAACAATGCTAGTCATTCTCTCAATAAGTAAGAACTTCCTGTGGGTGTGAGTCTGATTGAACAGAATGAATAAGCACAACCAAACTTAATTCACATTGAAGGTGTAACTCAAGGGTGACCAAGGAATTTCGTCTCATGATTCACTGAACAGAATCAATAAACACAAGGAAATGTCTTATTTACATGCAGTACATAACTCACTACCAATTCCCTGTGAAAGCAAGTTAGGATCTGCATTTATATTTTGTGAAGCTGTAGTTGTTGTCACTTCAGATAGTCGCCAACTATTCTATATACAACAGACAAAAACATTACCAGATAATTGCCCTGATAATTACTCTCATTAAGCGAGTAAAAAATGTTAAACGAATTACTAAGACTTCCCTCTTTACTTTATTTCTAATAGACAATCATCACTTCATTTTATTTTATTACAGCAGGTGGTCAGGTTACTTATGAAAAGCAGTGCTGCTCGGGATTCCTGAAGATTACGCACTCCAGCTATTGTCACCTGAAGATTAGGCACCCCAGCTATTGGCACCTGAAGATTACGCACCCCAGCTATTGTCACCTGCTTATTAACAACGCTAACGCTACTGAAGAGTGTTAGATTAAGTTAGGTTAGGGTGGGTTAAGTTAGGGTAGGCCAGCGTTAAGTTAGGTTAAGGTGGGATAAGTTAGGGTAGCCTAGTGTTTGGTTAGGTTAGCATTAGGTTAAGTTACATCAGATTAGGCTAGTTTAACGCCAGGTTCGTTTAATGTTAGGTTAGATTAGATTAAGTTTGGTTAACAGTAGGTTATATTAATCTTCAGGTGAAATAAGCTGAAGTGTCTAATCTTCAGGTAAAATAAGCTGAGCTGTGTAATCTTCAGGTAAAATAAGCTGAGCTGTGTAATAAGAACATAAGAACATAAGAATGGAGGAAACTGCAGCGGGCCTATTGGCCCATACTGGGCAGTCCCGTTTACACCCAACCCCTATTGCTCGTATGAGCATCCAACCTATGTTTGAAGCAATTCAGCGTATTCGAGTTAATGATGATATTTAGTAACTTGTTCTATTCATCCACTACTCTGTTTCCAAACCAGTGTTTACCTATTTCACGCCAAAATCTAAATTTGTCGAATTTAAAACCATTGTTACGAGTTCGCTCCTGGTTGGATAGTTTGAGTACCTTTGTAATGTCCCCTTTGTTAAGCCCTGCCTTCCACTTATACACCTCTATCAGGTCGCCCCTCGCTCTACGTCTCTCAAGGGAGTGCAAATTAAGATGCTTTAACCTGTCTCTATACTCAAGGTTCCTAATGCCCGGGATTAGTCTTGTCATTCTCCTCTGAATTCTTTCCAAGGATTCTATATCCATTCTGTAATACGGTGACCAGAACTGAACTGCGTAATCCAGGTGTGGTCTCACAAGAGCAAGATACAGTTTTAGGATGACCTCTCTAGTCTTGTAACTAACACTCCTTTGTATGAACCCAAGTACTTCATTAGCCTTGTTACGAGCAAAAACACATTGTTTACTTGGCTTAAGGTTCCTACTTATCATTACTCCTAAATCTCTCTCGCAGTCAGATTTCTCTATGGCATCGTTGTTCATCTGGTATCTGGTTTCCCTGTTTACATCTCTTATACTGAGTACTTTACATTTGTCGACGTTGAATTTCATCTGCCACTTTTCAGACCATTCAAAAAATTTGTTTAGATCTTCCTGTAGTTTTGCCGAGTCCTCGTCAGATTTGATAACACGTCCTATTTTAGTGTCATCAGCAAATTTACTTATGTTGCTGTCAATGCCGATATCTATGTCGTTTATGTATATAATAAATAATAATGGTCCAAGTACTGAGCCTTGGGGAACTCCACTTGTGACGTTGCTCCAATGGGACTTAGTGCCGTTAATGCTCACTCGCTGTTTCCTGTCCTGTAACCACGCCCTAATCCATTTAAGGATGTCACCTTTGATGCCATGAGCTTCTACCTTTCTAATTAGTCTTTCGTGGGGAACTCTGTCGAAGGCTTTGCTAAAGTCGAGATATACCACATCATAATTGTGCCCCTCGTCCACCGATTTGAAAACTGATGAAAAGAATGTTAATAGATTAGTTAGGCAAGAACGCCCGCTTGTGAAGCCATGCTGGGAATCATTGATCAATCGGTGCTTCTCCAGGTGATTTCGAATAGAGTTTGAAATGATTGCTTCCAGTAATTTGCCTACTATTGATGTTAGACTGATTGGGCGGTAGTTAGAGGATAGTGATCTATCCCCCTTCTTGAAAATCGGTATTACATTCGCTATCCTCCAGGATTCTGGTACTACACCTGTTTTTAATGACATGTTAAACAACTCTGCTAAGGGCATACTAAGCTCTTCCTTACATTCCTTTATTACTCTGGCAAATATCTCTTCGGGACCAGGTGACTTATTAGGCTTTAGTTTGTCTATTTGCTTAATAACATCGTTACTAGTCACTACTATCTCACTTAATTTGTTTTCTTCACTATCTCTGAATAGAGTCGGTGCCTCGGGTATCATGTTTAAATTTTCGGTGGTGAAAATTGTTGAAAAATATTTATTCAAATTATTGCTCATTTCTCCGTCGTTATCAGTGAGCTCGCCGAAGTCTGACCGTATTGGTGCAATCTTTTCTCGTGTTTTAGTTTGATACATTTGGTAGAATCCTTTGGGGTTTGTCTTCGCCTCCCTTGCTATCCTTGCCTCATTATTCCTCTTGGCTTTCCTTATCTCGGTTTTAACCCTACTCGCCAATACCCTATAATAGTCCCAGAAGTGAATTTCGCCACGATTTATCCTTCTACCTATAGCCTTCCTTTGGCCAATGATGTTCTTTAAATAATTATTTATCCATTTAGGGTCATTGTCGTCTGATCTGAGTTTTTTGTATGGTATGTTCTAGCTTTGTGCATTAATCTTCAGGTAAAATAAGATGAGGTGTCTAATCTTCAGGTAAAATAAGCTGAGGTGTCTAATCTTCAGGTAAAATAAGCTGAGGTGTCTAATCTTCAGGTAAAATAAACTGAGGTGTGTAATCTTCAGTTGATCCTTAACAACTTCAAAGTATGGAGTTCATAGTTGGTTTGCATTACCAAGAGATAGATGACGCCTTATAAGACTTCCAATCTTGGATATTATAATTTGCTATCATGCCTCGACTCTTATATTGTATTCAGCTAAGATATTGGTAAGGTTGATGACAATATGGGCCTAAGATAAACAAAAAAAGTATCTTTCCACTATGTGTGTGAAACAAAATGACATCGCGGACGAAGGTATTTGACAACCCTACCGAGAAAACAGGAGTTGTATTGATCCTAACACTAACTGGGTGAGGTTACCTTATATTTCCTTAAGTTACATTAATTAAGATTTACTTGATTAACTTAGGTTACATTTGCATTAGGTTAGGTTAAGATTTAGGGTCTTTAATCATCAGGCGAAGTAAGCTAGGTTGCCTAATGTTCAGGTTCCCCACATTAGGGTCTAGGAGAAGGAGCAGTAGAAGGAGATGAAGGAATAGTAGTAGAAAGAGAAGACGATGAAGGAGTAGAAGAAGGAGAAGACGATGAAGGAGTAGTAGAAGGAGAAGACGATGAAGGAGTAGTAGAAGGAGAAGACGATGAAGGAGTAGTAGAAGGAGAAGACGATGAAGGAGTAGTAGAAGGAGAAGACGATGAAGAAGTAGCAGAAAGAGATGATGAAGGAGTAGTAGAAGGAGAAGACGATGAAGGAGTAGTAGAAGGAGAAGACGATGAAGGAGTAGTAGAAGGAGAAGACGATGAAGGAGTAGAAGGAGAAGACGATGAAGGAGGAGTTGAAGGAGAAGACGATGAAGGAGTAGTAGAAGGAGAAGACGATGAAGGAGTAGTAGAAGGAGAAGACGATGAAGGAGAAGACGATGAAGGAGTAGTAGAAGGAGAAGACGATGAAGGAGAAGATGATGAAGGAGTAGTAGAAGGAGAAGACGATGAAGGAGTAGTAGGAGAAGACGATGAAGGAGTAGTAGAAGGAGAAGACGATGAAGGAGTAGTAGAAGAAGATGATGAAGGAGCAGTAGAAGGAGAAGACGATGAAGAAGTAGTAGAAGGAGAAGACGATGAAGAAGTAGTAGAAGGAGAAGACGATGAAGGAGTAGTAGAAGGAGAAGATGAAGGAGTAGTAGAAGGAAAAGATGATGAAGGAGTAGTAGAAGGAGAAGACGATGAAGGAGTAGTAGAAGGAGAAGATGATGAAGGAGTAAGAGAAGGAGAAGACGATGAAGGAGTAGTAGAAGAAGATGATGAAGGAGAAGACGATGAAGGAGTAGTAGAAGGAGAAGACGATGAAGGAGTAGTAGAAGGAGAAGATGATGAAGGAGTAGTAGAAGGAGAAGACGATGAAGGAGTAGTAGAAGGAGAAGACGATGAAGGAGTAGTAGAAGGAGAAGACGATGAAGGAGTAGTAGAAGGAGAAGACGATGAAGGAGTAGTAGAAGGAGAAGATGATGAAGGAGCAGTAGAAGGAGAAGACGATGAAGAAGTAGTAGAAGGAGAAGACGATGAAGAAGTAGTAGAAGGAGAAGACGATGAAGGAGTAGTAGAAGAAGAAGACGATGAAGGAGTAGTAGAAGGAGAAGACGATGAAGGAGTAGTAGAAGGAGAAGACGATGAAGGAGTAGTAGAAGGAGATGATGAAGGAGTAGTAGAAGAAGACGATGAAGGAGTAGTAGAAGGAGAAGATGATGAAGGAGTAGTAGAAGGAGAAGACGATGAAGGAGTAGTAGAAGGAGAAGATGATGAAGGAGTAGTAGAAGGAGAAGACGATGAAGGAGCAGTAGAAGGAGATGATGATGAAGGAGTAGTAGAAGGAGAAGACGATGAAGGAGTAGTAGAAGGAGAAGATGATGAAGGAGTAGTAGAAGGAGAAGACGATGAAGGAGTAGTAGCAGGAGAAGATGATGAAGGAGTAGTAGAAGGAGAAGACGATGAAGGAGTAGTAGAAGGAGAAGACGATGAAGGAGTAGTAGAAGAAGACGATGAAGGAGTAGTAGAAGGAGAAGACGATGAAGAAGTAGTAGAAGGAGAAGACGATGAAGGAGTAGTAGAAGGAGAAGACGATGAAGGAGTAGTAGAAGGAGAAGACGATGAAGGAGTAGTAGAAGGAGAAGACGATGAAGGAGTAGTAGAAGAAGACGATGAAGGAGTAGTAGAAGGAGAGGACGATGAAGGAGTAGTAGAAGGAGAAGACGATGAAGGAGTAGTAGAAGGAGAAGACGATGAAGGAGTAGTAGAAGGAGAAGATGATGAAGGAGTAGTAGAAGGAGAAGACGATGAAGGAGTAGTAAAAGGAGAAGATGATGAAGGAGTAGTAGAAGGAGAAGACGATGAAGGAGCAGTAGAAGGAGATGATGATGAAGGAGTAGTAGAAGGAGAAGACGATGAAGGAGTAGTTGAAGGAGAAGACGATGAAGGAGTAGTTGAAGGAGAAGACGATGAAGAAGTAGTAGAAGGAGAAGACGATGAAGGAGTAGTAGAAGGAGAAGACGATGAAGAAGTAGTAGAAGGAGAGGACGATGAAGGAGTAGAAGAAGGAGAAGACGATGAAGGAGTAGTAGAAGGAGAGGACGATGAAGGAGTAGTAGAAGGAGAAGACGATGAAGGAGTAGTAGAAGGAGAAGACGATGAAGGAGTAGTAGGAGAAGACGATGAAGGAGTAGTAGAAGGAGAAGACGATGAAGGAGTAGTAGAAGGAGAAGACGATGAAGGAGGAGTAGAAGGAGAGGACGATGAAGGAGTAGTAGAAGGAGAAGACGATGAAGGAGTAGTAGAAGGAGAAGACGATGAAGGAGTAGTAGAAGGAGAAGATGATGAAGGAGTAGTAGAAGGAGAAGATGATGAAGGAGTAGTAGAAGGAGAAGACGATGAAGAAGTAGTAGAAGGAGAAGACGATGAAGAAGTAGTAGAAGGAGAAGACGATGAAGGAGTAGTAGAAGGAGAAGACGATGAAGGAGTAGTAGAAGGAGAAGACGATGAAGGAGTAGTAGAAGGAGAAGACGATGAAGGAGTAGTAGAAGGAGAAGACGATGAAGGAGTAGTAGAAGGAGAAGACGATGAAGGAGAAGACGATGAAGAAGTAGTAGAAGGAGAAGACGATGAAGGAGTAGTAGAAGGAGAAGACGATGAAGGAGTAGTAGAAGGAGAAGACGATGAAGGAGTAGTAGAAGGAGAAGACGATGAAGGAGTAGTAGAAGGAGAAGACGATGAAGAAGTAGTAGAAGGAGAAGACGATGAAGGAGTAGTAGAAGGAGAAGTAGTAGAAGGAGAAGACGATGAAGGAGTAGTAGGAGAAGACGATGAAGGAGTAGTAGAAGGAGAAGACGATGAAGGAGTAGTAGAAGGAGAAGACGATGAAGTAGAAGAAGGAGAAGACGATGAAGGAGTAGTAGAAGGAGAAGACGATGAAGGAGTAGTAGGAGAAGACGATGAAGGAGTAGTAGAAGGAGAAGACGATGAAGGAGTCGTAGAAGGAGAAGATGATGAAGGAGTAGTAGAAGGAGAAGACGATGAAGGAGTAGTAGAAGAAGACGATGAAGGAATAGTAGGAGAAGATGATGAAGGAGTAGTAGAAGGAGAAGACAATGAAGGAGTAGTAGAAGGAGAAGACGATGAAGGAGTAGTAGGAGAAGACAATGAAGGAGTAGTAGAAGGAGAAGACGATGAAGGAGTAGTAGAAGGAGAAGACGATGAAGGAGTAGTAGAAGGAGAAGACGATGAAGAAGTAGTAGAAGGAGAAGACGATGAAGGAGTAGTAGAAGGAGAAGACGATGAAGGAGTAGCAGGAGAAGACGATGAAGGAGTAGTAGAAGGAGAAGACGATGAAGGAGTAGTAGAAGGAGAAGACGATGAAGGAGTAGTAGAAGGAGAAGACGATGAAGAAGTAGTAGAAGGAGAAGACGATGAAGGAGTAGTAGAAGGAGAAGACGATGAAGGAGTAGCAGGAGAAGACGATGAAGGAGTAGTAGAAGGAGAAGACGATGAAGGAGTAGTAGAAGGAGAAGACGATGAAGGAGTAGTAGGAGAAGACGATGAAGGAGTAGTAGGAGAAGACGATGAAGGAGTAGTAGAAGAAGAAGACGATGAAGGAGTAGTAGGAGAAGACGATGAAGGAGTAGTAGAAGGAGAAGACGATGAAGGAGTAGTAGAAGGAGAAGACGATGAAGGAGTAGTAGAAGGAGAAGACGATGAAGGAGTAGTAGAAGGAGAAGACGATGAAGGAGTAGTTGAAGGAGAAGACGATGAAGGAGAAGACGATGAAGGAGAAGACGATGAAGGAGAAGACGATGAAGAAGTAGTAGAAGGAGAAGACGATGAAGGAGTAGTAGAAGGAGAGGACGATGAAGGAGTAGTAGAAGGAGAAGACGATGAAGGAGTAGTGGAAGGAGAAGACGATGAAGGAGTAGTAGAAGGAGAAGACGATGAAGGAGTAGTAGAAGGAGAGGACGATGAAGGAGTAGTAGAAGGAGAAGACGATGAAGAAGTAGTAGAAGGAGAAGACGATGAAGAAGTAGTAGAAGGAGAAGACGATGAAGGAGTAGTAGAAGGAGAGGACGATGAAGGAGTAGTAGAAGGAGAAGACGATGAAGAAGTAGCAGAAGGAGAAGACGATGAAGGAGTAGTGGAAGGAGAAGACGATGAAGAAGTAGTAGAAGAAGGAGAAGACGATGAAGGAGTAGTAGAAGGAGAGGACGATGAAGGAGTAGTAGAAGGAGAGGACGATGAAGGAGTAGTAGAAGGAGAAGACGATGAAGGAGAAGACGATGAAGGAGTAGTAGAAGGAGAAGACGATGAAGGAGTAGTTGAAGGAGAAGACGATGAAGGAGTAGTTGAAGGAGAAGACGATGAAGAAGTAGTAGAAGGAGAAGACGATGAAGGAGTAGTAGAAGGAGAAGACGATGAAGAAGTAGTAGAAGGAGAGGACGATGAAGGAGTAGAAGAAGGAGAAGGCGATGAAGGAGTAGTAGAAGGAGAGGACGATGAAGGAGTAGTAGAAGGAGAAGACGATGAAGGAGTAGTAGAAGGAGAAGACGATGAAGGAATAGTAGGAGAAGACGATGAAGGAGTAGTAGAAGGAGAAGACGATGAAGGAGTAGTAGAAGGAGAAGACGATGAAGGAGTAGTAGAAGGAGAGGACGATGAAGGAGTAGTAGAAGGAGAAGACGATGAAGGAGTAGTAGAAGGAGAAGACGATGAAGGAGTAGTAGAAGGAGAAGATGATGAAGGAGTAGTAGAAGGAGAAGACGATGAAGGAGATGATGAAGGAGTAGTAGAAGGAGAAGACGATGAAGAAGTAGTAGAAGGAGAAGACGATGAAGGAGTAGTAGAAGGAGAAGATGAAGGAGTAGTAGAAGGAGAAGACGATGAAGGAGTAGTAGAAGGAGAAGACGATGAAGGAGTAGTAGAAGAAGACGATGAAGGAGTAGTAGAAGAAGACGATGAAGGAGTAGTAGAAGGAGAAGACGATGAAGGAGTAGTAGAAGGAGAAGACGATGAAGGAGTAGTAGGAGAAGATGATGAAGGAGTAGTAGAAGGAGAAGATGATGAAGGAGTAGTAGAAGGAGAAGATGATGAAGAAATAGTAGAAGGAGAGGACGATGAAGGAGTAGTAGAAGGAGAAGACGATGAAGGAGCAGTAGAAGGAGAAGACGATGAAGGAGTAGTAGAAGGAGAAGACGATGAAGGAGTAGTAGAATGAGAAGACGATGAAGGAGTAGTAGTAGGAGAAGACGATGAAGGAGAAGTAGTAGGAGAAGACGATGAAGGAGTAGTAGAAGGAGAGGACGATGAAGGAGTAGTAGAAGGAGAAGAAGATGAAGGAGTAGTTGAAGGAGAAGACGATGAAGGAGAAGACGATGAAGGAGAAGACGATGAAGAAGTAGTAGAAGGAGAAGACGATGAAGGAGTAGTAGAAGGAGAAGACGATGAAGAAGTAGTAGAAGGAGAAGACGATGAAGGAGTAGTAGAAGGAGAGGACGATGAAGGAGTAGTAGAAGGAGAGGACGATGAAGGAGTAGTAGAAGGAGAAGACGATGAAGGAGAAGACGATGAAGGAGTAGTAGAAGGAGAAGACGATGAAGGAGTAGTTGAAGGAGAAGACGATGAAGGAGTAGTAGAAGGAGAGGACGATGAAGGAGTAGAAGAAGGAGAAGACGATGAAGGAGTAGTAGAAGGAGAGGACGATGAAGGAGTAGTAGAAGGAGAAGACGATGAAGGAGTAGTAGAAGGAGAAGACGATGAAGAAGTAGTAGAAGGAGAAGACGATGAAGAAGTAGTAGAAGGAGAAGACGATGAAGTAGTAGAAGGAGAAGACGATGAAGGAGTAGTAGGAGAAGACGATGAAGGAGTAGTAGAAGGAGAAGACGATGAAGGAGTAGAAGAAGGAGAAGACGATGAAGGAGTAGTAGAAGGAGAGGACGATGAAGGAGTAGTAGAAGGAGAAGACGATGAAGGAGTAGTAGAAGGAGAAGACGATGAAGAGTAGTAGAAGGAGAAGACGATGAAGAAGTAGTAGAAGGAGAAGACGATGAAGGAGTAGTAGAAGGAGAAGACGATGAAGTAGTAGAAGGAGAAGACGATGAAGAGTAGTAGAAGGAGAAGACGATGAAGGAGTAGTAGAAGGAGAAGGCGATGAAGGAGTAGTAGAAGGAGAAGACGATGAAGGAGTAGTAGAAGGAGAAGACGAAGGAGTAGAAGAACAAAACACCCCATCCACATAACAACAACAACAACACCATGCATCGTTAGGATACGTCATGTTCACCTTGATGTTCAGACAAACATCTACAGAATAAAAGATGATCTGTGTCAGCTGGTGACCAATAACCAACACACGGAACAACAACAACCTCAAATCTCTCATAACATTAATCGAGGAAACAGCGAGTGAGCATTAACGGCACTAAGTCCCATTGGAGCAACGTCACAAGTGGAGTTCCCCAAGGCTCAGTACTTGGACCATTATTATTTATTATATACATAAACGACATAGATATCGGCATTGACAGCAACATAAGTAAATTTGCTGATGACACTAAAATAGGACGTGTTATCAAATCTGACGAGGACTCGGCAAAACTACAGGAAGATCTAAACAAATTTTTTGAATGGTCTGAAAAGTGGCAGATGAAATTCAACGTCGACAAATGTAAAGTACTCAGTATAAGAGATGTAAACAGGGAAACCAGATACCAGATGAACAACGATGCCATAGAGAAATCTGACTGCGAGAGAGATTTAGGAGTAATGATAAGTAGGAACCTTAAGCCAAGTAAACAATGTGTTTTTGCTCGTAACAAGGCTAATGAAGTACTTGGGTTCATACAAAGGAGTGTTAGTTACAAGACTAGAGAGGTCATCCTAAAACTGTATCTTGCTCTTGTGAGACCACACCTGGATTACGCAGTTCAGTTCTGGTCACCGTATTACAGAATGGATATAGAATCCTTGGAAAGAATTCAGAGGAGAATGACAAGACTAATCCCGGGCATTAGGAACCTTGAGTATAGAGACAGGTTAAAGCATCTTAATTTGCACTCCCTTGAGAGACGTAGAGCGAGGGGCGACCTGATAGAGGTGTATAAGTGGAAGGCAGGGCTTAACAAAGGGGACATTACAAAGGTACTCAAACTATCCAACCAGGAGCGAACTCGTAACAATGGTTTTAAATTCGACAAATTTAGATTTTGGCGTGAAATAGGTAAACACTGGTTTGGAAACAGAGTAGTGGATGAATAGAACAAGTTACTAAATATCATCATTAACTCGAATACGCTGAATTGCTTCAAACATAGGTTGGATGCTCATACGAGCAATAGGGGTTGGGTGTAAACGGGACTGCCCAGTATGGGCCAATAGGCCCGCTGCAGTTTCCTCCATTCTGACGTTCTTATGAGACACATGAAGATTAACCATCTTAGCTTCTTTCACCTGATGTTCAAATACCCACCCTAACGCTGCTCTAGCCAAACTAACGTAGCATAATCGAACTTAAACTAATGGTAACCAGACCTATCCTAACCTCTGCTTATTTCACCTGATAATCAAACACCCTAACGCTAACCTAACTTCCCCTAAACTGTCGAATGTAAACAAACACAGCTCTGCCACACTGCCTAAACCCTGACGAGCCCCTGTAAACGCACTAGTGTGTAGCTCCAAAGAGGCAATAACAAATCCATGGTCAAATCTCTTATGTCTGTACTCATGTTAATTTACGTCTCATTTGTTATTCTGTAAACTAATATTACTTTGTAGTCACTATCAGAGTTGAGGGAAAATACAAGCGGTGATTAAAATTAACTCCTGCGATGGTAAATGATTGTGTTAGAGCTGTGAGTAACATGTGTTCATTCTATGGTGTATCAGAGGCAGGCACACACAATGGCTCATATGTCTACCAGCCAGGAGAAGTAATAGTGGTTGTACCATCGACGAAATATCTCACTGACACACAGACGAATAGATCGAAAAACAAGATAGATACTGCAGTTACTTTCTGATGCAGCACGATCTTCATACAAGTTCACAGTAATTCGGCTTGTACATAGATAATAATACAGGTACGAGCAATATACGGTTGCCTCCAGTTAAACGTACTACAGCTCGGGTTACAAGATGCGGCATGCAGCGCCTTAGTCAGGTCTGAATTCATGGGAGTGAAACAGTGAAATAACCCTGTTTGTGATAAGATACAAACAATAAAGGAGGTAAGAAAATCAACAAACCCTGTAATACCGTTCTGTTGCCACATCTGGTACCCGAGCCCTCACACACTCCCAGGCCGTGGTATCTTCATGTGGACGCAACTGTGCCTAGACAGTACAGGTTTAAAAAACACTATATATAGGTACTGGAGGATACAAACAATGGTAAACAGTAATGTAATTCGACCAAAGGATAACCCAACAAAGCCACCCGAAGCTTATTTCCATTATAGTGTTTTGCTGAGCCTGGGGGATTTATCAGTAACGATATATATATATATATATATATATATATATATATATATATATATATATATATATATATATATATATATATATAACGATATATATATATATAACGATATATATATATATATATATATATATATATATATATATATATATATATATATATATATATATATATATACATATATATATATATGAGAAGCACTACATTCCAAGACATCAAAGACTAATGGATCTCTCCCACAATTATATGCAACGGTCTTTGGTTTATGTTGTTTAATAATATTTCTGTTTTTTACCTCTAAGATACTGCTTCAGTCTTTCCAATGTGTAAAAACAATCGTTTTGTCTATCAGCCATTGTTTATATGACTCCAATTCAGATAACAATAACGAACATGTAATTTACATAGCAGAGACCCAAGGTACTTCCTTCTCGGACCCCACAAGGATGTGACTCGGTAATATTTATAAGGATGTTTTGTTTCCTGTTGTTAATATAACACTTATCCAGTCAACAGAACCAAGATCCTGCAGGTAACCACATAATGAATGTAAACTTCCCTGTGTAATGTCCAAAAGCATAAGTCCTGATATGTAAGAGTGAAGGAACAAGCAAGTTTCACTCTCTTACTAAAATATTAACTAACAATACACAAGGTTCTAACATTACCACTATCTGCACTACTTACACGGAGACAAAAATAACCCCACAAAGGGAACCAATTACACCACACTACTACATGTTACTTTACCTCAGTCATGTAACACAAGTACAAAACTTCTTCTGTGTTGTTGTGAATGTGTCTACTGACTGTGTTATACTGTTGTGAATGTATCTACTGACTGTGTTATAATGCTATGAATGTATCAACTGACTGTGTTATAATGTTATGAATGTATCAACTGACTGTGTTATAATGTTGTGAATGTATCAACTGACTGTGTTATACTGTTGTGAATGTATCTACTGACTGTGTTATACTGTTGTGAATGTATCATTTGACTGTGTTATACTGTTGTGAATGTATCTACTGACTGTGTTATAATGTTGTGAATGTATCAACTGACTGTGTTATACTGTTGTGAATGTATCATTTGACTGTGTTATACTGTTGTGAATGTATCTACTGACTGTGTTATACTGTTGTGAATGTATCTACTGACTGTGTTATACTGTTGTGAATGTATCTACGGACTGTGTTATACTGTTGTGAATGTATCTACTGACTGTGTTATACTGTTGTGAATGTATCTACTGACTGTGTTATACTGTTGTGAATGTATCATTTGACTGTGTTATACTGTTGTGAATGTATCTACTGACTGTGTTATACTGTTGTGAATGTATCATTTGACTGTGTTATACTGTTGTGAATGTATCTACTGACTGTGTTATACTGTTGTGAATGTATCTACGGACTGTGTTATACTGTTGTGAATGTATCAACTGACTGTGTTATACTGTTGTGAATGTATCTACTGACTGTGTTATACTGTTGTGAATGTATCTACTGACTGTGTTATACTGTTGTGAATGTATCAACTGACTGTGTTATACTGTTGTGAATGTATCAACTGACTGTGTTATACTGTTGTGAATGTATCTACTGACTGTGTTATACTGTTGTGAATGTATCTACTGACTGTGTTATACTGTTGTGAATGTATCTACTGACTGTGTTATACTGTTGTGAATGTATCTACGGACTGTGTTATACTGTTGTGAATGTATCTACTGACTGTGTTATACTGTTGTGAATGTATCTACTGACTGTTTTATACTGTTGTGAATGTATCTACTGACTGTGTTATACTGTTGTGAATGTATCTACTGACTGTGTCATACTGTTGTGAATGTATCTACTGACTGTGTCATACTGTTGTGAATGTATCTACTGACTGTGTTATAATGTTGTGAATGTATCTACTGACTGTGTTATACTGTTGTGAATGTATCAACTGACTGTGTTATACTGTTGTGAATGTATCTACTGACTGTGTTATACTGTTGTGAATGTATCTACTGACTGTGTTATAATGTAGTGAATGTATCTACTGACTGTGTTATAATGTTGTGAATGTGTCTACTGACTGTGTTATACTGTTGTGAATGTATCTACTGATTGTGTCATACTGTTGTGAATGTATCTACTGACTGTGTTATACTGTTGTGAATGTATCTACTGACTGTGTCATACTGTTGTGAATGTATCTACTGACTGTGTCATACTGTTGTGAATGTATCTACTGACTGTGTTATACTGTTGTGAATGTATCTACTGACTGTGTTATACTGCTGTGAATGTATCTACTGACTGTGTTATACTGCTGTGAATGTATCTACTGACTGTGTTATACTGCTGTGAATGTATCTACTGACTGTGTTATACTGCTGTGAATGTATCTACTGACTGTGCTATACTGTTGTGAATGTATCTACTGACTGTGTTATACTGTTGTGAATGTATCTACTGACTGTGTTATACTGTTGTGAATGTATCTACTGACTGTGTTATACTGTTGTGAATGTATCTACTGACTGTGTTATACTGCTGTGAATGTATCTACTGACTGTGTTATACTGCTGTGAATGTATCTACTGACTGTGTTATACTGCTGTGAATGTATCTACTGACTGTGCTATACTGTTGTGAATGTATCTACTGACTGTGTTATACTGTTGTGAATGTATCTACTGACTGTGTTATACTGTTGTGAATGTATCTACTGACTGTGTTATACTGTTGTGAATGTATCTACTGACTGTGTTATACTGTTGTGAATGTATCTACTGACTGTGTTATACTGTTGTGAATGTATCTACTGACTGTGTTATACTGTTGTGAATGTATCTACTGACTGTGTTATACTGTTGTGAATGTATCAACTGACTGTGTTATAATGTTGTGAATGTATCTACTGACTGTGTTATACTGTTGTGAATGTATCTACTGACTGTGTTATACTGTTGTGAATGTATCTACTGACTGTGTTATACTGTTGTGAATGTATCTACTGACTGCGTTATACTGCTGTGAATGTATCAACTGACTGTGTTATACTGCTGTGAATGTATCAACTGACTGTGTTATACTGCTGTGAATGTATCTACTGACTGTGTTATACTGTTGTGAATGTATCAACTGACTGTGTTATACTGCTGTGAATGTATCTACTGACTGTGTTATACTGTTGTGAATGTATCTACTGACTGTGTTATACTGTTGTGAATGTATCTACTGACTGTTTTATACTGTTGTGAATGTATCTACTGACTGTGTTATACTGTTGTGAATGTATCTACTGACTGTGTTATACTGTTGTGAATGTATCTACTGACTGTGTTATACTGTTGTGAATGTATCTACTGACTGTGTTATAATGTTGTGAATGTATCTACTGACTGTGTCATACTGTTGTGAATGTATTAACTGACTGTGCTATACTGTTGTGAATGTATCTACTGACTGTGTTATACTGTTGTGAATGTATCAACTGACTGTGTTATAATGTTGTGAATGTATCTACTGACTGTGTTATACTGTTGTGAATGTATCTACTGACTGTGTTATAATGTTGTGAATGTATCTACTGTCTGTGTTATACTGTTGTGAATGTATCTACTGACTGTGTTATACTGTTGTGAATGTATCAACTGACTGTGTTATACTGCTGTGAATGTATCAACTGACTGTGTTATACTGTTGTGAATGTATCAACTGACTGTGTTATACTGTTGTGAATGTATCTACTGACTGTGTTATAATGTTGTGAATGTATCAACTGACTGTGTTATACTGTTGTGAATGTATCAACTGACTGTGTTATACTGTTGTGAATGTATCTACTGACTGTGTTATACTGTTGTGAATGTATCTACTAACTGTGTTATAATGTTGTGAATGTATCAACTGACTGTGTTATACTGCTGTGAATGTATCAACTGACTGTGTTATAATGTTGTGAATGTATCAACTGACTGTGTTATACTGTTGTGAATGTATCTACTGACTGTGTTATACTGTTGTGACTGTATCTACTGACTGTGTTATACAGCCTCTACACCATCAAGGCTCCTGCTGTGCCTCCTCGTGGCAACACACGGTAACTGGGTGCCTCGTGGTCCCAGGCTACACCAGCAAGGCAGCTGTCATGACAAAAACCAACAGAGAGAACCCTCAGCCAGATCGAAAGACTACACCCGGAAATCAATGTACTCGTCGATGATAAACGTGCTGCTTTAATTGACTGGCAGAACAACTATCAGTCTAGGTCCTCTAGGATCTTCCACAGGAAGAAAACGGAGGCCCAGCGGGAACTTCGCAAACTAAAGAACGACTGGTTTAAAAATAAAGCATGCGAAATGCAAGAACTTGCAGATCAACACAAGATGCGCGAATATTTCAATTCCAATAAAACATTTTATGGGCCAAGCACTCATGGGACAGCCCCCCCCTTCCACTCATACGATGGTAACTCCCTAATTAAAGATGAAGAAGACATCAGCCAGCGCTTGAAAGAGCACTACCATTCGCTGCTCAACCGAAACACCGATTTGGATGTCCTGACTACCCAGCAAGTCACTCAGCATCCAGAGCTGACCCACCTCAGCTATCCTCCATCCCTGGATGAGGTAATTACTGCCATCAAACAGATGAAAAATAACAAAGCCTCAAGGCCTGGTGGAGTCCCAGCCGAGGTGTAAAAAGCAGGAGGACCTCTGCTTACTAGCCGTCTCCACTCTCTCTTGGAGAATATATGGGAAAAGGAGGAAATCTCCCACGCTCTTAAGGACGCCTCCATCGTCAATATTTATAAGAACAAGGGAGACTGGTCGGACTGTGGCAACTACCATGGAATCTCTCTGCTGTTCGTAGCTGGCAAGATTATTGCCCGAGTCTTCTAAAACAGACTACTACCTCAGGCGGAAAACTTCCTCCCAGAATCTCAATGTGGCTTTAGACCATCACGTGGCACCATTGACATGATCTTTGCTGCCCGCCAGATACATGAAAAGGGCAGACAACAGCATCGTGACCTGTACATGGCCTTCAATGACCTAACGAAGGCCTTCGACTCGGTCAACAGGGAAGCCCTCTGGCGGACCCTCAGCCGGTTTGGCTGCCCCACCCCCCTCCCATATTCATTGCCATTGTGAGGCAACTCCACGACGGCATGAACGGCAGTGTCCTGCACAGTGGCAATCAGTCTGAGTTCTTTCCCATCCAAACGGGGGTAAAGCAAGGATGTGTACTGGCTCCAACTCTCTTTTCCATTTTCTTGGCTGCCTTCCTTATTCGTGGTAGTGCCAATTTAGCCGGAGGAGTGGACAGGGAGAACAGAATGAAGGATCTTTTCAAAATAATAAGACTCCAGGCAGGAACAAAGAAGTCGGTAGCTTCCATTACTGAAGTATGCAGACGACCTTACCTTTGTCGCTCACTGAACGCGACCTACAGGAGATCCTGAACACCTATGCAGATGGGTATGCACACTTCGGCCCTGAGGTGAATGTTCGTAAGACTCAGATTCTCTTTCAGCCTGCACCCTGGTTCAGCCACACCTCCACCATCCATCCAGCATAACGGTACTACCCTCTCTAATGTTACCCACTTTCAATATTTCGGCTCCCACCTGTCCACCACCACGGACATCGACGATGAGATTCCATATTGGATCAGATGTGCATCTCAAGCCCTTGACAGACTCCGCACCCGTGCCTTCAGCTGTAGGGAGCTGAAATTATCTACAAAGCTACACGTATATCGAGCAGTGGTCCTCCCCACCCTCCTATATGGCAGTGAGACATGGGTCACATACAGCAGGCACCTCAATGCACTTGAAAACTTTCACCAACGTAGTCTACGTTCCATCCTCCAGGTTCGCTGGGAAAACAAGAGAATAAATGCCAGTATTCTTGCTGACACCAACGGAATTGGAGCATCGAGGCTACCATTATCCATGAACAACTATGCTGGACTGGCCATGTTACCCGCATGTACGACAGTAGACTGCCAAAGCAGCTACCTTACAGTCATCTAATGAATAGTAAACGTAACGCTGGCGAGCAAAGGAAAAGGTATAATGATAGTCTTAAGACAAACATGAAAAAGTGACAAATCGATCCCCTCATCTGGTAGACGATTACTCTACACCGTAACGTTTGGAGGGTCACCACAAGAGAAGGTGTCAATACTTTCGAATGAGCCCGATTGCAAACCGAGGCAGACAAGCGCCAGCACCGGAAAGACTCTAGTAGTAGTAGTAGTAATAGTACGTGTGTGTGTGTGTGTGTGTGTGTATCAATAAAAGATGAGTAGATAGTAGGCAGCTACCAAACAGGGAGGTACTATCGCCTGGGAAGATATTAAAAGCATAATGTGTTGTTTTATGGTAGACCCTGCTGCCATATGGCACCACAACAATTGTGACCAAGTCTCAGGTTGCTGATCTGACTTTCTGCCTCATTTACACACAATTGCAGGGTCTCAATTGTTTCTCTTACTATTAACAACACAACATACATATATTGTTTCTCACTATTGATCTTTTTTTTTCTTTTTTTTGAGTTATTATTATTATTATTATTATTATTATTATTATTATTAATACTATTATCGTTATTATTTCATTATTTTTATTTCTATTTTTATTTATTTATTTATTTTTATTATGAATTATCATTATTATTATTATTTTTATTATTTTATTATTATTAGTAGTAGTAGTACTATTATTATTATTAATATTACTACATTTTCGCGCCCCAGGTCCCGATGTGGGTCAGTGACCTGTGCCCGGGTGGACTAATCCCCGTAAAGAAAGAAAAAAATGAGTTCATCAGTTTAAGTCAATAAATCAAGCCTGTCTCAGTCAGTCGGTCAATCATTCAGGTTAGGTGTCATTCAGTCAGGTTAGAGTTTGTCACTGGAGTCAGAAAGTCAGTCAGCTTCTGGGGGTGTTGGTGGTAGAGTGATACCGCTCTTGCCTTCGCAAGCGAGATGTCACGGGTTCGAATCCCGGGCCTGTGGAAGTTGTTTGGACATACTTCCTAGCCCCCATTAGTCCCTGTTCACCTAGCAGTAAAACAGGTACCTGGTGTAAATCGAAAGTTGCGAATTCATATTCAGGGACAAGTTGTTGGAGCTTCCAATAACTTGATGACATAAACTATTGACTCTTCAGGCTTCTATGCCCTTGATTCTTCAGGCTTCTACGCCCTTAACTCATGAGACATAAAGGCAAGCATGAACTTAGCATGCTTCCCTGTTGGGCGCTGTAAACGCTTCTGCGCTTCACCTTACACAAGGATGTAGGGGAGTGCCCAATAAAAAAAAAAAAAAAAAAAAAAAAAAAAAAAAAAAAAAAAAAAGTCAGCTTCTCAAATCACTCAATCGAGTGAGAACGTTATGTCAAACAGTCAGGTCAGCATCAGCCACTCGAGTCAGTTTGTCACTTACGTTAGATAGTCAATTAAGACAGATTGTCAGTCAGTCACTCAAGTCGGCCAGACAGAAAGTCAGTCAACCACTCATGCTAATGAAGTTAAGTCAGAGATTCAGCCAATTCAGTTAAGCCAGAATCAGTCAATTAAATCAGAGTCAGTTATGTCAGAAAGTCAGTCAGCCACCCAAGTAAGTTAAGTTAATTCAGAGAGTCAGTCAGTCAGTCACTTTAAGTCAGTTAAAAACCTTCACTGACCTGAGAGGATCCAGCCTAATTACACCTGCAGGGTAAACGAGGCGGATAATAACTAAGATAAGAACACAAAAAAATACGCGGAAAATTTGTAACGCTGGTCGAGTAGTTTGTTGTTTGATTTTTACTTATGTTACGTTTTTCTTTCGGTTTTTATATTTCTTTCTCGTTTGTGTTTATATCTGATCTTATTGCCTTTATCTCTTATCTATTCTCCTTCATTTATATATATATATATATATATATATATATATATATATATATATATATATATATATATATATATATAAATATATATATATATATATATATATATATATATATATATATATATATATATATATATATATATATATATCCTATAAATACTTAACTTAAAGGTGTTACCTATTCTGTAGGTCAGACAGTCTAGGAATGGCAATTTACAGTCATGCTCTAATTCCATAGTGAATTTGATCGAGGGGCTAAGTTATTAAATTGTGGCAGGAAAGCTTTTAGGTCCTCATTACATGGCCAGAAACATAATACATCATCTACATATCTAAACCAGACTGCTGAAGGTGGTAAAATAACTTAGCACCCTCAATCAAATTCACTGTGGAATTAGAGCATGACTGTAAATTGCCTTTCCAAGACTGTCTGATCCACAGAATAGGTAACACCTTTAAGTTCAGTATTTATGGGAAACCTACTCATGTGTGTTCATACATTCATTATTATTCTGCCCACCATAATAGAGTCAAACAGTCAGTATTTTCATCAATGTTTTTACGTGCCTTGAGAATTTGCAGCCCGGAATTCATTGATGAGGAATATAAATACATCTATAATATTGGCTTGAACCTTAAATACCCTAGATCTTTCATAGACAAATGCCTGAACATTACTAAGAAATCTTTTTATAGAACTGATCCCAAGCCCACCCATAACCATAAGAATCTCTTATTATTACCATTTCACAAAATTTTTTCTCAAATTCCTTTACAACTAAAACCCTGGAACGTCAATGTGGCATTTAAAAACTCATGCACTGTTAAACAAATGTTAATCAAGAACTCCCCCAACAATACAGGCGGCTGCATTTATAAGGTTCTTTGCAAGGAATGTAATAAGTTTTACTTAGGCCAGACAGGTAATCATCTTGTAACTAGACTTAAACAACATAAATATAGTGTTAGGACAGGCCAGGAATCCAATGCTCTGTTTGTTCATTTGAGGGATAATAAGCATTGCATTGACTGGGATAATGCCTCCTCAATATTACCTTGTAATTCAATTGACAGTAGGAACATTATAGAATCTAGTCTCATTAAACATACCGAATCTGTCAACATGAATTTGAGTAATGGTATGTACAAACTGGATAATTTCGTAATTAAGAAGATTTGTAACCAGGTGAGAAGGTTGGGTCATCTTACCCTCTGACCTGACTACCGACTGCTGCGGTGCTTTTTGAAGATTAGAAGGGTCACTACCTAATAACCTGACTATTGTGGACTTGATCTCAACTTCCTCTACAGTATATATATTTGCCTTGTTATGTATTTCTCCTTAGTCTGTACTCACCCCTGAAGATGTGAATTACAAGAAAGCGCTTGGGAACTTGGTGTTTTCTTTTTCCTTGTGGTTATCAGTATATATATATATATATATATATATATATATATATATATATATATATATATATATATATATATATATATACATATATATATATATATATATATATATATATATATATATATATATATATATATATATATATATAAAACAAAGAAGTATGTCTGTGTGTGTTTGTTTGTGTGTTCGTGTGTGTCCGCACGACAATCTCGGAAGCTAATTTACGGATCTGCAGTGATGATGGATGATGTTATATGCAGTGATGATGGATGATGTTATATGTAGTGATGATGGATGTTGTTATATGTAGTGATGATGGATGATGTTATATGTAGTGATGATGGATGTTGTTATATGTAATGATGATGGATGTTGTTATATGTAAGATATTGGCGAGTAGGGTTAAAACCGAAATAAGAAAAGCCAAGAGGAATAATGAGGTAAGGATAGCAAGGGAGGCGAAGACAAACCCCAAAGGATTCTACCAAATGAATCAAACTAAAACATGAGAAAAGATTGGACCAATACGGTCAGATACCGGCGAGCTCACTGATAACGACGGAGAAATGAGCTATAATCTGAATAAATATTTTTCAACAGTTTTCACCACCGAAAATTTAAACAAGATACCCGAGGCACCGACTCTATTCAGAGATAGTGAAGAAAACAAATTAAGCGAGATAGTAGTGACTAGTAACGATGTTAGTAAGCAAATAGACAAACTAAAGCCTAATAAGTCACCTGGTCCCGATGAGATATTTGCCAGAGTATTAAAGGAATGTAGGGAAGAGCTTAGTATGCCCTTAGCAGAGTTGTTTAACATGTCCTTAAAAACAGGTGTAGTACCAGAATCCTGGAGGATAGCGAATGTAATACCGATTTTCAAGAAGGGGGATAGATCACTATCCTCTAACTACCGCCCAATCAGTCTAACATCAATAGTAGGCAAATTACTGGAAGCAATCATTTCAAACTCTATTCGAAATCACCTGGAGAAGCACAGATTGATCAATGATTCCCAGCATGGCTTCACAAGCGGACGTTCTTGTCTAACTAATCTATTAACATTCTTTTCATCAGTTTTCGAATCGGTGGACGAGGGGCACAATTATGATGTGGTATATCTCGACTTTAGCAAAGCCTTCGACAGAGTCCCCCATGGCATCAAAGGTGACATCCTTAAATGGATTAGGGCGTGGTTACAGGACAAGAAACAGCGAGTGAGCATTAACGGCACTAAGTCCCATTGGAGCAATGTCACAAGTGGAGTTCCCCAAGGCTCAGTACTTGGACCATTATTATTTATTATATACATAAACGCCATAGATATCGGCATAGACAGCAACATAAGTAAATTTGCTGATGACACTAAAATAGGACGTGTTATTAAATCTGACGAGGACTCGGCAAAACTACAGGAAGATCTAAACAAATTTTTCGAATGGTCTGAAAAATGGCAGATGAAATTCAACGTGGACAAATGTAAAGTACTCAGTATAGCAGATGTAAACAGGGAAACCAGATACCAGATGAACAACGATGCCATAGAGAAATCCGACTGCGAGAGAGATTTAGGAGTAATGATAAGTAGGAACCTTAAGCCAAGTAAACAATGTGTTTTTGCTCGTAACATGGCTAATAAAGTACTTGGGTTCATACAAAGGAGTGCTAGTTACAAGACTAGCAAGGTCATCCTAAAACTGTATCTTGCTCTTGTGAAACCTCACCTGGATTACGCAGTTCAGTTCTGGTCACCGTATTACAGAATGGATAAAGAATCCTTGTAAAGAATTCAGAGGAGAATGACAAAACTAATCCCGGGCATTAGGAACCTTGAGTATAGAGACAGGTTAAAGCATCTTAATTTGCACTCCCTCGAGAGACGTAGAGCGAGGGGCGACCTGATAGAGGTGTATAAGTGGAAGGCAGGGCTAAACAAAGGGGACATTACAAAGGTACTCAAACTCTCCAACCAGGAGCGAACTCGTAACAATGGTTTTAAATTAGACAAATTTAGATTTAGGCGTGAAATAGGTAAACACTGGTTTGGAAACAGAGTAGTGGATGAATGGAACAAGTTACCAAATATCATCATTAACTCGAATACGCTGAATAGCTTCAAACATAGGTTGGATGCTTATATGAGCAATAGGGGTTGGGTGTAAACGGGACTGCCCAGTATGGGCCAATAGGCCCGCTGCAGTTTCCTCCATTCTTATGTTCTTACGTAATGATGATGGATGTTGTTATATGTACTGATGATGGATGTTGTTATATGTACTGATGATGGGTGGTGTTATATGTAGTGATGATTAGACAATAAAATTATAATGTTCCAACCTGTCTTAATTGTGTGATGCTGTGTGTCATGTCCATTCTAACGATAACGAGGTATGCCAAACGTACTGAACAAAATGCCGCCAAATAAACGACCAAGGCTGTCAATTCTTGAAAGAAGACAGAGAGATGCATTGAGAAAGCAGCAATCAAGATCAAGTGAATCAAGGCAACAACGTGCTGCACGTTTACAAACTAACAGAGAGCGAACAACGGTAAGTCGGTCACAGGAAATAGATCAGGAAAGGGAGTTCCGTCTTAATGGTAACAGAAAGCGAACAGCGGACAGTCAGTCACAGGAAACAGATCAGGAAAGGGAATTCCGTCTTAATGCTAAGAGAGAGAGAACAGCGGAAAGTCGGTCTCAGATCAGGAAAGAGAATCCCGTCTTAATGCTCAGAGAGAGCGAAGAGCGGCAAGTCGGTCACAGGAAACAGATCAGGAAAAAGAATCCAGTCTCAATGCTAAGAGAGAGCGAAGAGCGGCAAGTCGGTCACAGGAAACAGAGGAAAGGGAATTCCGTCTTAATGCTGACAGATAGCAAACAGCAGAAAGGCGTTCTCTAGAAAATGATCAAGCGCGTGAAATTCGTTTGAATGCAAATAGACAGAGAGCTGTGGGATCCAGAATTCTAAGAAAGAATACACAGTGGCTTCCACTTGCAAGACCAGCATTTAACTATGACAATGATATAGAATATGAAAAGTATCCCTCTGTTGTCATTGGCAACATGGATAAGAAATGTAAACACTGCGGTGCAAAGAAGTACAAAGGAAAATCTGCTGGACTGTGCTGCTCTCATGGAAAAATACGACTGCCAAATTTGGAAAAACCACCACAACCATTGAAGACTCTCACGCTGGGAACAACACCAGACTTCTTGGAAAATATATGGAAGTACAATTCATGCTTCTAGATGACATCCTTTAGAGCTACCAGAGTAGTTCGTGAGCACGGATACATGCCCACATTCAAAGTCCAGGGTCAAGTCTATCACAAAGCAGGATCCCTCTTACCACTGGAAGATGAGCAGGCAAAGTTCCTCCAAATCTACTTCAAGGGAGATCATGAAAAGCAGACTACTATCAGGTGTGGCAACATTCAAGGTGTCAGACATGACATTGTCCTATCTATCCAAGAAATGCTGCAACACGTATGTACAGTCATTAAAAAATGCCCTGGAAAACATGCCTTCTGACGAGTATAAAGTCAGGATCAAAGCAGACACGATCCCTAAGGGAGAACATGAAAGAAGATTCAATGCTCCTGTAGTTGATGAAGTAGCCATTCTGATTGTCGGTCAAGAGTTTGAGAAACGAGACATCATACTCAAAATGAGAGACGAGTCGCTCACAAGAATATCGGAGACACATCGATCCTATGATGCACTGCAGTATCCTCTCATCTTCTGGAAAGGTGAAGACGGATATCACTTCAATATTCCTCACACAGATCCAGCGACTGGTGCGGCAAAAGTAGGTACGAAAGTCTCATCTAATGACTTTTATTCATACAGATTCATGATTAGAGAAGACAGTTTCAACCAGATGCTAAGATCAAGGAACCTCTTCCACCAGTTTGTAGTGAACATGTATGCCAAAATTGAAACAGAAAGACTCACCTTCATACGACTCAACCAAAAGAAGCTCAGGGTTGATGACTACATTCATCTGAGAGATGCAGTAGCAAGGGATGGACATGTGGGCAATGTTAGACAGCTGGTGATTCTCCCCTCTTCTTTCACTGGAGGTCCACGATACATGCATGAAAAGACTCAGGATGCCATGACCTACGTCAGAAACTAAAGACGACCAGATCTCTTCATTACTTTTACATGCAACCCTGTATGGACTGACATAACAGAAGCTCTAATGGAAGGCTAGAAAGTACAAGATCGTCATGACATTATAGCGAGAGTATTTCGTCAGAAAGTGATCAAACTCATGGACTTGCTTACAAAAGCATCAATCTTTGGCCCTACACGGTGCTACATGTACTCCATTGAGTGGCAGAAACGAGGTCTACCACATGCCCATGTCTTGATGTGGCTGAAAGAGAAACTTCGACCGAACATGATTGACAAGTGCATACGAGCAGAGTTTCCTGATCCAGAAGAAGATCCAGTTCTCTATGAGATTATCAAGAAGCAAATGATTTATGGGCCATGTGGACCATTCAACAGACACTCTCCATGCATGAAAGATAGACGTTGCAACAAAAACTTCCCAAAAGACCTGAGAAAGGATACTCAGAGTGGAGAAGATAGCTATCCTCAGTACAGGAGAAGAGCGCCAGGCGATGGAGGTTTTACAGCAGTGTTGCGACCTGGAACAGACAGTGAAATAACAGTAGACAACAAATGGGTGGTCCCCTACAATCCTCTTTTGACTAAAGCATTCAATGAGCATATCAATGTGGAGTTCTGCAATTCAGTCAAGTCCATCAAGTATGTCTGCAAATACGTCAACAAAGGCTCTGACCAAGCGATCTTTGCATTGGAAAAGGATGGAAATCATGATGAGGTGACACAGTTTCAGCAGGGCCGTTATATATGCAACAATGAAGCCCTATGGAGAATTTATAATTTTCCCATACACGAACGATGTCCAACAGTAGTTCATCTGGCTGTTCACCTGGAAAATGGATAAAGAGTATACTTCACAGAAGAGTCCCTCCAAAATCAAATGGCAAATCCTGCTGATGCGACTCTCACTGCATTCTTCAAGCTTTCACAGGAAGATGAGTTTGCTCAAAAACTCCTGTAAGTTGACGTACCCCAGTTCTACATATGGCAGACTTCAATGAAAAAGTTCCAGAGAAGAGCTCAAGGATCCGATGTTGAAAGATATCCAGGGATAAAGTCGGGCAATGCTTTGGGACGTGTCTACACGGTTCACCCCAACAACTTTGAATGCTACATCCGTGGCCCAACATTATATGCAGCACTGAAGACAGTGAATGGACAAGTCTGCAGAACCTATCAGGAAGCGTGCAATCTCCTTGGAATACTGGAAGATGATGGTCACCGATGAGAATGAGGAACCTGTTTGCCATCATGATTGCTACATGTGGACTTTCCAACCCAAGCCAGCTCTGGAAAAACCACCAAGAAAATCTTTCGGAGGATCTGCTTCATCAAGCAAGAGAACATCCTGGTCAAGAGATTGAGTTCATGCATGACATGTTCAACAAGGCTCTGATCATGCTGGAAGACAAAGTGATGGAGCTATGCGGAAAAAGTCTGACTGATTTTGGATTGCCTACACCAAACCGAGAAGAACCAGTAGCTACAAACTGGGAGTTGCTCAGAGACAGACTACTCAGTTGAAGTTCTGGTGAATTTTCTTAAAGAAAATGAGCCTCACCTGGTGCTTGATCAAGCAAATTCTTATGAACAGATCTTGCAAGCGATACAAGCGGAGCAGGGAGGTATGATCTTTATTGATGCACCTGGCAGGACAGAAAAACATTCCTGATCAACCTTCTGTTGGCCAAAGTACGTTATCGGGGGAAAATTGCTCTTGCTGTGGCATCCTCAGGCATTGCTGCAACACTACTAGAAGGAGGACATACTGCACACTCAACTTTTAAACTGCCTCTCAATCTCGCTCACAATGAGAATCCAGTGTGCAACATCAAAAAAGGATCGGCAAAGGCAAAACTCTTAGAAAAATGCAGCCTCATAGTCTGGGATGAATGCACTATGTCTCACAAGTTAGCGTTTGAAGCATTGGACAAGACCTTGCAAGACATACGAGAAAATGACCAGCTCATGGGTGGCATTACAATGGTCATTGCTGGAGACTTTCGCAAGACCCTACCTGTCATTCCTTGAAGCACTCCAGCTGATGAACCGAATGCGTGCCTCAAGGCATCATACCTTTGGAGAAGTGTTCAGACACTCACCCTTTCCACAAACATGAGAGTACATCTACAAGATCAGGATGCTGGACGGTTTGCAAACCTTCTACTACAGATTGGGAATGGAACTTTCCCTGTTGATTCAGAAGCACAAATAATTATTCCTCAAGGATGTGGAAATGTTGTAAAGTCCTCAACTGAGCTCACTAACATGGTCTACCCAAACATTATCCACCACTACAAGGATCACAAATGGCTGTGTGAACGCGCAATTCTTGCACCAAAGAATGAAACGGTGGTTGAAATCAACATGACTCTACTCAGAGAGCTTCCAGGCAGTGAGACCTCATTCAAGTCTGTTGATACAGTAATCGACCAGGACCAAGCAGTCCAGTACCCTGCAGAATTCCTTAATTCTTTGGAGCCCGCTGGAATGCCTCCTCACCACCTCACTCTCGAGATTAGAACTCTTATAATGCTCTTAAGAAATTTTGAACCACCAAGGCTCTGCAATGGCATAAGACTGACTGGTGGTTAAGAACATGATGTCACATGAACTGGAAGCTACAATACTGACAGGAAAAGCTAAAGGAGAGGACGTTTTTATACCAAGGATACCTCTCATCACCACTGACCTGCCATTTGAGTTCAAGCGACTTCAGTTCCCGGTTTTAGTGAGCTTTGCCATGACCATCTACAAAAGCCAGGGACAGTCCCTAAAGATGGTTGGCCTAAACCAGGAGTTTCCTTGCTTCTCTCATGGACAGTTCTATGTTGGATGCTCCAGAGTGGGATCTGGCAAAAATCTGTACACACTTGCAGCTAATGGCAAAACCAAAAATGTGGTCTACCTTAATGCACTGCAGTGAGACAATGTGGAGCCTTCCGCAGGGTGGCATCCTACCGTGGTCTAGCAAAATAGCCGCCCGAATGGTGGCGTTTCTGCTAGTATATATATATATATATGTAATATTCAGAAATTTCAGAGTAATTTCGAATGCCCCGCCATTAGCGGTACTGAGCGTTCAAGGTCGTCTGAGGGAAGAGAGCGCTCCCCGCACATAGTGGGAGATTGCGGAACTAGGCCTATATGATATTAAATGTAATTTACCGGATTAATAATGATGCGATTCATGAAGTTAAGGGACTATTATTGAATTTGAAATTATTATAGATCGTTTAGCAGTCTGAATAATGTTAAAGGGTGTCCCAAGGAGTTATTAGTTAGGCGGAAAATAGGTCACGTAGGCCTAAGCTAACGCCTTGAGAGGACACGAAGCGGCCTCTCTCTCAGTCCCGGATAGCACTCACACGAACAAGACGTCCCTGCGCGTCTGTCCCAGAAATAGTCACGTGGCCTAGTCACCTGTGCTGAAATATTGCAGTATAACAAGTAAGTCTCATTCGATCTCAGACAGGGTTAGATAGGGCAGTGATAAAGTAAACTAGAGCTAACAGTGAGTTCATTTCAGGGTTTCCGTGAGAACCCACTTGACTGAAGTTGACTGGAGTTGACCCGGAGTTGACTGCGAGAGATTGACTGCCGTTTGAGACTGCCGTGGATGATTGAGGGTGGCGATTGTCGCCATTGGACCGATCAAAGTAGGCCTGTCACTGTTTAGCGGGGTAGCAAAGGATCTCTTGAGTGAACGAGTGCTCTCGACAACTAAACGACACGGGACGCTAAAGCTTCTCTCAACTGTACAAGGTCTGATTGGCTCACTCCTGTCCGCTTTATGGACGCACTGGGAGTACACCGAGGCTATCTGAGTAGACTAATGGTCACACACTGAGACCGTGAGTCTAGGTCTCTAGGAGATACCTGGAGGAACATTTTCCCTCCCTTATTACGGGTGTAATTTAATAGTTTCTAGATAATTTTGATAATATTGTTTTGAATGTTTGTGCCATCAAGTGGAACCAGAGTGATACTGTGATTTGATTCTTTTAATGCCTCTGATTGTTCTTCATAATTCTGATCTCAGGTATAACCTTGTTCCCCAGAGTAGTGGTTAGGTTAGGTTAGGAAGTGTGCATCTGTTGGGGTGCTATAATTTTGTTGAGTGCCCTTAAGGCCTATTCATTGTAGAGTATTTAATTTCATATTTTATTACCATTTCCTTAGTGACTGATATAATTTTGTTGAGTGCCCTTAAGGCCTATTCATTGTAGAGTATTTAATTTCATATTTTATTACCATTTCCTTAGTGACTGATATAATTTTGTTGAGTGCCCTTAAGGCCTATTCATTGTAGAGTATTTAATTTCATGTTTTATTACCATTTCCTCAGTGACTGATATAATTTTGTTGAGTGCCCTTAAGGCCTATTCATTGTAGAGTAGTTAATTTCTTTTTTTGGTACCTAAGTGACTGATATTATTGTGTGAAAGCCTTTAAGGCCTGTTTCATGTGTGCACGGAACAGTTCTTATTACTTCAAATTTATTGTTGCCTGAGGTTCTAATAATTTTTATATCATGTATAACTTTTATTCCCCAGAGTAGTGTTTTAAGTTCAAGTTAAGAGGTGCGCATATTGGTGTACCATTATTGGATTGTGTTTGTAGTGTTGGAGGGAATATAAGTGTCTAAATGTAACAGTGTGTCTCATTCATCCCAGTCACAGATGCTATCCTTCCACGGGTCACGGACAATTTATTTTGTTTAGTAGTTTTAAGTGTTCTTGTGCTGGTTCGGGATTTTTCTCAAAGGGGCGCTTCCACTGCCATTACCATCTATTAATTTTAAATAAACCCCAAGTCAAGTGAGAAATTAAAGTCCAGTAAATTCCGACCGGTTACATATATATATATATATATATATATATATATATATATATATATATATATATACATATATATATATATATATATATATATATTCTATTACTCGTTAATCTGTTGTTGCCGATTACTTGATTTCTTTCTTTATTATATTGCTGTCCTTATTCTTTCAATTTCATTGTTTTATCTTCATTTAAATGTATTTTTCGTTTATTTATTTCAATAATTCCCTTATTTATTTAATCCATTCACTCACTTTACTTCATTCTTTCCCTCATTTTTCTTTCTTTAAATGTTCTATCCTCCTTTTTCTTTCATTATTCGAGGTTGGAGGAAAAGTGTCGTACATACAAGTGTGTATTGTGGGTGGGTGAGTACAGCTCTTCCCCAGTACAGTACACCTAACACACTCCCAGTTACAGCAGTACACCTCAGATACACACTCTTATCACAGCATGAAAGTATATGTGTAAACAATATAATACTAAAAATACGCAAAAAATTAACTGATAAAAAAATGAGGCAGGTGGCAATAACTACTTACACTTTATGGAAAAAATATACTAATTTTCTTTGAACGATTTTTTTCTCTCTGAAGAGCAGAACGTCAGCGTGTTGGATTCCCAACTCGAGTGAGGAGTACCAGGGCCTCCTTCCCCCCCCCCCCCCCCCATCTTGTACACTAACCCTTGTATAGTCACCAGTAAATGATTGCACTACTGGGTGTGCTTCCTGGTCATGGAACAGCCCTTGGTAGACCAGCATCCTGCCAGGGTGGTGGAGTAATCCACTAGCTGCTGAATGACGGTGGAACAACCCTTGGGTGGACCAGCATCCTGCCAGGGTGGTGGAGTAACCCACTAGCTGCTGAATGATGGCGGAACAACCCTTGGGTGGACCAGCATCCTGCCAGGGTGGTGGAGTAACCCACTAGCTACTGAATGATGGCGGAACAACCCTTGGGTGGACCAGCATCCTGCCAGGGTGGTGGAGTAACCCACTAGCTGCTGGGCGACAAGAATCGAGATAGCAGCGACTGTACAGTATACACCGACAATGGTGAAGAGAACAGTAAGTATGGCGGTAATGGTGCCAGTAATGGTAGGCAAGAGGTGGTAAAATTCCTTGATGACTTGCTGGCTCACCTTCCTTAGAAGATTTGCACAGAAAATGTTGCCTTAAACGAGGACAACAATGGACAGATACGGCAGGCAATATTACTGTAACGTTAAGCCATTCTGACAGCCATGTTTGTACTGAACCTTAAGTAAACAAGATGATGTATTCTGATCTTCAGTTACAGGTAAAGGTTGAACGTGGGAGCCGGAAAGCAGAAGGGAGGAGGCCTGCAGGTAACATACTGACCTTGCCTGCCTCTACTGCAGGGTGATCACTCACTGCCACTCTCTTCGACGCACGGCTGCACGTGTCACGAGACCCTTGATAAACGGCAACAGATTTCTCAACACAAAATGCGAAGAAAATAATCCTTTTTACACGGACATGAGAAGATGACTGCCAGCCGTTTGCAAGTATCTCTCGTGGTTGCCAAGTAGCCTAGTGTCTCCCTGCATAATCTTCCCGCCAACTCACTACACAGTGCGTCATAACTCAACACTCACGTCTAAATATTTATCTCTCTAACTAACAAAAAGTGACAAAAGTTTAAGAACGAAGAAAACTGTTACGGTGAAAATAAGTGAGTCAGAGGGAAGAAGCTTCTAAGAGGCGCGGATAGCAGCAACCAGCCATCAACAAGTGGATTCACGTACAACACACACACACACACACACACACACACACACGCGCACACACACACACACACACACACACACACACGCGCGCGCACACACACACACACACACACACACACACACACACTGGCATCACAAGCACATGCAAAGAAACTTATTCAAACGAATAACGTTAATAACAAAATCATGACCATAAATAACTCATGACAGACACACACATGAAAATAAATGACAACAAGTATTTGAAAGTGAATTTTTCTGTACGGTGGAGGCGGCGGGCAGGAGTGTTGCAATGTGTGTGTGTGTGTGTGTGTGTGTGGACATAAACAATAGAAAGCTCCCGTCTCCCGCCCTCCCTCTCACACCAATGTCCAGACACCCCCATTACCAGCAGCAATTTCTTCAGGAAATACAAAACACTAAAGTAGATAAATCGCAGAAAGAGTAAAATAATGACTAATATGACAAATATATGCCAGGACGGGAAGCTTAGCAGCATACAATACAGAATACTCATTTGTGTGTAAAGTCGACCAGGATACTACCATAACAGAATCACAAACAGGTTAAACTCCGTCTCTCTCCTCGATAGTTTTTACTTGCCGTCTAAGCCCTTGACCACCAGGGAAGGTATGGGAGGGTATAAACACACGCCCGAGGTAGCTGATGTAACTTGCTCATCACACGCAGAGAAGGAATTTCTTTTCGTTCACGGGTGAGGAGGTATTGTTTTTGTTTCGTTCGGTCAATATGGCTACACGCTTATATCAACCATCACAGCGACCTTTACCAAACAAACAATCTTAACATCCTCCACCCACACCACAGCCTGTACCCTCTCCTCCACCCACACCACAGCCTGTAACCCTCTCCTCCACCAATACCACAGCCTGTAACCCTCTCCTCCACCCACACCACAGCCTGTACCCTCTCCTCCACCCACACCACAGCCTGTAACCCTCTCCTCCACCAATACCACAGCCTGTACCCTCTCCTCCACCCACACCACAGCCTGTAACCCTCTCCTCCACCAATACCACAGCCTGTAACCCTCTCCTCCACCAACACCACAGCCTGTATAGTCCACACCACCCACACCACAGCCTGTACCTTCACATCCACCCACACCACAGCCTGTAAATCTCTCCTCCACCCACACCACAGCCTGTAACCCTCTCCTCCACCAACACCACAGCCTGTAACCCTCTTCTCCACCCACACCATAGCCTGTACCCTCTTCTCCACCCACACCATAGCCTGTACCCTCTTCTCCACCCACACCACAGCCTGTACCCTCACATCCACCCACACCACGGCCTGTAAATCTCTCCTCCACCCACACCACAGCCTGTACAGTCTACACCACCCACGCCACAGCCTGTACCCTCACATCCACCCACACCACAGCCTGTAAATCTCTCCTCCACCCACACCACAGCCTGTACCCTCTTCTCCACCCACACCAAAGCCTGTACCCTCTTCGCCACCCACACCACAGCCTGTACCCTCACATCCACCCACACCACAGCCTGTAAATCTCTCCTCCACCCACGCCACAGCCTGTACCCTCACCTCCACCTACACCACAGCTTGTAACCTTCTCTTCCACCCAAACCACAGCCTGTAACCCTCTCCTCCACCCACACCACATCCTGTACAGTCTACACCACCCACACCACAGCCTGTACCCTCACCTCCACCCAAACCACAGCCTGTAACCCTCTCCTCCACCCACACCACATCCTGTACAGTCTACACCACCCACACCACAGCCTGTACCCTCACCTCCACCTACACCACAGCCTGTAGCCTTTCCTCCACCCACACCACAGCCTGTACCGTCACATCCACCCACACCACAGCCTGTACTCTCTCCTCCACCCACACCACAGCCTGTACCGTCACATCCACCCACACCACAGCCTGTACTCTCTCCTCCACCTACACACACACTCCAGGTTGTGGACTCCGCCAAGCCCTCGGCATACTATAGATAACAAACCGAATTGGAATTGTTCAATCTTCCTGCTTTCGTCTCCACCTCCTCCGTCGTCTCAAGTCCGTCGGAGTTCCTGCACCCGAGCTCCTCAGTGCTTACTCAACATTCATTCTTCCCAAGCTCACCTATGCTCCCCTGCCTGGTCTTCCTCCTTAAATGCCACACAACGTAAACACCTAGAAAAAGTGCAAAAGAGGGCATGCAAGATTATTCTCTCCCCCTCCTACTCCACATATCAAGAAGCGCTCAACACACTGACCCTCTCGGCTCTCTCTGACCATCACCACGACCTCACCTGCAAATTTGGTGAGAAGGTTCTGCACCATCCTCGACGCCGGCTCCTACTTCCACCCGAGATGCCTCGTCCACGAATTGCTGTTCGACACTACAACCACAACCGTATCCAGCCCATACGAGAACGCACTGATCGATATAAGAACAGCCCTGTCCAAACCATTGTAAAAATTATCAACAACTTGTAGTCAACCAGTGTGTTCACTCTCAGCCATTCTTACTTGTGTTGAAATGCCCTGTTGTGTTGTATGATCTTTTCCCACCTTGTTATTATACGTCATATTTGTATCACTTATGTAATTTGAATATCGTTTGTCCATCAAGTGACCCATTCCCAATTATGTAAATGATATCACTTCTGTTGGCTTGATATTTTCAGCCCTTTGGTTGCCATGTTCTTTCTTTAAGCCGTTTATCACCAGCAGCGGCACACACAAAACCTAACCTAATTATGTTATTTACAATAAACTCATCATAAACTTCAGATAATGATGGGGTGATAATATCCATCCAGTATACCCCTACCTCCAGCGTCCTTGACAAATTGGTCATAACACGGATTGTTCTTTTTTTTTGGAACATTAAAATCACACAATGAATATCCGCTCTGACAGCAGTGAAGGAATTGTGTGTGTGTGTGTGTGTGTGTGTTTTTTCTGCTTTACGTCGCTGTTCCAGTGGATACAGTAATATGTGTATAACTACGCAGTAACTCTCGAGCGTGGTAACAACCCAAGGCCGTTGTTCCGTCCGTCAACAATAAAAGCTTCACTTTTGACCTCTTTGGAAGTATATACGAGGTAGTTGTTTCTTCTGAGTTATGACCTGATCTCAACCTTCCACTCATAAACATTTTCTTCAGAAATAAACTTCATTTGAGACCATCAACAAAAGTGCGATTGAGTCCCACAGTCATGACTGCCCGTTAAGCTTTTAGTACACAAGGAGGCAGCGTGGCCGGCACTGCACTCAACCGCCTTCACTTTCCCAACTTATAAGTAAGATACACTTTCACGGCTGGGTCGACTGAGAATGCCTTGGGATCAAACTCACAACCCTTAGGAAAAGAGTCGAGTATATTATCCACCCGGCCCTCACACCCCATCAGCAAAAATAATGCATAATAAACTGTGTGTTAGTGCTTGATCACTCACTGTACTATGTTAGGAGGAAGGTGTTACAGTCATATCTGGGATTCAGCTTCCTATAACACTCTCTAAAATGTTCCCAACTATTCCTGTAACCTTCATCCTGTAGCGGAAACAACAAAAATAACATTGTCTTATCGCACGAAATCTGAGCAAAATGTTTCATTCTTTTCCGTACATTGTTAACACACACACAGAGCCATAATGCACTATAAACCATCTATCAAGAGGCATTCGGTACACCGTCCTCTCCACTCGCCATCTTGAGCCAGATCCCGTCCACGTGCAACTGCCCGACACCACAGCTGCATTAAGGCGAAAACCCATCCACTCTGCTGCAGTTACTGGTTCACCCCGTGAGTCCTCTTCTTTTTGAAAAATGACCCACTCACTCAATTTCACCAGATGTAATATACGAGTTTGTCGTCTCTGTTTATTGCATATTTTCAGTCTTTAGCTGTTATTTTCTCTCTGTAATCCGTTAATTATTATAATTATTAAACACACACACACTACTACTACTACTACTTTGCTATCACTCGGAATCGAGTATGACGATCATCCAGCTATGATACAATGATATGAGTTATTAAAAATGTCTTCCTCGTTGGTGAGCTCTGAGGTGACTCGAGAGGTCGATATGGGACCGGCAAGGCCGTCCACAGATGTTGCATGTGTGGAGGGCTACATATATTGCAGGAGGGGCGGTGGCAGCAGGTTTCCGGAGCTGGCCCTTGTCTGCCTCGGTATGCGATCAGGCTAATTCGAAAGTACTGATACCTCGTGTGGTGCTCCTCCATGCGTTACTGTGTGGAGTGATCGTGTCCCAGGTGAGGAGGTTGATGTGGCAATTTTTTAGATTTGTCGAAAGACTATCCTTAAAACTTTTTCGTTGCCCACCAGCGTTACTATTACCATTCACTAGGTGACTGTGAAGTAGCTGTTTTGGCATTCTACTGTCATCCATGCGGGTAACATGGCCAGTCCAATGTAGTTGTTCATGGATAATGCTCCTACAGTTGGTGTCAGCGAGAATATTGGCATTTGTTCTCTTGTCTTCCCAGCGAACTCGGAGGAGGGAACATAGAATATGTTGGTGAAAGTTTTCAAATGCCTTGAGGTGCCTCCTGTATGTGACCCATGCCTAACTGCCATACAGCAGGGTGGGGAGGACCACTGATAGATATACCTGCAACTTTGTAGATAATTTTAACTCCCTACAGCCGAAGACATGGGTACGGAGTCTGCCAAAGGCTTGAGATGCACATATGATCCGATGTTGAATCCTTTCATCGATGTCCGCAGTGGTGGACTGGTGGGAACCCAGTTACTGGAAGTGGGAAACATAAGACAGGGTAGTACCATTAACCTGGGTGGATGGTGGTTGTGTGGTTGAACCAGGGGCAGGCAGAAAGAGAATCTGAATCTTACATGCATTCACCACAACGTTGAAGTGTGCAAAAGCATCTGTGTAGGTGTTCAGGATCTCCTGTAGGTCGCGTTCACTGTGAGCGACGAGGGTGCGGTCGTTTGCATACTGAAGTTCAATGATGGAAGCTGCCGACAACTTTGTTCCTGCTTGGAGTCGTCTTATGTTGAAAAGACCCTTCATCCGGTACTGGGTGTCCACCCCACTGGCTAAACTGGCTCGAATAAGGAAGGCAGCCAAGAAAATAAAAAAGACAGTTGGTGTCAGTACACACCCTTGTTTAACCCCCGTTTGCATGGAAAAGAACTTGGACTGGGTGCCATTGTGCAAGACAAAGTCGTTCATGCCATCGTAGAGTTGCCTCACAATGGCACTGAAATTTGGTTGGCAGCCAAAGCGACAAAATGTCCACCCTAAGGCTTTCCAAAGGACTGTCAAAGGCCTCAGTAAGTTTGATGAAGGACGTGTATAAGAAACAACGCTGTTTTCTGCATTTTTCCTGTATCTGGGGGGGGGGGGGCAGCAGAGATATTGTCAAAGATGCCACGCGATGGTCTAGAGTACTAGACTCTAAAGCCATACATAACACAGAACGACCATAACCACCACCCTCTCACACAACACTAAACAACCATAACCACCACCTTCTTACACAATAATACACGACCATAACCACCACCCTCTCACACAACACAACACGACCATAACCACCACCCTCTCACACAACACAACACGACCATAACCACCACCCTCTCACACAACACAACACGACCATAACCACCACCCTCTCACACAACACAACACGACCATAACCACCACCCTCTCACACAACACAACACGACCATAACCACCACCCTCTCACACAACACAACACGACCATAACCACCACCCTCTCACACAACACTACACGATCATAACCACCACCCACTCACACAACACTACACGACCATAACCACCACCCTCTCACACAACACAACACGACCATAACCACCACCCTCTCACACAACACAACACGACCATAACCACCACCCTCTCACACAACACAACACGACCATAACCACCACCCTCTCACACAACACTACACGACCATAACCACCACCCACTCACACAACACTACACGACCATAACCACCACCCTCTCACACAACACAACACGACCATAACCACCACCCTATCACACAACACAACACGACCATAACCACCACCCTCTCACACAACACAACACGACCATAACCACCACCCTCTCACACAACACAACACGACCATAACCACCACCCTCTCACACAAAACAACACAACCATCCCTTCACAACACAACACGACCAACAACCATCCCTCAAACAACACTACACGACCACCAACAACCATCCCTTCACAACACCTACAACATCCACACCCTCCCATACAACACCTCACAACCACAACAACCACCCCTCACACAACAGACCAATACGTGACAACCAATATAACTAAGAGCATTACCGTCATGTAAACAGGATCAGTTGAGGTCTGTGTTCGGTTAACTTTGTGTGGTCGCGCTGGCATATACTGTACTCCTTTACTCACATATCCATTTCCTCTCTCCTTCACATATTTACAATTTTAATTTTGTCATTTGTGAAGTTTATGTATCAAGTGTCATGTGTGTTAGATTATATGTTAGTGTCAGTTGTGTCAGTTTATGTTAGTGTCAGTTGTGTCAGTTTATGTTAGTGTCAGTTGTGTCAGTTTATGTTAGTGTCAGATGTGTCAGTTTATGTTAGTGTCAGTTGTGTCAGTTTATGTTAGTGTCAGTTGTGTCAGTTTATGTAAGTGGTGTCATTTTGTTTTTATCCATTAAAGAGACAAAGGACAAACTATTCTCTTCATTTTGTGGCTTCTCTCTTTCTCTCTCTCCTAACTCTCTCTCAACTCCCGAAGGTCGTCTCTCTCTCTCTCATTCCAGTTTACGAGTGACGAATTGATTGTTCTTTCAATTAATGCACACACAGACACACATCGTCGAACTCAGCCTTCCCACAAATATCAATGCCCACTCTCTGCCCATGCCTGTAAATACCCACTGCCTCCTCGTGTCTATCAATACCCACTGTCTCCCCATGTCCATCAATACCCACTTCTACCCATGTCTATCAATACCCACTGCCTCCCCGTGTCTATCAATACCCACTGCCTCCCCATGTCTATCAATACCCACTGTCTACCCATGTCTATCAATACCCACTGTCTACCCATGTCTATCAATACCCACTGTCTCCCCATGTCTATCAATACCCACTGTCTACCCATGTCTATCTATACCCACTGTCTCCCCATGTCTATCTATACCCACTGCCTCTCCATGTCTATCAATACCCACTGTCTACCCATGTCTATCAATACCCACTGTCTACCCATGTCTATCAATACCCACTGTCTACCCATGTCTATCTATACCCACTGCCTCCCCATGTCTATCTATACCCACTGTCTACCCATGTCTATCTATACCCACTGTCTACCCATGTCTATCTATACCCACTGTCTACCCATGTCTATCAATAGCCCACTGTCTACCCATGTCTATCTATACCCACTGCCTCTCAATGTCTATCTATACCCACTGTCTACCCATGTCTATCTATACCCACTGTCTACCCATGTCTATCTATACCCACTGTCTACCCATGTCTATCAATACCTACTGTCTACCCATGTCTATCTATACCCACTGCCTCTCCATGTCTATCAATACCCACTGTCTACCCATGTCTATCAATACCCACTGCCTCTCCATGTCTATCAATACCCACTGTCTACCCATGTCTATCTATACCCACTGCCTCTCCATGTCTATCAATACCCAATGCCTCTCCATGTCTATCAATACCCACTGTCTCCCCATGTCTATCAATACCCACTGTCTACCCATGTCTATCTATACCCACTGTCTACCCATGTCTATCAATATCCACTGTCTCCCCATGTCTATCAATACCCACTGTCTACCCATGTCTATCAATACCCACTGTCTACCCATGTCTATCTATACCCACTGTCTCCCCATGTCTATCAATACCCACTGTCTACCCATGTCTATCAATACCCACTGACTCTCCATGTCTATCAATACCCACTGCCTCTCCATGTCTATCTATACCCACTGCCTCCAACATGTCTATCAATACTCACTGCCTCTCCATGTCTATCTATACCCACTGCCTCTCCATGTCTATCTATACCCACTGCCTCTCCATGTCTATCAATACCCACTGTCTACTCATGTCTATCAATACCCACTGTCTACCCATGTCTATCTATACCCAATGTCTCCCCATGTCTATCAATACCCACTGTCTACCTATGTCTATCAATACCCACTGCCTCTCCATGTCTATCTATACCCAATGCCTCTCCATATCTATCAATACCCACTGTCTACCCATGTCTATCAATACCCACTGTCTACCCATGTCTATCTATACCCACTGCCTCCCCATGTCTATCTATACCCACTGCCTCTCCATGTCTATCAATACCCACTGTCTACCCATGTCTATCAATACCCACTGTCTACCCATGTCTATCAATACCCATTGCCTCTCAATGTCTATCAATACCCACTGCCTCCCCGTGTCTATCAATACCCACTGTCTACCCATGTCTATCTATACCCACTGTCTACCCATGTCTATCAATACCCACTGTCTACCCATGTCTATCAATACCCACTGCCTCTCAATGTCTATCAATACCCACTGCCTCTCCAAATCTATCAATACCCACTGTCTACCCATGTCTATCTATACCCACTGTCTACCCATGTCTATCAATACCCACTGTCTACCCATGTCTATCTATACCCACTGCCTCTCCATGTCTATCAATACCCACTGTCTACCCATGTCTATCAATACCCACTGCCTCTCCATGTCTATCTATACCCACTGCCTCCAACATGTCTATCAATACTCACTGCCTCTCCATGTCAATCTATACCCACTGCCTCTCCATGTCTATCTATACCCACTGCCTCTCCATGTCTATCAATACCCACTGTCTACCCATGTCTATCTATAACCACTGCCTCTCCATGTCTATCTATACCCACTGCCTCTCCATGTCTATCAATACCCACTGTCTCCCCATGTCTATCAATACCCACTGTCTACCCATGTCTATCTATACCCACTGTCTACCCATGTCTATCAATACCCACTGTCTCCCCATGTCTATCAATACCCACTGTCTACCCATGTCTATCAATACCCACTGTCTACCCATGTCTATCTATACCCACTGTCTCCCCATGTCTATCAATACCCACTGTCTACCCATGTCTATCAATACCCACTGCCTCTCCATGTCTATCAATACCCACTGCCTCTCCATGTCTATCTATACCCACTGCCTCCAACATGTCTATCAATACTCACTGCCTCTCCATGTCTATCTATACCCACTGCCTCTCCATGTCTATCTATACCCACTGCCTCTCCATGTCTATCTATACCCACTGCCTCTCCATGTCTATCAATACCCACTGTCTACCCATGTCTATCTATACCTACTGCCTCCCCATGTCTATCTATACCCACTGCCTCTCCATGTCTATCTATACCCACTGCCTCTCCATGTCTATCAATACCCACTGTCTACCCATGTCTATCAATACCCACTGTCTACCCATGTCTATCTATACCCAATGTCTCCCCATGTCTATCAATACCCACTGTCTACCTATGTCTATCAATACCCACTGCCTCCCCATGTCTATCTATACCCACTGCCTCTCCATGTCTATCAATACCCACTGTCTACCCATGTCTATCTATACCCACTGTCTACCCATGTCTATCAATACCCACTGTCTACCCATGTCTATCAATACCCACTGCCTCTCAATGTCTATCAATACCCACTGCCTCTCCATGTCTATCAATACCCACTGTCTACCCATGTCTATCAATACCCACTGTCTACCCATGTCTATCAATACCCACTGCCTCTCCATGTCTATCAATACCCACTGTCTACCCATGTCTATCAATACCCACTGTCTACCCATGTCTATCAATACCCACTGCCTCTCCATGTCTATCAATACCCACTGTCTACCCATGTCTATCAATACCCACTGTCTACCCATGTCTATCAATACCCACTGCCTCTCCATGTCTATCAATACCCACTGTCTACCCATGTCTATCAATACCCACTGTCTACCCATGTCTATCAATACCCACTGCCTCTCCATGTCTATCAATACCCACTGCCTCCCCATGTCTATCAATACCCACTGCCTCCCCATGTCTATCAATACCCACTGCCTCCATATGTCTATCAATACCCACTGTCTACCCATGTCTATCAATACCCACTGCCTCCCCATGTCTATCAATACCCACTGCCTCTCCATGTCTATCAATACCCACTGCCTCTCCATGTCTATCAATACCCACTGCCTCCCCATGTCTATCTATACCCACTGCCTCTCCATGTCTATCTATACCCACTGTCTACCCATGTCTATCAATACCCACTGCCTCTCCATGTCTATCTATACCCACTGCCTCTCCATGTCTATCTATATCCACTGTCTACCCATGTCTATCAATACCCACTGCCTCTCCATGTCTATCAATACCCACTGCCTCTCCATGTCTATCAATACCCACTGCCTCCCCATGTCTATCAATACCCACTGTCTACCCATGTCTATCAATACCCACTGTCTACCCATGTCTATCTATACCCACTGCCTCCCCATGTCTATCAATACCCACTGCCTCCCCATGTCTATCAATACCCACTGTCTACCCATGTCTATCAATACCCACTGTCTACCCATGTCTATCTATACCCACTGTCTCCCCATGTCTATCAATACCCACTGTCTACCCATGTCTATCTATACCCACTGCCTCCCCATGTCTATCTATACCCACTGCCTCCCAATGTCTATCAATACCCACTGCCTCCCCATGTCTATCAATACCCACTGCCTCCCCATGTCTATCAATACTCACTGTCTACCCATGTCTATCAATACCCACTGTCTACCCATGTCTATCTATACCCACTGCCTCCCCATGTCTATCAATACCCACTGCCTCCCCATGTCTATCTATACCCACTGCCTCCCCATGTCTATCAATACCCACTGTCTACCCATGTCTATCAATACCCACTGCCTCTCCACGTCTATCAATACCCACTGCCTCCCCATGTCTATCAATACCCACTGTCTACCCATGTCTATCAATACCCACTGCCTCTCCATGTCTATCAATACCCACTGCCTCTCCATGTCTATCTATACCCACTGTCTCTCCATGTCTATCAATACCCCACTGTCTACCCATGTCTATCTATACCCACTGCCTCTCCATGTCTATCAATACCCACTGTCTCCCCATGTCTATCTATACCCACTGCCTCTCCATGTCTATCTATACCCACTGTCTCCCCATGTCTATCAATACCCACTGTCTACCCATGTCTATCTATACCCACTGCCTTTCCATGTCTATCTATACCCACTGCCTTTCCATGTCTATCAATACCCACTGCCTCTCCATGTCTATCAATACCCACTGCCTCTCCATGTCTATCAATACCCACTGTCTCTCCATGTCTATCAATACCCACTGCCTCTCCATGTCTATCAATACCCACTGCCTCTCCATGTCTATCTATACCCACTGCCTCTCCATGTCTATCTATACCCACTGTCTACCCATGTCTATCAATACCCACTGTCTCTCCATGTCTATCAATACCCACTGTCTACCCATGTCTATCAATACCCACTGTCTACCCATGTCTATCTATACCCACTGCCTCTCCATGTCTATCTATACCCACTGTCTCCCCATGTCTATCAATACCCACTGTCTACCCATGTCTAGCAATACCCACTGTCTACCCATGTCTATCAATACCCACTGTCTACCCATGTCTATCAATACCCACTGTCTACCCATGTCTATCAATACCCACTGCCTCTCCATGTCTATCAATACCCACTGTCTACCCATGTCTATCAATACCCACTGTCTACCCATGTCTATCTATACCCACTGTCTACCCATGTCTATCTATACCCACTGCCTCCACATGTCTATCAATACCCACTGTCTCCCCATGTCTATCAATACCCACTGTCTACCCATGTCTATCAATACCCACTGTCTACCCATGTCTATCTATACCCACTGCCTCCAACATGTCTATCAATACCCACTGTCTACCCATGTCTATCAATACCCACTGCCTCTCCATGTCTATCAATACCCACTGTCTACCCATGTCTATCAATACCCACTGTCTACCCATGTCTATCAATACCCACTGTCTACCCATGTCTATCAATACTCACTGCCTCTCCATGTCTATCTATACCCACTGCCTCCAACATGTCTATCAATACCCACTGTCTACCTATGTCTATCTATACCCACTGCCTCTCAATGTCTATCTATACCCACTGCCTCCAACATGTCTATCAATACCCACAATACCCACTGTTCTATGTCAACCTCCTCAGGCAGTTGGGTGTAGCTCTGACAGTAGTTCCTATCACCTTATATAATTCCGTCACCCAAGGACAACCAGTGGGAAGACCATTCTCAGGCGACGAAATACTTCATAAAATTATATGAGTGATGCTCCCGACACAGCTATACTAAATTACTGCAACAGTTTTGGTGTATAACATTCATTAGTAAACACATGTAAGCGGAGGCACTATATTAGTAAGCACAGGCAGGTGGAGACACTATATTAGTAAGCACAGGTAGACGGAGGCACTATATTAGTAAGCACAGGCAGGTGGAGACACTATATTAGTAAGCACAGGTAGGTGGAGACACTATATTAGTAAGCACAGGTAGACGGGGACACTATATTAGTAAGCACAGGTAGGTGGAGACACCATATTAGTAAGCACAGGTAGGTGGAGACACTATATTAGTAAGCACAGGTAGGTGGTGACACTATATTAGTAAGCACAGGCAGGTGGAGACACTATATTAGTAAGCACAGGTAGACGGGGACACTATATTAGTAAGCACAGGTAGACGGGGACACTATATTAGTAAGCACAGGCAGGTGGAGACACTATATTAGTAAGCACAGGTAGGTGGAGACACTATATTAGTAAGCACAGGTAGGTGGAGACACTATATGAGTAAGCACAGGTAGGTGGAGACACTATATTAGTAAGCACAGGTAGACGGAGACACTATATTAGTAAGCACAGGTAGGTGGAGACACTATATTAGTAAGCACAGGTAGACGGAGACACTATATTAGTAAGCACAGGTAGGTGGAGACACTATATTAGTAAGCACAGGTAGACGGAGACACTATATTAGTAAGCACAGGTAGGTGGAGACACTATATGAGTAAGCACAGGTAGGTGGAGACACTATATTAGTAAGCACAGGTAGGTGGAGACACTATATTAGTAAGCACAGGTAGACGGAGATACTATATTAGTAAACACAGGTAGACGGAGACACTATATTAGTAAGCACAGGTAGACGGAGACACTATATTAGTAAGCACAGGTAGGTGGAGACACTATATTAGTAAACACAGGTAGACGGAGACACTATATTAGTAAGCACAGGTAGGTGGAGACACTATATTAGTAAGCACAGGTAGGTGGAGACACTATATTAGTAAGCACAGGTAGACGGGGACACTATATTAGTAAGCACAGGTAGACGGAGGCACTATATTAGTAAGCACAGGTAGACGGAGGCACTATATTAGTAAGCACAGGTAGACGGGGACACTATATTAGTAAGCACAGGTAGGTGGAGACACTATATTAGTAAGCACAGGTAGACGGGGACACTATATTAGTAAGCACAGGTAGACGGAGGCACTATATTAGTAAGCACAGGTAGACGGAGGCACTATATTAGTAAGCACAGGTAGACGGAGGCACTATATTAGTAAGCACAGGTAGACGGAGACACTATATTAGTAAGCACAGGTAGACGGGGACACTATATTAGTAAGCACAGGTAGGTGGAGACACTATATTAGTAAGCACAGGTAGACGGAGGCACTACATTAGTAAACAAATGCATTACATCATTTCGAATTCAGTATTTGCACAGCTGTGTCTGAATGTGTGCCCTGAATTTAAATACAGTCAGTGTCTTTACGTACATACGATTAACGTACAGTTTTCATGAACGCATCATCTACATTAAGCGGACACTGGCTGTAACTGGTACATGTATGATGGCCACAGTCATCAAGGAGTTTTGGTAGCCACTGATGCTGGGTTCCAAACAGCTGTGTCTCTGTATGGGAGAAGCACTGTGTTGTGTGACTCATCCTTACAGCGAACCTTCATATAGAACTTCCTTCCATAACCTCCAGACAGAACTTACTTTAGAACATCCAGGCAGAACTAACAAATTCAATTTCTCCAATCCAGGGCTGACAGGTCTGCTACAACAAGGCGTTCGTGGTTTGGAGTATACCTTGTGCAAGACTGCCCTTGAGATGCCACTACAAGAACCACTGCAGCCTCTAAGAATCAAGTCACACGCCATTAACACCAAAGATGACAGACAAACAATCTCAGGTCAGAGTGGAATCTACTCTTTAAGCTCAAAGACCACTACACCGATACTCCAGCATGGCTCACTTACACCTGGGTGAGGTGTTCACTTGTTCTATCCTTAAGACAGCATTTAATGTAATTTTCCTACTTCCATGAGCACGACAACAAACAAGAGCGTTTTGAAGATACGAACATTAATCCCTTTCGTTTTGGGCGCAGATACTAAAGCTGAGGTTCAGGACTCTATATTAAAGTACTTTCATCTGCCATTCAGTAAGTCTCAAAATACCTAATTTTTATTCTTTGTTAATTCAAGGTAAATGCAATGTCAAGGCGTGTCCCCAAGGCCTCCACACATTACACCATCACAGCACCGTCTTGGCCAGACAATACACATTAAGTCTATGAAATATTATATTCCAGCCCGGCCGTGATCCGCTTGTGACTGCAGTAACACACAGACAATGTACAAACAGGACACACAAGCAATTCATCCAACACGTGTCTGAGGCCATGTCACGACTCCTCCCACAATACATAAACCACTCTGTGTGTGTGTGTGTGTGCCTCGCGGGGTGGCACACAGGCCCACTAGCATGTGGACACATCCTGGCGACTACCAACAATTGCCCTGCTCCCTTGCGGCTTAACCTTGGTAGGTATAAAGCTACGGGAGTAAACCCCGAACGAAAAATCTGTAGTGGAGCTCCACATCAGGCAAACATGCTTACAGAGCTCCAACAAGACCCCAACGGCAGTATAGCAGGAAGAGATGACGACCATGGGAACCCAACGACTTTACCGGCGGACGAATGCAATGCCTGATGGACAGGCTACTAAGGCGAAACCCAACAAACTGGGCAATCGGCAGCCCATTGCAACTCTTCCTCTCCCCAGTCGTTGCAACACTTGCACCACTGGATCAGGGAAAGAGAGAGCCATGATATGTGGTTACAGCCTGCACTCCTGCCTCAACATATAAATCAACTCACGCGCAGCCATTATCTAGCTCATCATACCTCTCATCATCATCAAAACCCCTATACCCCCAAAAGTCCCATGGCGACAGACGAGTGGCGACGGGGACAAGCAGAGATGACTGCTGGGAGTCTCTAGTCACAGCTCTGCACATGGGAGGCACAGATAAGTTGGTCGTTTATGCACTGGGATCTAGTCAGGAGTGCAATCCGGTCCTGTCTGTGCGACTGAGCAGCCCTTTCGGGGAACCACTCTGCTCGTCCCAAATGGGGAGGTGGCTAGAAAAGGTGTCCTAAACATAACCTGCCTTAAAAAAATAAATAAAATAACTGGGCAACTGCACCCAGTAAGAGCATCCTTATGCAGTCGACCTCGACACAGTGCTAACCTCTATCCCTAGAGAAGATAAGGTTGTGCTCCTTGGTGAGTTCAATGCCAGGGTTAGCAGAGATGCTGATATTTGGCAGGAAACCATAGGGAGAAATGGGCTAGGCAAGTGTAATCCCAACGGTCTACTCCTCCTCAGCAAGTGTACTGCACACAACCTCACTATCACCAATACTTTGCTCAGGCAGGCTGACAAGTTCAAGGGTTCGTGGCAACACCCACGATCCAAACACTGGCATCGCCGAGATGTCCTCATCACCCGTGCGTTGCGTGGCTCAGACCACTGCGACACTGATCATTGGCTCGTCAGAGCCAAGCTCTCACTTCATGTCGCCCCAAAATGGTGAAGGCAGCAAGCCTCCAAAAGAGTTTTTAACACGAGGCATCTGGAGGATCCAGTGGTAGCACATGTTTTCAGAGAGCAGCTTGAACATGGGCTTATAAACAATCCAACAACAAACAACCCAAATCCCAGTGCCGAATGCAATATTCTCTTCACTGTCATGACATAAACCTGCAGAGACCCTCGGCCAGATCAAAAGAATACACCAGGACTGGTATGATGAAAATGACCCGGCAATCAATGTACTCGTCGATGATAAACATGCTGCTGTAACTGACTGGCAGAACATCCTTCAGTCTCTGACGAAAGTTGATACCTTCCACAAGAAGAAAGCGGTGGCCCAGCAGGAACTTCACATTCTGAAGAACAACTGGTTTAGAAATAAAGCGTGTAAAACACAAAAATTTGCAGATCAGCACAAGATGCACAAATTTTTCAATTCCACTAAAACATTTTATGGGCCAATCACTCATGGTGCAGCCCCTCTCTGCTCAATCGAGGGTAACTCCATATTTAAAGACAATGAAGGCCTCCTTCAGTGCTAGAAACACCAATGTGGATGTCCTGACTACCCGGCAGGTCCCTCAGCATCCAGAGCTGACCCACCTCAGCTATCCTCCATCCCTGGATGAGGTAGCTACTGCCATCAAACAGATGAAAAATAGCAAAGCCTCAGGGCCTGATGGAATTCCAGCCGAGGTGTATGAAGCAGAAGGACCTCTGCTTACCAGCCGTCTCCACTCTCTCCTGGAGAATATATGGGAAAAGGAGTAAATCCACCAAGCTCTTAAAGACGCCTCCACCGTCAATTTATAAGAAAAAGGGAGACCAGCCAGACTGTAGCAACTACTGGGGGATCTCGCTGCTGTCTGTAGCTGGCAAGATTATCGCCCGAGTCCTCCAAAACAGACTCCTTCCTGAGGTGGAAAACTTCCTCCCAGAATCTCAATGTGGCTTCAGACCATCACGTGGCACCACTGACATGATCTTTGCTGCCCGTCAGATACTGGAAAAGTGCAGAGAAGAGCATAGTGACCTGTACATGGCTTTCATCGACCTAACCAAGTTCTTTGACTCAGTCAACAGGGAAGCCCTCTGGTGGACCCTCAATGGTGAGGCAGGAGCGCAGGCTGCAACCACATATCTTGGCTATGCATTTTCCTGATCCTGTGGTGCGGGTAGCTGCAAAAACTGAGGAGAGGCAGAGTTGTAATGGACTGCCGATAGTCTTAGTCTTAGTAACCTGTCCATTAGGGTGGTCCTTATTTTTCAACTTTAGAAATTTTTACCACAGACCCTGCTAAACGTGTCCATTTAGGACAAAAACATTGTGTGTAGAGTTATTTTTAAATATATTAATATTTAGAGGTTGGTCAAAGCTGTCAAAAATTAAGTAATCGATGTAGTTGATTTACTTTGTAGCCAATTACGCCCACCACTAGTGCGTCGCATTTGGCACGATTGTGGTGAGTTTTTGCTGGTCGTGATTGATGATTGGGGAAATTAGAAACAGTTCTGCAGAGTATTCTCATTATTAATTTATATTAATAGTTAATTTCTTTATTCCTCAGGTCAAAATGGCTAATGCAGGAGTAAAAACACGAGAAAATGTGTATTTGATAAAGACATTATGTGATGACATTACAGGGGCTAAGACACCTTCAAACAGGCAAGTGTTACAGTATTTTTTAAGCCTGCATCGCATACAGAAAAAACCCATCAGAGTGGCAGCTGGGGAAGTCAGACAAGGTTTTTCAATTTTGGACAAAAGCAAACATTCCCACACACCACAAACCAGATTGTGTGAATCAATTGCACAAAATGTTTGACAAGTGGAGTAGTTTGAAAAAGAACTCTTCAGGAAAGACAGAAACTCAAAAACAGAAAGAGAAAGAGTTCACTGATACATTTGAAGATCTCTTTGACATTGCACATGTGAATGCTTTGAATATGATGACAGTTCAGGAGGATAAGGATTTCTTAATAGGGCAACGAGAAAAAGGGCGTCGTGGGGCAATGTTATCTCTTGACAAAGTATTCCTGAAAAGACAGAAACGACGAGAAAAACTCTCAAGAAAGCAATGAAAAGGAAGTTGGCTGCAGACAGTGCAGAGGAAAAAGCCAAAAAATGCCAGGCCATCGTTGTCTTGGACAGCAGTAGTACGTCTTCTTCTGAGGAATCCAACCCAGTTCCTGGCCCATCAGCACTTCAAACTCCACCTACTGTCAAGAAGCGTGGGCGAAAAGAAGTTCTAACTCCAGAACTTTCTGCAGCATTAGATCGGACCAAGTCCTCAGATAGAATGGCCATACACATTGTCACCCAAACTGCTCAGAGTCTGGGCCATGATGTCAGTGAATTGATTCTGAATCGATCAAGCATCAGGAGGAAACGTCAGCATCATCGCAGTAGCAGGGCAGCTGAAATCCTTTCAACTTCAAACCAGTTTTAATTGTTCACTGGGATGGTAAATTGATGCCTGATTTGACGGGGCATGGGGGCCATGTTGACAGATTCCCAGTTCTTGTCTCAGGCAATGGCACCTCCCAACTTCTTGCTGTTCCAAAACTTCCCTCTTCCCTCTGTTACCGATGATGAACAAGCAAAAGCTGTTGTGAAGGCTTTGCAGCAATGGCACATTGCAGACATCGTGCATGGAATGTGTTTTGATACAACAAGCTCAAATACTGATCACCACAAGGGTGTGTGTGTCAAAATTGAGTAGTTGCTGGGTCGTGATTTGCTACATTTTGCCTGCCGCCACCATGTACTAGAACTTGAAGCTGGAGCTGCTTTTGAAGTTGTAATGGGGCACTCAGCTGCTCCTGACATACAGCTGTTAAGAAGATTCCAAGCCAAACGGGAACAAATTGACAAGCAGAAGTTTGAAGACTCCTCGATCTAACCAACTTCATTGAGAAGGATCTATTGGAGACACAGCTTCGAGATGATTATCGAGAGCTGCTAGAGCTGGCCTCCATCTTCCTTGGCACATCACCTTCTCGGGGAGTACGATTTTCTGCTCCTGGTGCAATGCACCAAGCACGATGGATGGCAAAGACCATTTATTCCTTCAAAGTGTGGTTATTCCGTTCTCAGTTTAAGCTTACTCCAAAGGAGAACAGAGGACTAAGAGATTTGTGCATTTTCTTTGCCCGAATATAGGTGAAGGCTTGGACAACTGCTCCACTTGCTGCAAAGGCACCAAAAGGAGATCTGATGTTGCTTAAAGCTCTACAAGACTACAGTACCATCAGCGATGCCATATCAAAGGCAACTTTCCACAAAATGATGAGACACCTCTGGTACTTGTCAGAAGAGTTGGTTGCATTGGCCTTCTTTGATGACGATGTTCTCCCAGCAGTGAAGGACCGCATGTTGGAAGCTATGAACATCGTTATTGGAGAAGAAAAGCGTGTCAAACGGGTTACAATCAATCCAGACACACTCCAAGAGAAGAACCTATATGATTTCACGACAAAGAACACAAAGTCATTTTTCAAAAAGCTCAACTTGAATACAGATTTCCTGGCCCTCCCAATAGAACAGTGGAAAGATGATCCTGGCTTCCAAAATGCAAAAGCCAGCATACAAGCTTTGTCTGTGATCAATGATCATGCAGAAAGAGGAGTAGCTTTAGTCCAAGATTTCTTAAGCCGCATCACCAAGGACGAACAGCAACTGCAGTATCTACTGCAGGCAGTTGCTGACCACAGGAAATCATTCCCTAATGCCCTCAAGCAGACCTTACTGGGCGACAAAGAGTGAGACCAGTCCTCATGCGACCCCTGCCTTGAGCAGCTAATACCCACTTAGACTAAGTGGGGGGGGGGGGGGGGGCAGGCTTGGGGGCTAGGAAATGATGTGTTATGAACATTAAGCATAGGCATAATATTGTTAAATTTCATTTGACTTGAGCAACCTTTAATTATTAAGATATTTAAAAAATATTTTACAGGCAATGTTTCTACCCCAAATGGAAACTTTTGCCAGGGTCTGTGACAAAAAAATGGCAAATTTTGTTTTTTTGCCCCAAATAAAGGACCACCCTACTGTCCATTTTGCATTGCCTTCATCCACCATTGTAGTCAGTGGGTTCTCATGGTGGTCACCTCTTCTGCCTAGTCTGACGTTGGGGTCTTGTTGGAGCTCTGTAAGCAAGTCTGCCTGATCCGGGGCTCCATCGCAAAGTTTTCGTTAGGGGGTTTACTCCCGTAGCCGTACATCTCTCAAGGTTAATCCACAAGACAGCGAGGCAGTGGTTGGTAGGCGCCAGGGTGTGTCCACATGCTAGTGGGCCTATGCGTCACACCTCTGTGGCCCACTGCTGCTCCGAGATCCACTGCTGGTCTAGCCTGGGGCTGCGAAGCACCCAGTTACGGTCTGTTGCCACGATGAGGCGCAGCAGGAGTCTTGATAGTGAAGAGGCTGTGTACTGGTAGGGGAAGACTTACGCAAGGTTGCTTCCCTGTTCACCACTATGGCTAGCCAGCGTTGGTAGCTGACGAGTGGAAGGAAGCAGTGATTGCACCTTAACACTAACATAATGCTGCCACACTAGACGCATTACACCACCCTGTGCGTACACACACACTCAAAACAACACATATATTACACAACACAAGCACTACTACAATGACTACACAGTTGCAGTAATAGATAGGCACTAAAATCATGCATACTGACCTTTAACACCGCCACACACACACAAACGGGAAGCGATGACAGTGTTTAAGTATTGTCACAGTGAATCAACAACTGCCATGATGTAATGTTCACCACCACCTTTTAGTCCTCTCTCTCTCTCGCTGTTAACACGTCAAGGTCATCTCTCTCTCCCTCTCTCTCACTCAGGACTACCTCGGTCATGTTAGACGAAAGAATTACTGGAGAAATAAACACCGCATATTGTCTTCATTCGTACAACACGTCTTGGCCGAACTGACTCCATGTTTAGAAATTGTAGCGCCTTTTTCATTTATTTGTTTACATATTTTTTCTTGTTTTTTTATTTCTTTCATTTTATTTGCATTATGTTAGTTTTGTGTAATGTCGTGTGTGGTTTAATTTTTTTTTTTCGTTTATTTTATTCGTATTTTTTGGTTTTTTAGTTTTGTGTATTGTGTGTTTTCTTTCTTCTTTCATTGTTTTCTTTCTTCTTTCATTGTTTTCTTTCTTCTTTTATTGTTTCAGGTTTTTTATATACATTTTCTTATTACCGTATGTATTTTTGTCTCTGTTTTCCCTCTTTTCTTTTCTCTTTTGTAATTTTTTTAAGTCTTAGTGAATATTTTCCTAATGTTTCCGGTGTTTTTTTGTTTTTGTTTTGTATATTTTTCGTTGTTTGCTAGTCGTGGCAACGCTGTAATAGGGTAGGGTAGGGTGGGGTTAGGTTAGGTTAGGTTAGGTTAGGTTAGGTTAAGTTGGGTTGGGGTATCTGTGTTAGGTTAAATTGGGTTAGGATAAGTTTGATTAAATTATTTTAGGTTAGGTTAGGTTCGATTACATTAGAATAGGCTAGGTTACGTTAGGTTAGGTTAGGTTAGGCTAGGTTACGTTAGGTTAAATGAATTTGGTGAAGATGGGTTAAGTTAGGTTAAATGAGTTAGTTTAAGCTGGGTTGGGTTAGGTTGGATTAGGTTAGGTTAAGTTTGGTTGGAATAGGTTACATTAGGTTTTGTTAGGTTAAAGAAGATCAGGGAACCCCAGACACCGAGCTAACGACCAGAACCCCACCAGTGAACCACTAAACCCCACCAGTGAACCAGTGAACCCCATCAATGAACCAGTGAACCATTAAACCCCACTAGTGAACCAGTGAACCCTACCAGTGAACCTCACCAGTGAACCAGTGAATCCTACCAGTGAACCAGTGAACCCCACCAGTGAACCATTAAACCCCACCAGTGAACCATTAAACCCCACCAGACACATTAACTCATGACCAGAACTTTCCCATTAGACAGAGCTCACGGACCTTTCTACACAACTTACCGTAATATTCATTAGAAGACGTAGACGACCAAAGTTCACCCTGAGCGGCGGCCAGCATCCCATCGCCCTCATTACCATCAATAAGTAATGAATACATTTCCTCTCCTGACGACAAACGCAGCCACGAGAGCTGTACTTAACCTGTTTACAAGACATCACCGTGATCAGTATTGCCGAAGTATTGTTTATTTTCTGGAGGGGGTAGGGGGGAGAGGGGAAGGGGGAGGATCTCGATTCGACCCTTCTGGATATTAGCATCTGATGACTGTTCGGTTGCGCTGGAGTAAATTGTCTTATTGTTTACCATTGTTTTGTTAACATGCACTAGGTACATTATTTTGTTTACCTGTGGTATATATGTACATTGAATACTTGCTTTGCCCATACACGTGTTTTATTGTACAGTACACCTGCTTTGTCTATACACAAGCTGAACGATATAAACTTGCACGACGATTGTGCCAAATATAACTGAACTAAAATAAAGAGCGATGTTTGAACGTTCTGCCTCACATGAATCCACCCTAAGTTCTCCTTAAGACTTTTTTAGCATTGGAGGTTATTGGTTATTATGTATTAAAGGTCTCCAGTGAATATGTAAGGCTCCTTCGTATCAGTTCAGTGATTTCTATTTTTTTTTTTTTCAAGTTAGGATAAGATAAGATTAGGATAGACTTGGATAGGTTAGGTTAGGATACACTTGGTTAGGTTAGGTTAGACTTGGTTAGGTTAGGTTAGACTTGGTTACGTTAGGTTAGACTTGGTTAGGTTAGGATACAATTGGTTAGGTTAGGTTAGACTTGGTTAGGTTAGGTTAGACATGGCTAGGTTAGGATACAATTGGTTAGGTTAGGTTAGAATTGGTTAGGTTAGGTTAGGTTAGACTTGGTTAGGTTAGGATACACTTGGTTAGGTTAGGTTAGACTTAGGTTAGGTTAGGTTAGGTTAGACATGGTTATGTTAGACTTGCTTAGGTTAGACTTGGTTAGGTTTGGTTAGGTAAGACTTAGTTAGGTTAGGTTAGGTTAGGTTAGACATGGTTATGGTAGACTTGGTTAGGTTAGACTTGGTTAGGTTTGGTTAGGTTAGACTTGGTTAGGTTAGGTTAGACATGGTTATGGTAGACTTGGTTAGGTTAGCCTTGGTTAGGTTTGGTTAGGTTAGACTTGGTTAGTGTTTGATCTGTGTTTGTTTAATGTTTGGTTAGTATTAGGTTAAGTTAACAAACGGTGAGGGTTAGAATGGTGTTGGATTCTGGGTCTGGTTCCTGGTTAAATAAATAGACCCCCCCCCCCCCCCAAATGAGTGATACGCACTTAACACTTGAGACGATGTTAGCCCGACACACACACACACACACCTATCTTCCAAGAACCTGTTCATTTATTTATTCAGTTTTATTTTTCTATTTTCGTAATGTGAAGAACAAATATTGACACACAAAGATCTTCCTAGGAGTGTGGTGCTGACGTGCATAGGAGGACGAGGAGTATGTGGAGGAGGGCGAGGAGTGTGTGGAGGAGGGCGAGGAATGTGTGGAGGAGGGCGAGGAGTGTGTGGAGGAGGGCGAGGAATGTGTGGAGGAGGGCGAGGAGTGTGTGGAGGAGGGCGAGGAGTGTGTGGAGGAGGGCGAGGAATGTGTGGAGGAGGACGAGGAGTGTGTGGAGGAGGACGAGGAGTGTGTGGAGGAGGACGAGGAGTGTGTGGAGGAGGGCGAGGAGTGTGTGGAGGAGGGCGAGGAGTGTGTGGAGGAGGGCGAGGAGTGTGTGGAGGAGGGCGAGGAGTGTGTGGAGGAGGGCGAGGAGTGTGTGGAGGAGGACGAGGAGTGTGTGGAGGAGGACGAGGAGTGTGTGGAGGAGGGCGAGGAGTGTGTGGAGGAGGACGAAGAGTGTGTGGAGGAGGGCGAGGAGTGAGTGGAGGAAGGCGAGGAGTGAGTGGAGGAGGGCGAGGAGTGAGTGGAGGAAGGCGAGGAGTGAGTGGAGGAGGGCGAGGAGTGTGTGGAGGAGGACGAGGAGTGTGTGGAGGAGGGCGAGGAATGTGTGGAGGAGGACGAGGAGTGTGTGGAGGAGGGCGAGGAGTGTGTGGAGGAGGGCGAGGAGTGTGTGGAGGAGGGCGAGAAGTGTGTGGAGGAGTATGGAGGAGGGCGAGGAGTGCGTGGAGGAGGGCGAGGAGTGTGTGGAGGAGGGCGAGGAATGTGTGGAGGAGGGCGAGGAATGTGTGGAGGAGGGCGAGGAATGTGTGGAGGAGGGCGAGGAATGTGTGGAGGAGGGCGAGGAATGTGTGGAGGGCGAGGAATGTGTGGAGGAGTATGGAGGAGGGCGAGGAGTGTGTGGAGGAGGGCGAGGAGTGTGTGGAGGAGGGCGAGGAATGTGTGGAGGAGGGCCAGGAATGTGTGGAGGAGGGCGAGGAATGTGTGGAGGAGTATGGAGGAGGGCGAGGAGTGTGTGGAGGAGGGCGAGGAGTGTGTGGAGGAGGACGAGGAATGTGTGGAGGAGGGCGAGGAATGTGTGGAGGAGGGCGAGGAATGTGTGGAGGAGGGCGAGGAGTGTGTGGAGGAGGGCGAGGAATGTGTGGAGGAGGGCGAGGAATGTGTGGAGGAGGGCGAGGAATGTGTGGAGGAGTATGGAGGAGGACGAGGAGTGCGTGGAGGAGGGCGAGGAGTGTGTGGAGGAGGGCGAGGAATGTGTGGAGGAGGACGAGGAATGTGTGGAGGAGGGCGAGGAGTGTGTGGAGGAGGGCGAGGAATGTGTGGAGGAGGGAGAGGATGTGTGGAGGAGGGCGAGGAATAAGAACATAAGAACATAAGAATGGAGGAAACTGCAGCGGGCCTATTGGCCCATACTGGGCAGTCCCGTTTACACCCAACCCCTATTGCTCATATGAGCATCCAACCTATGTTTGAAGCAATTCAGCGTATTCGAGTTAATGATGATATTTGGTAACTTGTTCCATTCATCCACTACTCTGTTTCCAAACCAGTGTTTACCTATTTCACGCCTAAATCTAAATTTGTCCAATTTAAAACCATTGTTACGAGTTCGCTCCTGGTTGGATAATTTGAGTACCTTTGTAATGTCCCCTTTGTTTAGCCCTGCCTTCCATTTATACACCTCTATCAGGTCGCCCCTCGCTCTACGTCTCTCAAGGGAGTGCAAATTAAGATGCTTTAACCTGTCTCTATACTCAAGGTTCCTGATACCCGGGATTAGTCTTGTCATTCTCCTCTGAATTCTTTCCAAGGATTCTATATCCATTCTGTAATACGGTGACCAGAACTGGACTGCGTAGTCCAGGTGTGGTCTCACAAGAGCAAGATACAGTTTTAGGATGACCTCGCTAGTCTTGTAACTAACACTCCTTTGTATGAACCCAAGTACTTTATTAGCCTTGTTACGAGCAAAAACACATTGTTTACTTGGCTTAAGGTTCCTACTTATCATTACTCCTAAATCTCTCTCGCAGTCGGATTTCTCTATGGCATCGTTGTTCATCTGGTATCTGGTTTCCCTGTTTACATTTCCTATACTGAGTACTTTACATTTGTCAATGTTGAATTTCATCTGCCATTTTTCAGACCATTCGAAAAATTTGTTTAGATCCTCCTGTAGTTTTGCCGAGTCCTCGTCAGATTTGATAACACGTCCTATTTTAGTATCATCAGCAAATTTACTTATGTTGCTGTCTATGCCGATATCTATGTCGTTTATGTATATAATAAACAATAATGGTCCAAGTACTGAGCCTTGGGGAACTCCACTTGTGACGTTGCTCCAATGGGACTTAGTGCCGTTAATGCTCACTCGCTGTTTCCTGTCCTGTAACCACGCCCTAATCCATTTAAGGATGTCACCTTTGATGCCATGAGCTTCTACCTTTCTAATTAGTCTTTCGTGGGGTACTCTGTCGAAGGCTTTGCTAAAGTCGAGATATACCACATCATAATTGTGCCCCTCGTCCACTGATTCGAAAACTGATGAAAAGAATGTTAATAGATTAGTTAGGCAAGAACGTCCGCTTGTGAAGCCATGCTGGGAATCATTGATCAATCTGTGCTTCTCCAGGTGATTTCGAATAGAGTTTGAAATGATTGCTTCCAGTAATTTGCCTACTATTGATGTTAGACTGATTGGGCGGTAGTTAGAGGATAGTGATCTATCCCCCTTCTTGAAGATCGGTATTACATTCGCTATCCTCCAGGATTCTGGTACTACACCTGTTTTTAAGGACATGTTAAACAACTTTGCTAAGGGCATACTAAGCTCTTCCTTACATTCCTTTAATACTCTGGCAAATATCTCATCGGGACCAGGTGACTTATTAGGCTTTAGTTTGTCTATTTGCTTACTAACATCGTTACTAGTCACTACTATCTCACTTAATTTGTTTTCTTCACTATCTCTGAATAGAGTCGGTGCCTCGGGTATCATGTTTAAATCTTCGCTGGTGAAAACTGTTGAAAAATATTTATTCAAATTATTGCTCATTTCTCCGTCGTTATCAGTGAGCTCGCCGGAGTCTGACCGTATTAGTCCAATCTTTTCTCGTGTTTTAGTTTGGTACATTTGGTAGAATCCTTTGGGGTTTGTCTTTGCCTCCCTTGCTATCCTTACCTCATTATTCCTCTTTGCTTTCCTTATCTCGGTTTTAACCCTACTCGCCAATACCCTATAATAGTCCCGGAGGTGAATTTCGCCACGATTTATCCTTCTACCTATAGCCTTCCTTTGGCCAATGATGTTCTTTAAATAATTATGTGTGGAGGAGGACGAGGAGTGTGTGGAGGAGGGCGAGGAATGTGTGGAGGAGGGCGAGGAATGTGTGGAGGAGGGCGAGGAGTGTGTGGAGGAGGGCGAGGAGTGTGTGGAGGAGGGCGAGGAGTGTGTGGAGGAGGACGAGGAGTGTGTGGAGGGCGAGGAGTGTGTGGAGGAGGGCGAGGAATGTGTGGAGGAGTGTGTGGAGGAGGGCGAGGAATGTGTGGAGGGCGAGGAGTGTGTGGAGGAGGGCGAGGAGTGTGTGAAGGAGGGCGAGGAATGTGTGGAGGAGGGCGAGGAGTGTGTGAAGGAGGGCGAGGAGTGTGTGGAGGGCGAGGAGTGTGTGGAGGAGGGCGAGGAGTGTGTGGAGGAGGGCGAGGAATGTGTGGAGGGCGAGGAGTGTGTGGAGGAGGGCGAGGAGTGTGTGAAGGAGGGCGAGGAATGTGTGGAGGAGGGCGAGGAATGTGTGGAGGAGGGCGAGGAGTGTGTGGAGGAGTGTGAAGAAGGGCGAGGAGTGTGGAGGAGGGCGAGGAGTGAGTGGAGGAGTGAGGAGGAGGGCGAGGAGTGAGTGGAGGAGTGAGGAGGAGGGCGAGGAGTGTGTGGAGGAGTGTGGAGGAGGGCGAGGAGTGAGTGGAGGAGTGAGGAGGAGGGCGAGGAGTGTGTGGAGGAGTGTGGAGGAGGGCGAGGAGTGTGTGGAGGAGTGTGGAGGAGGGCGAGCAGTGTGGAGGAGTGCGAGGAGTGTGTGGAGGAGTGAGGAGTGTGTGGAGGAGTGTGTGGAGGAGTGAGGAGTGTGTGGAGGAGTGTGTGGACGAGTGAGGAGTGTGTGGAGGAGTGTGTGGAGGAGTGTGGAGGAGGGCGAGCAGTGTGGAGGAGTGAGGAGTGTGTGGAGGAGTGTGTAGAGGAGTGAGGAGTGTGTGGAGGAGTGTGGAGGAGGGCGAGGAGTGTATGGAGTGTGGAGGAGGGCGAGGAGTGTGTGGAGGAGTGTGGAAGAGTGTGTGGGGGAGTGTGGAAGAGGTCGAGGAGTGTGTGGAGGAGTGCGAGGAGTGTGTGGAGGAGTGTGGAGGAGGGCGAGGAGTGTTTGGAAGAGAGGGAGAGAGAGAGACTCCATCTTGCACGTCAAAACAGCAATTTGCTTGGTGGTAACAGGCTGTTTGATCGCTAGATATAGCATGGTGCTGAAAGCTGGGATGGGTGAAGGTGGGCAGGCTGAGGAACTGGGTGGGTGAATGGATGGAGGTGAGGGAGACTAACTAACTGGGTTGGTGGACTGACTCACTGACTGAGTATATTGGCGGTAGACTGATTGACTAACTGGGCGAAGCAGTAATCTGACTGACTGGCTGGCTGGCGGACTGTAGAGTAGTAGATTGACTTGACTCGTTACAAGAATCACTGCGCCGGAAACATCACCAAAACATTCCCTCCTCCTTCATACATTTAACTCACACTCAAGATGGCAGCAATGCTACACCGAAACTGACTATTAACTCTCAAGGTCCAGCTATTTAACTCTCAAGGTCCAGCTATTTAACTCTCAAGGTCCAGCTACTTCTGACGTCACGATATTCCACCTCCAAAAACACCCTATCCCTTCTGACGTCACTATCTCCCTCCTCTAACACCCCCTCCCTCCTGACGTCACTATTTCCCTCCTCTAACACTCCCCTCCCTCCTGACGTCACTATTTCCCTCCTCTAACACCCCCTCCCTCCTGACGTCACTATTTCCCTCCTCTAACACCCCCTCCCTCCTGACGTCACTATCTCCCTCCTCTAACACCCCCTCCCTCCTGACGTCACTATTTCCCTCCTCTAACATCCCCCTCCCTCCTGACGTCACTATCTTCCTCCCTCAACACCCCCCTCCCTTCTGACGTCACTATCTCCCTCCTCTAACATCCCCCTCCCTCCTGACGTCACTATTTCCCTCCTCTAACACTCCCCTCCTGACGTCACTATCTCCCTCCTCTAACACCCCCTCCCTTCTGACGTCACTATCTTCCTCCCTCAACATCCCCTCCCTTCTGACGTCACTATCTTCCTCCCTCAACACCCCATCCTCCCTTCTGACGTCACTATCTTCCTCCCTCAACACCCCATCCTCCCTTCTGACGTCACTATCTTCCTCCCTCAACACCCCATCCTCCCTTCTGACGTCACTATCTTCCTCCCTCAACACCCCATCCTCCCTTCTGACGTCACTATCTTCCTCCCTCAACACCCTATCCTCCCTTCTGACGTCACTATCTTCCTCCCTCAACATCCCCTCCCTTCTGACGTCACTATCTTCCTCCCTCAACACCCCATCCTCCCTTCTGACGTCACTATCTTCCTCCCTCAACACCCCATCCTCCCTTCTGACGTCACTATCTTCCTCCCTCAACACCCCATCCTCCCTTCTGACGTCACTACCTTCCTCCCTCAACACCCCATCCTCTCTTCTGACGTCACTATCTTCCTCCCTCAACACCCCATCCTCCCTTCTGACGTCACTATCTTCCTCCCTCAACAACCCCCTCCCTTCTGACGTCACTATCTCCCTCCTCTAACATCCCCCTCCCTTCTGACGTCAATATTTTCCTCCTCTAACACCCCCTCCCTTCTGACGTCACTATCTTCCTCCCTCAACAACCCCCTCCCTTCTGACGTCACCCCCCTCCTTGTCATGTCTACCTGGTGGTGTTGACAGTAATGGCTGGTTGTTTGCTCTGTAATCTTGTGGGCGTTGTGGGCGTTGTTATAACTTGACGTCCACACTATTTTGCGACGGAGAAATTCGGAGGTCACATATACATACATACATGCAGACACGCACACACATACACAGAGATATGACAGACAAACAGACATAAAAACACACACACACATACATACAAAGACAAACACAGACACACGCAAAGACATATATACATACACACATCCAACTCATACACAGACAAACGCACATATTCGCACACATAAATAAACGTACACACACACACACACACACACACACACACACACACACAAACACTCTCCCAAACACACAGACAACCCCCCAAACAAAGAACCCCCTAAACACACAAACACCCCCCAAACAAACACTCCCCCCACACACACAAACACCAAGATATTAAAAGCTTAACCTCTAAATATTCTAATCATCGTTTATCCGGACCAAGCACGAATGACGTGTTAAGGCCACATGACGCTACACGAGGCAGCAATGTTTATAATGTGATTGGATGAGAGGAAATGGATAATGAAAGGGAATGAAATTAGTTCACTTTAACGAAAACCCAATAAACTAGACATTGAGTGTATAATAATTAGATACGTATATGCGGTGAGTTTAAAAAGGAAGACAGAAAGAAAGATGAAAAAAAGATTGAGAAAGAGAGAGAGAGAGAAATTGTCTTTAATGTTAGTAATACCAGGACGAAAACAAATTGAATAGGTTATATATCCACGAGAAACAAACAAACTCTCTCTCTCTCTCTCTCTCTCTCTCTCTCTCTCCTTCATTACCACCATCTAACCTACCCTAACATACACTAACCTACACTACCCTAATACACAATACAGATCATACAACTCCAGACAATATCCCCTGGACATTCTTAACAGCATCATACACCAACATCTATCCGATCATAACAAGAGGAACAATTTGTTTCAGGAAAAATTTGGCTCAACAACCATTAAGACAGTTGGTAACACTCGGGGAACAGCCGCAGTAGAGCAGATAGAAGGACGACTTATTGGAGGGGTAAACATCGTCCTCAAGGGGTTAAATCATCGCACTCAAGGTGTTAGGTCATCGTACTCAAGGGATTAAACCATCATACTCAACGGGTTAAATCGTTGTACTCAAGGAGTTAAACCATCATACTCAAGGGATTAAACCATCATAATCAAGGGATTAAACCATCATACTGAAGGGATTAAACCATCATACTAAAGGGGTTAATCCATCATACTAAAGGGGTTAAACCATCATACTCAAGGGGTTAAACCATCATACTCAAGGGATTAAACCATCATACTCAAGGGATTAAACCATCATACTCAAGGGATTAAACCATCATACTCAAGGGATTAAACCATCATACTCAAGGGATTAAACCATCATACTCAAAGGATTAAACCATCATACTCAAGGGATTAAACCATCATACTCAAGGGGTTAAACCGTCATACTCAAGGAGTTAAACCATCATACTCAAGGGGTTAAACCGTCATACTCAAGGAGTTAAACCATCATACTCAAGGGGTTAAACCATCATACTCAAGGGGTTAAACCTTCATACTCAAGTATTCAACATTCTACACGCCCACATCCCGACACAGGTCCTGAATCATGGAACACACACACACACACACACACACAGTAATCTCCAGAGCGTGACCTGAAAGAGTTATTTCTGGCGTAATGGGGAAGTATTTACGAAGGAAAGAGACCAGGATGTGTGGATCAGCTATATTGAAAGGTGAGAAGTGAGTGTGGGGTCGCTGCTGGCCACGAGGGGTATGTCAACAAGGTGAATAACTGTCTGCGTCATCCCCCTCGTCTTCCTGCCACCGCCGCCGATGATGGTGGTGGTGATGGTGGTAAAGGTAGTAGTGGTAATGTTAATGCTCAACTGTCATATGAACAACAGTCCTCCCACCCCCTCCCGTCCAAATATTCCTCTGAGTGACAGTCCTGGCATGACACTTGATCATAAGGGTCATATTTTCAGTCGTTACACAAACCGACTGATCGGGAACAACGACGGGTGAGGTCTTTCAGAGATGCCACAGACCTGAAGGCAGTCCCGGTGTATTGGGTTTGCAATCGGGATCGTTGGAACAATCATCGGGAAGGGGTACCCGCCCGATGGCAGTCCCGATGGATATAAAAACTTTTCACGCTCCACATTTTAATATATCGAGGTAGAATATATTCAAGGCTGATGGGAAATGAGTTTGTTGATGACAAAGTTTTGTTTTCATATACATTCAAAGATTGTCAGTTATTTACAGATGTAAAATATTCCCGACTGATCATATGAGCGCACAGCCGCGTAAACAACACCGCGCCGAGTTGTTGTCAGCTAACTCGCTGCACGTCAACCGTCGGAAATCCCAGTGTGGCCAACACCAGGTAAAATATAACCTTCAAAATAAACCATGCAACTCCAGAAAATACTGTAATAATTTATAAATCCCATAAAAATCTTCATAACATTTTTATGTTCGTTTCGTCACATGATTTGTGTGTGTGTGTGTGTGTGTGTGTGTGTGTGTGTGTGTGTGTATGTGTAATAATAAATAATAATAATAATTAACAGTTTATTGAAAGAGCATGGCAGCCGGAAGGCTGAAAATATACAGTTGCATAATTAGGGAATGGGTCTCCTGATTGACAAATAATATAGCCTACAAATAACATAAGTGATATAAATATGATATATAATGACTACATAATAACATAAGAAAATACGGAGTCTGCAATTGGCCGGTTGGTCTGTGCATGGCAGCTCCTGTCATCCATGAATCTATCTAGCCTCCTTTTAAGACTTTCCAGCATTCCAGCACTTACTTCAAAGTTGCTAAGCTTGTTCCACTCGTCTACCACCTTATTTGAGAACCAGTTCCTTCCTATCTCCCCCCTAACCTAAACTTATCCAACATAAATCCGTTGTTTCGAGTCCTATCCTGCTCGGATATTATAAGAACTTTATCTATATCTCCTTTGTTGATTCCTTTCACCCACTTAGATACTTATATCATATCTCCCCGCATTCTTCGCCTTTCTAGGGAATGCAAGTTTAGTTTCTTTAATCTATCTTGATATGGAAGGTTTTTAAGTCCCGGAATCATTTTCGTCATTCTTCGCGACACCGACTCCAGTGAATTGATATCCATTCTATAATAAGGGCACCAGAAATGAACAGCATAATCGAGGTGCGGCCTAACTAGCGCAAGATATAGTTGCAATATGACCTCCGCACTCTTATTACTTACACTTCTGGATATAAAACCTAATACTCTGTTTGCCTTATTTCGAACATTAACGCACTGTTTTCTAGGCCGTAGGTCCGGGCTTACAAGTACCCCTAGGTCTCTTTCACAAGTCGACTTCTCTAGGTTGATGTTGTTAAGGCTGTATACATTGACAGTATTTGTTCTTCCAATATTAAGTACGCTGCACTTGCTGGTGTTGAATTTCATTTGCCATTTTTCTGACCACTCCTGCAGTTTATTTAAATCCTCCTGTAGTGAATTTACATCCTGCCCTGGATTAATCTGCCGCCCTATTTTGGTGTCATCCGCAAACTTGCTTGTCACTGCCGATCCCAGTATCTAGATCATTTATGTAGATTATGAACAAGAGTGGGCCTATTACTGACCCCTAGGGAACCCCACTGGTTACACAGTAGGGTGTGTCAATTTAGGGGGTGAATTGGCTAAATTGAAAATAGAGTAATTTGGTAGCAATTTATTGTAGTCTTTAAGCATGCAAAACAATATTCTGGCATAAATTCTTTTTTATAATAAGTCCTACCTACATCAAATGGATTTTTAAATGTACATATTTGTGAATTTATAACATAACCAGCGTTTGCACACATGTTACTGTTTCAAGTTTCAAATTATTATATTTTATTATCCGTAGTCTATTTGAAAGTAACCAATGCCTTCATACTCTCTTTGCTTTGGTTTCTTGTCATCAGTAGTCTGCTTGCTATTTGTGCTTTGATGTAACCTTCTCGCCTCTCGTGGCTGTAAACATGGCCCGCTGCTTCTGTGACCATTTTCACACATCTCTCCACACTTTGAGTGTGGGAAGGCCACTTCGGCACCTGCATTGGAGTCTCTTTAAGGTTTCTCAATTCTTGGCTAGTTAGACTTGTTGTCAATGGTGGCTCTAAGACTTCCAAACTCAAGTCAACCAATTCTGACAATTTGGTGGCATTGACGTTTATTGGGGGAACTTTTCATGAATGAAACGAACAGTCTCCCAACTGGTCGTCATCTATTAGCGTTCCTCTAATCTTTAGAATGACTTCTACAGCCTCGGTTCGGAGATTGGTACATTGACTGCAAAGCATTGCTTGCAAAACTGCTTCTGATCGAGCATACCAAGCGGACCTTCTTGCCACAGGTAACACGATGTCCCTCACTACCTTCGTCTGTGTTCTTACTAGCTGCAATTGAAACAAAAGGTGATTGGGCCCATCCACCCACATAGGATTAAGTTTCACACTAAACCACTGGGGAAGATAAACTCCAATAATAAATTCAACAATTAACCTCAAATTCTTCAGCACTTTGCCCTTCAATTCGTGTTTGGAAATCCAAATCCTGCAGAAACGAAGAGCTGTAGTTAACCAACGGCTGTGACTGACAGGTCCAATCTCCAAGAGAGCCAATGACTGAGGCACTTCTCCTGATCTTATTGCTTGGGCAATACGATAAGCATAGGATTGATCTGTGCTGAGATCTTTGATGACTCCTTCAGACAACGCCGGAAGGGGAGGGCCAACTTCGACCTTTGGAAAGGTTGTATTTATTTCTAGTTGTGTTGCTTCATCCAGCATGATGCCAAGGGGACCTGACCACTTGTTGTTGCTCTTTGTAGGACCATCAAGTTCCTGGATGAGATGACGAAGAGGTAGCTCGCCTGTATGTAAATCACATACAATCCAAACAAGTCTTCTACCTAGTTTTTTCTCTAAATGCGTCATTACACCCCCCTGCCATCCGGTGTTCACTGCAGTTGAATCTCCACCAACAGCCTGCAGTGAACTGCCAAGTCCTCTCTCCTGAACCCAACATAAAATATGATCAGCAATGACCTCTGCATGTTTCTTCCCTTCTACTTCAGTTTCGGGAGCAAAGTGAAACAAAAACCGACCACCAGGCTCAGAACAGACAGAGTAGTGTTCTTCTTTGATGAGACCTGGAAACTTTCTGTTCACTCCCTCTACTTCTAGCAAAACTTTTGTGTCATCTATTCTTCCATCAAACAAAAGACAGGAGAGCCCTCCCTCGCTTAAATCTTTTTCATGCTGATCAGATATTTCCTTCATTATTTATTTTTTCTTGTGCTCTTCTAATTTTATTATGATCTATCACCAAAGATACATCCTCTCGGCTGATGAGGCCTGCATCTATCCAAGCGGCAGTTGCAATTTCTGCAGCCTCACGAAGTCCAGCATGGTGGGGAATACTAGCTAAAGCAATGTTTGAAATATTTCTTGTGTTGTATTTCATTTTCTTTGGTAAAGGTTCAGATGGCTCTTTGGAACTATCATCTGATGTTGCTTCCTGTTCATCAGAAGAACTATCAAAGAAGTGATAAGCATCTTGACACAGCTCTTCCTCTCTTTGGATGGCTTCTTCACTCTTCATTTTCTTCTTTGTTCCCTCTCTCGGATTTGTTCTCTCTTCTTGGCATTAGCAATCTGCTTCTTTGTTTCTGAATAATCTATTGAACCCATTTGCATACTTCCTTGGCCTTCTGCCTTTGTCCTCTGTGCCTTTATAAATTCAAGCTCTAAAACAGGGATCTTCTTTTCACGAGGACAACCACAATCAATGTGGGAATTATTTTCTCTCTTACCTGAGTGAGAACAGTTGGATTCAGAACATAATTGTATGGAGCACTTGCAGGTCAAAATGTCAAACAGAGTATCAAGTGTGTGCAGAAATTCATTTTTTCTGGCCAAGTTTCCTTTACCAAGTGATGTTTCAACTGCTTTGTGCCATAATTTCGTTAGTTTTAGCTCAATAGTTCGACACTGATTAATCACAGGTGGTTTGAATAGTGCATTAGCTTTTGTCCATTGATGCAGAAGAGGGACTATCATGTCATTTATGAGTTCTTTATCTGTATAGTTCCTTCTGTCCTTTGCATTTTTTTCTCGAAGGAGTAACCCTAATCTTAGCATGTCTCTCACTGTTGGAAGTTCTGATACAGGAAGCTCCTTCCCTTTACCAACTAGCAGGCTCAAGTGGGTTGACAACTGACTTCTTGTCTTCAATTTTGACATCTTCACACTATCTGACAAATAGAAAAATATTTCAATGTTTCATAATTCAATTGTTGTTTCAAAAAATATCAATTTGTTTATCAAAAATGCTGTAACAGAAATAACATAATAATTTCTTAGAACATAATGTTTTATACAATGATATAAGTAACTGCGACAATCAATATGCCCTACTTACAATAATTAAAATGTAGAATTCGTCTGGTAGAGTAGGTGCAAGTGCAATGAGAGCAAACCACCGTCTATGATATCTAGAAGGAGAGTGAGCCGGGCGCCTTATCCTCACGCTTGGTACAAGTCAAAACAAGAATTAAACTGTCCCACACGGAGAGCCTGTTCATGTTCTGACATGCATATTGTACACAAGCTATAGAACCATAAAATACTCCATAATCCATATGCTTACATGAGATTAGTTAATATCAAGTGAATAATTCTAATCAAGTCTCATTAATTTGTTGAAATACTGATATTTGAAACTTTAAGGTATAATTGATGTAGGTGAGGGTTATTTCAATTCATTTTTGTTTGCTAATCTCAAGTTTAGACATAAAGAGGCACAATATTTTGACTACCAAATTTGATTTTTAACATGTTGACAAAATTGACACACCCTATTACACAGCCCCACTCAGATTTAACACCATCTACGCTGGCCCTCTGTGCTCTATCGGTGAGCCATGATTTTATCCAATTTAAAACTTTCCTCTCGATACCATGAGCCTTAACTTTTCTCAGAAGCCTCTGATGCGGTAATCTGTCAAACGCTTTGCTAAAGTTTAAGTAAATAACATCGCAATTTTCGTCATTATCTACTACCTCGAAGACTAGGAGGGGAGAAGGTCATACTACAACATAGTAACAGCGAAAACAGGTAAGATTGACTGTATGTGTGTGTGTGTGTGTGTGTGTGTGTATGTTTGAGGGAAATATTATTGGGGTACTCGACGCCTGGGTTGTGGTAACATAAGAACATAAGAACATAAGAAAATAAGGCGTCAGCAATAGGCCGATTGGCCTGTGCATGGCAGCTCCTGTCGAGAGTTACTACCACTCCCTATCATCCATGGATCTATCTAGCCTCCTTTTGAAACTTTCCAGAGTTCCAGCACTTACTACAAAGTTGCTAAGCTTGTTCCACTCGTCCACCACCCTATTTGTGAACCAGTTTCTTCCTTATCTCCCTCCTAAACCTAAACTTATCCAACTTAAATCCGTTGCTCCGAGTCCTATCCTGCTCGGATATTATAAAAACTTTATCTATATCCAGCAGATTTGGAAATATTGGTCGCCCTGCCCTGTACAACGCCATCCCGACCCATCGTATTTCCGTATTCTCGTTCTTGAAATGGCCTCGCCCCACACGAGCGTATGGTGCCCGATGGTCGGGTACACCATCGGGCATGGCGACTGTGAATACGGCCCTAATAATGACCTACCACACCACACTGTATAGAGAATCCTCCGTGTACAAACGGATTCTTCCCTCACACACCCTCGCCCATCTATCCTCTAAACGTCTAAGAAGGTAAGCATGAACTGCGATATGATTCCTGGTTAGGTGTTGTCATCCTCACCTTACGTGGGGCAAATCGAAGTCAGATCAGTGGTCTGTTGCTATCAAGATATCACATTAGGGATTCATAACAAGCCCTGAGTTCCTTTTGGGAGCTGTGTGTATAAGTGTGTAAAACAAGATGTTTAGTGCGAGTCCATGAACATTATAATTATATATATATATATATATATATATATATATATATATATATATATATATATATATATATATATATGCAAGAAAATCACTGTAGGTGCGCGTGATCTAGGTATATGCTGATAACCAGCATATATATCAGTATATATATAAATATATATATATATATATATATATATATATATATATATATATATATATATATATATATATATATATATATCATGCCAACTTCGAACACATAAAAATTAATTCAAAATATCAGGTGTGATGGGGACAATAAATGGTTAAAATAACATATAGAATTATGGGGCCCCCCCCCCCCCCCACACACACCTTCTCCCTGGATTCACAGTATACAAAGTGAATCTTAACATCCACATTTTATCAACGGTTACTGCAAACTAAATAAGAGTTGCCAGGCGTTAACTCTTAAACCCTCGTCTAAAACAGGTTATTATCACACACACAAAAGAAGAATGTATACAAACGAAGATAATAAATACCTCAAAACAAATTCCCAGAATCGAAGTTTATTAGAATTTATAACAAAGGATTTTCTCTGTATATTGACGTAATTAAGTCAAATTACCGGGTCGTTAAATTCTTGTGTGACTCAAGTATTTATAACCAACATAAATATGTGTAAATGTGTATAACAATATGTAAATGTGTATAACAATATGTAAATGTGTATAACAATATGTAAATGTGTATAACAATATGCAAATTAAGACACAATAGATAAATACAATTAAAACAGCTCCACCACACGCACTAAAGACGTCTGTTTAGCGACACTCGGGTTAATGGTAATTTTTAATTCGAAAATGCTGTAGTTAATTCTGGTTAGAGTTGTGTCTGGAGGAATGAGTGGGGCAGTGAGGTGAATACTCTGTCTCCCGGGTTTATGGGGGTCTGTCACTAACTATCACAAAGGTCGCCCTCACCAGGCAGAGAGAGGCGGCAGACAAGCGTGGCAGAGAGAGGCGGCAGACAAGCGTGGCAGAGAGGCGGCAGACAAGCGTGGCAGAGAGAGGCGGCAGACAAGCGTGGCAGAGAGAGGCGGCAGACAAGCGTGGCAGAGAGGCGGCAGACAAGCGTGGCAGAGAGAGGCGGCAGACAAGCGTGGCAGATAGTGATGCGGCAGACAGAGACACGCCATTAAAATAGACGCGGCAGACAGAGACGTAGCTGACAGACACGTGAAAAAATTGATGCGGCAGACAGAGACGCAGCTGACAGACACGTGATAAAAATAGACGCGGCAGACAGAGACGCAGCCGACAGACTCGTGATAAAAATAGACGCGGCAGACACAGATGCGGCAGACAGACGCAGCTGACAGACGTGATAAAAATAGACGCGGCAGACAGAGATGCGGCAGACAGAGACGCAGCTGACAGACAAGCGATAAAAATAGGCGCGGCAGACAGAGATGCGGCAGACAGAAACGCAGCTGACAGACACGTGATAAAAATAGACGCAGCAGACAGACAGACACATCTAGTAACTTTGTCTCCTAATCTCAAGAGCCAATGTGGAAACCTTTATCAAAACTGGTTGTGGGTATTGTTATCAGGACCACATCCCTACCACACACGACCACATCCCTACCACACACGACCTCATCCCTACCACACACGACCACATCTCTACCATACACGACCTCATCCCTACCACACACCTCATCCCTACCACACTAGGGTGTGTCATAGGAGGGAAGATCAGCTAAAACTAATGGCCCATCACTTTTTTGGTAGATTTTAGTGTATATAAACAGAAAATAATTTCAGTTTCAACATTTTGCAACCTTTTGCTTGGTAAATTTTAGCGTGAAATTTATCGAAAATCTAACGTACAGCTGCATTAGTGCATTACAATTAAATAGTGAACATTGCTTTCTGACTTCATTCTTTAACAACCCAACTAACAATATTTTTTTCTGTTTCAGATTCTGATGCATTTATAAGTTGATAATATTTGCGATGGCTGCTTGTGTCAGGACGAGGAACCAAAAATCCAGCCATCTCAGTCACTATCTTGGGTCTGGGAGAGAGCTCCTGAAGTCGGAGTTGCCTACATTGAGAGATGCTTTGAGATACGGTGTTTTAATCAGGCAAATCAGTGAAAAGAACCAAAGAACTTACACAAACAAAGACATTGCCAGTGATATGACCAAAGCTGTCTTGGCACAGTACACTCTGGCTAACGCTCAGTTCAAGCCTCCAGTCATAACAAGTCAGAAGAAGATTAGTGAGAGACTGCTAGCCAGTTGGGAAAAGGCAAGAGATATCTCTCTTGGGAGAGGAAAACTTGCAGTTAAGGACAGCTTTGCCAAGCAACTGGACCAGTTATTTGACATAATTACTTGCAAGTGCCCAATTGTTCTCTGTCCTGAGTTTGGATGCGATCGTGACTGTAAATCCGAGGCCCACATCTCCTGTATTTGCAAGCGTGAACTGAAGATTCCTGTGATCGAACTGGCATTTGTCAAAGCAGAGAGAGAGAAGACTGGCAGTATAGGGGCTCTCATGATTTCTAGCCAAGATATTCCGGAGTCCAAGAGACAGGAGGCTGCCACAGAGAGACAGAAGAGGAGAAGAGTTGCCGAGGAAAAGAGACTTGAGAAGGCCCAGGGTGAGGTAAAAAAGGCCGATGATTGGAGTCAAGCTGATTCAGAGTTTAATGACTTCCCCATGGCTGATCCGAGTGCTGACCAGGAGAATGGTGACTTTGTCCCTAACCCAGAAAATAATGATCCCAAACCACATCTCTACCACACACAACCACATCACCACACACGACCACATCTCCACCACACACGACCACATCTCTACCACACACGATCACATCCCTACCACATCTCTACCACACACGACCACAACGCTACGACACACGACCACATCACCACACACGACCACATCACAACCACACACGACCGCATCCCTACCACACACGACCGCATCCCTACCACACACGACCGCATCCCTACCACACACGACCTCATCCCTACCACACACGACCGCATCCCTACCACACACGACTATATCTCCACCACACACGCCCTCATCCCTACCACACACGACCACATCCCTACCACACACGACCACATCTCTACCACACACAACCACATCACCACACACGACCACATCACCACACACGACCACATCTCTACCACACACGACCACATCCCTACCACATCTCTACCACACACGACCACAACGCTACGACACACGACCACATCACCACACACGACCACATCACAACCACACACAACCTCATCCCTACCACACACGACCACATCCCTACCCCACAGGAGCTAAACGCTTGGACAGATACAAGGGAGGACACTCACACAGGCCACAAATTAAACTTCAAATGAAACGTGTTGAGGTGTGGTGAAGTCAGCGAAGCGCGTCTTGGAGTCATAGCTAAAGAATGTTGATAACGTTTCATCCCCTCGTGTTGGGTTTGTCCTCTATCATTGGTTTATTTCTTCTGTTCAATTGCTCTTATTTCCTTCATTTTTGCTTTCATTTTTCTCCTCCCTTTCTTCATTCCTGCTTTCACTTTTCTCCTTCTGTCTTCATTCCTGCTTTCATTTTTCTCCTTTGCCTTTCCTTTTTATTTTTTCTTCATTCCTGCTTTCATTCTTCTCCGTCCTTTTCTCCCTGTATTTATTCCCGTTTTCATTCCTCTCTTCCTTTTCTCCCTTTATTTATTCCTGTTTCATTCTCCTTCATTATTTTTTCCTTATTTTATCATCCCTACTCATATACCTCTTTCCTCCTCCTCCTCCTCCTCCTCCTCCTCCCCCCCCCCCCCTGGTATATTAACCTAAAATTAAACCTTCAAAAAACGGACTACATACGTTAGCTAGATGTAAAACCTCCACTTAACACACTACAGTACATTAGATCGAGGACCTTTAGATGTAAAAACCTCTAATTAACTGACTATATACGTTAAACAGAGGTCCGTTAAACAGAGATTCACCCTATACCACATCAGACTCTGGTCCTTATTACACCAGATTCAGATTTAAAGATTTGTCCTGTAAATCGGAAATCTGGGGTGAAAACGATTTTAGTAATAATACATATAAGAACTTATGGGGGGAGAGTGTGTGGGGAGAGAGTAAGTGTGGGGAGAGAGTAGGTGTGGTGGGTAGTGTGTGGTGGGGAGTGTGTGTGGTGGGGAGTGTGTGTGTGTGGTGGGGAGTGTGTGTGTGTGGTGGGGAGTGTGTGTGGTGGGGAGTGTGTGTGGTGGGGAGAGTGTGTGGGGAGAGTGTGTGTGTGGTGGGGAGAGTGTGTGTGTGGTGGGGAGAGTGTGTGTGTGGTGGGGAGAGTGTGTGTGTGGTGGGGAGTGTGTGTGTGGTGGGGAGAGTGTGTGTGTGGTGGGGAGAGTGTGTGTGTGGTGGGGAGAGTGTGTGTGTGGTGGGGAGTGTGTGTGGTGGGGAGTGTGTGTGGTGGGGAGTGCATGTGGTGGGGAGTGTGTGTGGTGGGGAGGGTGTGTGGTGGGGAGAGTGTGTGTGTGGTGGGGAGAGTGTGTGGTGGGAAGTGTGTGTGGTGGGAAGTGTGTGTGGTGGGGAGTGTGTGTGGTGGGGAGTGTATGTGGTGGGGAGTGTGTGTGTGGTGGGGAGTGTGTGTGGTGGGGAGAGTGTGTGTGTGGTGGGGAGAGTGTGTGGTGGGAAGTGTGTGTGGTGGGAAGTGTGTGTGGTGGGGAGTGTGTGTGGTGGGGAGTGTGTGTGGTGGGGAGTGTGTGTGGTGGGGAGAGTGTGTGTGTGTGGTGGGGAGAGTGTGTGTGTGTGGTGGGGAGAGTGTGTGTGTGTGTGTGGTGGGGAGAGTGTGTGGTGGGGAGAGTGTGTGGTGGGGAGTGTGTGGTGGGGAGAGTGTGTGTGGTGGGGAGTGTGTGTGTGGTGGGGAGTGTGTGTCGGGGGGTGTGTATGGGGAGTGTGTGGTGGGGAGTGTGTGTGTGGTGGGGAGTGTGTGTCGGGGGGTGTGTATGGGGAGTGTGTGGTGGGGAGTGTGTGTGTGGTGGGGAGTGTGTGTGTGGTGGGGAGTGTGTGTGTGGGGGAGTGTGTGGGGGGAGTGTGTGTCGGGGGGTGTGTATGGAGAGTGTGTGGTGGGGCATTTGTGTGTGGGGCGTGTGTGTAGGAAGTGTGTGGTGGGAAGTGTGTGTGGGGAGTGTGTGGGGGGAGTGTGTGTGGGGGGTGTGTGGGGGGAGTGTGTGTGGGGGTGTGTGTATGGGGAGTGTGTGGTGGGGCATTTGTGTGTGGGGAGTGTGTGGTGGGGCATTTGTGTGTGGGGAGAATGTGCGAGGGGAGAATGTGCGAGAGGAGTGTGTGGTGGGGAGTGTGTGGAGGAGTGTGTGGTGGGGAGTGTGTGTGTGTGTGTGTGGGGGGGGGGGGAGTGTGTGGGGGGAGTGTGTGGGGGGAGTGTGTGTGGGGAGTGTGTGTGGTGGGGAGTGTGTGTGTGTGGGGAGTGTGTGTGCGTGTGGGGAGTGTGTGTGCGTGTGGGGAAGTGTGTGTGTGTGGGGAGTGTGTGTGTGTGTGTGTGTGGGGAGTTGTGTGTGTGTGGGGAGTGTGTGTGGTTGGGAGTGCGAAGGGGGAGTGTGTGGGGGAGTGTTTATAGGGGGAGAATGTGCGAGGGGAGTGTGTGGGGAGTGTGTGGGGGGAGTGTGTGGGGGAATGTGTGTGGGGAGTGTGTGGGGAATGTGTGTGGGGAGTATATGTAGGGGAGAATGTGCGAGGGGAGTGTGTGTGGAGTGTGGGTGGGGAGTGTGTGTGGGGGGAGTGTGTGTGGGGGGAGTGTGTGTGGGGAATGTGTGTGGGGAGTATATGTAGGGGAGAATGTGCGAGGGGAGTGTATGTGTGTGGGGAGTGTGTGGTGGGGAGTGTGTGAGTGGAGTGTGTGTGGGGAATGTGTGTGGGGTGAGTGTGTGTGGGGTAAGTGTGTGTGGGGGAGTGTGTGTGTGGGGGAGTGTGTGTGTGGGGGAGTGTGTGTGTGGGGGAGTGTGTGTGTGGGGGAGTGTGTGTGGGGGAGTGTGTGTGGGGGAGTGTGTGTGGGGGAGTGTGTGTGGGGAGTACGTGTGGGGAGTACGTGTGGGAAGTGTGGTGGGGAGTGTGTGGGGGAGTGCATGGTGGGGAGTGTATGGTGGGGAGTGTGTGGGGGAGTGTGTGGTGGGGAGTGTGTGTGGGAAGTGTGTGGGGGGAGTGTGTGTGGTGGGGAGTGTGTGTGGTGGGGAGTGTGTGTGGTGGGGAGTGTGTGTGGTGGGGAGTGTGTGTGGGGGAGTATGTGTGGGGAGTATGTGTGGGGAGTATGTGTGGGGAGTGTGTGTGGGGAGTATGTGTGGGGAGTGTGTGTGGGGGAGTGTGTGTGGGAGTGTGTGTGTGGGAGTGTGTGTGTGGGAGTGTGTGTAGGGGAGTGTGTGTAGGGGAGTGTGTGTGGGGGAGTGTGTGTGGGGTGTGTGTGTGGGGGGGTGTGTGTGGGGGGGTGTGTGTGGGGGGGTGTGTGTGGGGTGTGTGTGTGGGGGGGTGTGGGGGGGGTGTGTGGGGGGGTGTGTGTGGGGTGTGTGTGTGGGGGGGTGTGTGTGGGGTGTGTGTGTGGGGGGAGTGTGTGTGGGGGAGTGTGTGTGGGGAGTGTGTGTGTGGGGGGGAGTGTGTGTGGGGAGTGTGTGTGTATGGGGGAGTGTGTGTGGAGTGTGTGTGGTGGGGAGTCTGTGTGGGGAGTGTGTGGGTGGGGAGTCTCTGTGGGGTGTGTGTGGGGGGGGTATGTGGGGGGAGTATGTGTGGGGAGTATGTGTGGGGAGTGTGTGTGGGGGAGTGTGTGGGGGGGATGTGGGGGTATGTGTGGGGAGTGTGTGTGGGGGAGTGTGTGTGGGAGTGAGTATGGGGGAGTGTGTATGGGGAATATGTGTGGGGGAGTGTGTATGGGGAGTGTGTGTGTGTGTGTGGGAAGTGTGTGTAGGGTCTGTGTGGTGGGGAGTGTGTGTGGTGGGGAGTCTGTGTGGGGAGTGTGTGTGGGGAGTGTGTGTGGCGAGTGTGTGGGGGTGTGTGTGTGGGTAGTGTGTGTGTGGGTAGTATGTGTGTGGGTAGTGTGTGTGTGGGGAGTGTGTGTGGGGGAGTGTGTATGGGGAGTATGTGTGGGGGAGTGTGTATGGGGAGTGAGTGTGTGTGTGTGTGGGAAGTGTGTGTGGGAAGTGTGTGTAGGGAGTGTGTGTGTAGGGAGTGTGTGTGGTGGGGAGTCTGTGTGGGGAGTGTGTGTGGCGAGTGTGTGGGGGTGTGTGTGTGTGGGTGTGTGTGTGTGTGGGTAGTGTGTGTGTGTGTGTGGAGTGTGTGGGGGATTGTGTGTGGGGGGAGTGTGTGGGTGGAGTGTGTGGGTGGAGTGTGTGGGGGGAGTGTGTGGGGGAGTGTGTGGGGGGAGTGTGTTGGGGAGTGTGTGGGGGGAGTGTGTGGGGGGGGGAGTGTGTGTGGTGGGGAGTGTGTGTGATGGGGAGTGTGTGTGGTGGGGAGTGTGTGTGATGGGGAGTGTGTGTGATGGGGAGTGTGTGTGGTGGGGAGTGTGTGTGGTGGGGAGTGTGTGTGGTGGGGAGTGTGTGTGGTGGGGAGTGTGTGTGGTGGGGAGTCTGTGTGTGTGGGGAGTGTGTGGTAGGGAATGCGTGTGGGGGAATGCGTGTGGGGGAATGTGTGTGGGGGAGTGTGTGTGGGGAATGTGTGGGGGTGTGTGTGGGGGGAATTTGTGTGGGGGAATGTGTGTGGGGGGAGTGTGTTTGGTGAGGAGTGTGTGGGGGAGTGTGTGTGGGGGAGTGTGTGTGGGGGAGTGTGTGTGGGGAGTGCGTGTGTGGGGAGTGCGTGTGTGGGTGTGGGGAGTGTGTGTGGGGGGAGTGTGTGGTGGGGAGTGTGCGAGGGGAGTGTGTTTGGTGGGGGGGGAGTGTGTGGTGGGGAGTGTGCGGGGGGAGTGTGTGTGGTGGAGTGTGTGAGTGGGAGGAGAGTGCGTGTGTGGGGGAGAGTGCGTGTGTGGGGGGGAGAGTGTGTGTGTTGGGGGAGAGTGTGTGTGGGGAGGAGAGTGTGTGTGGGGGGCGGGAGAGTGTGTGTGGGGGGGGAGAGTGTGTGTGGGGGGCGGGAGAGTGTGTGTGTGGGGGGGGGGAGTGGGTGGGGGAGTGTGGTGTATGTTTAGGGGGAGTATGTGGGAGTGTATGGGGCGTGTGGGGGGTGGAGACAGTGTGTAGGAGGAAGTGTGTGGGGGGAGGGGTTGTGTGTGGGGAAGGTCACTAAGGAGGGGCTGCATGGTTTGGCTGTAGGCTGGTGGCGCAGGTCGGGTGTGTGAGGTCTAGTTATACAACACAGAACGACTCACTTAATACGGTAAAGTATAGTAAAAAACACATATCTTACACCACCAGTTTTCCCCCATAGCTCAAAGGATGGATCACCTGAAGATTAAACCCTCCCCTAGCTTATTTCACCTGAAGATTAGTCCCTCCCTAGCTTATTTCACCTGAAGATTAAACCCTTCCTAGCTTATTTCACCTGAAGATTAGCCCCTTCCTAGCTTATTTCACCTGAAGATTAGCCCCTTCCTAGCTTATTTCACCTGAAGATTAGCCCCTTCCTAGCTTATTTCACCTGAAGATTAGTCCCTCCCTAGCTTATTTCACCTGAAGATTAGCCCCTTCCTAGCTTATTTCACCTGAAGATTAGCCCCTTCCTAGCTTATTTCACCTGAAGATTAGCCCCTCCCTAGCGTATCTATCCTGAAGATTAGCCCCTTCCTAGCCTATCTATCCTGAAGATTAGCCCCTTCCTAGCTTATCTATCCTGAAGATTAGCCCCTTCCTAGCTTATCTCACTTGAAGATTAGCCCCTCCCTAGCTTATCTATCCTGAAGATTAGCCCCTTCCTAGCTTATCTATCCTGAAGATTAGCCCCTCCCCTAGATTATGTCTCCTTTAGATTAGCCCCTCCGTAGCTTATCTCGCCTGAAGATTAGCCCTTCCCTAAGCTTCTCACCTGAAGATTAGCCCCTCCCTAAGCTTCTCACCTGAAGATTAGCCCCTCCCTAGCTTATCTCATTTGAAGATTAGCCCCTCCCTAGCTTATCTCACTTGAAGATTAGCCCCTCCCTAGCTTATCTCACTTGGAGATTAGCCCCTCCCTAGCTGATCTCACTTGAAGATCACCCACAACAGACTCCAGAGCTAATAGCCCTCACAAACCAGTTCAAACTGCTACAACAGAGAGCCGAGACCCATGGTTGGGACATAGTAAGCTACAATACATACAGAAGAATACGGGAGAAAATAAGAACAAGATCTCTGGAACAAAACAACCTTAAATGGGCCGAAATAGTTGAACAACTCTCACATACATACAACGATCCAGGAGAGTTCTGGCGTCGAGTTAAGAGACTGGAAGGTTGCAGCCGTAACGAGTCATCATATATAACTGACCACGCAGGAAGTAAAATATATGACGACCAAGACAAAGAACCCATATTCAGGGACATATGGAGGAACATCTTCCGAATCACAAATGAAGAGAATAGGGGATTTGATGTCACCCACGAGGAGCTCGTCCTTAATGAACTCCGGGGCCAGACACACCGCACTCAGCCTTCCCCTGAAATCATGTGGGAGGATCTGAGAGTGGACAGCTCACTGTCCAAACCGATCACCTCGGAAGAACTCAACACAGCCATCGCCAATACCAAAAATAAAGGCCCTGGTTATTCAAGCATCAACAAGGAGATCCTCAGCCACATAAACAACCCGGCCATGGAGAGACTGAGAACCACAATGAACGCTTGTCTGGCCTCGGGCTACTTCCCAACTAAATTCAAAGAGGCCATTATTACCCTAACACCAAAACAAGGAAAGAACCCCGCCGTCCCACTAAACTACAGACCGATCTCCCTCCTCGAAGAAGCTGGAAAAATCCTAGAAAAAATCATCAATAACCGTCTGAGAAATCACCTGGAAACAACAAACAGAGTTAACTGCAGAAAATTCGGGGTCAGGAAAGGGAAGTCCACCACAACAGCGATAGCCCTGGCATGTGAAAACATAGCCAGAGTTGCGGCGAGTGGTAGACAATGTAATCTAAATCTCCGGGATGTAGCGAAGGCATTTGACAAAGTCTGCCATGACGGTCTAAAATATAAGATCCTCCAACTCGCACTTCTCACCAACATTGAAAAGCTGCTTTGCAACTTTCTTGACGGCACAAATGCCAGACTGAGGGTAGGACAACACACAGGAGAGACCTTCCCACTCATGAGCAGAGTCCCTCAGGGGAGCGTCCTCTCCCCCACCCTATATATTATCTACACAAGTGACACCCCGCCTCCCACTAGAACAGGTAACGATGATATTATGTATGCACATGACATCACTCAAATAACAACACATCAAGGAAAATCGCGAGCGTTGCAGAAGGAAAACCCATCCATTATTAACCAATAATGCGCAGTTAGAATACAAAATCAGAGGCACCCTCCTGGGCCTGCATATATCCACGACAGGCTACTCCCATCATGTCCACACCAGGAAGGAAAAGGCAACAAGAGAGCTGCGAAAACTATACCTCTTTAAAGCGCTTCCTTAGAAAATAAAACTCCGCCTGGTGACATCATTTATCACACCGATATTAACTTACCCAGCAATACCTCTTCATACTATGAGCACCACTCAATTATTAAAATTACAGGTGGTCCAAAATGAAGCCCTAAGATTCGTCACAGGTGAAAGATACCCCTTCACCAGAACCACAGCCGAGATACATAGAGACCTGAAAATAAAACCCATCAACCAGCAACTGCACACCCTGGCCAGCAGAATCTGGCAAAAGATAGAACGATCAGAGCAAGAACTCCTTCAAAGACTCCGACCAGATAACGACAACAACCATACATGGTTCCCAAAAAGTTACTAAATCTCAAAAGGTCCATTACCACCCCCGATCTATACGGCCAGGCAATAGACAACCTCCCTAGACCAGCATCCGCCAGTAGGGTCGGCGGAATATGAAATAAGGCCCTTAAAACACCCATATGTGCCACAGGGTAGGATGTCTCGTGCCTGTACCGACAGACAATAACTAACCCATGACACAACCCTAACACACCATTAGCTTAGCTACGCGGTCAGCCCGCCCACTCTTACCTCCTCCTAAATTTCTTCAATTTCCGAACTATAACTTCCTTCCCCCACCTCCAATCTTCTTTCACCCTCCTTTCCCTACAAAAAAAAAAAAAAAAAAAAAAAAAAAAAAAAAAAAAAGTATCCCTACTGCCAGCTACTCAGCCCTCACTAGCTCCAATATGTCTAAGTTGGATGCTGGTGTCAAACATTCAAATTTCACGAAACAACAGCTGACTGATGTGATAATGGAAGTCTAACAGACTCTCATATAGGACATCATACAATAAATGAATAAGGAGACCATCAGGAAGCTAGAAGAAGCTGACCGGCGTCTCACTGACCAGCTAAGTTAGATTAAAAGAAGCTTGGAATTCTCGCAAGGGGAAAAAAGTGACTTACAAGCAATGTTGAACGTTGAAGTTAAAGAGAACCGAACACTCAAGACCCAAGTTCAACAGCTGAGTGAGGAGAATTCCAAGCTCAAAACGGAACTAACGACAACAGCAGACCGGGTGCATTATGTGGATAACATAGGGCGGCGAAACAACCACAGGGTTGCCGGAGTCCCTGAAGACACCCACGATAACTGCGAGTCATCCCAACGCAAATGTTCACGCCTGCTGAATGAACATTTTAAACTTCCTGAAGTAAAGTTTGACCGTGTTCAACGCGTCGGGAAACCCAACTCCTCCCGTCCCCGCGACATCATAACAAAATTCTTATCCCCCTCTGACCGTGACAAAGTGTTTTATCAACGCCGTAAACTGAAAGGCACCACTATCTTCGTCAACGAGGATCTCTGCCCAGGTACGACTAAAGCCCGTCTACAGCAAATGGACCAACACTCCTAACAATCTTGCGAGTGGAATTATTTATAACAATATCTCAGATCACTTCCCAGTTTTTGCCATGTATAAAACACCCACAAGACCTGAAAGGTCTAGTAGAGTCTCAATACAATACAGAGACTACTGCACCGACAACATGCCCCTTTTTGAAAACAACCTAATGAATGCTAACTGGGATCTTATCAATGCAACTTCTCTTGCATCTTCAATGCTTGCTTTGATAAATGCTTCCCGCTCAAGACTAAGTCAGTGAAAACTGTATCCATTTCCAAACCCTATATCACAAGCGAAATTAAGATAATGATAAAAGAAAAACACAAACTCCAAAGGAAATTTCCAAAAAGACCCACAACTTTGGGTGATGCTTACCGAAGTATCAGAAATAGAGTAACCCAAGCAGTTAGAAATGCCAGACGTAGTTATTATACAAATAAGCTCCAGTCAGCATTAGGTGACGGTAAGAAAACTTGGAATGTCTTAAATTCTATTCAGAACAGGAACACTCAGCATTCGGCCCCCCCACTCAGCTTTTAAGATAAATGATTCAGTTGTAATGGAACCTTCCCTCATTGCCAACCACTTCAATGAATATTTTATTAATGTTGGCAAACATCTTGCAGAGAGCATCCCTGATCACCGTGAGGAATTTAGACCCTACCTGCAAAACAGACAGCAAAATGAGCTGTTCTTATCCCCTGTCTCAGTAGATGAATTACTGGCCATCATAAAAATGTCCAAAGATGCAGCAGCAGGCGAAGACAATATACCAATGAGCATCATTAAGAAAGTAGCCTACTTATTACTACCTGTTCTACACATCTGTAACTCCTCCTTCACTAGTGGTGTCTTTCCTGATAAACTGAAAATTGCTAAAGTTCACTCAGCATATAAAAAATCTGGGGACAAAGGTCTCTTTAAGAATTACCTCCCCATATCAGTCCTCCCAGCCTTGAGTAAGATACTGGAGAAGCTAGCATGTAGTAGACTAAATTCCTTCTGCAATGCCAATAACATCTTTACAGACTCCCAGTTTGGATTTAGAGCTAGAAGGTCGACTAAGAGTGCTCTGCTATCCTTTACTAAAGACATCTTAAATTCCTTTGATGACAGTCAGTTCACAGTCGGTATATTCTTGGACCTCTCTAAAGCCTTCGATACTGTCGACCATACCATCCTCCTTTTAAAGCTTGAACATTACGGCATTAGGGGCCTATCCCACAATTGGTTTACCTCATATCTGTCCAACAGGATGCAGTATCTCTGCTATAATAATCACCAATCTGACTCCTCGCCAATCTTGTATGGCGTCCCCCAAGGTTCCATTCTCGGTCCAATACTGTTTTTGTTGCACATAAACGACATAGTCCACGCCAGCACACTCATAAAATACAATTTATTTGCAGATGATAGTAATCTCTATGCCAGCAACTCAGACCTCCATTCCTTGATGAGAACTATGAACACTGAATTGACTAAAGTCAGGACCTGGGTAATACGTAATAAACTGACCTTAAACCTTGAGAAAACCCACTACACGATCTTTCACAGAAGGAAAAACTTACCCCCAGACCTGGACCCCCTGTACCTTGGTAATATAGTCCTCAAACGCCAACAAAATACTAAATACCTCGGAGTTATTGTTGATGAGAAAATTAACTGGAGAAACCACATACAAGCCATTCACAGTAAAGTCAATAAACAGTGTGGTATCATGTATCACACTCGACAGTCACTCACTCTCACAGCAATGAAGGAAATCTATCATGATCTTGTTTACCAACACCTGATACACTGTCACACGCTATGGGGGGGGGGGGGAGCCTCTGGCTCTTCAAAAACGCAATCCCTGGTTTCTGCACAAAAGAGAGTTGTACGGACAATGACCTACTTGAAAAAAATCACACAAACGAAAAATTTGCTAAACTGAAAATGTTAAAATTCGAAGATATTAACACCTACTGCTGTGCCCTCTTTGTTTACAAATCTATCAATCACTTGCTTGACAATAATTATTACCAGTTCCGGAATAATCAGAGATGCAACTTAAGGCACCCAGAGCTACTAAGACCACCCTCCATGCGCTCCTCTCAGTCCCAGACCTCCATAAAATATCATGGTGTGAAGGTGTGGAACAACTTACCCCCACCCATCCGAGCAAAGACTACGCTCCCTTCCTTTAAATCATCTCTTAAAAAATATCTATTGTCTAAGTATTAATATTTCTTGTAATACCTACTATATTTACAGTATCTGCTTTTATTGTACCATCAAAACCTTTTATCGGAAATTATCATGTAAATAGATAAGAAATTACAATTGCAACAAACATATTTGCCAACTAGACATAGTCCTGAGAGCTCTGTCCTCTTGTTCAACCTTAATACTGTACAAACCAGGTTGTACTGCTTCCCCATTATACTTATGTTTTTCAGTTCCACTGTAATTTATGTATATGCTCATAATATAAATAAAAAATAATAGTAAAAAAAAATAATAAATAAAATAAATAAATATTGAAGTGATAACCGTGGTAACATTATGAGATGTTCTTATTACCACCATGCTATTGTACTATTCCAGATGATACTAAATGTTACATAATACTTCCTTGAGATAAATGTATAGTATATATCAGGTGCCTCAAAGAGAGCTCAGGTTCTCAACTGGCTCAGCCATGTTAATATTGTTATTATTTTCCACTCTGTATCTGTGTTTTTTCTGGCTGGAAGAAGAAGAAGAAGAAGAAGAAGAAGAAGAAGAAGAAGAAACTGTAAAGAAGCCGTGTTGACCTTGAGAGATGTGAGGCAGGAGAGAGAGGGAGGAGGAAGATGAGAGAGAATTTTTTGTTTAACAAATTTATTGGCAGAGCTTGTAGTACAGTTTGCCTATTCTGAGTAATTCAGTCAGGTCTTGACACTGAGGGTGGTATCACTTCTCACTGTCACGCAGGACAGAGGTTCATACACAAAGAAATACATCATATTCATTAACAACTATAAATGTATAGAGGTCAGATTCATATGGATAATGTCACTGTTCACTGCCATGCAGGACAGAGGTTCGTACACAAAGATTTGCATCATATTCATTGACAGTACATATACATATACGTAAACACACACACACACACATATACATACATATGCGTATATACATACACATATACATGTACACGTACATATACATGCACACACGCACACATACATACATATACGTCGGTCAGATTCATGTGGGTAATGTCACTTTTCACTGCCATACAGGACAGAGGTTCGTACACAAAGAATGCATCATATTCATTGACACTATATATAGGTCAGATTCATGTGGGTAATGCCACTGTTCACTGCCACGCAGGACAGAGGTTCGTACACAAAGAAGGAAATACATCACATTCACCAGCAGCATATATGGGTCAGTGGATCACATACATTGGAGTCACATTCTAGTTGAAGACTAATCAGTGTGGGCTAGCAAATTTGGGATAAACAGCAAGAATGTCCTCAAGCACACCTGATTCAATGAAGTAATTACATAGTTCAAGATACAGTAAGTCAGGTGGCCTGAAGTCTTTGACAGTGTCACATTCAATAATATAGTGTTCAAGTGTATGCTTTAAAGGTTTATCACAAAGTTTACATGCTCAGTGTTCCGGTATGGGTACAGCGTTACTAACTTGCCAGATGTGTCTGTATCCTAGCCTAATTCTGGCCACGACTACATCACATTGTCTGGTTCTGTCCTTATGCTGGCCATACCGGTACCTCTTGTTACAAAATTTGTCATATTTACTAATGCTACAACTGTCAGGTCTCTCTGCATTTCTCACTTCTTCTAGATCAGAGTTCATGATTCTGACTTGAATGTTTTTAATTACGGCATTGGACAGACCAAGGTCGCGGTCAACATTTTCTTTCTTACATGCCTCATTGGCCAGTCTATCAGCACGGTCATGATACCTAATTCCAACATGGGACGGAATCCACACAAATTCGATACGAAAGTTGTTCTCATTGGCAGTTATCACATTCCTTTTAATATCACATGCAACTTTAGACATAGAACCTGACGGGCTGTTCATTGATTTCAAAGCACTTTGAGAGTCACAGAATATCACCCCACCTCCATTTTCTTTGAGGTAGTCTGTGGCTAAGTAGATTCCAGTTAGTTCAGTTTGTGTTGTGCTGGCCCAGTTGTTCAGCCTTTGCTTGTTTGACACTATCATCTCTTTTTCTTTATATATTACAATTGCACAGCCTGTTCTACCTGTGTTTGTCTGCACAGAACCATCAGTAAAAGCATAACATTCACTTGATTTAATACTCTCTATGTGTCTGTTAATAGTTTCTAGTGTGACACATCTCACCACATCGGTGTTTAACATTTGCTTACTACCAACAGGAGTGTAATTAATAGGAACTGATATGTCCAGCCAAGGAGGAATGGCATTAATAGGTTCGTCTGGGGTGATTGGGACATTCAGTTTCAGGAGATCTGCAACACTTTTATGAAGCCACGCCCCAAAGAGAGTCTTTTGTGAAAGGTTGGCGAGATGGTCGGGATTACTTAGATAGAACATCAACTCAGTTTGAGTTGTAGTTTGAGAACTATTGTTCTTCAAAACTTTGACACAAAACATGGTATTAAGTAGGGCTATCCTCTCAGATAGGGAGGGCAGTCCGAGCTCTTTCCTCATATTTACAATTCTGGTTGATTTTGGGCAACCTAGGATGATGCGCATGGCTTCATTTTGCACTACCTCAAGGCTGTTGAGTTGTTTAGGCGGAATAGTCACAAGATGGAGAGCATGATAGTCAACTACAGAACGAATGAAGTGAAGATAAAAAGTACGAGCATAGGTGATGTTAATTCCATAGCCCTTGCCAACAAGGGTTCTGAGGGGTTTAATGCGCTGCATTAGTTTGTCACGAAGGTTGCTGACAAAGTTTGCATCATTCACACAAATTCCAAGATATTTATAGGAGCTACATAGTTCCAAGGGCATGCTGTTAATGTTATAGTCAAGAGGCAGAGGGTGAGCAGGACGAGGATTGAGGACCCTCGTCTTGTCAACAGATATTATGAGACCGCATTCAACAGTTCTCCGAGCAAATACATCCAGCAAGGCTTGGAGCCTGAGTTTGGTTTGTGTCATAATGCAGATATCATCAGCATAGCATATTACGGCTTCGTTTGGTTGAACTGGAATGTCAGCAATAAGCTTGTGCATCAGTATATTAAAGAGCATAGGACTTAACACTCCTCCCTGAGGCGTGCCCAGCTCAAATGATCTCATTCTGGTACTTTTAACTCCCCTAAACAGAACACTGGCATACCTGTTGGACAGATAACCCTTTATCCATGTCAGGAGGTGTTACCTTGTATGCCAAAATTAGCTAGTTGCTCAAGTATAATGTCTCTATTAGCTACATCAAAGGCTGATTTACGGTCTATGAAGGCTGTTTGTGTCTTATCTTTTGAGTGAACAAGATATTCTGCAAAGCATGTCTGTGTGCTACGCCCGGGCATGAACCCGTACAGATTAGGGGCGAGTTTGTCTTTGACTTGAAACATGAGACGGTTTAGAACAACTCTTTCAAGGACTTTACACATACAGGATGTAAGTGAAATTGGCCTGAAGTTTGGAGAATTAGCTTTAGGGATTGGAACTATGTTTCCATGAGTCCATGTCTTAGGCAGAATACCCTGTGTGAGGCTCATTTGATACAGGTCAAGCAGTGGATGGTTAGGGATCTCATTCAACAATCTCAGGGTGTTATAGGTTATGCCATCCTCACCAGGGGAGGATGACTCACCTTTCATTAGTGCTGTTGTTAGTTCGTGGTGCGTTATAGGAAACTGGTCGGTAAGGTCTGGTGAGGAACAGGCTATTTCAATATTGAAACCCCTATTAATGTGTGAGGTGTTAAGATATTGTTGTATGTCAGGAGGCAGGGAAGTGATTCGTGACACACTAGACCATTGGTCTAATAGCATGTCAGCATATTCTGCAGGGCTGTGATGAAGCTGGACTGGGGTGGGTGACTTGGTAATGGCTCTAATTTTCTTCCACATTTCTGCTAGAGTGGTTGTTCTATTAATCCCCTGTAAGAATTGTTCCCAATAGGTGTTTCTCACCTGACCTTTGAGTTCACGAAATTCTCTGTTAGCTTTGAGGAATGCCAAAAGGTTATCACAAGTTTTATTTTGCTTATAAGTGTTGGCAAGCTGTTTTACATTCTCTCCTTCTTTGGTGAGGATGGGGTCATGTGTCCACAGAGGTGGTTTAGTGCTGCCCCCCTTCCTCCTTGACTTAACCCAGGTGGTATAATATGTGGTAATGACATTTACAAGATCACAGCAAAATTCATCCACTGACCCAGGTGTATATCCAGCATACCATAATCATAATATCACTGTATACGACACAGACAAAGTGACACATCTGATGGGGGTCAGACTTGATTATGTGATTGGGTATAACCTAGTAGACAGTAATGTCAAGGCTAAGGTCATCTCAGACCACCTAGTCAGTGATCATTATGCAATACTTACTGAATACACTGTTGCTGATGTCAAGTGTGAACCCCATCCTAAGCTCAGAATTAACATCCCAGATAATCTTAAACTGCACTTCAAGGCCTACATCCACAGATGATGAGAGAGAAGAGTGAGTGGGAGAGATGACACAGACTGAGGGAGAGATAAAAAACAAAGGAAGAGGTAATGCAAAAGAGTCATCAAAAGAGATGGTAATAAGAGACAAAGAGAGAGAGAAAGAAGAGATAAAGACAAAATAAATTATACTGAAGAGACAGAAGATAAATAATAAAGAGACAGAGATAAATAAATAAAGTTAAAAAGAAGAGATAGTAAGAGTAAGAAGAGATAAAGAGAAGAGAGAGAGAGTCGATTCGTCCTCACCTTGACCATCCCATCTCACCAAACAACTTTTTCACCCCCCCCCCCCTTATATACTCAGGTATGTTGCCCATAAAGGTGGAATATACCCCCGGGGAGGATGTTAATAATGTATGCTTGGGTATGCTCTTGGATGAGAATAAGACAGTACGCGTGGTATGATCAGGTATGCTGCCCAAGATCCTGTGGTATAATTTCAGATGTTGATAGTGTTTCTTGGGGGTATGCTGGAGTATACTATTAATTATATATTACGTTATAGTGTTGTTGTTGTTTTTGTAATTTATTAAACATTTTTGCTTGTATTCCACATAAGGGTAGACTTCTATTATTATTATTATTATTATTATTATTATTATTATTATTATTATTGAGAGAGAGAGAGAGAGAGAGAGAGAGAGAGAGAGAGAGAGAGAGAGAGAGAGAGAGAGAGAGAGAGAGAGAGAGAGAGAGAGAGAGAGAGAGAGAGAGAGCCAACAGGTATCTGGGCGTGGTGGTCACAAAGACACCATGACAGGTAAGGTCAAGGTCATGGCTAACCAGAGTCTGCCTCCCACCCTTCTCCCTTACCCTCGTACCTCACTCTCTTACCACTTCCCCCCTACCTCACTCACTCTCCTTTTTTTTTCTTTTTTTTTTGTGTGTAGAGAAATGAGGGGTGAAAGAAGATCAGAGGTGGGGGGAAGGAAGTTATAGTTCGGAAAGTTAAGAAATTTAGGTGGAGGTAGGAGAGGGCGGGCTGACCGCCTAGCTAAGCTAATGGTGTGTTAGGGTTGTGTCATGGGTTAGTTATTGTCTGTCGGTACAGGCACGAGACATCCTACCCTGTCCCATATATGGGTGTTTTGAGGGCCTTATTTCATATTCCGCCAACCCTACTGGCGGATGCTGGTCTAGGGAGGTTGTCTATTGCCTGGCCGTATAGATCGGGGGTGCTAATGGACCTTTTGAGATTTGGTAACTTTTTGGGAACCATGTATGGTTGTTGTCGTTATCTGGTGGGAGTCTTTGAAGGAGTTCTTGCTCTGATCGTTCTATCTTTTGCCAGACTCTGTTGGCCAGGGTGTGCAGCTGCTGGTTGATGGGTTTTATTCTCAGGTCTCTATGTATCTCGGCTGTGGTTCTGGTGAAGGAGTATCTTTCGCCTGTGACGAATCTTAGGGCTTCACTCCTTCTAGCCTCACTCTCCTACCATTCCCCTATACCCACCCTCCCTACCCTCACATCCGGTTAATAACAACGGTAAAAAAAATTATTGACAAAGCTTGGAGTACAGTTTGCCTATTCTGAGTAATTCAGTCAGGTATTAACACTGAGGGTGGTAAAACTTCTCACTGCCACGCAGGACAGAAGTTCATATACAAGAAAATACATCATATTCATTAACAGTATATATAGGTCAGAGTCATGTGGGTGATGTCACTGTTCACTGCCACTCAGGACAGTGGTTCAAATACATTGTATGTCATATTCTAATCGAAGACTAATCAGTGTGAGTTAACAGCAAATTTTGGATAAACAGCAAGAATGTCCTCAAGCACCCCTGACTCACATCCGACCCGTACCCTTCTTCCACCCTCACATCCTACCCCTACCCCACCCTCCGACTCCCCACCCCATAACAGGACTCGGACAAAACCTAACCACCTTACTCTGTCCTCTTGACAAAATGTCCTAAAAGTATGGCTCAGAATCACAATTTCTGCGTCAGTTAAGTGGCTGGGATCACCTGATAATTAGCCACATTAATGCTACCTGGGTGATTGTGGTAGGTAAGGTTAGGTTAGGATAGCGTTAGGTTAGGTTTGGTTAGGTTAGGTTAGGTCATGTTTGCTTATGTTAGGTTAGGTTAGGTTCGGGTTGGGTTTGGTTAGGATAGTTTAAGTTTGAGTTGGATTACATTGGGTTAGTTTGCGTAATTTCGGTTGGATTACCATTAGGGTGGTTAATCTTCTGGTGAAATGAACTTGATGTTTGTAATCTTCAGGTGATTCAAAAATACCTGACACATTAACCAACACTAATTAGCCGCTTCCTGCAAGTTTAGGAAGCTGTAATTTTTAATGTTTTGTGGTAGATTAAACACCTGATACAAACATGTTATCTTAACACATACACACACGCACACACACGGATACAAGCGCGCGCACACACACACAGTGGTAATATAAACATTGCAGGCGCCAAAGATCCTCAGCAATTCGGCTACATGAAAACTCCTTCTACCTCTCACTGTCTAATCAGCTTTCTCGATTACATAATATACAGCATTGCAACCTAGAAAAACGTGGTTGTCGCCTTCATAGACTTCGCCAAAGTATTTGACTTGGCCAATCCTAACTTAACCATCCTAACACTAACATAACCTATCCATATCAGATCTAAACCAACCAAACATAACATAACATAACATAACAAACAAACTTAAAATAACCCAACACAACCTAACCTAACCCGACTTGACTTAACCTAGCCAAACTTAAAATAACCAAATCCAACCTAACCTAACCTAACCATACCCGACCTAGGTGACATTTAGGTGTTTAATCAACAGGTGAGGAAGAGTGGTGAGCTAATCTTCAGGTAACACACTTCACTCTTTTACGAGACAAGAGGACAAACAGGGAGGGAGGGGAGGGGGGGGACCTGACTCCCCTGACGCTACACAACCAAAACAAACATGACTTATATTGAACCCGCTGACGCATCACCTTACTTGAACATGGCGTCACATACACCTCATATACTGAAATAGGATGTGTGTGTGTATGTGTGTGTGTGTGTGTGTGTGTGTGTGTGTTACAGTAGTTCGGTGTCTTGTTTGTTTTTGTTTTACGGGGATTAGCCCACCAGGGCACAGGTCACTGACTCACATCAGGGCCTGGGGGGAGAAAATATAATAATAATAATAATAATAATAATAATAATAATAATAATAATAATAATAATAATAATATACAAAATTGAAAAAAAATAAAGCAAGAGTAAGAAACGATAAAAGAAACAAAAAACCCTGCAATTGTGTGTAAATGAGGTTGGATGCTTATATGAGCAACAGGGTTTGGGTGTAAACGGGACTGCCCAGTATGGGCCAATAGGCCCGCTGCAGTTTCCTCCATTCTTATGTTCTTATAAGCAACCTGGGACTTGGTCACAATTTTCGTGATGCCATATGGCGGCAGGGTCTACCATTAGACAACACATTATGCTTCCAATATCTTCCCCCCCCCCACCCCTCCCCCCGAAAAAATAACTTGATTAAACACTCTAATGCTCTACCTAAGGGGGCAGGGTTATAGGTTCGGTTAGGTTAGCATAAGGGTGTTCAGTCACCAGGTGAAATAAACTGGGGGGGGGGGAGGGGATAATCTTAAGGTGATCTGTTTACAAGTACGGTCAAGTTATCTCTATACTCGTACATCACTCATTAAGGCACGTCCATGGTGGTATATGTTCATAACCGAGTGAGACAGGTGTTGTGAAAGGCGGTCACACAGCTTCTCTCCACCTAGCTGACAAACTGAACGTTTAATAAACAATATCAACCCTTGGATGCGGAGATTCGAACCCGGGTCACCAAGGTTTGATAGTCACGCAGCTACCTACACATTGATTTACTTCACTCATACAACATATGAAGGTATTTCCTTGCCCCGTGGTCAATAGTCCTCGACCAGGTTAGGTTAGGTTAGGTTAGGTTGGGTTGGGTTGGGTTGGGTTGGGCTGGGCTGGGCTGGGGGCCATGGTGGGCTATAATGAGGCCCCACTGATGCTCACTGGTGGACTTAAGAGTATAAGGTAGAGAATGTGTTCATGTTTTAAGGCAATACTGACTCTCCATCATGCAGCTATCTTAACCTCTCAAAAATATTATACTTGTATGAACCGAGATCCTAAAAACTCGGCTTAAGCTCAGGCACATAAATAAATGATGATCACCCCAAAACCAGCCCTAAAATGTTCACCTGAAGATTGACCCCCCAGGTTATCCTCCCTGAAATTTAACCCGACACAAAAGAATACACAACGGTGTTATCAAAGTACTATGGCTAAATATATACAGATTAGGTTGAACCGCTGACTGTATCCAGTAATAGGAAAGAGTAAAAAAAGAAAAAGGTTTAGGTTGATCCCATAAGCATGACTGCCCGTTAGGGACAGTGTGGATACGCACACTGTATACCAGGTCTTCGGTACACAAGGAGGCAGCATGGCCGGCACTGCAGTCAACCACCTTCACTTCCCCAAGTTGTAAACTCACAGACCCATTTACAGCTGGGTGAACTGGGAGCGCTCGTTTAAATTAACGACCCCTGGAACAGGAGGCGAGCGCTGTATCCACTCGACAGCCACGCACCAGGAAGAGGAGGGGCAGCATATATTACCTCGAGGCTCGACTATTTCCATGTAGACAGTTTCTGGTTTGGTGTTTGTGTCGACGATACAAAGGATGTTCTTAGGGATGTGTGGTGTTTCCTGGAGGGGAATCTTCAAGTAAGAGTGAACCTAAGAAGTCACCTGAAGATTGTCCCCCCCCCCCCTTCAGCAAATCCCACCTGAATTTTAACCAATCCGAAGATGACCGGGGTTAACACACGCACACACACACACACACACACACAGATGAGCTTGTTTATAACATCACGGCACATGTTTTCATTAGCAGGAAAACTTAATTAAGAGAAACCCGATGCTAAATATAACACATGTTTTCTTAAGCTTCCCACACTACTTACCAAGGCGGAAAATACATCCCCCCCCCCTCTCATGACAACGACTCCTTTGGAAAAGCTCAAATAGTGGAGTTTCCTGCTAAGAGCCATGTCCTTATAGACCTCAGCAGTATCGTAATTGGTCCCATTCGTAATAGGGCCCAGTCGTTATAGGCCCCAGTCGTAATAGGCCCCACTCGTAATAGGCCCCACTCGTAATAGGCCCCACTCGTAATAGGCCCCACTCGTAATAGGCCCCACAAGTAATAGGCCCCACTCGTAACAGGCCCCACAAGTAATAGGCCCCACTCGTAATAGGCCCCACAAGTAATAGGCCCCACAAGTAATAGGCCCCACTCGCAACAGGCCCCACAAGTAATAGGCCCCACTCGCAACAGGCCCCACAAGTAATAGGCCCCACTCGTAATAGGCCCCACTCGTAATAGGCCCCTCAAGTCATAGGCCCCACAAGTCATAGGCCCCACAAGTCATAGGCCCCACAAGTCATAGGCCCCACAAGTCATAGGCCCTAGTCCCACCTTATCATCAGGATTTTTCATTTCTTTTTTTTTATTATTTATTGAATATTTCTGATATTTATCGAAATTTCAGATAAATCCCTTTCAATATACATGCTGAACTATATATCTACACTGACTATATACAGTACATGCTGAACTATATATCTACACTGACTATATACAGTACATGCTGAACTATATATCTACATGGACTATATACAGTACATGCTGAACTATATATCTACACTGACTATATACAGTACATGCTGAACTATATATCTACACTGACTATATACAGTACATGCTGAACTATATAGCTACATGGACTATATACAGTACATGCTGAACTATATATCTACATGGACTATATACAGTACATGCTGAACTATATATCTACACTGACTATATACAGTACATGCTGAACTATATATCTACATTGACTATATACAGTACATGCTGAACTATATATCTACATGGACTATATACAGTACATGCTGAACTATATATCTACAATGACTATATACAGTACATGCTGAACTATATATCTACATGGAAATATACAGTACATGCTGAACTATATATCTACATGGACTATATACAGTACATGCTGAACTATATATCTACATGGACTATATACAGTACATGCTGAACTATATACCTACATGGACTATATACAGTACATGCTGAACTATATATCTACATTGACTATATACAGTACATGCTGAACTATATATCTACATTGACTATATACAGTACATGCTGAACTACATATCTACAAGGACTATATACAGTACATGCTGAACTATATATCTACACTGACTATATACAGTACATGCTGAACTATATATCTACACTGACTATATACAGTACATGCTGAACTATATATCTACATTGACTATATACAGTACATGCTGAACTATATATCTACATGGACTATATACAGTACATGCTGAACTATATATCTACATTGACTATATACAGTACATGCTGAATAATATATCTACATTGACTATATACAGTACATGCTGAACTATATATCTACATTGACTATATACAGTACATGCTGAATAATATATCTACATTGACTATATACAGTACATGCTGAACTATATATCTACATGGACTATATACAGTACATGCTGAACTATATATCTACATGGACTATATACAGTACATGCTGAACTATATATCTACATTGACTATATACAGTACATGCTGAACTATATATCTACATGGACTATATACGGTACATGCTGAACTATATATCTACATGGACTATATACAGTACATGCTGAACTATATATCTACATGGACTATATACAGTACATGCTGAACTATATATCTACATTGACTATATACAGTACATGCTGAATAATATATCTACATTGACTATATACAGTACATGCTGAACTATATATCTACATGGACTATATACAGTACATGCTGAACTATATATCTAAATGGACTATATACAGTACATGCTGAACTATATATCTACATTGACTATATACAGTACATGCTGAACTATATATCTACATGGACTATATACAGTACATGCTGAACTATATATCTACATGGACTATATACAGTACATGCTGAACTATATATCTACATGGACTATATACAGTACATGCTGAACTATATATCTACATTGACTATATACAGTACATGCTGAACTATATATCTACACTGACTATATACAGTACATGCTGAACTTTATATCTATATTGACTATATACAGTACATGCTGAACTATATATCTACATGGACTATATACAGTACATGCTGAACTATATATCTACATTGACTATATACAGTACATGCTGAACTATATATCTACATTGACTATATACAGTACATGCTGAACTATATATCTACACTGACTATATACAGTACATGCTGAACTATATATCTACATGGACTATATACAGTACATGCTGAACTATATATCTACATGGACTATATACAGTACATGCTGAACTATATATCTACATTGACTATATACAGTACATGCTGAACTATATATCTACATTGACTATATACAGTACATGCTGAACTATATATCTACATTGACTATATACAGTACATGCTGAACTATATATCTACACTGACTATATACAGTACATGCTGAACTATATATCTACATTGACTATATACAGTACATGCTGAACTATATATCTACATGGACTATATACAGTACATGCTGAACTATATATCTACATGGACTATATACAGTACATGCTGAACTATATATCTACATGGACTATATACAGTACATGCTGAACTATATATCTACACTGACTATATACAGTACATGCTGAACTATATATCTACATTGACTATATACAGTACATGCTGAACTATATATCTACATTGACTATATACAGTACATGCTGAACTATATATCTACACTGACTATATACAGTACATGCTGAACTATATATCTACATGGACTATATACAGTACATGCTGAACTATATATCTACATTGACTATATACAGTACATGCTGAACTATATATCTACATTGACTATATACAGTACATGCTGAACTATATATCTACATTGACTATATACAGTACATGCTGAACTATATATCTACATTGACTATATACAGTACATGCTGAACTATATATCTACATTGACTATATACAGTACATGCTGAACTATATATCTACATGGACTATATACAGTACATGCTGAACTATATACCTACATGGACTATATACAGTACATGCTGAACTATATATCTACAATGACTATATACAGTACATGCTGAACTATATATCTACATGGACTATATACAGTACATGCTGAACTATATATCTACAATGACTATATACAGTACATGCTGAACTATATATCTACATTGACGATTTTACTGAATCTATCCTTGGCCTTGAGATACATAAAAGCTATATATAAGAACTCCATTGTTTCCTCCCTGGTACGGCTGGCATTCAGGTCTTCCCGTGTCTCAAACTATCTCCCCGCCCCCGCCCCCTCTTCTCCCTCCATCCCTCCCCTCTCTCTCCTCTCGTGATCAATACCCTCTCCACCGTGATCTCTATTCACTCCAGCTATCAATCAGTCAATCACCACTGTAAACGACCCACCATGGAGAGCCCCTCTGACACTGATCAAAAGCCTAACCTAACCCCCCTTTCTAATCACTATGTGGTGTATTTAATCGGCCTCTACTGTACAGCAATGAGAATGTGTCATCTGTTAATCCAGTTTCATGTTAGGGTTCACTTCTCCTTAATTTATCTCCCTGTGCTACCACCGGGTCACCTCCACCAACTGTGAGAGAGACACACTAGCGTATATTACACTCCGTCGTCCGGCTAATGATCTGGAAAACATGAGGAGCACCATAAGATGAACTCCCCCTCAGTAAATTTCACCTGAAAATTAAACACCCCTAACGCTACCTGCAGGAGTTAGGTTAGGTTAAGGTGGATTGAACCAGGTTAGGTTAGATTAGATAAGTTGCAAAAGGATAAATTATGTTCGGTAATTCGGTTAAGTTAGGTGAGGTTGGGTTAGGCTGGGTAAGGTTAGGTTGCATTAGGTTGGGTCAGGTAAGGTTGGGTTAAGCAGGGTTAGTATGGTCAGGTTAGATGGTAGGTAGTAGGCAGGTACCAAACAGGGAGGTACTACCGCCTGGGAAGATATTGGAAGCATAATGTGCTGTCTAATGGTAGACCCTGCTGCCATATGGCATCACGAAAATTGTGACCAAGTCCCAGGTTGCTGATCTGTCTTTCTGCCTCATTTACACACAATTGCAGGGTCTCAATTGTTTCTCTTACTATTGACAACACAACAAATATAACCGTACTCATTCTTGATCCGTTCTATTCTTTTATTCTCCTATGATATCAGTTGACAATAATATTGAAGTTGGGCGTTCTGGGATGCGTCCCACTGGGGCCTCAAGTGACGCCACCGCAGTTGCTGGAGGATCGGCCTTTTTCACACTTCATTTTTCCAACATTCGCGGCCTGAGATCCAATTTTCCTACTGTGGAGCACCATCTATTAACCTCTTACTACTCTCCGAACTTCAACTGACCAAAGCAGCTTCACCCAAACCTTTTCAAGTCTCCAACTACAACCTTTATACCTCCTTCCGTTCTAAGGGAGGTGTATGCGCCTACTGCAATACACGTACACCTATAGATCGACTCACGGATCTTGAATCTCCCCTTTATGGTGTCATCTGGCACAAAATATCTCTACCAACTATGACTATTTTTCTTTGTTTCCTATACTGTTCTCCCAACTCTACCAACTATTTGGAACTCTTTGACCATCTCACTTCCTGCCATAAGTCGTTGCTATCCACACACCTCAACACCGAGATCCTCTACCTAGGGGATTTCAATGTACATCACAGAGAGTGGCTTGGCTCTGCAAGGGATGACCTAGGTGGAGCTGAGGCACTCTCTTTTTCCTTACTTAATGATCTGGAAAAAATAATCAAATACACGCGATCCTGATCGACACGATCAACTTGCTAACATTCTTGATCTTTGTTTTACCTCTAATCCCTCACACTATTCATACTAAATTTTTGCCCCCTTAGGGTCTTCTGATCACAATTTTATTTCAATTATATCAAACTGGGCACGACTACCTCCCCCACCCCCCTCTAAACGCCAACTCTGGCACTATCGGAGGGCAAACTGGCAATCCTTGCGATAATTCTTCTCCGACTTTCCTTGGGATGAATGTTGGTTTTCCACTCGGGACGCCTCGGTATGTGCTGACAGTGTTGCTGGGGTTATACAGGGTGGTATGAGTGCATTTATCCCATCTTCTACCAAAACTTTTACTTGACAATCATGGCTTGATCGCTCCTGCGCTCTTGCATGCAGGGAGAGAGAGATATGACGTATCAAGTTATGAAACTATCTCCTCCTATTACCCACACCTCTTTCATTACTTCTCGGAATCATTGTAAGGTTATTCTTCGTAGGGCCAAGCGGAATTTTATAAATAGAAAGACCACTGTTCTGACTAACTCTTCTTCTAGTAAATCCTTCTGGTCCTTAACCAAAAACATCCGTAATAACGTCTGCACTCCCTCTTTTCCTCCTCTCTCCCGACCTGATAACTCTATAGCCAATCTTTTTGGCACCTTATTATCCTCTAACTCCACCTTAGACGATTCCAACTCTATCCCGCCTACTGAACCTATGCACTTTCCTATAATCTCCACTCGCAGGGTCGCTGGTGTGTTATCCAGGTTGGATGAGAGTAAGGCGCATGGATCGGACGGAATACCCCCTCGTTTTCTGAGGGAGTGTGCTGAAGTTCTGGCCCCTGTACATGCTCGCCTCTTTCGCCTCTGCCTCAAAACCCAAACATTCCCTTATTATTAGAAGCATGCCTTGGTTCATCCCATCCCGAAGAAGGGTGACCATTCTAATCCCTCAAATTGTCGCCCCATTGCCCTAACTACATCACTTTCTAAGATTTTCGAGACTATCTTGAACTTTCATTTTCTCCGTCACCTTAAACGCTATTCTCTTTTGTCGGATCACCAGTATGGCTTTCGCCAGGTGAGATCTACTGGTGATCTGCTCTCCTACTGCACCCATCTTTGGTCATCCTCTCTTAGGGATTATGGGGAAACTTTCGACGTGGCCCTCGACATCTCCAAAGCATTTGACAAGGTATGGCACAAGTCTTTGCTTTCTACACTTCCCTCTCATGGTTTCTCTCCCCCACTTTGTTCTCTAATTTCTAGCTTCCTTGAGAACCGATCCATGGCAGTTGTTGTCGAGGGATCGATCTCTCGCTCTTTCTCTACCAATAGTGGCGTCCCACAGGGTTCTGTTCTTTCACCTACTCTCTTCCTTTTTTCTATCAATGATTTACTTCACACTACGACTATTTCTATCTATTCTTACGCTGATGATTTTACTCTTTACTCTTCTTCACATTTTCCCCTTCCTCCCAACTCTCAAACTAGATCTGTTTCCAGAGCTGATATCATTACATCTATCAATGCGGATCTGTGCAGCATCTCCAAATGGGGAGGTAGAAACTTGGTTAAATTCAATAGTAATAAAACTCAGTATTTACCAATTACACTTTCCTAATTAGATGATCTCCCACCAATCACATTTCAGGATGCTATCATTCTGCCAGATTCTAAAATAGATATGCTAGGCCTCACCATATCCTCTAATATGTCATGGAAGCCACACATCCACAACATAGCTAAAGCTGCCTCCCGAAAGCTGGGAATGCTGTACAGATGCCGTAGCTACTTCACTCCTGAGCAGTTGCTTCAAGTTTATTAGGGATTCATTCGTCCTAACTTGGAGTACTGCTCTCATAATTGGGGTGGCTCTTCTTCTGTCGAACTGTTAGTTAAGGTGGAATCAAAGGCATTTCGTCTTATTAACTCTCCTCCTTTAGTTGATAATCTTTCTTCCCTTTCTCTTCTCTGCATGTTGCTTCACTCTCTCTCTTTTACAGGTACTTTAACGGGCAATGTTCGGTGGATTTGGCATCTTGTGTACCGCCGGCAAGGCCGTGGGCTCGTAACACACGTCTTGCCCGCGGTGCCCACCGTTTCTCTGTGGATGTCGGTCACACTAGAATAACCCGTTACTGTACCTCCTTCTTTCCTCACACAGCCAAACTGTGGAATGCTCTGCCTTCTTCTGTAATTCCATACTCATACAATCTGTCTCACTTCAAAAAACTGGTTTCTGTCATCTTCGTGGTTTAGATTCATAGTCTTTTTCTTTTCTAATTTTAATTTCTTTTCACCCTTATTTTCTCGCCCCCTAGGGCCCGCTGTGGGTCGATGACCTGTGCCCGGGTGGGCTATTCCCTTAAAAAAAAAAAAAAATAAGAAAAAAAAATTGGGTCAAGTTAAGTCAGGTTAGGTTGGGTTGGGTTAGGCTGGGTTAGGATGAGTCAAGTTAGGTTGGGTTAGGCTGGGTTAGGATGAGTCAAGTTAAGTTGGGTTAGGCTGGGTTAGGATGAGTCATGTTAGCTTGGGTTAGGCTGGGTTAGGATGAGTCAAGTTAGGTTGGGTTAGGCTGGGTTAGGATGAGTCATGTTAGCTTGGGTTAGGCTGGGTTAGGATGAGTCAAGTTAGGTTGGGTTAGGCTGGGTTATGCCGAGTCATGTTAGCTTGGGTTAGGCTGGGTTAGGATGAGTCAGGTTAGGTTGGGGTAGGCTGGGTTAGGATGAGTCATGTTAGCTTGGATTAGGCTGGGTTAGGATGAGTTATGTTAGCTTGGGTTAGGCTGGGTTAGGATGAGTCAGGCTAGGTTAAGATGAGTTAGGTTAGGTTGGGTTAGGATGAGTCAGGCTAGGTTGGGTTAGGTTAGCGTGGTTGATCTTCATGTGAATTGGCTAGAGGGGGCAGGGAAGGGTGAAGAGCTAATTTTCAGATAATCCCAAACTGCTTATGTGTGTGTCGTATGTACGCCTCTCAGTCCTGTCACTACGCCCGAAAGGAAGGAAGGAAGGAAGGAAGGAGAGAGAGAGAGAGAGAGAGAGAGAGAGAGAGAGAGAGAGAGAGAGAGAGAGAGAGAGAGAGAGAGAGACTCGAGTTCTTGAAGGAGTGGGTGTCCATCAAGTGCACAAATTATGTTCACTTGGCGGCGCCAAGGGGTGGCTTGGGGGGGGGGGGGGGCTGCAGCTTCCCCATAATCTCCATCAGCCCCCCAAAGCCACCCTTAATAACAGTAAGGCGCTTTTTCGGAATAGCCTTCCCCAAAAATTCATCATACCTTGTGATTCCACCAAGAACAGAATTCTTCCACCACTAGCAGCAAACACAAATCAAAAGGTTGTGGCTGGCTGTATGTTTTAGAACAAAAATTATCGTCTGGGAAATTATTCAACGTCTGGGCAGCTCCATACCGTACGCAAGTTTTTATATTAATTCCTGCACAATTAAAATCCACGACTATCACGGTAAGATCTCTGCGGGCCCTACAGTATACAGTCTCATTGATATGTCATTCGTAATCAGTCTTACAAAGATGAAAACTTTACTGCAAATCACTAAGTTACCGTCTGACCACCTTCAGTCCCCTCACCTCCAGCTGGCTTCTGCTGTGGATCTTGTTAAGTCAGTCCTGTCTGACCTCCAGGAAAAATGCTGTGAGAATTCATGGAAGGGTATCTGGCAAGATGCAGTTCATTTGTGTGAAGCAGCTGGTATTGATGTTCAACAAGAAAAAGTGCGACAACTATCTCAGCCACACCATTTACAGGAGTTTGTTATTGATTCTCAACTTGGATATCGTCAGAAAATTACTACTACTCGTGAATTTTGAACACATGCTCACTTTCCTGTCATAGACAAGTTAGTCAACGAATTAAACAGACGATTTTCAAAAGACTCATGTAGCACACTAAAGGGTTAAACAGCACTGAACCCTCAAGATGCTTCATTTCTAGAGAAATCTTGTATTCTGGAGATGGTATTTCACAATGGTATCAAAGAGGAAAACTTAAGTGTTGAGCTTCATCAAGTACGACGTCTTCTTGGGAGAAAAAAACAAGTGTCACACTATCACTTCTCCACTTGATTTTGCTACTTTGCTCAAACCATACCGTAATGTTTTCATAGATCTGTATAAGCTGGTGTGCATCAGTGTGAAATTGCCAGTTAATTCTGCAGCATGTGAATGCAGTTTTTCCTACCTGCGACTGACAAAAACTTACTTGAGGAACAGCAGTAGTGATAGCAGAACAAGTAATATTGCAGTTATATCTATAAATTCGAAAAGAGCCAAGAGTCTGAATGTTGAAGATATCATTGATGCTTTTGCTTCCAACCACAACAGCAGAAGAATCACACTGCTCTAACGTTTGTTTCCAGTTACCCTGAGCCTTTCATCTGAGAGTAGAATGAATATATTATGTTCATGCTGCATATAAGTTATTTAAAATTTCTGCCATTTTTTATTCAAATAACTTTCTTCTTCTTCAACATTTTGATGGCTTTCATATTAATATAATTTCATTATGTAATTATTGTTCATATTCTTTTGTATATACAATTGCATGGTTTCTCAATCTTATGTATTGTGTGAATAAATGCATATTCAGAAAACTGCTATTTTTATTGATATGTAATATACATTCTAAGAAAAAATAGTGTGCTTGCTCTGCTAACGCAGCTTAAAGACAAGTCCCATAGCCTCCTCTTCCAACCAGATTACTACCCCTAAGCCCCTCCTATATAGAAATTCTGGCAGGATGCTGCTCCACCGTGGACCAGCATCCTGTCAAGGTGGTGGAGTAACCCACTAGCTGCTGAGTGATGGTGGAACAACCCTTGGGTGGACCAGCATCCTGCCAGGGTGGTGGAGTAACCCACTAGCTGCTGAATGATGGTGGAACAACCCTTGGGTGGACCAGCATCCTGCCAGGGTGGTGGAGTAACCCACTAGCTGCTGAATGATGGTGGAACAACCCTTGGGTGGACCAGCATCCTGCCAGGGTGGTGGAGTAACCCACTAGCTGCTGAATGATGGTGGAACAACCCTTGGGTGGACCAGCATGCTGCCAGGGTGGTGGAGTAACCCACTAGCTGCTGAGTGATGGTGGAACAACCCTTGGGTGGACCAGCATGCTGCCAGGGTGGTGGAGTAACCCACTAGCTGCTGAATGATGGTGGAACAACCCTTGGGTGGACCAGCATCCTGCCAAGGTGGTGGAGTAACCCACTAGCTGCTGAATGACGGTGGAACAACCTTTGGGTGGACCAGCATCCTGCCAGGGTGGTGGAGTAACCCACTAGCTGCTGAATGATGGCGGAACAACCCTTGGGTGGACCAGCATCCTGCCAGGGTGGTGGAGTAACCCACTAGCTGCTGAATGATGGCGGAACAACCCTTGGGTGGACCAGCATCCTGCCAGGGTGGTGGAGTAACCCACTAGCTGCTGAATGATGGCGGAACAACCCTTGGGTGGACCAGCATCCTGCCAGGGTGGTGGAGTAACCCACTAGCTGCTGAATGATGGCGGAACAACCCTTGGGTGGACCAGCATGCTGCCAGGGTGGTGGAGTAACCCACTAGCTGCTGAATGATGGTGGAACAACCCTTGGGTGGACCAGCATCCTGCCAAGGTGGTGGAGTAACCCACTAGCTGCTGAATGACGGTGGAACAACCTTTGGGTGGACCAGCATCCTGCCAGGGTGGTGGAGTAACCCACTAGCTGCTGAATGATGGCGGAACAACCCTTGGGTGGACCAGCATCCTGCCAGGGTGGTGGAGTAACCCACTAGCTGCTGAATGATGGCGGAACAACCCTTGGGTGGACCAGCATCCTGCCAGGGTGGTGGAGTAACCCACTAGCTGCTGAATGATGGCGGAACAACCCTTGGGTGGACCAGCATCCTGCCAGGGTGGTGGAGTAACCCACTAGCTGCTGAATGCTCAGAGTCGGGGAATCGACACCCAATCAGCCCATCCTGTATGGGAGCAGAAGAAAGCTTATTTCCTTGAAAAATTTCATTACGTATTTTCATTTCACTTCTAGAGAAAGCATATCAATCAGGACCCCTGGATGCAAGAGCCAGGTGGGAGAAAAGTGGACGTCCGGGGTGTGAAGACAAACAAGGGTAGAGAGGGACGCTGCCAGTGTTTACAATGGTCACTATGGGTGGCGGAGGAAAGAACCAGAAGTAAACACCAGTGTCGGATGGCAGTTTTACCCCCTATTGCTGCCATCAACCCCGTGACCAGACTACTGATGTTGCCCCCTCCTGCCTTCCCTCACCCCACCTGCCACTCTACATTAACACACTCTGCTCGCAACTCTCATCCTTATGGTGTTCTGTAGTTTACATTACGAGGGCTAAATTTTCTTAAACTCCCATTCTAAGTCTTGTCTTCCTTTAGAGAGACAAAAAATATATAAGAGGACCAGGGAGAAAATATATCCTTAGTAATTTTCTGACAGTTTTCAAGGGATGAAGACATTGTGGTTTTCCAAATCTCTCTGAATACACAATGGTTATGAAATGATATTGTTTACCCGTGTGTATACAAATATCTCACAAGGTTAGGTTAGGTTAGGTTAGGTTAGATACGCGTTAGTTTAGGTTAGGTTGGATATGCGTTAGTTTAGGTTAGGTTAATATTAGGGTGATTAATATTAAGGTGAAATAAACTGAAAGGGGATGCTCTCCAGCTGACCAATACACACACACACTGGAGACGTCAACACACATAAGGAATCTTGACTGTTGAATTTTGCTTCATAATTTTCACCAGCATCGAGTGACCTTAAAACTTGACTCAATACTTGTGATATACTGTAAAGTAATACCAGACCTACACGTACAGTAGTTTACCATCTGGTATATCGGGGCCCTGAGAGTGGACGGTGAGCATGATACTGAGGACCCGATACGGACCTCAAGACATCAGGGCACACAAACAGACCTCAGCGACACCATATTCTCAGGGTAGTCCATACAGCCACTCACACATAAAGAACCATCATTAGCCGTAAAGATACAGTACACGTCAACAATAAGAGATGGTGTTTACTTTTTCTAACCTACACCAAGTCGAGCAGCTGTCAGAAATCAGGTTAATAAATATAAAAAATTGGTAATTATTAAATAAAGTCTAGACATCTACAACACCAGAGTTTATTTTGTATCCTCGCAACAGATCTGACTTACTGAGGGACCATGACACGAACGGAGAGGCAGCACTACACGTAGGCTATCCCGACAAACGAGAATATACAGGGTGGCGCATAAGTCACTTTAGCGAGAACAAATATATTATTTATATCATTCTTAGTAAAGAGATTTGTGCGCCACCCTGCCCACTAACGGGGAGGTACAGTGAAAGACAGAAGTCTGGTCCCGGTTTTGTCCAATGGTTAGTTACATCTAGCGACACATAATAAAAGCCTTGCTGTCGCCAAGCCTGAATCAATTGTGTTGTTGGTCCGATAAAGGTTCGAATAATCCCAGGAGATTTTACAGCCGATATCACTAATCCTTGATAGTTACGTGTCTTACTATGGTAGGTGATGCAATATGGGATCTACAGTCGGTCAGCCAGCGATGACCAGTCATTTCAACGTAGACTCGCGGCCACAGAACATCAACAGTACCGTAGTATAGAGAGAGAGACCAAGTCGGCTGCACCCAGCCACACCACCCAGGAGAGTGAGGTTATAGCAGAGATAATCGGTGTATGCATCTTGTAGTGTAATAAAATAATGATTTATCCATAGTTGTGGTGATCCCACATCAACGCGTTATTTGAATTATTCCATCAATGATCCAACTACAGTGGGCTAATGAGATTTATAACTAGAACGTCATGTAAAATGGGTCGCCATGTGAACCAGTACTTGAATAAAAGAACAATATTTTGTGGCGTCAAGTGACATTTAATTAGTTAACCTCGATATAGTGCTAGATTTTTTATCGCCATAACACTGAAACATCAAAACGCTTCACTCTACTTCGTTACCAAGACGTTACTAAGTACATAGGATGACATGAGTAGCATATTTTAAATTTAAGAACAACGGACCTGATAGACAGAGGACATATGGAAACTGGCAGAGTGTCATTGGATTGCAAGCATGTTACAGACGGAGAAAGAGAGGGGAGCTTCGTATAGAATATAAACAATGGATCAACTACCAACTCATTTCAGGGTTCTCAGGGTCATCGTGTGTGGTTATTCAGAGCCGCCTACATACCCGAAGGCACTCCTAGTGGATCGGGTTTGCTATCTGGATCGTTGAAACAATTCTTCGGGAGAGTGTACTCGCCCGATGGCAGTCCCGATGACTATAAAAACTTTTCACCCTCCACATTTTGATATATTGAGATAGAATATATTCAGAACATAGAAAGTGAGTTTGATGGTGACAAAGTTTTGTTTTCATAAACATTCAAAGATTGTCAGGTAATTTTTAAGTGTTAAATAATCTCGGCTGATCCTGAGCGTGCAGCCGTGCATCAACAAACAAACAGCATTTCTCTTCTTATCGCAGCTCCAGCCTTGTATTGTCCATTTGTTCCCTTCTCTTGAATAAGGCTAAATAAAGCACTGCACTGTTTAAAAGACAGCAGTACGTTACGTTCGCGTCTATCCATATTTCCTGCGCCCTTCCACGCCGTGTTGTAACAGCCGACTCACGCCACACCAACCGCCGTCCGTCCCAGTGAAATATAACCTTCAAAACCTCACAAACACCAGCAAATAATAATTTCTGTATCTCATAGATATCCTCTTAACACTCTTATGTTGTGGCAACAGTGGGCCATTTAGCCGATTTGCACTTGTTAGTAGCCTGATCCCGATCCATCGCAGTGCCGGAGCACATTCTTGAATGTCTCCGTATACACGAGCTTTGGGTTCCCGATGATCGGGCTCACCGTCGGGCGTATGATTTTGACAACCCTACTGAGACAACATTTTAAAATTAATCAGACCCATCCATAAAGATACTTTCTGGGAGCCAGTGTACCTAACCTAACCAGTGTCACTCCACACAACAGCCATCACCCGACGACAACTAGTAAACCACCTGTACTGTACCTAACGGATGGTGACGGGCCTCCAGCAATAGGCCTACTGTACTATAGAGATATTATGGCAACAGAGCACCAGGTGATACTTGGAGTGTTAGTCACTTCTACATAATGTTGAGTTAGTCATCTGAATCCATCTATACTACCGGGGTTTTATTTCAATGAGGATGGTCCAGTATTTCTGTGCTTGTCATTTGACCCCCTCGTCCCACCATCCGTCTTTCGCAAGCACAGACCACCGCCATGATGCAGCAGTGGTAGTTGTGCCATGACTCCCCCTAATCTCGTTTGTATAAGGTCGCGTTTCGATGATACAGTATTTACAGTGTTTTCCACTCAGGTGATTGGTTGGTGGTGAGGGAGAAGAGACATAAATAATAGAGAGAGGAGATGCATTGTGACTGAGGCATCGTCTGTCGGTGGTGAGGGAGACCACCTGAAACATATCAACTGGTCATTATCCTAGCGTGAAAATCTATGGCTAGCCTAACCTAACTAACCAAACCTAACCTAACCTAGCCAAACCAAACCAAGCCTAACCAAACAAACCAACCAAACCTAACCCAAGTAACCAAACCAAACCAAACCTAACCTAACCAAACCAAGCCTAACCAAACAAACCAACCAAACCTAAGCCAACTAACCAAACGAACCAAACGAACCAACCAAACCTAACCTAACTAACCAAACCTAACAAACCAAACAGTCTAACCTAACCTAACTAATCAAATAAAACCTAGCCTAACTAACCAAACCAAACCTGACAAAGACACCATGTACCGACAATAGTTTGTCCAAAAATAACCGAACAAGCGGATTTAGTCATGAAAATCGGAAAGTAGGTCTCCTCATTGTCCACACACACACGCACACACACACTCACGCACACACCAGCTATGCACATCATACTGAATAAATCCCCCCCCCCCCCCAATGACTGCCAATTTTTACCAATAAACGTCGAAAACTTGAAACAACAACATCAGGTAATACCAATATATGTATATGAATGTCGTTTATATTTACATATAAACGTGTTATTTATACATTGTCATTATTCATATACATGTCATGCATAGGATGACGATATGCAGTGCCATCGATTGGTTATGGGGGAGTGACACACACATACACACACAACGTCAACACACACACACAACGTCAATACAAACAAACACACATACACACACAAACCAAGCCAAAATATACACACACACACACACTACTACTACTACTACTACTACTACTTTGCTGTCGCCCGAAATCGAGTACGACGATCATCCAGCTATGATACAATGATGTGAGTGATAAAGTTTGTCACCTAGGTTGGTGAGTTTTGAGGTGACTAAAGAGGCCGATACGGGACCGGCAGGGTCGTCCACATTCGTTGTACATATGGAGGGCTGCATCTCGTGTGGGAGGGGCAGTGGCAACGTCTTTCCGGCATTGGCGTTTGTCTGCCTCGGTTTGCAGTTGGGCTAACTCGAAAGTATTGACACCTTCTCGTGTGGTGCTCCTCCAGGCGTTGCGATGTGGAGTAATCGACTCCCAAATGAGGGGGTCGATTTGGCACTTTCAGGTTTGTCTTAAGACAATCCTTATACCTTTTCAATTGCCCACCGGCGTTACGTTTACTATTCGTTAGGTGACTCCACAGTAGCTGTTTTGGCAGTCTACTGCCGTCCATGCGAGTAAGATGGCCTGTCAAACGTAGTTGTTCATGGATAATGGTAGCCTCGATGCTCCTACAGTTGGTGTCAGCAAGAATACTGGCATTTGTTCTCTTGTCTTCCCAGCAAACTCAGAGGATGGAACGTAGACTACGTTGGTGAAAGTTTTAAAGTGCTTTGAGGTGCCTGCTGTACAGTATGTGACCCATGTCTCGCTTCCATATAGCAGGGTGGGGTGAGGACCACTGCTCGATATACGTGCAGCATTGTAGATAATTTCAGTTCCCTACAGCTGAAAACACGTTTTCAGAGTCTGTCAAAGGCTTGAGATGCACAACTGATCCGATGCTGAATCTCTTCATCAATGTTTGCAGTGGTGGACAGGTGGGAGCCGAGATACCGAAAGTGGGTAACATTAGAGAGGGTAGTACCGTTAAGCTAGATGGATGGTGGAGGCGTGTCTGAGCCAGGGACAGGTTGAAAGAAAATCTGAGTCTTACGTACATTCACCTCAAGGCCGAAGTGTGCATACGCATCTGCATAGGTGTTCGGGATCTCCTGTAGGTCGTGTTCAGTGTGAGCAACAAGGGTGAGGTCGTCTACATACTGAAATTCAGTAATGGAAGCTACGTACACCTTTGTTCTTGCGTAGAGTCGTCTTGTGTTGAAAAGACCCTTCATCCGGTACTCTATGTCTAAATTGGCACTGGCACGGGTGAGGAAGGCAGCCAAGAAAATGGAAAAGAGAGCTGGTGCCAGTACGCACCCTTGTTTAACCCCTGTTTGAATGGGGAACAACTCAGACTGGGTGCCGTTGTGCAAGACACTGCCGTCATTGTGCAAGACACTGCCGTTCATACCATCGTGGAGTTGCCTCACAATGGCGCTGAATTTTGGTGGGCAGCCAAAACGGCTGAGGGTCCACCAGAGGACTTCCTTGGTGACAGAGTCAAAGGCCTTGGTTAGGTCGATGAAAGCCATGTACAGGTCACTATGCTCTTCTCTGAACTTTTTCTGTATCTGACGGGCAGCAAAGATCATGTCAGTGGTGCCACGTGATGGTCTAAAACCACATTGAGATTCTGGGAGGAAGTTTTCCGCCTCAGGAAGGAGTCTGTTCAGGAGAACTCGGGTGATAATCTTGCCAGCTAAGAGAGTAGCGAGATCCCACGGTAGTTGCCACAGTCTTTTCGGTCTCCCTTGTTCATATAAATATTGACAATGGAGGCGTCTTCAAGAGCTTGGAGTCCTCCTTTTCCCATATAGTTTCCAAGAAAGAATGGAGACGGCTAGTAAGCAGAGGTCTTCCTGCTTTATACACCTCGGTTGGGATTCCATCAGGCCCTGAGGCTTTATTATTTTTCATCTGTTTGATGGCAGTAGCGACCTCCTCCGGGGATGGAGGATAGCTGAGGTGGGTCAGCTCTGGATGCTGAGGGAGCTGCTGTGTAGACAGGACATTAATATCGGTGTTTCGGTTGAGCAACGAATGGTAGTGCTCTTTCCAGTGCTCAAGGAGGCCTTCAGCATCTTTAATTATAAAGTTACCTTGAGATGAGCGGAGGGGGGCTGAGCCACGAGTGATTGGCCAATAAAATGTTTTAATGGAATTGAAAATTCACGCATCTTGTGCTGACCTGCCATTTTTTGTATTTCACATGCTTTATTTTTAAGCCAGTCATTCTTTAGATTGCGAAGTTCCCGCTGGGCAGCCATTTTTCTTCTTGCAGATGGTATCAGCTTTAGTTCGAGACTGAGGGTTGTTTTCCCAGTCAGTAAAAACAGCACGTTTATCATCGACGAGTACATTAATTGCCGAGTCGTTTTCATCAAACCAGTCCTGGTGTATTCTTTTGATCTGGCCGAGGGTCTCTGCAGGTTTTTGTCATAACAGTGTTGAGAATATCCCATTCGGCACTGGGGTTCGCGGTGTTCGCTGTTGGGTTGTTTATAAGCCCATGTTCAAGCTGCTCTCTGAAAGCATGCGCTAAAGCTGGATCCCCCAGACGCTTAATGTTAAAACTTCTTCTGGAGGCTTGTTGCCTTCGTCATTTTGGGGCGACGTGAAATGAGAACTTGGCTTTGACAAGTCGATGATCAGTGTCACAGTGGTCTGAGCCACGCATGGCACGGGTGATGAGGACATCTCGGTGATCTCTTTCTCTGACAATGATGTAGTCAATGAGATGCCAGTGTTTGGATCATGGGTGTTGCCACAAACCTTTGAACTTGTCGGCCTGCCGAAACAAGGTATTGGTGATAGTGAAGTTTTATGCAGCAGACTTGCTGAGGAGGACTAGGCCGTTGGGATTACACTCCCCTTGTCCATTTCTCCCTGTGGTTCCCTGCCAAATGTTAGCACTCTGTCGAGGTCGGCGTATAAGGCCTCCTTGATGTCATCCTCTGCATCCAGTGTTGAGGCGTATGCACTGATGAAGAAGGCATGACGTGAGTGATTGAGTGGGACTCGAAGCATCATGAGGCGTTCGTTGATCCCAATAGGCATTTCAGTTAGACTGTGTAGGATGTGTTGGCGGATGGCAAAGTCAACTCCATAAATGCGGTTTCTCTCCGCAGCAGGCTTACCCTTCCAGAAGAAGGTGTAGCCAGACCCCCGTTCTGTGAGTTGACCCTCATCTGGGAGCCGGGACTCAATGATGGCTGACATTCCATGCAGCGACCATAAGAGGTTGTATGGTTTGTTTTTGTTTGGATGACCTTATTGGGTGCGGTTGCCCAGTCAGGTTGGGTTTTTAGGCAGGCTATGTTTAGGGCACCTTTTCTAGCTTCCTTCCCAAGTGGGATCAGCAGAGTGGCTCTCCGAAAGGGCTGCTCAGTCGCACAGACAGGACCGGATTGCACTGCTGTCTAGATCCCAGTGCATAAACGACCATCTTATCTGCGCCGCCCATGTGCAGAGTTGTGACTAGAGGCTCCTGGGAGTCACCTCTGCCTGTCACACACACACACGAAGCTTTCAGTACAGGTGTTCTTACTCTTGCTTATATACTCTTCTTGCTGGAGGTAAGTCTGCCTGGACAAGACAAACCTGTACTTATTTATTTATGATTTTTGCTATGATTTAATATTGAATCTGTTAAATGAGAGAGAGAAAGAGAGAGTTACCGGCCAGGTCTCTGAGTGACAGCTATGCAGTTTTACCATCAACCAAATTCAGGGGTTGAGACTAACACGTCACTCTCGCCTGTCAACCTCACCAATTCTCTTATTGTCGGCGTTTTAGCGACTCCCAACACGGACATCAATATTTCATAACGTGAGCAGTGTTAACTTAAAAGGTTGAACATGAGTGACGAGAAAAGTTGAAGTTCTAATACAATTAAAATGCCATTCCTGACGGACCAGTGCCATTAAGTCTCTTTAAACAAACACTAACACAAGCTCGGCCCTCTAGCTGGTCAAAAATATACCTTGGGATAAGTTCTAGGCTTGGGTATATTCCTACAAGAATATACCCTACACAGTTCAACTATGATCAACTGCATGGCAAGCATCAAGTAAGTGGACGCCTCAGCATAGTGACGACGATACAGACACACCAGTCACTGAAAAATACATTAAAACTCCAGTAATCGCACAACAAAGTAACCAAACAAACGCTCGTTAAACAAAGGAATAATGTATACAGAACAATGCCCCGTCACTACTAAGAGAACGGCCATGTTGTGGACTCTGTTGGTAAAGTTCAGAGCCGCGGAGACACCCCCCCCCCTCTCAGCCCAAACACACAAGGCCACGGGATTAACACCATCACATATCACCAAACACTTACCACCTATCCTCGCTCTTAAGAAAAATACATCCAAATTTAATAAAAACAAAACAAAAAATCATAAAAAATTACACTAGATTTTGTTTCTATAACAATCCATAAAAATATGTCACTTACCTCTCTCAGACGCCAAACGGATCACAAGATGTCCACAGTCTGAGGAAGAAATAGGTTAGGTTAGGTTAGGTTAAGTGAGATTGGTTTTCACTCCTAGAAAACGTTTTTAATCTTCGGTAAAAGTTGGGCCCTGTCGAGAATAACAAACCCATATTCTTTCCATAACACGGCCCCTTCTATAACACGACCCCTTCCATAACACGGTCCCTTCCATAACACGACCCCTTCCATAACACGGTCCCTTCCATAACACGACCCCTTCCATAACACGGCCCCTTCCATAACACGGTCCCTTCCATAACACGACCCCTTCCATAACACGGTCCCTTCTATAACACGACCCCTTCCATAACACGGTCCCTTCCATAAAGCGGTCCCTTCCATAAAGCGGTCCCTTCCATAAAGCGGTCCCTTCCATAAAGCGGTCCCTTCCATAAAGCGGTCCCTTCCATAAAGCGGTCCCTTCCATAAAGCGGTCCCTTCCATAAAGCGGTCCCTTCCATAAAGCGGTCCCTTCCATAAAGCGGTCCCTTCCATAAAGCGGTCCGGTCCCTTCCATAAAGCGACCTCTTCCATAAAGCAGCCCCTTCCATAAAGCGTCCCTTCCATAAAGCGGTCCCTTCCATAAAGCAGCCCCTTCCATAAAGCAGCCCCTTCCATAAAGCGTCCCTTCCATAAAGCGGTCCCTTCCATAAAGCGGTCCCTTCCATAAAGCGGTCCCTTCCATAAAGCGGTCCGGTCCCTTCCATAAAGCGGTCCGGTCCCTTCCATAAAGCGGTCCCTTCCATAAAGCGTCCCTTCCATAAAGCAGTCCCTTCCATAAAGCGGTCCCTTCCATAAAGCGGTCCCTTCCATAAAGCGGTCCCTTCCATAAAGCGGTCCCTTCCATAAAGCGTCCCTTCCATAAAGCGGTCCCTTCCATAAAGCGGTCCCTTCCATAAAGCGGCCCCTTCCATAAAGCGGTCCCTTCCATAAAGCGGTCCCTTCCATAAAGCGGTCCGGTCCCTTCCATAAAGCGTTCCTTCCATAAAGCGGTCCCTTCCATAAAGCGGTCCCTTCCATAAAGCGTCCCTTCCATAAAGCGGTCCCTTCCATAAAGCGTCCCTTCCATAAAGCGGTCCCTTCCATAAAGCGGTCCCTTCCATAAAGCGGTCCCTTCCATAAAGCGGTCCCTTCCATAAAGCGGTCCCTTCCATAAAGCGTCCCTTCCATAAAGCGGTCCCTTCCATAAAGCGGTCCCTTCCATAAAGCGGTCCCTTCCATAAAGCGGTCCCTTCCATAAAGCGGTCCCTTCCATAAAGCGGTCCCTTCCATAAAGCGGTCCCTTCCATAAAGCGGTCCCTTCCATAAAGCGTCCCTTCCATAAAGCGGTCCCTTCCATAAAGCGGTCCCTTCCATAAAGCGGTCCCTTCCATAAAGCGTCCCTTCCATAAAGCGGTCCCTTCCATAAAGCGGTCCCTTCCATAAAGCGGTCCGGTCCCTTCCATAAAGCGGTCCCTTCCATAAAGCGGTCCCTTCCATAAAGCGGTCCCTTCCATAAAGCGGTCCGGTCCCTTCCATAAAGCGGTCCCTTCCATAAAGCGGTCCCTTCCATAAAGCGGTCCCTTCCATAAAGCGTCCCTTCCATAAAGCGGTCCCTTCCATAAAGCGGTCCCTTCCATAAAGCGGTCCGGTCCCTTCCATAAAGCGGTCCCTTCCATAAAGCGGTCCCTTCCATAAAGCGGTCCCTTCCATAAAGCAGTCCCTTCCATAAAGCGGTCCCTTCCATAAAGCGGTCCCTTCTATAAAGCGGTCCCTTCCATAAAGCGGTCCCTTCCATAAAGCGGTCCCTTCCATAAAGCGGTCCCTTCCATAAAGCAGTCCGGTCCCTTCCATAAAGCGGTCCCTTCCATAAAGCGGTCCCTTCCATAAAGCGGTCCCTTCCATAAAGCGGTCCCTTCCATAAAGCGGTCCCTTCCATAAAGCGTCCCTTCCATAAAGCGTCCCTTCCATAAAGCGGTCCGGTCCCTTCCATAAAGCAGCCCCTTCCATAAAGCGGTCCCTTCCATAAAGCGGTCCCTTCCATAAAGCGGTCCCTTCCATAAAGCGGTCCGGTCCCTTCCATAAAGCGGTCCCTTCCATAAAGCAGCCCCTTCCATAAAGCGGTCCGGTCCCTTCCATAAAGCGGTCCCTTCCATAAAGCGGTCCCTTCCATAAAGCGGTCCCTTCCATAAAGCGGTCCGGTCCCTTCCATAAAGCAGCCCCTTCCATAAAGCGGTCCCTTCCATAAAGCGTCCCTTCCATAAAGCAGCCCCTTCCATAAAGCGTTCCTTCCATAAAGCGGTCCCTTCCATAAAGCGGTCCCTTCCATAAAGCGGTCCCTTCAATAAAGCAGTCCCTTCCATAAAGCGGTCCCTTCCAAAAAGCGGTCCCTTCCATAAAGCGTCCCTTCCATAAAGCGGTCCCTTCCATAAAGCGGTCCCTTCCATAAAGCGGTCCGGTCCCTTCCATAAAGCGGTCCCTTCCATAAAGCGGTCCCTTCCATAAAGCGGTCCGGTCCCTTCCATAAAGCGGTCCCTTCCATAAAGCGGTCCCTTCCATAAAGCGGTCCCTTCCATAAAGCGTCGCTTCCATAAAGCGGTCCCTTCCATAAAGCGGTCCCTTCCATAAAGCGGTCCCTTCCATAAAGCGGTCCCTTCCATAAAGCGGTCCCTTCCATAAAGCGTCCCTTCCATAAAGCGTCCCTTCCATAAAGCGGTCCCTTCCATAAAGCGGTCCGGTCCCTTCCATAAAGCGTCCCTTCCATAAAGCGGTCCCTTCCATAAAGCGGTCCGGTCCCTTCCATAAAGCGGTCCCTTCCATAAAGCGGTCCCTTCCATAAAGCGGTCCCTTCCATAAAGCGGTCCGGTCCCTTCCATAAAGCGGTCCCTTCCATAAAGCGGTCCCTTCCATAAAGCGTCCCTTCCATAAAGCGGTCCCTTCCATAAAGCGGTCCCTTCCATAAAGCGTCCCTTCCATAAAGCGGTCCCTTCCATAAAGCGGTCCCTTCCATAAAGCGTCCCTTCCATAAAGCGGTCCCTTCCATAAAGCGGTCCCTTCCATAAAGCGGTCCCTTCCATAAAGCGTCCCTTCCATAAAGCGGTCCCTTCCATAAAGCGGTCCCTTCCATAAAGCGTCCCTTCCATAAAGCGGTCCCTTCCATAAAGCGGTCCGGTCCCTTCCATAAAGCGGTCCGGTCCCTTCCATAAAGCGGTCCCTTCCATAAAGCGGTCCGGTCCCTTCCATAAAGCGGTCCCTTCCATAAAGCGTCCCTTCCATAAAGCGTCCCTTCCATAAAGCGTCCCTTCCATAAAGCGGTCCCTTCCATAAAGCGGTCCGGTCCCTTCCATAAAGCGGTCCCTTCCATAAAGCGGTCCGGTCCCTTCCATAAAGCGTCCCTTCCATAAAGCGGTCCCTTCCATAAAGCGGTCCGGTCCCTTCCATAAAGCGGTCCGGTCCCTTCCATAAAGCGGTCCCTTCCATAAAGCGGTCCGGTCCCTTCCATAAAGCGGTCCCTTCCATAAAGCGGTCCGGTCCCTTCCATAAAGCGGTCCGGTCCCTTCCATAAAGCGTCCCTTCCACAACACCATCTTGGTCTACTCCCGTTCCTTCATACCATCATCACACACGCATGATTTACAGATGAACTCGAGCAGGTATGTTTCCATACCCGTGCGGACTGTATATATGGACACCTGTGTGTTGGCTTATTTGCGCACGCGCGCACACGCACACGCACACACACCACCAAAACAAATAGGTGTTCAGGTATAATAGCAGGTGCAGTAAGTAAGCGAGTCACAGATGAAGGTTGCCTCACGCCCCACACCAAGTTTAAACCTGACATTTTAGCAGTAAAATGTCACCAACACCCTGAACACACAAGTCTGGGGCACCTGACCACATAATGTACTTGGTAAATCTGATATTCATTCTTTATCCCTCAAGCAGGTAAACTGACTGTCATGTCTGGCGGCTTTATCAACCAGTGATCTTAACCATAGCAACAATAATGATAACAATAAAACGTTCATAATAACACCAATAGTTTAATAATAATATTAACACAAAGTAATATCATTCACACTTTTAAATATAATAATAAATAATTCAAAATCACTATACGAAAATAGATAAGTAATGAATTATATATTATAAATAAACAGATTAATACTATTAATAATAACACTAATAATAACATGTTAATATTAATATAAAAACTTATAACAATAATAATAATAATAATAATAATAATAATAATAATAATAATAATAATTGGGAAAATAATTAAAATAATAATAAAAATAATGATAACAACAGTACATTATAATGTTTCAAGTATGTACTAAGAAACAATGTACACTTCGCAGTATTACTCTAACTCACACACCATATTGTTCTACACCTAACACACATCACCTAGTTAACAATAATTACCCCGTTAATAATTATATTCTCTCGATCACATTACTGTAATGCCATTATGTATGAATTTGTTTTTTATTTCCTGTAAGAACTTTGGTTACTGCTGCTTGTAATATTTTTTCTGCCTTAATTATTCTGCATTTTTTCCATTTTATTTTTATTGTTTTGTTAAAAAAAAAACCTGAAATGAGTTTTTCAACCCCATCGTTAAGTAGTGTGTACCTTACGTGTGTATCAGTCAGCCCAATGGTCGTCTTTCCTTACTGACTGACCAACGATTTTTTTTCAAGTGAGGGAAAATTTAGGTACTTCAACGTCTACGATCTTTGTAAACACCTATTATATATATATATATATATATATATATATATATATATATATATATATATATATATATATATATATATATATATATATATTAAAAGAAACATTAAGAACTTATGGTCTGGTGTGCTGGACCTAACCTACCCCAACCCAGTATCCGTCACTGTCAATTACTGGCCCGTGGATAATAAGGATAATAAGTATTGTCAATAAATAAGGGATTACCTGAAGTAGACACCACAACTTATTTCACCTGATGATTAAACATACTAATCCTAACCTAATCTGACCTAACCTATCATGATCATATCTATTCTAATCTAACTCTACTTGACCTGACCTGACCTAATCTAGCCTCACCTGACCCCCTAGGTAGCATTAAGGTGGTTAATCAGGTAATATAAGCTAGGGGAATAATCTTCGACCATGTAGTAAGGTGCAGCGAGATATTTCATCACCCACCGGAAGTCATGGGCGCAGCCACTTGAGTTACCAGATAATTTATTGTTGTTATTTATTTGAGGAGCTCCGGACCATAATCTGCCAAGTGCCAAAATAGAAAATGAAGGAAAGTGCTCAGGGAGGAATGTGTGACATACGATAGTCTTTTCAGAGGAATCTCACCCACATGTACAGTCGGGGTCAAAAGTCTTGAACACTTGAGAGTATTTGGCATGTAAGTACCCGAAGATCTTAGGTATTAGGGAGAGTTTGATCCCATTTTGTGGTCCAGGCATAATATGTGACGACAAGTAGTGTTATTAGAATATCCCAATCATATATATATATATATATATATATATATATATATATATATATATATATATATATATATATATATATATATATATATATATATACTGTATATGTGTGTGTGTGTGTAATGAGACAAAACTCACCAGAAGAGGATATGACATATAGGTAGAATATTTATAGTAGGATGATGTACAAACAGGGAGTTTGGTAGCATGACTCGAGGGTGTGGGGGGGGGGGGGGGTGACCACGTATATTAATACAGGCTCAGTGCACAAGTGTAGTATATAAAACACAACTGCGTGTTACAGCTTTATTTTACTAGTTGCATAGGGGGAATTAATGGGGGAGATTCGTACACAGGGTATGATAGACTATGATATGTTCGTTTAACTTCACAAGTCGAATGGGCACTCACACTAGGTCGATCGTTGGAAGGTTCGGGATCACTGCACTTCTACCACCTACACAGCCAGCACTTACTGTTATACGTTGAATTGATAGCACTCTGTCGATGGACCCGGCGGAGACCTCGTTGCCTTTAGTGACGGACTTATTTGATGAGCTGGACAGGGGACGTGGTTGCTGGCCCTCCTTGGTTATCAGACTCTCCATGAGAGGAGCTCCAGACCTTATATATTGGAGGAGCCGGAGGGTGACCTCTCCTACTTAAGTGGGTGTGTCTTGACCGGGTTGTTGGGTTGGGTAACAGGGATATATATATATATATATATATATATATATATATATATATATATATATATATATATATATATATATATATATATATATATATATATATATATAACTCAGAAGTGGATGCCAGATATTGCTAAGTGTTCAAGACTTTTGACCCCAACTGTACATGTTCTCAACTAGCTCTCTGACTTACCCAGGGGACAGGAGAGGTTGGGGAATATAATACAATACATAACACGTTTCAGCAATATATGGCTCTTAGCAGGTCATGGTCTGGAGTTCCTCATATGTTCCCATTGTTATACCATGTATTTAAGCTCATATTTAATTACCTATTGCACTCCCATAGATAGTCCTACCTTCTCTCATTAAAACCTTGCCTTGTAGTATATGTAAGCTAGGTCAGGACCCAGGAGCCTGCTCTTCTCGGTTTGGTTAAAGCTCTGGCCTGAGCAGCATGTCTGCCTCTGTCTTGTTCCAGCCTTTGGCCTGTAGACAAGTCTGTCTGCCTCTCTCTCCTGTTTCTGAGCCACCATGTGGTTAAGGTTTGTCCTTCCTGTCCTAGGGTATGTCAGGTGGGAGACAGTGGTGCTTATGCTGCTCTCCCAATAAGTTAGCCTTACCTTGGTGTTTCTGTTGGTCCATTTCGCCAAGGACTTTACTCTTCAGCCATGACTGAGTATTTGGGAACACCAATAGAGTATTTCAATTAGTCTACCTTACTTAAAGCGAGTATAACACTGTTGTCTAGCTCTGTGACTTTTGGGGTAAGCTTGGACAAGGCAGTGGGGTTGTGATAGTGTTTACACAACAGGGGAGGAGGAGACAGGTATCCTCAGCAAGCAAATTCCCAGTAACATTATTGTTGTTGCGCCATCCATTGTTTGTAATGTGTTCACAAGAATGGAGGAAACTGCAGCGGGCCTATTGACCCATACTGGGCATCACCGTTTCCACCCAACCCCAATCAGTTATATATCCATCCAACCTATATTTGAAGCTGCCCAGCGTGTTCGAGTTAACGATGTAGTTTCGTAACTTGCTCCAATCATCAATATTATTTATGAAATATCTGGCCAGCATGCTGGTGATGAGCATCTTGCCTCCGTCAGGAAGTCGCGGAGTGGTGGTCCAGCAGGCATGGAAGTGTTGTGTGCGGGGACATCTCAGGATGTAGTGGATGATTGTGTCACTGTTTGTCGTCTTGCATAATACAAAGGCACGTTGCTCAGGGGAACACCAATCTCCCGAGAAAAATCGTAACCAATGATGAGTCGAGCAGCAATCACATCCATCTCCTTTACACATACAAGAAGTCAGCAAGTTTATGGAGGGCATCATACCAGGTGGGCGGGGAGTCCAGAGGAATGGTGCTTCCCGGGCTCCCTTCTGTTTGTGGCGAATTAGTGCTCTAAGTTGTCAAATTGTTCAATGGATAACATAATCAGGTGTAACCTTATTAAGAGCCAGTATCGGCAAGTCTATCTGCTGTCTCATTCCCCGAGATACCGACATGACTTGATATCCAGAGGAATGTCACTGGATGGCCTGCATTCCGACTGGATCCTGAGGTGATGACGTTAGCCCTCGTATTCGGAGGATGAGGTCCTTGTTCTCCCCTGATGCAGATACAATCCTGTCGAGAGTAGACCTAAAATCATGTCAGATAAGCAAGGGATAAGGTCCCCGGGCTTCTTCCTCAACGACGAGAGCAGCAAGGAGGACTATCAGCTTGGCCTGAGTGGAGGATGCCCTGTCTGAAACTCTGAGAGAGAGTTTAACAGGTTCTGGGGCACCAGAACGAGAGATGTATACACCAGCCCCAGCCCTACCTGTAAAGGTGTCAACAATGCTTTCGGTGAAGAGGACGACCCTACCTGGGGACCAGTGAGCGATCCTGGAGAGGTGGTAATCGCGGAGGTGAGCGGGGATCAAGCGGGAATTCGGGAGCAGTCCACCAAGGGAAATCACTTCAGGCTGAAAATCCAACCAGGGTGAAGGAAAGGAACCAACTGCAGGGGTGACAACAATATCAGGGAATAAGTCTAATCTAGAAGGGCTCGGATTAGTGACCCTCGCCGCTACTTTCTACACGGAAGTCATCCTCGGAGAGCCAGAGTTAAGGAGACTTGGGCAAAGTTGACTCGGGGATCTCGTAGAATAGAAGCGGCAGCTTTTAGGTAGAGCTCCTGGACACGATCATGTAAGGAGGAAAGTCCAAGTTCGGCATATAGTGAGGTAGAGCGTGTCCACTGAGGGGCCCCAAAGATGATACGAGCAGCTTTCCTCTGGATAACTTCGAGGCGGTTGACAGCAGTCCGACTAATATTAACAAGGGCAGGGGCAGCGTAGTCGACACTGGAGTGGACAAAGGACTTGCACATGGTGAGAAGCACAGGAAAGAGAGGGGGGCTATACGTCCAAAACATAGGTCTCGATGATAGAGGACTTCAGGGATGAGACAACGTGTGCGAGTAACATACACACCCAGGTATTTTGTCTCATTAACCCAGTCCAAGGGTGTTCCTCATAATAGAAGGGGGGAGGGACAACACGACCGAGCCACGTGGTTTTTGTTTTCGCAGTTGAAAGGCGAAAACCAAGTGAGTCACACTCTTTGGAGGCCTGATCAAGGGCTTCCTACATGCTGGGGAGGTCAGGGGCTTGGAGGACATCATCGGTATATCCTGAATGGACAACTCCTGTCGGCCACAGGAGATATGCAGCTGAGTGCACGAGAGTGTTAAACAAGTGGGACTCACGACTCTACCTTGAGGGGTGCTGAGGTTCATTTCTTGAACAGGACACATACTATAACCTTCAACGCGAACCTGGGCCTCACGTCCAGTAAGGTAAGAGGCGATTCATTGGAGAAGTTGACCTTTAACTCCTAAACACGCAAGTTAAGCTAAAATGAGTGCAGGCTGAGCCGTGTCAAAGGCTCCTTTGATGTCAAGGAAGACTGAGACACGGGCAGTCTGGTTAGAATAAAACCATTGTTACGAATTCGCTCCTGGTTGGATAGTTAAAGTACCTTTGTTTTATAACCATTGTTTAACCCTGACTTCCATTTATACACCTCGATCATACCGCCCCTCACTCTACAGTACGTCTCTCGAGGGAATGCAAATGCAGATACTTTAACCTGTCTCTGTACTCAAGGCTCTTAATGTCCGGGATTAGTCATGTCATCCTACTCTGTGTGCTTTCTATGGATTCTATATCCATTCTGTAGTATGGTGACCAGAACTGAACTGCGCAATCCAAGAGAGGTCTCACAAGCGCAAGATATAGTTTTAGGATAACCTCTCTAGTCTTGTAACTAACACTCCTTTGTATGAACCCTAGTACTTTATTAGTCTTATTTCGAACAAATAAGCATTGTTGCCTTGGTTTAGGATTCCCACTTATCATTACCCCTAAATCTTTCTCACAGTCGGATTTCTCTATAACAACGTTGTTCATTTGATATCTGTTTTTTCTGTTTACATCTCCTAGACTAAGTATTTTACATTCTTCCACATTAAATTTCATCTGCCATTTTTCAGACCATGCGAAAATTTGTTCGATCTTCTTGTAGTTTTGCGGAGTCCTCGTCAGATTTAATTACACGCCCTGTTTCAGTGTCAACAAAATTACTAGTGACGTCACCCAAATCGGCTTTAGTACCATTAATGCCGACTCTCTGTTTCCTGTTCTGTAACCACGCCCTAATCCAGTTAAGTACATCTCCAAGTCTAAGTATCTCCACTTTACGCATTGGTCTTTCATGAGTGAGCCTGTCGAAGACTTTGCTTAAGTCGAGATAAACCACATCATAATCATGTCCGTCATCCACTGATTCGAATAAAAGTTTAAAAGAATGATAACAGATCTGACAGTCATGAACGCCTGCTATGCTGTTTCTTTGTCTTCATTGTACTGACAACTGAAGCACGTGTTTTAATGCAGTTTTTCAGGGAATTTTGTGTCTACTCGTATATTTGTATTTCTTGCTAACAGTTTTTTTCTATGAAGTCTCCAACACCCAACACCTCTACTGCACCTCCACCGACCCTCCACCACCTCTCCATCACCATCCTGCTACCATCACCACTATCGTCTCGTCACCACAACCATCCATTCACCACCACCATCTCGCCGCCATCACCACCATCTAGTCACCACCATCATCATATCATCACAATTACCATCATATCGTCACCACCACCACAACCATTCTTACCACCACCACCACCACCATCCTAACGTGACATTTCTCATTAGCAGTGAAGCCCCAGGTGATGCGCACCTCAATGGTGATCTCAGTACCATACCTAATGAGGACGGCACACCTGTAGACCGGCTTCTATTTTGAAGCGTTGCCATGGTTACCTCTTCCTACGGCTGCTCTTGATAGTTAGATGTTGATGCTTCCACTGTGAAGGGGAGGGATCCTACATCATTCATCCATACTATCCATCATTCATTCATCCTTCACCCTCACCACCACTTTCGTAACCACCCGCTGGGCCCAAGACCTACCTGACGGGGAACACCACGCCATCACAATTACTGTTTACCTAGTCTCTCTCTCTCTCTCTCTCTCTCTCTCTCTCTCTCTCTCCCTCCCTGCCTGCCTGCTTCCCTCCCTGCCTGCCTGCTTCCCTCCCTGCCTGCCTGCTTCCCTCCCTGCCTGCCTGCTTCCCCCCCCTGCCTGCTTGCTTCCCTGCCTGCCTGCTTCCCCCCTCCCTGCCTTCCTGCTTCCTTCCCTGCCTTCCTGCTTCCCTCCCTGCCTGCCTGTTTCCTTCCCTGCCTTCCTCCCTGCCTTTTTTTTTTTTTTTTTTCCGGGAATAGCCCACCCGGGCACAGGTTATCGACCCACAACGAGGCCTGGGGGGGGGGGGGGGGGGGCGAAAAAATAAGAGTAAAAATAAGTTACAAATAGAAAATAAAAAATATTATATTAATCTACACCACGAAGTTGCCGGAAAACCAGGTTTTTGAAGTGAGAAAAATTGTAAGAGTGTGGAAACACAGAAGAAGGCAGAGCATTCCACAGTTTGGCTGTGTGAGGAAAGAAGGAGGTACTGTAACGGGTTATTCTGGTGTGACCGACATCCATCTCTATCTCTCTCTTGTATCAAATAACCATAGATAAGAACATAAGAGCATAAGAATGGAGGAAACTGCAGTGGGCCTATTGGCCCATACTGGGCAGTTCCGTTTTCACCCAACCCCCATCGTTCATATATCCATCCAACCTATGTTTGAAGCTATCCAGCGTATTCGAGTTAATAATGATGTTTGGTAACTTGTTCCACTCATCCATTTCTCTATTTCCAAACTAGTGTTTACCAATCTCGCGCCTAAATCTAAATTTGTCTAATTTAAAACCATTGATACGAGTTCGCTCCTGGTTGGATAGTTTGAGTACCTTTGTTATACTGACCAGTACACTCACTATTTTCTTTTCTTATATTTTGCTAATATTCGTTAATGGGATCACCCGAAAAATCCTCATCCCAGCTTATTTCACGCAACACTATTTACGGGGAAGAGGTTACGTTAAGGTTAGTGTTAAGGTGGCTAACGCAACGTAAGGTAACGTACCATAACCTAAACTACAATCATCCTCCCAAACAGGTAGGATGAGATGGTTTGGGGTATGTAGAGAGAATGGAGATCAACTGAACCAAAAGCCAAGACTGTAGAGAGGAGAGCCAGGGGTAGGCCAAGACTGTAGAGAGGAGAGCCAGGGGTAGGCCATGACTGTAGAGAGGAGAGCCAGGGGTAGGCCATGACTGTAGAGAGGAGAGCCAGGGGTAGGCCAAGACTGTAGAGAGGAGAGCCAGGGGTAGGCCATGACTGTAGAGAGGAGAGCCAGGGGTAGGCCATGACTGTAGAGAGGAGAGCCAGGGGTAGGCCAAGACTGTAGAGAGGAGAGCCAGGGGTAGGCCATGACTGTAGAGAGGAGAGCCAGGGGTAGGCCATGACTGTAGAGAGGAGAGCCAGGGGTAGGCCAAGACTGTAGAGAGGAGAGCCAGGGGTAGGCCATGACTGTAGAGAGGAGAGCCAGGGGTAGGCCAAGACTGTGTAGGAGGAGAGCCAGGGGTAGGCCATGACTGTAGAGAGGAGAGCCAGGGGTAGGCCAAGACTGTGTAGGAGGAGAGCCAGGGGTAGGCCATGACTGTGGAGAGGAGAGCCAGGGGTAGGCCAAGACTGTGTAGGAGGAGAGCCAGGGGTAGGCCAAGACTGTAGAGAGGAGAGCCAGGGGTAGGTCAAGACTGTGTAGGAGGAGAGCCAGGGGTAGGCCATGACTGTGGAGAGGAGAGCCAGGGGTAGGCCAAGACTGTGTAGGAGGAGAGCCAGGGGTAGGCCAAGACTGTGTAGGAGGAGAGCCAGGGGTAGGCCAAGACTGTGTAGGAGGAGAGCCAGGGGTAGGCCAAGACTGTGTAGGAGGAGAGCCAGGGGTAGGCCAAGACTGTAGAGAGGAGAGCCAGGGGTAGGCCAAGACTGTGTAGGAGGAGAGCCAGGGGTAGGCCAAGACTGTAGAGAGGAGAGCCAGGGGTAGGCCAAGACTGTGTAGGAGGAGAGCCAGGGGTAGGCCAAGACTGTGTAGGAGGAGAGCCAGGGGTAGGCCAAGACTGTAGAGAGGAGAGCCAGGGGTAGGCCAAGACTGTGTAGGAGGAGAGCCAGGGGTAGGCCAAGACTGTAGAGAGGAGAGCCAGGGGTAGGCCAAGACTGTGTAGGAGGAGAGCCAGGGGTAGGCCATGACTGTGGAGAGGAGAGCCAGGGGTAGGCCAAGACTGTAGAGAGGAGAGCCAGGGGTAGGCCATGACTGTAGAGAGGAGAGCCAGGGGTAGGCCATGACTGTAGAGAGGAGAGCCAGGGGTAGGCCAAGAATGTGGAAGGGAGGAGAGCCAGGGGTAGGCCAAGAATGATATAGGTAGAGGTTGTAAGAAATGACTTCAGAGATAAGTAGTGACAAGAGAGACTGTACAGCGTAAGGGGCTGCCATTTGATAATCATGCGTGGAAAAGGCTGTAAAACGATGATGATGATTATGATGATGATGATGATGATGATGACGACGACGACGTATTATCTATAATTATTACAATTTAAACAAAAGTAATTTTCAAATTTTTCTCAACAATTTGCTGCTTCACGGTCGTCTGGTCTTGACCTTGATAAAAATATGTTCTTAAATATAATTATTCGGGTAATTATATATACAACACAAAAAAATTCAAAATAAAACCAATTTGTTCTGTTGTGATTATTACCCTGCCAGTCATAGAGACGTACACAACACTACCTAGAGACTCGACTTTTTTCTCATGAAAAACAGAGTTAAATTTTCTCTCTTCTCTTTGCCTAACATTTCATTCGTTATTCATTTTAGGTTGAAGTAAAAACTAACCCTAGTTTATTACTGCACCGGACTATAGTATAATACAAGTGATCGTGGGGACTTCGTGCTCGGTGGGGAATCCAGTGGCACAGTTTACCAAAGCGTGAAAGTTCGAACGCTCGTGTTTGGCTAGCGCGCAACAGCAGGAAGGCTGACAGTGCACAGTGACATCGTTTTAGTAAAATGGTTAATTAATGCCTTCCTAAAGAAACCTTCTATATGGGACCAGGTTTGTTCCACTCTACGATTTTTTTTGCGATTTTTTCACCAAGTTTGATGAAAAACGATTATGCCATTTCGGCTGCCCATAAACGACATAGATATCGGCATAGACACCAACATAAGTAAATTTGCTGATGACACTAAAATAGGACGTGTAATTAAATCTGACAAGGACTCGGCAAAACTACAGGAAGATCTAAAAAAAATTTTCGAATGGTCTGAAAAATGGCAGATGAAATTCAATGTGGACAAATGTAAAGTACTCAGTTTAGGAGATGTAAACAGGGAAACCAGTTACTACATGAACAACGATGCCATTGAGAAATCAGATTACGAGAGAGATTTAGGAGTAATGATAAGTAGAAATCTTAACCCAAGTAAACAATGTGTTCTTGCTCGTAACAAGGCTAATAAAGTACTTGGGTTCATGCAAAGGAGTGTCAGTTACAAGACTAGAGAGGTCATCTTAAGATTATATCTTGTGCTTGTGAGACCTCACCTGGATTACGCAGTGCAGTTCTGGTCACCGTATTACAGAATGGATATAGAATCCTTGGAAGGAATCCAGAGGAGAATGACAAGACTAATCCGGGGCATTAGGAACCTTGAGTACAGAGACAGGTTAAAGCATCTCAATTTGCACTCCCTCGAGAGACGTAGAGCGAGGGGCGACATGATAGAGATGTATAAATGGAAGTCAGGGCTAAGCAAAGGGGACATTACCAAGGTACTCAAACTATCCAACCAGGAGTGAACTCGTAACAATGGTTTTACATTAGACAAATTTAGATTTAGGCGTGAAATTGGTAAACACTGGTTTGGAAACAGAGTAGTGGATGAATGGAACAAGTTACCAAATACCAAATTAACTCGAATACACTGGATAGCTTCAAACATAGGTTGGATGCTTATATAAGCAATAGGGGTTGGGTGTAAATGGGACTGCCCAGTATGGGCCAATAGGCCCGCTGCAGTTTCCTCCATTCTTATGTTCTAACAGACAGACACACACACACACACGCCTAGTCCTATAGTATATTAGATGGAGCGATACACACTGATCCTCTTACCATATAACCTCCAACAGTAAATAAATATGACAATAACACTTGTCAATAATATGAAAGAAAGTTAGAGAAAGATTACTGTAATTTGAATTGTTTAGCACATGCGGCGGTGGCGGTAGCGGCGGTGGCACACATGCTTGTTTATTTCCGTAACCTACACACATAGTTAAAGTGTATAACGCGAGAGTAAAGTGTTAAGACAATGAGTACGTTGAAATTACACACAAGTTCTTGTTTACGTGGTTTCGACGCGAGTTAAAATTACTGTCCTGTACTGAGAAAGTCCGCGTGCTTTATTGGGCTAATGAAATATATATGGATCCTCGTGTTTCGAAGCCGGATTTGGTAAAACGTTACTCTGACCACCTAAGTGGTGCGGGTGGTCCCCATTAGAGGTTCACGGCGCCATAAGCTCGTTGAACAGGCTTTGTGTGAAATATAACAAAGTCTAGGACTACTTTTAGCATCCTGGTGGTCCAGCGGTTAGCGTTCCCCGGTCACAGTCATAGGCTTGTGGGCCGTGGGTTCGAATCCTGGCGGGTTGAGGTGTTGATTGTATGTAGAAGTCCGCGTGCTTTATTGGGCTAATGAAATATATATATATATATATATATATATATATATATATATATATACTGTACATATATAAATATATATATATACTGTATATATATATATATATATATGCAAGTAAATCACAGTAGGTGCGCGTGATCTAGGTATATGCTGATAACCACAAGGAAAGAAGAAAACACGAAGTTCCCAAGCGCTTTCGTGTAATTCACATCTTCAGGGGTGAGTACAGACTAGAGAGAGAGATACAAATCAAGGTGTATATATACAGAATTACACGAAAGCGCTTGGGAACTTCGTGTTTTCTTCTTTCCTTGTGGCTATCAGCATATATACAGTATATATATATATATATATATATATATATAATTTATTTATTTTTTTTTGTAGGATGAACAAACTCACAACACCCCGTACTGGACATACAACATATACAGGAAAAAAAAAAAGAGAAACAAATCTCCCAGGATGAACAAGAATCACAACACCACCTTACTTCCACCTCCTCGTACCTCAACACTCAACCCACCACGACACTGACTCACTCACTCACCCCTCCTGTGACTTTAAAGAATAAATTGCTAAGACCTTCAGGTGAAAAGTTGAAAGAATTACTTGTTTCAATGTAATAAACTATGAAATTTCTGAGTCTTGCTTAAATTTGACCGCCATTAATCCCCGGAATATAGGACACAAGTGTGGACAAATGACAGTGATAATGACATAAGTCTGAACCCCAGTCCTAGTAAGGCACAGGGCTAATAGGGTCCTGTGCTAGTATGATCTTGTACTAGTAGGGTTCAGTGCTAGTTGGGTCCTGTATCAGTAGGAGTCAGTGCTAGTAGAGTCCTGCATAAGTAGGGTCCAGTGCTAGTAGGGTCCAGTGCTAGTAGGGCCAGAGCTAGTTGGGTCTGTATTAGTAGGCGCCTGTGCTAGTAGGGTCCTGTATTTGTAGGATCCAGTACTATTGGCGTCCTGTGTTAGTGGGGTCCAGTGCTAGTGGGGCCAGTGCTAATGGGGCAAGTGCTAGTAGGATCCAGTGCTAGTGGGGCCAGTGGTAGTTGGGCCAGTACTAGTAGGGCCCAGTACTACTAAGGACCAGCACTAGTAAGGACCATTACTATTAGACACCCCGTACTAGTAGCCCCCTAGTCCTAAGTAACAGCCCCCTGCCCTTAAGGAGAACAAGGATGACACAGTTTGGCATTGATGGTAGTTAAGTTCCCCAACAAGATACGGCGAAATTGAGTAGTTAAGCCAGATACGGTTGACAACTGAACTCGTCTGAAAATTCTGGGTAAAACACGTACAAGTTTTTTCCAAGTTATCATGTTGACAGCTTCCGGTCGCATAGAAAATCAGAAAACCTCGTATTCTAATATCCTGAGTCGGGGCTGGGGGCAGGCTCGGGGTTGGAGTCGGGGTCGAGTAGAGGAGAAAGAACCAATTAACCCCATAAAGACGATATTAATCCCTTGAGTATAATGACTCAGCCCACTTCATTAACTGGACCCCTTGATCACCATAACTTCACCCTTTCAAACACGATAACCAAATCCACTGAATATGACGACACAGCACCCAGAGTTGAGTGTGTTAAATCATCATACAGGAACAGTTAGCTAAGCCCATAAAATAATACACTTCAAGATGACACCAGACATGAGGTAAGAGATTAGAACACACCTGAACACCAACAACAACTCTTTTTGTGACACTTTATCTTGTCGCTTTGTCATCGCAACTCGCTACATGCAATTCCTCTCGCGTTCTGACAATACCCATGCAAAACAGGAGGAAAGTCTTCGAGCGAAACTTTGCCAATTTCTGCGCTAACTTACGTCTCTCTCTCTCTCTCTCTCTCTCTCTCTCTCTCTCCAAACGTGAACTAATTGAATATAACGTCACCATCGGGTTTACAATACGTCAGATGCCTTGAGTGTTTTAACGTCATCAGAAAAATGGAGAAATGTGGTTTCATATTGTTTCCTCTTTTTCTTTGATTCCATTAGTGTTTCATTTAACTTGTACATCCTCCAAGGCTTCAGACATAACTACGACTCAGGAATATCAGCCACAACCCCATCCCTCCCAAGACAAGATAAACCCCCAATCCCCATACACATTTAGCCAAAACCAATCTATTTAGCTATAACCCAATCCTTCACATCTATTGTTAATAGCCAATCCATCTAGCCAAAACCTAATCACCCATCGTACGTATATGACTGTCAATCCATCGTACCTATGACTGTCAATCCATCGTACATATATGACTGTCATTCCATCGTACGTATATGACCGTCAGTCCATCGTACCTATGACTGTCAATCCATCGTAACTATGACTGTCAATCCATCGTACGTATAACACTGTCAATCCATCTAACGTAAATGACTATCAATCCATCGTACGTATATGACTGTCAATCCATCGTACGTATATGACTGTCAGTCCATCGTACGTAAATGAGTTAGTCCATCGTACGTATATGACTGTCAGTCCCTCGTATGTATATGACTGTCAATCCATCGTACGTATATGACTGTCAGTCCATCGTACGTATATGACTGTCAGTCCCTCGTATGTATGTCTGTCAATCCATCGTACGTATATGACTGTCAGTCCATCGTATGTATATGACTGTCAGTCCATCGTATGTATATGACTGTTCAGTCCCTCGTATGTATATGTCTGTCAATCCATCGTACGTATATGACTGTCAATCCATCGTATGTATATGACTGTCAGTCCATCGTATGTATATGACTGTCAGTCCCTCGTATGTATATGACTGTCGACTGTCAGTCCCTCGTATGTATATGACTGTCGACTGTCAGTCCCTCGTATGTATATGACTGTTGGCTGTCAGTCCCTCGTATGTATATGACTGTCAATCCATCGTACGTATATGACTGTCAGTCCATCGTACGTACATGACTGTCAGTCCCTCGTATGTATATGACTGTCAATCCATCGTACGTATATGACTGTCAGTCCATCGTACGTATATGACTGTCAGTCCATCGTACGTATGACTGTCAATCCATCGTACGTATATGACTGTCAGTCCATCGTACGTATATGACTGTCAGTCCATCGTACGTATATGACTGTCAATCCATCGTACGTATATGACTGTCAGTCCATCGGACGGTAGGTATATAACTCAATCTTCACTGACAGTTAGCGTGTGATAAAAACAAGGTAGAGTTGCTTGACTTTTATTTTGGTTTTCTCGACCTAGATATTGTAAAATGATTGTTAACTTTGCCAACACTTTCACCACTCATGGAAGAATTACTCCTAGCTAGAAAAATATTCATAAGAAAAAGATTACTAAGATAATGTCTTCTACTTTTGGGAATTGTAAGTTGAAAATGCTCAACTTAAAAGATTCTTACGTGTAATTATTCTACTTTTAGGAATCATAGGTTAAGAATCCTACCAATGTAAACATACTGACATACATCTCCAGTTAGAGGGGAGGACATTAACCTAAGAACCTTTACCAGTCTGCACCCAGCACCAGGACCATTCACCTCAGATAACTTGTCGCCACAGTAACCTTCATCACAGCCAGTGGACGGAGTAGTACACAAGTACATAGATCTTAGTGCTGCTATTAGGCAACTAATCCTACTTTGCATAACATAAATACATACACATACAGTACATAGCTACATACATACTCTATTAATAAACCGTTTATTACATTATTTTTATTATTACATACATTTTTTTTTTTTTACGGGGATTAGCCCACCCGGACACAGGTCACTGACCCTCATCGGGGCCTGGGGGGCGAGAAAAAAAAAAAAAAAAAAAAAAAAAAAAAAAAAAAAAAATAATAATAATAATAATAATAATAAATAATAGTCATAATAATTCATAATAAATAAAATTTATGATAAAACAAACAAAAATAAAATAATAAAATAATGATGATAATAATACAGTAACTGTAATAATAATAATAATTTTAATAATAAAGAACTATAAATACAAAAATGAAAAAAAGATCAAAAGTGAGAAACGATATATGTATGAGGTGTTGTCAATGGTAAGAGAAACAATTGAGACCCTGCAATTGTGTGTAAATGAGGCAGAAAGACAGATCAGCAACCTGGGGCTTGGTCACAATTTTCGTGATGCCATATGGCAGCAGGGTCTACCATTAGACAACACATTATGCTTCCAATATCTTCCCAGGCGGTAGTACCTCCCTGTTACCTGCCTACTACCTACTACCTGTGGTGTAATGTCAAGCATACTCGCCTCGCCAGCGAGCAGACCCGGGTTCGATCCCCGGGCAGGGTGAAACTGTGGGCAAGTTTCTTTACGCCATTTGCCTCTGTCTACCCACCAGTAATTGGAAACCTGGATGTTAATCGATTTTCTGATCGTGTTCCGGGATAATGGTTAGTCAGTGCAGTTGGCGAGTTGTCCGGTCTTCTCGGACTATTCCTTGCCACTGGGTCATGAAACTCGTTAACTTTGGGTGTGGTTGTTGTGTTGGCGACAGCTTCTCCACCTTAAACAAATTCACTCCTACGTGGCCCTTGGGGCGGCCATCCTTGTTCCATTAGAGGACACCAATACATACATACTGCAGCTGGCTCCGTTAAAACCCAACCCATATCGCCCATATATCCATCCAACCTATATTTGAAGCTACCCAGCGTGTTCAAGTTAAGGATGAACTTAGGCAACTTGTTCTACTCATCCACTACTCTATTCCCAAACCAGTGTTTACCTATCTCACACCTAAATCTACATTTGTCGAATATAAAACCATTGCTATGAGTTCGCTTCTGGTTGGATAGTGTAGCAACAATATGACAAAATTTGCGAAATATTATGTCAACATCTCACAAATGTTCATATAAGCAACCAGGGGGAGTATTCTAACAATGGCATGAAAGAGTATTTCCCGCCAAGCGTGAGCCAATCTCAGTGACCTGCGAGTGTGAATGCCTTAGGCCTGAACCAATGGGAGAGCCTGTGACGTGGCGTCATGAGGATGTGGCTCCTTTGTAAGCAACGCCTGTGTTTGAAAACAGTCAGGTTTTGGAGAGAGTGAAGTGTGGGCATGTGGGTGTCATCTCCCCACATGGCAAGATATAATTATATGTGAGTACCTTTCAGGTTTTATTCGTTTCACGAAATATATTGTGATTCATGTGACCCCTGTTTAACTTGCTTGGGAAATAGGTTAGTGTTTTGATAGTGTAACTGTTTATTTTAAGTAATATCACTAATAAACGAAGAACCTTTTAGTAGTTCTTTGTTCCTTTGTGTATGGAGTAGAGTATGTACTTTCTAAGTGTCTTTGGTGTATGCAGCAGTACAGTGAGTCCTAAGTACTTAACCATTTCATGTTATCCCCGTTCCCAGTTACCATCGCCCCTGTCCATTCTTCGTCAGTCTCCCCTTGGTGTGTGAGGGCCTCGCCTAACCGTTAGCCTCCTCCCCTCAACCATAAACAAGTCTCTCTCGCTCTCAGTTAGCTCACTCCACCATCTCACGAGTAAACAAAGAGGAGAATAAAGAATAAGAAAAGAGAATCAGAGAATAAAGGAGTAAAAGTAAGTGAGTAAGTAAAAGCAAAGGCATAAGAAAATAAAAAGAAATAAACAAAAGCCATATTATTATTACAATAGTTTGAGTACCTTTGTTATGTCACCTTTGTTTAGCCCTGAATTCCATTTAAACACCTCGGTCATATCGCCCCTCACTCTACGTCTCTCGAGGGAGTGCAAATTAATCTGCTTCCTGTCTCTGTACTCAAGGTTCCTAATGCCAGGGATTAGTCTTGTCATTCTCCTTTGTAAGCTTTCTAGGGAATCTATACCTATTCTGTAGTACGGTGACCAGAACTGAACTGTGTAATCTAAGTGAGTTTTGGCAAGCGCAAGATAAAGAGTTTTAGTCTGGGTCAATGTTTGCGGCCATTGACTGGATACGATCATCTACCTGCACTATATCACCAATGTTGTTGTTGTTGGTAGTAGTAGTAGTGTTATCATTATCATCATCAAAACACCTCCACAGCAGTCATTCCCAGGACTTCAAAGGCCAGTGCTGTTCAGTGCGGTCATTCTTGACAAACACTCATTCACTCCTCAACTTAATGGTTTGAATCTTACAACTACTGATAAAATCTTCCTTGTAATTGGGTGATAATACGTGAGGTAACACGTAAAGTAATCAAATCGTATTCTATTATCACTGTCAACCTCAATCCATCCACTATTATTACCTGTTCTATTTACCAATATATATATATATATATATATATATATATATATATATATATATATATATATATATATATATAGAGAGAGAGAGAGAGAGAGAGAGAGAGAGAGAGAGAGAGAGAGAGAGAGAGAGAGAGAGAGAGAGAGAGAGAGAGAGGAATGCGATCACCTGAAGATTATCCTCCACAAGCATACTTCACCTGAGGATTAAACACCCTAATGCTATCTGCAGGGAGGTGGGGTGTAAGTTTAGGTTAGGTTAGGTTACGTTTAAGTTTAATTAAGTCTGGGCGAGTTATTCTAGCCACTGAATTACATTATGACCTATATAAAGAACATATGGTGACTCACCTCGCGCGGCGGCTTGTGCTGTATGCGTGGGGTCACAGGAAGCACGGGGTCAAGGGAGGCGCGGGGTTACAGGAGGCGTGGGGGTCACGGGAGGCGCGGGGTCACAAGAAGCGCGGGGTAATGGAAGGTGCGGAGTCACGGGAGGCGTGGGGTCAGGAGGCGCGGGGTCACTGGAGGAGCGGGGTCACGGGAACCACGGGGTCACAGGAGGTGCAGGGCCACGGAAGGTGCAGGGCCACGGGAGGCGCGGGGCCACGGGAGGCGGGAAGGTGTATCAGGTAGGACTGGGAGCGGTACCGGTAATCCCTGGCATTAATCTAAGCCTGATGACAAAGCCTTCACAAGCATAGGGATCACAAAATTTATCATAGTATTAACCGACTCACACAAGTTGTAGATTTATCAACACACTGGACCATAGACGTGTTTGTGTGTCCTTACAGGAAGACGCGGGTTTTGTGTTTTACAGGTAATGTAGAGCAGTGTACTATAATCACGCGCCTGCTACAACACACAGGTCCTTCTTTATCCCTCCAGATGGTTCACAAAGCTGGATGACTAAGTTCTGTGTTTACACTGGTGACTTACTTTTGCGTACACCCAAACTGGACCAAAGGGATCAATGTTTACACTCGGTTGTCTTAGGCAACTGTGTATTTTACATGGTGAAACCGTCACATTACCAAGGTAAATCACAGGAGCACAAAATGATACTTGGTGCGAGTCCAATACCGGCAGGAAGGTCCTCGATAGTTCTCGGTCCACTCACTCAGTGCTGCTGGTATCTGGAGGCTGACTGATAACACCGATAAGATTAAAGATACGAGTGTTGACTAAAACCCACGCAACCTCTCCTCTTCTCAAGATACAAAGACGACAACGGAAAACTCAATATTCTTCTCTTATGATACTGTTGCCTCGCTCATCATAGTTGAAGTTAGATAAAGAGTCTCAGTACTGTAACTACTACTGACGTATTGTAGTTACTAATAGTACAAAGAAGTTGTAGTTGTTACTAGAACTGATGAATTGTGGTTGTTACTAGTACTGTGGTTGTTACTGAGGTGTTGTGGTTGTTACTGAGGTGTTGTGGTAGTTATTGAGGTGTTGTGGTTGTTACTGAAGTGTTATGGTTGTAAGACAATCTTCTATAGTGTTCCCCGCGTAACACAAGACAACTGGTAATTACCCTCTATATATGCACGGTTTGGGGTGGGGGAGGGCGCTGCTGAAATAAAAAAAATGCAAATCAAAAACCCAATTTGCATGTTTTCACAATTAAAATTTGTAACTTTTGTTCAGCGTGACCACTATCCCTGCACATAGTTGACCTCACTCGATCCGGTAATAGTAATGCACTCACTCACTAGAAGCTGAGACTTTGTTTTTGTTCTCGTGATATCAAAAGACGGTGGTGGAACCCAACAGCTGCTGGTGGCAATGAAACGTAGAGGACGCTAACACCATGACAACGCCTTGTACCACACGTTGAGGAAGGGTTAGGAGAGGAAGGGTGGGAGGGAGGGAATGGAGAGTGGGAAAGAGGGAAGGAAGAGTGCGGAGTAGAGAAGGAAGAGTGGGAAAGAGGGAAGGAAGAGTGGGAAGTAGAGAAGGAAGAGTGGGAAAGAGGAAAGGAAGAGTGGGAAGTAGAGAAGGAAGAGTGGGAAAGAGGGAAGGAAGAGTGCGGAGTAGAGAAGGAAGAGTGGGAAAGAGGGAAGGAAGAGTGCGGAGTAGAGAAGGAAGAGTGGGAAAGAGGGAAGGAAGAGTGGGAAGTAGAGAAGGAAGAGTGGGAAAGAGGGAAGGAAGAGTGGGAAGTAGAGTAAGAAGAGTGGGAAGTAGACAAGGAAGAGTGGGAAAGAGGGAAGGAAGAGTGGGAAGTAGAGAAGGAAGAGTGGGAAAGAGGGAAGGAAGAGTGGGAAAGAGGGAAGGAAGAGTGGGAAGTAGAGAAGGAAGAGTGGGAAAGAGGGAAGGAAGAGTGGGAAGTAGAGAAGGAAGAGTGGGAAAGAGGGAAGGAAGAGTGCGGAGTAGAGAAGGAAGAGTGGGAAAGAGGGAAGGAAGAGTGGGGAGTAGAGAAGGAAGAGTGGGAAAGAGGGAAGGAAGAGTGGGAAGTAGAGAAGGAAGAGTGGGAAAGAGGGAAGGAAGAGTGCAGAGTAGAGAAGGAAGAGTGGGAAAGAGGAAAGGAAGAGTGGGAAGTAGAGAAGGAAGAGTGGGAAAGAAAAGAGAAAAAAGAGGGAAGCGAGGTAGGTAAAGAAGGGTGGTTGAAGAGAAAGGTTAGGTCGGGAGTGTGGAGATAGAAGAAAAGGAAGAAATGCGATGGAAGATAAAAGTAAATAGCTAGCTACCATGTACTGTAGTAAGGCCGGCTGGTGACTACTTTCAAAAAGCACATCTAGGGGCGACGGAGACACAGACATATATGGATTTATCAGCTATATACCATCGTTTAGGAGATACCAAGAGAGACAGTTAATGGACTTACGGATAGTACCAACCATAACAATATTCCTTTAGTCTTGGTGGCCGAGCGGTAAAAATTATACAGCATTTAAGTGAGGTTTAATCTAATCTACAGACATGATGCAGCAGCTCTCACATATGTCTGACCTGCCACGTAATATGCGCAGTGCTCCCCACTTTCATTAAAAAATTGAGCTGAAAACATGCATTACCTATGTACAGTACATTGTTTAAATACCTGCAGTGTCTATATACATTGTGTGTACGCCTACACTATGTAATTGTTTGTATACAGTACTTGCACAGACTATTTGCATTGTGTGTACTATTACTAATTTGCTGTCACTCGAAATCAAGTATAACGACCACCCAGCTATGATACAATGATATGAGTTGTTAAAGATGTCACCTTCGTTGGTGAGCTCTGAAATGACTCGAGAGGCTGATACGGGACCGGCAGGATCGTCCACAGATGTTGCACATGTGGAGGGCTACGTCTAGTGCGGGAACGGCGGCGGCTGCGTCTTTCCGGCCCTGGCGCTTGTCTGCCTCGGTATGCAGTCGGGCTAACTCGAAAGTATTGACATCTCGTGTGGTGCTCCTCCAAGCGTTGCGGTGTGGAGTAATCGTCTCCCAGGTGAAGGGGTCGATTTGGCACTTCTTCAGGTTTGTCTCAAGACTATCCCTACGCCTTTTCATTTGCCCGCCAGCGCTATGATTACCATTCGTTAGGTGACTGTAAGGTAGCTGCTTTGACAGTCTACTGTCGTCCTTGCGGGTAACATGGCCAGTCCAACATAGTTGTTCACGGATAATGGTGCCCTCAATACTCCAACAGTTGGTGTCACGAGAATACTGGCATTTGTTATCCTGTCTTCCCAGCGAACTAGGAGGATGGAACGTAGACTACGTTGGTGAAGTTTTGAGGTGCCTCCTGTTTGTGACCCATGTCTCGCTGCCTTACAGCAGGATGGAGAGGACCACTGCTCGATACACATGCAGTTTTGTAGATAATTTCAGATCCCTACAGCAGAAGACATGGGTACGGAGTTGCCAAAGGCTTGAGGTGCACATCTGATCCGATGTTGAATCTCTTCAATCGATGTCCTCAGTGGTGGACAGGTGAGAGCGATGGTACTGAAAGTGGGTAACATTAGAGAGGATAGTACCGTTAAGCAGGATGGCTGGTGGAGGTGAGTCTGAATCAGGGGCAGGCTGAAAGAGAAACTGAGTCTGATGTATATTCACCTCAAGGTCGAAGTGTGCATACGCACCTGCGTAGGTGTTCATTATCTCAGATTAGTCACATTCAGTGTAAGCGATGAGGGTGAGGTCGTCTGCATACCAAAGTTCAATGATGGAAGTGGGCGACACTTTTGTTCTTGCCTGGGGTCGTCTTATGTTGAAAAGTCTCTTCATCGGGTACTGGATGTGTCCCCCTACGGCTAAATTGGCACTGGCGCAAGTAAGGAGGGCAGTCAAAAAAATGGAAAAGAGAATTTGTGGGAGTACATATCCTTGTTTTAACCCCTTTTAGATGGGGAAAATCTCAGACTGGGTGCCATTGTGCAGGACACTGCCGTTTATTACCATAGTGGAGTTGCTTTACAATGGCGATGAAACTTGGTGGGCAGCTAAAACGACCGAGGGTCCGCCAGAGGGCTTCTTTGTTGACCGAGTCGGAGGCCTTGGTAAGGTCGAGTTATGGACACCAGCGAGATCCCGCGGCAGTTGCCACAGTCCGACTGGTCTCCATTGTTCTTATAAATATTGATGATGGAAGCGTCTTTAAGAGCTTGAGGATTTCCTCTTCCCATATACTCGTACTCTCCAAGAGAGAGAGTGGGGACGGCTGGTAAGAAGAGGTCCTCCTGCTTTATACACCTCGACTGGGATTCAACAGGCCCTGTGGCTTTGTTATTTTTCATCTGCTTGATGGCGGTAGCTACCTCTTCCAGGGATGGAGGATACTTAGGTGGGTCAGCTCTGGGTGCTGAGGAGCCTGCTCAGTAGTCAGGGCACCCACATCGGTGTTTCGGTTGAGCAGCAAATGGTAATGCTCTCTCCAGCGCTGATGAATGCCGTCTTCGTATTGTGTTGATCCGAAAATTTTTGCATTTCACATGCTTTTATTTTTCTACCATTCGTTCTTTAGACCACGAAGTTTGCGCTGGGCTTCCTCCTCCTTCTCGTGGAAGGTATCAGCTTTGGTCCGAGACCGAGGGTTGTTCTGCCAGTCATTGACAGAAAGCAGGTTTACCATTGACGAGTACATAGATTTCCTGGTACGAAACCTTAACCAATTGAGTACGATAACTTAACCCAATGAGTACGACATTTTAACCACTTACAGTAAGTACGATGACTAAATAACCCCTTGAGTACGATATCTTTTAAACTTAACAACTGAGTACGATAACTTAACCTTATGAGTATGACATCTTAACCACTATAGCATGATGACTTAACCCCTTTAATCTGTTGTTTTAGCCCTGTGAATATCATGACCTGAGCACTAACTTCACTGTCATTGTACTATGGGGGTTTAAGTCATTTTTTAATGCTTTACTTACCCCATTTTAATATATGGTTCCTCACTACAACTACTATTACTTCTACTACTACTACTACTGCTACTACTACTTCATAAAGTAATATTATTACTACTACTACACAGTCACTACTACTACTACTACTACTACATTGTAATTACTACTACTACTACATTGTCGTTACTACTAATACTACTACTTCAACTACTACAGCACTATTACTACTACTACTACTATTGCTGGTACAGAAACAGGTCCCAACAATTCACATAAAACATTTTCTCTCTAAAAACTACATAACAACGATGACCAGGAATAGTCAATAACAATAATAACTTGCACTGAGAGAGAGAGAGAGAGAGAGAGAGAGAGAGAGAGAGAGAGAGTCGATTAAACATTCTCAGATATAACAAGAACGCCATTACGAACCAACCAAATAAAAATAACCTTATGTGAAAGAAACACCCCCACGCGACACTCACCAAGTCAGGTCAAGAGGTAATGCAAAATGTGAAAAGTCATTTGAAATTAAACACGATAAATCATAGCTTACCTTTCACACAACTCAGGCGAGGCGGAAGGTTGGAGTTCAATTGACCCCGAAATCAATGTTCGTCTTGTTAATTCGCACAGGACATGAAAGCTGCTCCTACATATACTGTAGAGGTTATCCCAGGGGCCCAGGCCACACAGTGTGTGTGTGTGTGCGCGCGCGCGCGCGTTTTTACAGAAAACTATGAGTGCACCTGTGTAGACTGTGTGAATGCATGTATATACACTGAGTGCGTGTATAAACCATGCGAATGCGTGTCTACAGACTGTATGAGTGTGTGTCTACAGACTGTATGAGAGTGTGTCTATAAACTGTGAGAGAATATGTCTACAAACTGTGTAAGTGCGTGTCTATAGGCTGTAAGAGTGTGTGTGTTTAGTGTGAGTGCATGTTTATAGGCTGTAAGAGTGTGTGTGTCTAGTGTGAGTGCATGTTTATAGACTGTAAGAGTGTGTGTGTATAGAGTGAGTGCATGTTTATAGACTGTAAGAGTGTGTGTGTCTAGTGTGAGTGCATGTTTATAGGCTGTAAGAGTGTGTGTGTCTAGTGTGAGTGCATGTTTATAGGCTGTAAGAGTGTGTGTGTCTAGTGTGAGTGCATGTTTATAGGCTGTAAGAGTGTGTGTGTCTAGTGTGAGTGCATGTTTATAGGCTGTAAGGCCCGAATTCAGAACAGTGATTTGAAACCGTATGAAGGTTTAAACCAAGGATCAAGCGAAGATTGAAGATTGTTGGTATTCAGAACGCTGGCATGAGACAACACAAAGATTCAAACCGGGTTTGAGATCGGATTTGGCGATCCTTGGGTTAATCCAGCCTGGAGGCAGGTTAAGCGGTCGATCCGTCATTCAAGATAGCAAGTTAACATGAGTCCGATATTTCCTGCAGTGGATTACCCATACTCAGAACATCGGCTGGAACCCCGGATCGGGTAATCTCTTAAATTGTCTTAAATTAAGAACAAGGATTCGAACACTGAAATTCCGCCCAATCACGTTTCAATTACACCATTATGACAACCAATCACCATCGAGAGTAATGTTTACAAGATTAGGGTGGCAACTATGACTCGGCGAATTTTTACGGAGGCATAGAAATCTCTCCTTGCACATCATAAGTTACTTCTTTTACTATAATTTCATATTGATCAAATTATAATGATTTATGGTACTGTGTTACAACGTGGTTGTGTTGTTATATGATAACAAAGAAATTCATAGAGGAAGAACAATTACATACAAATTGTAAATATAATCCGAAACAGGTGTCAATATTCATAACCAAAGCAAGATGAATCAATGCGGGGTGCAGTAACCTGGCTAGGTTCGGTTCGGTTCGGTTAGGTTAGGTTAGGTTTCTTTCTGTTCTTTTAACCCCATATTTTCCCTGATTAGTAATGTTAAAAAAATACTTTCCCTTATTAATGTATTAAAATAAAAAATGCACTCAGCATTGATTTAATTACATTGAAAATACGTCAAAATAGTTTTCCAAAGAAAAACACTCAAAATAAAGAAGTGTCAGCGTTCTTTACATTTACCCACTGGATCTTCATGGACCCTAAACACGAAAGTGGTGGAACACCTCACCATGACTCAGTCATTTAGTAAGAGGAATATTTCTTACCTGGAAACAATTCGTTGCAAAGAATCTCAAAGCAATCATCAACTGATGAATGGGAGGTAGAGGTGAACCATAGCCAACAGGTCTGTCAAGTAGATGCTTCGTATCACAGAAAATATCAAAGAAATCTCCTTTGCTGAACCTATATCGTTGTCTGAATTGCGTGTTTTCTCTCTAAAAATTTCAAAGTTTACGATATCACCAAAAAGCGCGTTCACTTGTTACCTTGAATGATGGATCGACCGTTAAACCTGCCTCCAGGCTGGGTTAGCGCGAAGATCAACAAATCCGAACTCAAACCTGGTTTGAATCTTTGTGTTAGCTCAAGCCAGGCATTCTGAATACCAACAATCTTCAATCTTCGCTTGATCCTTGCGTTTCAACCTTCATGCGGTTTCAAACCAGCGTTCTGAATTCGGGCCTAAGCGTGACAGTGTACGTTTATAGACTGTAAGAGTGTGTGTCTACAAACTGTGAGTGCGTGTCTATTGACTGTAAGTGTATGTGTATAGTGAGAATGAGAGCGCGCGTCTGTACAAAGCGTTATGGGAAATCCAGAGCAGAGCTGAAGTTCGCGAATGTAGGGCGTTTGGGTCAGGGTTGTTATGACCTTTGGGTCGGGATCAAAGTAACAGCATAACAATCATATATGAAATGTTACAGGAGCTCTGGGATGGTTGTTTTGCATTCCTTCATGTTCAGGCACAAGTTGTGACGGCGTCCCTAGAGTTCATCATAAGTTTTCTTGACCCGCTCGTTGGGCGGCTACCTCGCTCCTCCAGAAGTAGTATGGTGTGGACACGAGCGGTCTCTACGTGAAGACACTCAGTAAGTTTCCAGACTGGGGGATTACCATGACCCACACGACTGGTAACTTATTATTCTACCTTCACAGATAATGTCTGTTCTAGGCTGGTTGTCAAGGGCGACCTGGGACATGTTGCACTTCTCAGGTGGTAATATTGTAGTATTGGCGTAAATTTCCATCTTTAGGCATAATCAAATCCCATGGCCTAAGCGTCCACCCTACATACAGCTGGTGGCCCAAACTTCCGGGGGTCGTGGCCCATGGCCCAAACGTCTCATGGCCCATACGTCTGGCCACCGAAGTACGAACACCTGTCACACGAACACCTGTCCCATACCTCTGCAAGTGGGAAGCACCTGGTGCTATTACGAACACCTGTCCCACACCTGCGCGATGATAGACATACTGACATTACTGGTAACTAGTTCTATCATAAACATCTATCACCTGTGAGTCATAATGAGTACCTATGAGTCTATATGAGTACCTGTGAGTCTATATGAGTACCTGTGAGTCTATATGAGTACCTGTGAGTCTATATGAATAGCTATGAGTCTATATGAGTACCTGTGAGTCTATATGAGTACCTGTGAGTATATACACGTACCTGTGAGTCTATATGAGTACCTATGGGTCTATACGAGTACCTGTGAGTATATACGAATCCCTATGAGTCTATATGAGTACCCGTGAGTATATGAGTACCTGTGAGTCTATATGAGTACCCGTGAGTCCATATGAGTACCCGTGAGTATATGAGTACCTGTGAGTCTATAGAGTACCCGTGAGTCAAAATGAGTACTTGTGAGTATATGAGTACCTGTGAGTCTATGAGTACCTGAGAGTAGATGAAAGTCAACAGTTAATCTATCTCTACGATACTCATGCGAGCAGTATTAATAAAACCTCACTTGAAAATTTATACATTTGTTGGAGTTTACGGAAGGGTTAGGTTAGGTTAGGTTAGAGACTGTAGATGTATATTACTTTGACGCATGACCCAAACCTCCTAATCACCCTGGCCCAAACGTCCTCCATTCGACAATTCCATCGCCCATACAGGTAGGCGAGTAGTTATTGATTACCAGAATGAGTTGCGACTCTGTCTTGCCAGCTGTTCCCGCCCTGAGGGTTGGTGTTAGCAAGGACATCCAACTGTAAAACTTTTCTTCAACATGGCACTCAGGTCAACAGAGCTGTGCCCATCACCTCTTCCCAGCCTCATTTTCTGGGTTGGCGTCCTCGGTTTAATTTACCCAACAACTGCTATCAGGTAATCGCGACTAACCCACCCAAGCGTGGAAACTGGCCGTAAAGCGTTGATGATGATATACCAATTCGACAGAGGGCTAATATGCCATAAATTTAATAGGTTAGGTTAGGATAGGTTAGTTAATCATCAGGTGACATAAGCTGGGGGGGTTCTAATCTTAGCATTATTTTTCCCATTACACTTACAGGAATAAGAAAGTATCAAAAACCACACGAAAAGGTTCACATCCGGCACGTGTGATGTCTAGTCTCAATGCCGTGAATAAAACTCTGCACGAGGGACTTGGTGTGAGACCCTCAGCAGTCACTAACAGGTGCTCGACTGCCTCTGGCTGGTGAGTGTGCCAATAATGAAGCGGATGCTGATAAGTGATGGACGTCTGGGTAAACTGCCTATGAAAGTGCCAGAGAGAGAGAGAGAGAGAGAGAGAGAGAGAGAGACTGACCGACTGACTGACTGAGACAGACAGATTGACAGAAAGGGAGAGAGACAGACTGATTAGCTGACTGACAGAGACAGACAGACAGACAGAGAAGAGTCCTGTCAGTCCTCCATAAACCCTGAGTCTCATAAACTTGTGAATCCGAGACATGACACGACCGAGTGAACCATCCATGGGCCGAACAATATGTGATATCTCGGATTCACAAGTTCATGAGGCTCAGGCTAGTACATTAACTGCTGCCACTCCACCATTGGGATCACTGTCAACAATTCTGTTCCCAACTATACCGCCCTTCAGGATTTAATGAACAGTCTCCAAAACTGGGCCACCAACAACGTCACCATCAACCATGGTTATGCACATCAACCTCTCCTCCGACATTGTCCCACCCTCTTCCATTACTTTAGGCCCCAACACACTCCAGGTTGTAGATTCCACTAAGCTCCTCGGCGTCACCATAGATAACAAACTAAATTGGAAACAACACGTCAGTGAAGTTGTCAAATCCTCCAGTTTCCGTCTCCACCTCCTCCGCCGTCTCAATCCCTCGGAGTTCCTGGGCCAGAGCTCCTCGGTGTTTACTCAACATTCATACTTCCCAAGCTCACCTATGCCTCCCTTGCCTGGTCTTCCTCCCTAAATGCCACACAACGTAAACACCTAGAAAAAGTGCAAAAAAGGGCATGCAAGATTATTCTCTCCCCTTCCTACTCCACATATCAAGAAGCGCTCAACACACTGACCCTCTCGGCTCTCTCTGACCATCACCACGACCTCATCTGCAAATTTGATGAGAAGCTTCTCATCTTCGACACCGACTCCTACTACCACCCAAGATCCCTCGTCCGAAAATTGCTGTTCGACACCACAACCGCATCCAGCCCATACGAACACGAGCTGATCGCTATAAGAACAGCTCAGTCCCAACCATTTTAAAAATTATCAATAACTTGTAATCAACCAGTGTATTCACTCCCAGTCAATCTTACTTCTTACACTGTCACTATGTTGAAATGCCCTGTAGTTTGAGCTTCTCCCCACCTAGTTATTATATATCATATTTGTATCACTTATGTTACTTATATATTATTTGTAAATCAAAAGACCCATTCCCCAATTATGTAACTGTATATTTCCAATCTTCTGGCTGCCATGCTCTTTCAATAAACCGTTAATTATTATTATTATTATTATTGTTATTATTATTATTATTTATTAATGCACACACCAAGATATATAAAAAATAACCATTAGTTTTTTTCTGATGCAAGTTAAAAGGGAAAAAATGGATCATCTGAAGATTAAACACCCCCAGCTTATTTCACTTAAGGATTAACCACCCAAACGAGACCTAGAAAGGTTAGGTTATGTTAGTGTTAGTTTGGTCAAGTCAGGTTAAGTCAGGTCAAATCAGGTCAGGTCAGGTCAGGTCAAGTTAGGTTAGGTTTGTTAGGGTGATTAATCATCAGGTAACCATTTCCCGGGACTTTATTATACAGAACGAACAACAAACACCCCCTTACACCCAACAAACACCCCTTAATAAATACAAACACCCCCTTACACCCAACAAACGCCCCCTAATAAATACAAGCACCCCCTTACACCCAACAAACACCCCTTAATAAATACAAACACCCCCTTACACCCAACAAACGCCCCCTAATAAATACAAACACCCCCTTACACCCAACAAACGCCCCTTAATAAATACAAACACCCCCTTACACCCAACAAACGCCCCTTAATAAATACAAACACCCCCTTACACCCAACAAACACCCCTTAATAAATACAAACACCCCTTACACCCAACAAACGCCCCTTAATAAATACAAACACCCCCTTACACCCAACAAACGCCCCTTAATAAATACAAACACCCCCTTACACCCAACAAACGCCCCTTAATAAATACAAACACCCCCTTACACCCAACAAACGCCCCTTAATAAATACAAACACCCCCTTACACCCAACAAACGCCCCTTAATAAATACAAATGCCCCCTTACACCCAACAAACGCCCCTTAATAAATACAAATGCCCCCTTACACCCAACAAACGCCCCTTAATAAATACAAACACCCCCTTACACCCAACAAACGCCCCTTATTAAATACAAATGCCCCCTTACAACCAACAAACGCCCCTTAATAAATACAAACACCCCCTTACACCAACAAACACCCCCTAAATACCTCCCCGCCCCCCCAGTCAACAGGGCAGCATCTGGTAACTGGCGCCATCATTGCCTTACTTACTCCCCATACGAGTCTTATCAACAACCACCAGCTCTACCTTATCGGGTCGTCATCAGCGATAGGTTATCAGACAAGGGGGCCTCTCCTATCACGCGATAAGATACCAGTATATTGTTTACGGGAACAAACACAGGCTATTAGATAACACGAGGAGGAGGAGGAGGAGGAGGGGGGAAGATAAGAGGAGTAAGTACCGGCCGGTCTGACTGACTGACAGACGGTGGGGAACGATGGAGGTCAATTTATATATGATGGTCAAGCACCGCTGCTATACTGCTTATATACATTCTGGCATATATTCTTGCCCTGTTATACCTATATTAGTATATCTGTACTGGCTGGTGTAATAGTCTACTATCTCCAAGTCTTGAACTACTACTACTACTGTACTAATAATACTAATTTTTTTTTTTTTTTTTTTAAATGGCCTCCAGCCTCCCCCAATAGCCACACCTGCGCCACCATTTTATTTCCTTAAAATTAACTATCCTAATACATTAGTGGCTATCCTAGCTGTATTGAGTTAGTTGAGCCACAGATCTATACGGCATTCAGTGTTGTCGGCTTTGGGGCCGATGCTCTCGTTCTCCTGAGGCAGAGCAAAGCAGACCTAAGAAGAGGGAAGGGCAGTCGGCATTTCACCCAAGCTGTAAAGTAACTTCTGGGCTGCTGCTTCTGTTCGGATAGCACCTCCACGAGTCTGGCGTAGAAACATCTCGCACTTGGTCCCACCACACCAGAGGTTGTGAACACTAGAGGAGTGAAACTGCCTTGATCAACGTTCTCAATTCTCTCCCGGTATGCCCTAATCTTGTCGTTCTCGTTCCTCCTAAGTGCAGCATCGAGAGCTAAGTTACGGGGACATGCAGCCATGGGATCAAAAATCCTGATGTCGAAGGCGGCTTGCTGTCACAGCGCCCAGAATCCTCGAGCACTTACATCAACACGGGCTTCGTTGGATGTGTTTGAAGTCCTATGTTGGAAATTCTCACCATCCTTTCTTGCACAAAATGGCGTGATCGACGTCATAGGAGGAACCACACATGCATTAAGAGGGCACACCTTCTACTGGCCTATCCATACCTTAGAGCAATGGCATCTGTAAATTCTTGTTTATTAAGACTGACACCATTTGCCCTTATAGGTAACGTAGTTAACCAGTCCGAGGGGCCCACCTCCTGCACTACAGCTACTTTTTTTCAAATTCTCTGGTACTTGCAGCAACATTTGCTGTAACTTATCACTTTGGCCGTGCAGTTGTTGTCTTAATGGACCTTCGAATCTTGTTTACTTCGCTGGTATCCATCTCGCCTGTTGTATTCTGAGATGTTATGTGGTCGGTGAGGGCTGCCGTGTGCTTAACTGAGTTTTGATGTTCCGTGGAGAGCAATCTCCTCTGGATTGATCAATCCCATACCTCCCAGTCTCGGTGGTAGTGATCTTTCTGCTGGGGTTAAGTGGGTGTTTCACTAATATGGGAATGAAATTGACGCTGATAGCTTCTTCCAGAGGGTGGAGGAGGGGTCCGATATCAGGAAGTTCCAGCTATCCTTGACTCCGTGACTGAATGCCGCAAAAGCCGCATGTGGCTCTGTGTTAGCAATATCAGACAGAGCTTGGAGTTTTCCCTGACCCACTCATTCACCTTTCTTGCTACGTACTCGGTCTTGAAGTCTGTCGTTCCGATTACTGCGCTTAGGTGTCTTTAGACATCCTTTGTTATTTTGACCTAGCTTCCACCAAACACTTCCATTGCCCGTTCATAATGTTCTGGCTTCACAATGAGGAAGGACTTGCTGGCATTTGGGTGGTACCCTATTTGTGGACCATATAATGGTATCAGGTCCCACCAGTTTTTGATGTCCTCCACTTTTCCTACAACTACTACTACTACTACTACTACTACTACTACTACTCAAGCCACAATTACTCTGTTGGCATACTCCATCATCCTGGCATGGTTCGTGATCACTAAACCATACGAATGGTTGCCACTGTTGCCATACACCCACCATGATACCATACAACTGTATATATGACAACACATTCTAGAATAATGCAAAAACACAGAAGTTAATTTACTGTATGCTTGAGGTGTTCTGTTATTGTTATCACAACAGCAGCAGCAGCAGCAGCAGCAGTAGTAATAATAATAATAATAATAATAATAATAATAATAATAATAATAATAATAATAATAATCCTTAAACATCATTATTTCTATTACTAATGCAAGCATTAGAAAATATTTACTATTTATCATGAATAATAATAATAATAATAATAATAATAATAATAATAACAATGTGTGATAATAATAATAATAATAATAATAATAATAATAATAATAATAATAATAAACAGCTTATTGAAAGAGCATAGGAGCCGGAAGGTTGAAAATATACAGTTATACTAGTGGGGAATGGGTCTATTGATTGACAAATAATAAACAAGAAATATAAGTGATACAAATATGATATATAATAAATAGGTGGGGAGAAGGTGCGTGTGTGTGTGGGGGGAGGGGGGGGAGGTTGTCTCGTGGCTCTAGGCTAGACCACCAGGGGATCTCGAAGTAGCAATGGGCCCCAAAGAGACGCGCATAGAGCCTCACACAAGGTATTCTGCCTAAGACATGGACTCATGGAAACATAGTACCAATCCCTAAAGATAACTCTCCAAATTTCAGGCCAATTTCACTCACATCCTGTATGTGTAAAGTCCTTGAAGGAGTTGTTCTCAACTGTCTCATGTTTCAGGTCAAAGACAAACTGGCCCCTAATCTGTATGGGTTCATGCACGGGTGCAGCACACAGACATGCTTTGCAGAATATCTTGTTCACTCAAAGATAAAACACAAACAGCCTTCATAGACCTTAAATCAGCCTTTGATGTAGCTAACAGAGACATTATACTTGACGAACACTGGCATCCAACAGGTATGCCAGTGTTCTCTTTAGGGGAATCAAAAGTGCCAGAATGAGATCATTTGAGCTTGGCACGCCTCAGGGAAGAGTGTGAAGTCCTATGCTCTTTAATATACTGATGCACAAGCTAACTGCTGACATTCCAGTTCAGCCAAACGAGGCTGTAATATGCTATGCTGATGATATCTGCATTATGACACAGACCAAGCTCAGGCTCCAAGCCTTGCTGGATGTATTTGCTCGGAGAACTGTTGAATGCGGTCTCATAATATCTCTTGACAAGACGAGGGTCCTCAATCCTCGTCCTGCTCACACCTCTGCCTCTTGACTTTAACATTAACAGCATGCCCTTGGAACTATGTAGCTCCTATAAATATCTTGGAATTTGTGTAAATGAAGCAAAATTTGTCGGCAACCTTTGTGCCAAACTAATGCAGTGCATTAAACCCCTCAGAACCCTTGTTGGCAAGGGCTATGGAATTAGCATCACCTTTGCTCGTACTTTCTATCTTCACTTCATTCGTTCTGTCGTTGACTATCATGCTCTCCATCTTGTGACTATTCCACTTAAACAACTCAACAGCCTTTGAGGTAGTACAAAATTAAGCCATGGGCATTAGGGTGTGTCAATTTTGTCAACATGTTAAAAATCAAATTTGGTAGTCAAAATATTGTGCCTCTTTATGTCTAAACTTGAGATTAGCAAACAAAAATGAATTGAAATAACCCTCACCTACATCAATTATACCTTAAAGTTTCAAATATCAGTATTTCAACAAATTAATGAGACTTGATTAGAATTATTCACTTGATATTAACTAATCTCATGTAAGCATATGGATTATGGAGTATTTTATGGTTCTATAGCTTGTGTACAATATGCATGTCAGAACATGAACATGAACAGGCTCTCCGTGTGGGACAGTTTAATTCTTGTTTTGACTTGTACCAAGCGTGAGGATGAGGCGCCCGGCTCACTCTCCTTCTAGATATCATAGACGGTGGTTTGCTCTCATTGCACTTGCACCTACTCTACCAGACGAATTTTACATTTTAATTATTGTAAGTAGGGCATATTGATTGTCGCAGTTACTTATATCATTGTATAAAACATTATGTTCTAAGAAATTATTATGTTATTTCTGTTACAGCATTTTTGATAAACAAATTGATATTTTTTGAAACAACAATTGAATTATGAAACATTGAAATATTTTTCTATTTGTCAGATAGTGTGAAGATGTCAAAATTGAAGACAAGAAGTCAGTTGTCAACCCACTTGAGCCTGCTAGTTGGTAAAGGGAAGGAGCTTCCTGTATCAGAACTTCCAACAGTGAGAGACATGCTAAGATTAGGGTTACTCCTTCGAGAAAAAAATGCAAAGGACAGAAGGAACTATACAGATAAGGAACTCATAAATGACATGATAGTCCCTCTTCTGCATCAATGGACAAAAGCTAATGCACTATTCAAACCACCTGTGATTAATCAGTGTCGAACTATTGAGCTAAAACTAACGAAATTATGGCACAAAGCAGTTGAAACATCACTTGGTAAAGGAAACTTGGCCAGGAAAAATGAATTTCTGCACTCACTTGATACTCTGTTTGACATTTTGACCTGCAAGTGCTCCATACAATTATGTTCTGAATCCAACTGTTCTCACTCAGGTAAGAGAGAAAATAATTCCCACATTGATTGTGGTTGTCCTCGTGAAAAGAAGATCCCTGTTTTAGAGCTTGAATTTATAAAGGCACAGAGGACAAAGGCAGAAGGCCAAGGAAGTATGCAAATGGGTTCAATAGATTATTCAGAAACAAAGAAGCAGATTGCTAATGCCAAGAAAAGAGAACAAATCCGAGAGAGGGAACAAAAGAAGAAAATGAAGAGTGAAGAAGCCATCCAAAGAGAGGAAGAGCTGTGTCAAGATGTTTATCACTTCTTTGATAGTTCTTCTGATGAACAGGAAGCAACATCAGATGATAGTTCCAAAGAGCCATCTGAACCTTTACCAAAGAAAATGAAATACATCACAAGAAATATTTCAAACATTGCTTTAGCTAGTATTCGCCACCATGCTGGACTTCGTGAGGCTGCAGAAATTGTAACTGCCGCTTGGATAGATGCAGGCCTCATCAGCCGAGAGGATGTATCTTTGGTGATAGATCATAATAAAATTAGAAGAGCACAAGAAAAAGTAATGAAGGAAATATCTGATCAGCATGAAAAAGATTTAAGCGAGGGAGGGCTCTCCTGTCTTTTGTTTGATGGAAGAATAGATGACACAAAAGTTTTGCTAGAAGTAGAGGGAGTGAACAGAAAGTTTCCAGGTCTCATCAAAGAAGAACACTACTCTGTCTGTTCTGAGCCTGGTGGTCGGTTTTTGTTCCACTTTGCTCCCGAAACTGAAGTAGAAGGGAAGAAACATGCAGAGGTCATTGCTGATTATATTTTATGTTGGGTTCAGGAGAGAGGACTTGGCAGTTCACTGCAGGCTGTTGGTGGAGATTCAACTGCAGTGAACACCGGATGGCAGGGGGGTGTAATGACGCATTTAGAGAAAAAACTAGGAAGAAGACTTGTTTGGATTGTATGTGATTTACATACAGGCGAGCTACCTCTTCGTCATCTCATCCAGGAACTTGATGGTCCTACAAAGAGCAACAACAAGTGGTCAGGTCCCCTTGGCATCATGCTGGATGAAGCAACACAACTAGAAATAAATACAACCTTTCCAAAGGTCGAAGTTGGCCCTCCCCTTCCGGCGTTGTCTGAAGGAGTCATCAAAGATCTCAGCACAGATCAATCCTATGCTTATCGTATTGCCCAAGCAATAAGATCAGGAGAAGTGCCTCAGTCATTGGCTCTCTTGGAGATTGGACCTGTCAGTCACAGCCGTTGGTTAACTACAGCTCTTCGTTTCTGCAGGATTTGGATTTCCAAACACGAATTGAAGGGCAAAGTGCTGAAGAATTTGAGGTTAATTGTTGAATTTATTATTGGAGTTTATCTTCCCCAGTGATTTAGTGTGAAACTTAATCCTATGTGGGTGGATGGGCCCAATCACCTTTTGTTTCAATTGCAGCTAGTAAGAACACAGAGGAAGGTAGTGAGGGACATCGTGTTACCTGTGGCAAGAAGGTCCGCTTGGTATGCTCGATCAGAAGCAGTTTTGCAAGCAATGCTTTGCAGTCAATGTACCAATCTCCGAACCGAGGCTGTAGAAGTCATTCTAAAGATTAGAGGAACGCTAATAGATGACGACCAGTTGGGAGACTGTTCGTTTCATTCAAGAAAAGTTCCCCCAATAAACGTCAATGCCACCAAATTGTCAGAATTGGTTGACTTGAGTTTGGAAGTCTTAGAGCCACCATTGACAACAAGTCTAACTAGCCAAGAATTGAGAAACCTTAAAGAGACTCCAATGCAGGTGCCGAAGTGGCCTTCCCACACTCAAAGTGTGGAGAGATGTGTGAAAATGGTCACAGAAGCAGCGGGCCATGTTTACAGCCACGAGAGGCGAGAAGGTTACATCAAAACACAAATAGCAAGCAGACTACTGATGACAAGAAACCAAAGCAAAGAGAGTATGAAGGCATTGGTTACTTTCAAATAGACTACGGATAATATAATATAATAATTTGAAACTTGAAACAGTAACATGTGTGCAAACGCTGGTTATGTTATAAATTCACAAATATGTACATTTAAAAATCCATTTGATATAGGTAGGACTTATTATAAAAAAAAATTTATGCCAGAATATTGTTTTGCATGCTTAAAGACTACAATAAATTGCTACCAAATTACTCGATTTTCAATTTAGCCAGTTCACCCCCTAAATTGACACACCCTAATGGGCATCATTCTAGGATGCCCAAAATCAACCAGAATTGTAAACATAAGGAAAGTGCTCGGGCAGCCCTCCCTATCTGAGAGGATAGCCCTACTTAACATCATGTTTTGTTTCAAAGTTTTGAAGAACAATGGTCCCCAGACTACAGGTCAAACTGAGTTGATGTTCTATCTAAGTAATCCCAACTATCTCGCTAACCTTCCACAAAAGACTCTCTTTGGGGCGTGGCTTCATAAAAGTGTTGCAGATCTCTTGAAACTGAATGTCCCAATCACCCCAAACGAACCTATTAATGCCATTTCTCCTTGGCTGAATATATCAGTTCCTATTAATTACACTCCTGTTGGTAGTAAGCAAATGTTGAACACCGATGTGATGAGATGCGTCACACTAGAAACTATTAACAGACACATAGAGAGTATTAAATCAAGAGAATGTTATGCTTTTACTGATGGTTCTGTGCAGACAAACACAGGTAGAACAGGCTGTGCAATTGTAATATATAAAGAAAAAGAGATGATAGTGTCAAACAAACAAAGGCTGAACAACTGGGCCAGCACAACACAAACTGAACTAACTGGAATCTACTTAGCTACAGACTACCTTAAAGAAAATGGAGGTGAGGTGATATTCTGTGACTCTCAAAGTGCTTTGAAATCAATGAACAGCCCGTCAGGTTCTATGTCTAAAATTGTATGTGATATTAAAAGAAATGTGATAAATGCCAATGGGAACAGCTCTCGTATCGAATTTGTGTGGATTCCGTCCCATGTTGGAATTAGGTATCATGACTGTGCTGATAGTCTTGGCAATAAGGCATGTAAGAAAGAAAATGTTGACCGTGACCTTGGCCTGTCCAATGCTGTACTTAAAAAAATTCATGTCAGAATCATAAACTCTGATCTAGAAGAACTGAGAAATCCAGAGAGACCTGGCAGTTGTAGCATTAGTAAATATGACAAATTTTGTGACAAGAAGTACCGGTATGGCCAGCATAAGGACAGAACTAGACAATGTGATATAGTTGTGGCTAGAATTAGGCTAGGATACAGACACATCTGGCAAGTTAATAACACTGTACCCATACAGGAACACTCAGACTGTAAACTTTGTGATAAACCTTTGAAGCATACACTTGAACACTATATTAATGAATGTGACACTGTCAGAGACTTCAGGCCACCTGACTTATTGTATCGTGAACTTTGTAATTACTACATTGAATCAGGGGTGCTTGAGGACATTCTTGCTGTTTATCCAAAATTTGCTAGCCCACTGTGATTAGTCTTCAATTAGAATATGATGTCCAATGTATATGAACCACTGTCCTGCATGGCAGTGAACAGTGACATCACCCACATGGCTTTAACCTATATATACTGCTAATGAATAGGATGTATTTCTTTGTGTACGAACCTCTGTCCTGCATGACAGTGAACAGTGACATCACCCACATGGCTTTAACCTATATATACTGCTAATGAATAGGATGTATTCCTTTGTGTATTAACCTCTGTCCTGCGTGACAGTGAGAAGTGATACCTCCCTAGTAATAATAATAATAATTAACGGTTTATTGAAAGAGCATGGCAGCCGGAAAACTGAATTACTCAGAATAGGCAAGCTTTGTCAATAAATTTATTAAACTAAAAAATAGGCCCACAGGCTACGGGAGTAAACCCCGAACGAAAAATCTGCTGTGAAGCCCTGCATCAGGCAGACATGCATACAGAGTTGCAACAAGACCCCAATGGCGGTGTAGGCAGAAGAGGTGACCACCATGGGAACCCAACCACTACACCGGCGGACGAAAGCAATGCATGATGGACAGGCTACTTAGGCGAAACCCAACAAACTGGGCTATAGACAGTCCATTACAACTCTCCCTCTACCCAGTCGTTGCAACACTTGCACCACTGGATCAGGAAAAGGAAGAACCAAGATGTGTGGTTGCAGCCTGCGCTCCTGCCTCACCACATAAATCAACTCACGCGCAGCCATCATCCACCCCATCATACTCATCATCATCATCAAACCCCAATACCCCCAAAAGTCCTATGGCGACGGACAAGTGGCGATGGGAACAAACAGAGATGACTACCAGGAGTCTGAAGTCAAAACTCTGCACATGGACGGCACAGTTAAGATGATCGTTTATGCAATAAGATCTAGGCAGCAGTGCAATCCGGTAATGCCTGTGCGACTGAGCAGCCCTTTCGAAGAGCCACTATTGCTAACCCCACATGGGGAGGGGGCTAGAAAAAGTGCCCTAAACAAAGCCAGGCTAAAGAACCAACTTGACTGGGCAACCACACCCTGTAAACTCATAGTTATGCAGTCAAAAACACAATCATAATCACAAATCAAAACAAAAACAAACATGCAACCTCTTATAGTCGCTGCATGGCACAAATGAGCGTCATGAAAGAAAAACCGCCCTTGTGCCAACACAGCTGGCTAGATATAACATCGACATAGCAGCCATTATTGAGTTCCGGCACCCAGACGAGGGTTGACTGAGTGAACGGGGATCTGGCTACACCTTTTTCTGGAGGGTAAGCCTACTGCAGAGAGAACTCACATTTATGGAGTTGAGTTTGCCATCCGCCAACGCATCCTACACAGGCTAACTGAAGTGCCTGTTAGAATCAACGAGCACTTTATGACGCTCAGAGTCCCTCTGAATCACTCATGTCATACATTTTTCATCAGTGCATACGCCCCAACACTGAATGCAGAGGATGACATCAAGGAGGCCTTTTACGTCGACCTTGACAAAGTGCTAACCTCTATCTCAAGATAAGATAAGGTTGTGCTCCAAGGTGACTTCAATGCCAGAGTTGGTAGAGATGCTAACATTTGGCAGGGAATCATAGGGAGAAATGGACTAGGCAAGTGTAATCCCAACGGTCTACTCATCCTCAGCAAGTGTGCTGCACATAACCTCACTATTACCAATAACTTATTTAGGCAGGCCGACAAGTTCAAGGGTTCACGGCAACACCCACGATCCAAACACTAGCATCTCATTGACTACATCATTGTCAGAGAAAGAGATCGCCGAGATGTCCTCATCACCCACGCAATGCGTAGCTCAACCACTGTGAAACTGATCATCGGCTCATCAGAGCCAAGCTCACACTTCACGTCACCCCAAAACGACGAAGGCAGCAAGCCTCCACAAGAGGTTTTAACACTAAGCATCTGGGGGATCCAGCGGTAGCACATTATTTCAGAGAGCAGCTTGAACATGGGCTGATAAACAACCCAACAACAAACAACCCAAATCCCAGTGCAGAAAGGAGTATTCTCGACAGTGTCATGAAAAAACCCTTCAGAGAGACCCTCGGCCATGTTGAAAGAATACTCCAGGGCTGGCTTGATGAAAATGACCCAGAAATCAATGTATTCGTCAATGATAAAAGTGCTGCTTTAACTGACTGACAGAACAACCCTCAGTCTAGGACCAAAGGTGACATCTTCCGCAAGAAGAAAGCGGCGGCCCAACGCGAACTTCACAAACAAAAGAACGACTGGTTTAAAACTAGAGCATGTGAAATGGAAAAACTTGCAGATCATCACAAAATGTGCAAATTTTTCAATTCCAGTAACACATTTTATGGGCCAATCACTTATGGTGCAGATCCCCTCCGCTCAAAAGACGGTAACTCCCTAATAAAAGACGAAGAAGGCATTCGTCAGTGCTGGAAAGACCACTACCATTCCCTGCTCAACCGAAACACCGATGTGGATGTCCTGACTATCCAGCAGGTCCCTCACCATCCAGAGCTGACCCACCTCAGCTATCCTCTATCCCTGGAGGTCACTACTGCCATCAAACAGATGAAATATAACAAAGCCTCAGGGCCTGATGGAATCCCAGTCGTGGTTTATAAAGCAGGAGGACCTCTGCTTACTAGCCATCTCCACTCTCTCCTGGAGAATATATGGGAAGAGGAGGAAATCCCTCAAGCTCTTAAAGATGCCTCCATTATCAGTATTTCTAAGAACAAGGGAGACCGTTCAGACAGTGGCAACTACCGCGGGATCTCGCACTCTGTTTAGGACCTAAACAGACTGTCTGCTGAGGAGGAAAACTTCCTCCCTGAATCCCAGTGTGGCTTTAGACCATCACATGGCACTGCTGACATGATCTTTGCTGCCCGCCAGATACAGGAAAAGTGCAGAGAACAGCATCGTAACCTGTACATGGCCTTCATCGACCTAACCAAAGCCTTCGACTCGGTCAACAGGGAAGCCCTCTGGCGGACCCTCAGCCGCTTAAGCTGCCCACCAAAATTCATCGCCATTGTGAGGCAAATCTACAATGGCATGAACGGCAGTGTCCTGCACAATGGCACCCAGTTTGATTTCTTCCCCATCCAAACGGGGGTAAAACAAGGATGTGTACTGGCGCCAACTCGCTTTTCCATTTTCTTGGCTACCTTGTTTACTCGTGGCAGTGCCAATTTAGCAGCGAGATGGACATAGAGCACCGGATGAAGGGTATTTTCTAAATAAGACGACTCCAAGCAGGAACAAAGGTGTCAGCAGCTTCCATTACTGAACTTTATTATACAGACGACCTCACCCCTGTAGCTTACACTGAACGCAACCTACAGGAGATCCTGAACACCTATGCATTTGCATATGCACACTTCGACCTTGAGGTGAATGTACGTAAAACTCAAATTCTCTTTCAGCCTGCCCCTAGTTCGGCCACGCCTCCACCATCCATCCAGCTTAATGGCACTACCCTCTCTAATGTTACCTATTTTCAGTATCTCCTCTCCCACCTGCCCACCACCGCAGACATCGATGAAGATATTCAACATCGGATCAGATGTGCATCTCAAGACTTTCGTAGACTCCGTACCCGTGTCTTCAGCTGTAGGGAGCTGAAATTATCTACAAAGTTGCACATATATCGAGCAGTGGTCGTCCCCACCCTACTATATGGCAGTGAGACATAGGTTACATACAGGAGGCACCTCAAGGCGCTTGAAAACTTTCACCAACGTAGTCTACATTCCATCCTCCGAGTTCGCTGGGAAGACAAGAAAACAAATGCCAGTATTCTCGCTGATGCCAACTGTAGGAGCATCGAGGCTACCATTATCCATGAACAACTATGTTGGACTGGCCATGTTACCAGCATCGACGACTGTAAACTGCCGAAGCAGATACTTTACAGTCACCCTACGAATAGTAAAAGTAACGCCAAATCGACCCCCTCACCTGGGAGACGATCACTACCCACCGTACCGCATGGAGGAGCACGACATGAGACGGTGTCAATACTTTCGAATTAACCCGACTGCAAACCGAGGCAGACAAGCGCCAGCGCCGGAAAGACGCTGCCACCGCTAGTGCGCACTAGATGGAGCCATCCACATGTGCAAAATCTGTGAACAACTCTGCCGGTCCCGTATCGGCCTCTTTAGTCACCTTAAAACTCACCAACGTAGGTGACAGCCATAATTGCATCATAGCTGGATGATCGTCATACTCGAATGACAGCAAAGTAGTAGTAGTAGGTTTGTGTCGTACTGCTGTTGTGTACCTCTCTAGGGGCTATTCACCTTAAGACAGACAACTTCACCTCAGAACTTAATATTGTCGGATCATCTGAAGATTAGACACCTCAGCTTCTTTCACCTGATGAACAACACACTAACGTTACCTGTAGGGGAGTTAGGTAAGGTGAGGTTTTTAAGTTCGGTTTGTTTAAACCAGGTTACTGTAGGTTAGGTATTTAGTAAGTTGGTTAATCATCATCCTAAATAAGCTGGGGGAACCCGGTGAGGAATAAGCTCACTGGTTATTGTATAGTACCGTGATGGTGGGTCCTGTTATTACAACCGCAACAGATATCAGCAGTCTGTCATTATTATGGGAAACTCGTGACACATTTACTAATATCCTTGGCTTCTCTGTAACGAGAGAGAGAGAGAGAGAGAGAGAGAGAGAGGAGAGAGAGAGGAGAGAGAGAGAGAGAGAGAGAGAGAGAGAGAGAGAGAGAGAGAGAGAGAGAGAGAGAGAGAGAGAGAGCTAGCTTTGAACACCTGACGTCAACATTGTATTACCATAAATGCTTGTTTTCTGGGACACCCTTAGATTACTCACCCTAATGCTAATCCAACCTAACTTAACTTAACCCAGGTAACGTTGTTGGTTAATCTTAGGTGATATAAAATGTGATGTCTAATCTTCAGGAGAAACTGTTTGTTTGTTAATCTAAAACTAACGACCACACATGTCAACTTGCGCAACATTGGATCCCGTTGTTCTAGAGCAGTTGAAGATGCTGGTAAGTCCATTCAGAGAAGAGTTTAGTCACGTACTGCCATGGAAAAAATTATTAAATAAATATCCTAATTTCTGTAAGTTTCTTGAAAATAATCCATTTAGAATCGCATCAGGTGAAATTACACGATAGGAGACACTAACAGAAGATAATAAAAATATGTTTATAAATGAAAAGTAAACAGTAATACATAAGTCTATCTTCAGTCAGTCAGTATCCATCTTTAAAAAAAACATCAACAAAAGGACATTTCTTAAATAAAAAAAATGACATCAGTTTAAGTATTGGCCGCTGCTCTTCACCCACAACTTTCCTCTTAGCACACAACACAGAACAATCCTTTATATCACTCAAGTCTTCAAGGAAAAAGTTATCTCAACTCGTACGGTGTTTGGAACATTTCTCAAGCTGGTACTGCGTCACTCAGCCCTTTCAAGGCTGAGAGGGAGCGTGAAGTCTCGATACAATATAAGCTTACCATCTGGCATGGGTTGGGTTGGTATTTTCCTCTTGCGAGTCAGAATAAATAGCCTCCCTCCAGCTTATTTCGTCTGATTATCACTGGTCAACAAAGTTTTTGTTGCATTGCTATAAACACTTGATTCTACCTAATTTGGGTGTGCTGATCTCATATCTGAAGTTAGTTTCTTTCTGTAAGCTCTAGTTTTTTTGCAATCAAGGTATTTTGAAATTTCAAAATTTCGTCTTCGTCTTATTGACCTCGTCGTCTATCTTGAAAAATATGTCATTAAACTGTCATTAAATTAGCTGGGTAATAAACAATAAAATATTACATATTCTAAATTTATTCAACAACACAATTTGAAACATGTTCCATCTAAAACAAAGGTTGAAATTTGTATAAAACTCATTGTTAGGTAAGAAATTTGTTACTATGAGGAGACAAAGCCCAATCACATTTTAGCCAGGTAGGAATTTGCGCTTGAAGCTCTTGCGTTTGTGAAATGTCTCAGGGCACTCTCGTTTAATGCTCCAGCAGTAGTCTGCCATCATATGTTTGTCCCATCTCCCTTGGTAGCGGTCTTCCATGGTCTTGAGATCCTGATGAAACCGCTCGCCTTGCTCGTCACTTACTGCCCCTAGGTTCTCAGGGAATCTATCAAGATGACTATATAGGAAATGGAGTTTGACACTCATATTGCATCCAAGGTCATGAAAGGCTGACAACATGGTTGCTACAAGGGTTTCATAGTTGTCAGCCTTTTTATTACCAAGAAAGTTTTCCATTACCGCCACAAATGAAAGCCATGCACCCCTTTCCTTGTCGTCCATCTTTCTGACAAAGTCTTGATCACGTACAAGTGCACGAATTTGTGGTCCATCAAACACACCTGCCTTTATCTTCTCAAATGACAAAGCAGGGTGAGCAGAGACTATGTGTTGGAAGCATTCACCATCAGTATTTAATGCTCTGACAAACTGTTTCATCAGGCCCAGCTTGATATGGAGAGGAGGAAATATGATCTTTTCTCGACTGACGATTGGATCATTGACAATGTTTGGCATACCAGCTTCCAGAGTCTCACGTAAGGGCCACTCCTTCAGGTTCCAATGCCTGTCTCTAGCTCGGCTGTCCCACATGCAAAGAAAGCAGGGATACTTTGTAAATCCTCTTTGTTGGCCAAGAAGGAAGTTCACCATTTTGAGGTCAACACAAATTGTCCAGTTGTGCTCATGGTATTTTAGCAGGTGAATCACAGTTTTAATGTCATTATACTCCTCTCGTAAGCACACAGAATGACCCACTGGAACAGCTGCATAGACATTACCATTATGTAGTAGCACACACTTCAGGCTACGCTTACAACTATCTAGAAATAATCGCCAGTCATTTGGACTATACAATGGAATCCCTAATTCCTGGAGAAGACCCGGGATATTATGACAGTAAACAAACTTATTCTCCTCTGTAAAGAATGGCACAAAATCCTGTTCCCGCTTTCTGAAGTCTGAAACTTTTGTGGTCTGGTTCAGTAGAGCCTTTTCTTGCAACCTAGAAGCTAGAACTTCTGCTGCATTTTTGGAGAGACCCAAATCACGCACAAGGTCATTCAGCTCTGGCTGACTAAACTTCTGAGGGGTTGATGACTCTGGTGTACCATCAGAAGAATCGTCGGAATCTGCAAGTATTTCTTGAGTTTCATGTTCACTCTCTTGGTCTTTGTCGCTTCCTTCCTCTTCAGCTGGAGACAACCCATTAAAAACTGGAACTGGTAGCTCATCAGAGTGCAAAGTAGGTCGAATTGCTGAAGGGATACTAGGATACGATATTTTATGTCTGTTTTTCTTGCCAACACCCTTCGTATTGATCAGACAAAAATAGCAGTCAGTTGTGTGGTCCTTCGGTTCTCGCCAGGTCATGGGAATTCCGAACGGTAAGCCCTTACGTTTTCCTTTTGTCCAGTCACGCAGCATTTCTTCGCAGTTATGACACACAGCATGTGGAGCCCATTTTTTGTCTTGGTCGCCAAGAGTAAGTCCGAAGTACGCTTTATAGCCGCGCCTCACAAACGATGTTATATTGCGCCTCTGACGAATAAGCGTGAAGTATCCACAAATATAACAGAAGGCATCAGGTTTGTTCACACATTGATTTCTCTTTGTAGCCATGACCAAATCTGAAAGAAAAAACAGACAAAATTATATCTCCCTATTGATACCATAATCGTGTAATTAATTAATTTGACCGCAAACGGCTAGAATGTAAAACCTCAAATTACATGAAAACTGGAGCATGCAGAACAAAACTGGTTTCAAATATGAAATCAGCAGATCAAAAATGGTAAGAAACAGTAAAGAAATCTCATGCAACTGGGAATTATAAAAAATTTGTTGTCCTGTGAACCATAGTAATGCCATCAGTGGGGTTAGGTTAGGTTAGGACATAGAGTAGGGGAGGAATGGTGAGGACGGACCACTAGACAAGCCACATCATAATAAGACCTTCGTGTGGGGAGTTCTGAGGATACGACAATGGTATACTGATGCATTCCAAGAACCTATACTGTACTGTACACTGTTGGAGCATTTGGCCTCGTCTGCTGAATTAGTGCACTTAAAAGTTTCTAAGAAGTTTTAACACATTTACAACCACAACAATAAAACACAATAGTATCACCATCCTCACCCTCCACTACTACTACCATTCCTGCTAGCATCACCATCATTCCACCACTATAACAACTTTCAGGACCACCATCACCTTTCCTACCAACCCTACCACATCCACCACCATTCCCACTCGCATTACCATACCACCACCATCCCCACCAACACTATCACATCCACCACCATCCCCACCAACACTATTACATCCACCACCATCCCCACCAACACTATCACATCCACCACCATCCCCACCAACACTATCACATCCACCACCATCCCCACCAACACTATCACATCCACCACCATCCCCACCAACACTATCACATCCACCACCATCCCCACCAACACTATCACATCCACCACCATCCCCACCAACACTATCACATCCACCACCATCCCCACCAACACTATCACATCCACCACCATCCCCACCAACACTATCACATCCACCACCATCCCCACCAACACTACCACATCCACCACCATCCCCACCAACACTACCGTATCCACCACCATTACCACAACCATCATCCCCACCAGCACTTACCAGATCCACCACCATCCCCACCAACACTACCACAACTACCACCATCCCCACCAACACTATCACATCCACCACCATCCCCACCAACACTATCACATCCACCACCATCCCCACCAACACTTATCACATCCACCACCATCCCCACCAACACTACCGTATCCACCACCATTACCACAACCATCATCCCCACCAGCACTTACCAGATCCACCACCATCCCCACCAACACTACCACAACTACCACCATCCCCACCAACACTATCACATCCACCACCATCCCCACCAACACTATTACATCCACCACCATCCCCACCAACACTATCACATCCACCACCATCCCCACCAACACTACCGTATCCACCACCATTACCACAACCATCATCCCCACCAGCACTTACCAGATCCACCACCATCCCCACCAACAATATCACATCCACCACCATCCCCACCAACACTATCACATCCACCACCATCCCCACCAACACTATCACATCCACCACCATCCCCACCAACACTACCACATCCACCACCATCCTCACCAACACTATCACATCCACCACCATCCCCACCAACACTATCACATCCACCACCATCCCCACCAACACTATCACATCCACCACCATCCCCACCAACACTATCACATCCACCACCATCCCCACCAACACTATCACATCCACCACCATCCCCACCAACACTACCGTATCCACCACCATTACCACAACCATCATCCCCACCAGCACTTACCAGATCCACCAACATCCCCACCAACACTACCACAACTACCACCATTCCCGCCGCCAGTAAAGGATCATGAAAACTTTGTGTGATGTCATTCCGCCACAAAAGGTTACGTCACTCACCTGTATAAACTTTCAAACTAATTTTGTTATATTTTTACTCCCACCGCCATCACACAAAGACCAACCATCACATATTTACACAAATTACTTACACAAGCCGAGAGGGGAGCAAGTCTCTCATTAATTCAGGCTTAGGTGACATGCCTTTTACATCTCGATCTGCATGTGTAAAATTATTTGCCTTCGTTACTGGTGTTGATGCAGCTACGTCTTGCATATAACAACACACACACACACACACGCCAGGGACCTCAGGCATTATTGCAGTGTTGAGCGAAACATACCCGGTACTGTACATATCTAATGACAGATACACAAAAACTGTTATCACAATACATCAAACATGCCATTGACTATTGTGTTTGACTATATTATTTTTACAAACTCTTACCATAGTTTATAAACATTTGGTATACAGTATAGCAAATATAAAGTACTTATTAATTTACCAAGATACGTGTATTAATAAGTAAAACCTTTCCTGTTGTAGTTAATAACGCTGTATAACAAAGAACAAGATACAAAAGAAACAATTATCAGTTTTATGTTTTTTAAGAGGTGTACAATCAACAACAAAAAATTCTGCACCTTTATGGTATTATGCAATATGACACACCCGGCCAAGAATTCTGAACAACACTCATTTACGTGGGTGACTCCTGTTAATTTCTCTGTGCTAACTCCATGTGATATAAAGAATACATCATACTGGTTATACAATGCATCACAACCAGAAATACCAACCTTACCACATTAACATGACCTCAGTCAGTGATTGTGGCAGAGGCCAACAGACCAAGGGGTGCAGAACATATTTTTCTGACTGCACATAAAGAAATATACAGTATATTAGTTTCTGTCTATCAGTGGTTTTTTTCATATATATTGGAAGTGAATATAATACACTAAACCGTTTACATACACGGTTTCAGAATGCAGAGTTTCGGCTATACGACATTTTGGTTTTGCGCCCACATCATTTATTCTGTGCCCGGCGGCCTTTCTTTCTGCAATAACAATTATGACTTATTCAACACCTTGGAAGTACAATATGATCCACATAACTGGATGCTTTTTACTGATGCATCAAACCTACAGCGTAAAGGCAGTGTTGGGGCATAATGGCAATGTTTTACCTTCTCTACCAGGCTTCATTCTCAACTGTATCAAGTATCCTGATCATTGCTGGTCCGTCTGTGACTTAAAGGTTGGTGCACTTTTAACAGGACTGCAGGCCGGATTCACCAATTATATGGAATTCTATACATGTGAAACAGTCGTGCCCGAGCACAGCATTACACCCACAAAGTCTGGCCACCACGTGACTCAAGTCATTCTAGGTACAGTACATTCAATGTAGACAATGTTCCAATGGTTCCAAAAGACAAGATTCTGTTGCCACCACTGCACATTAAGCTTGGTATCGTCAAACAACTGGTCAAGGCAATGACCAATGATGTTCCAACATTCAAATACCTGTTAGGAAAGTTCCCCAAACTAAGTGAAGCCAAGATTATAGAAGATGTGTTTGTAGGTCCATAAGTTCCCCAGCTCTTGTTTGTTAATAATTTTGAGATGGAAATGAATGACCCAGAGATACCAGGTTGGCATTTTTTCAAGAATATCTGCACCGGTTTTACTGGCAGGCACAGAGACGTCAACTACAAGGTACTGGTACAGCAATTTCTGTACTACAAGGCTACCAACTCCTGGGCTGCAATATGTCATTCAAACTCCATTTCACTAAGATGTCGCAACAATGGAAACACGCTAGAGCCCCACAATGTTTGCTGATTGATGCTGGATATTGCAACGTTACCATTTAGCCAAGACGAGCGAGCCAGGCCAAACTTTTTTAAGGTGAATTGTTTATTAGTTTTTTGCTACTATGACATTCTTCCCACATTCGTTGTGTTGGGAGTTTTTTATGCACAAACCCCTGAATTGAATCTTTAAAATTATATTAAATCCAAGTTCAATAAATATGTGATGTACTGCACACAACGCAAAAAAATTAAATTTTATTACAAAGTGTAATTAACCAAAATACATGTAGAGATATTGAATATAACCACCACCACAACCACCATTACCACCACCACAACCACCATTACCACCACCATAACCACCACCATGACTACCACCATAACCACCACAACCACATTACCACCACCATAACCACCACCACTACCACCACAACCACCATTACCACCAACACAACCACCATTACCACCACCACAACCACCATAACCACCACCATAACCACCACCATTACTACCACCATTGCCACCACCACAACCACCATTACCACCACCACAACCACCATAACCACCACCATTACCACCACCACAACCACCATTACCACCACCACAACCACCACCATTACCACCACCACAACCACCACCATAACCACCACCACAACCACTAACCCAACCCCTCCCAGCCTCCCTCCCTCTACTGATCAACTAAACTCTTCAATCTCTCCTCCTCCTCTTCCATTATTAAGTCTTATTTAGGGAGCATTACATGAGGTAAGTCCAACTAACATCAAACTCTGTAAATAACTCACTACTAACTCTCTACAGCTTTGTTGATGATGATAACATGCTGAAGTACTCTCCTCTGTGTTGCTACATGGCATTCTTCCTTTGTTAAATGACTGTCCCTTTGTTAAATGACCATCTTCCTTTGTTAAATGACTGTCCCTTTGTTAAATGACCATCTTCCTTTGTTAAATGACCCTCAGCCAGTGCGGACCTGTGTTCCTGTCAGTGTTAGTGACATGGCAGCTGCTGACGAGTACTCGACCACCTCTCACGTTCTCCAGCTTTGTCTTGCCTTGCAAGACCGACTGGAGAAGGTCGAGAAGGAGGTCCAGAGTCTCAAGGGCGAAAACTTAGCCTTGAAGCTAGTTTTAGAGGAGAAGAAAACCTTTGCCAGTGTCGTGAAGGACGGTGAAGTTGAAGTGGATTCATGGAAGGTAGTTGCTGCTAGTGCTACAAAATGCACTCAGCTGTAGACCTTAACAACAGGTTCAGCACCTTAAGTGACGAGTGTGAGGAAGGTGCTAGTAACACCACGAGCGCTACTCCCTCTGTTAGTGTGGAGAGAGGGAGTAGCGCAGGCAAGAAATCACCACACTCAGGTAAGGTCAAATGTGTTTCTGTCATGGGAGACTCGATGGTGAAGTATTTAGGTAACAATCTCTGCACTAAAGTTAGGAAGCTCGAGTGTCTCCCCGGGGCAGGGATAGGTGGAGTACTGGAGAGAGTGGTGAACGTCATTGATGACTGTGGAGACAACCCCATAGTCTTACTCAGTGCAGGAGGCAATGACGTAGGTAAGCTTACCAGTGTCGAACTGCGTAAGCTGTATAGGGAAGCTCTAGATAAGATTAGGGTGAAGGGTGGCACTCCTATTGCTTGCTCTATCCTACCTAGACGTGGTGCCAGTCGTGAATGGATGTCCCGTGCAATCGGTTTCAATTGCTGGTTGGAAGAACAGTGTAAAGAGCTGTCGACGCCATTCATTGATAGTTGGAGCCTGTACTATGGTGATGATAGTATGTATGCAAGGGATGGGGTGCATTTAAGTAGGAAGGGGGTGGCCGTGCTAGCGAAGATAGTTGACAGGGTAGTAAAGGTGGGGTTTTAATATGTCCAAATCCCATCAATGGTAAAGAGAGGAAAATACCATGTGAAAATAACAGCAGTGAAACAGAAGTAGATAATGCTGAAAATATAGTTAGTCATAATAACAAACATCAAAGTAATAAATGTAAAACAGATAGAAACGGAAGAAATATATTGAGTGTTTATTATACTAATAGTAGAAGCCTGTGTAACAAAATGGACCAGCTCAGGGCCATTGTTAGTAAAGAGAACATAGATATAATTGCAATAACGGAAACATGGATAAATTCAAACAGCAAACATTTTTTAGCAGAATTTCATATTCCAGGATATAACCTATTTAAATTTGACAGAGTAGGAAGGAGAGGTGGCGGTGTAGCAGTGTATATCAGGGTGTCATTAAAAAGCTGCAATAAATCAAACATTAAAACAAATAGCGACAATGAAAGTATTTGGGTAGAGATTGGTGAGGGCAATGAGTCCGTAGTCATTGGTGTTATATATAGACCACCTAATTTGAGTAGGAACGATGGTAAATTGCTATGGGAGGAAATAAAGAAGGCATCTGATAGAAACAATGTATGTATTCTAGGCGATTTCAACTTTTCAGGCTTAGATTGGAAAAATCAACTTAGCGATAATGAATCTGAAGATTTTCTAGAAGTAGTACAAGATAGTTTTTTATATCAATTCATAAACTCGCCCACTAGAGGAAATAATATCCTCGATTTAGTTCTCAGTAATAATGAAAATCTAGTAAAAGATGTTGGGATTGGAGACGAACTAGGAAACAGCGATCATAAAGCCATATATTTTAACATAATATGGAATGGCAGGAAGAAGGCAAATTCAACCTTGATCCCGGATTTTAGGAAGGCTAATTACGGTAGCTTAAGGAGAGACCTAAGGGATGACCCTATGGTCAAAAGATTAATCCCCCCCACACCTCCGGAAACTGTCAACTTAGGACGGGAGAACCCGAATTTAATTTAGCAGCTACTTATGAACAATTTATTGCGACAATCCATAATGCTCAAAACAAACACATCCCTAAAAGAAAATTCAGATCGATACGGAACCAACCAAAATGGATGAATAATAGACTCTTAGATCTTCTAGGGGAAAAGAAAGGAGTATATAGAAAAGTTAAGAAAGGCGAAAATCACTTACTTGGTTACTATCAGAACCTAACAAGACAGGTAAAAACAGAAATTAGGAAAGCAAAGAGAAATTATGAAATCAAGGTAGCAAACGAATCGAAAAATAACCCCAAAGCTTTTTATCAACTGTATAAATCAAAGGTTAGAGATACAATAGGTCCCCTTAAAACTACGACAGGAGAAATGACTGATGATGAGTTAGAAATGTGTAGTACGTTAAATAGTCATTTTCGCTCCGTATTCACAAATGAAAACCTAGCACAGTTTCCAGAAGTTCATAAGGTATATAACGACAGTATAGAAAATATGTTGATGAATATCAATATTACTAGTAACGATGTGCTTAAAGTAATTAACAAACTGAAGCCTCATAAATCGCCTGGTCCAGACGAGGTATATGCTAGAATATTAAAAGAATGTAGAGATGAGTTGAGTAATCCTTTAGCAGTTTTATTTAATAAGTCATTAGAATCGGGCCTAGTGCCAGAAGCTTGGAAACTTGCAAATGTAGTTCCGATTTTCAAAAAAGGTGATAAATCAATTGCATCAAATTACCGTCCCATTAGTCTCACGTCAATCATAGGCAAGTTGCTAGAGTCAATTATTGCTACGAAAATCAGAAGCCACCTTGAAACATTCAACTTAATTCATTCTTCTCAGCACGGGTTCACCCAGGGACGTTCTTGTCTCACAAATTTGCTTAGCTTTTTCTCAGAAGTATATGAAGCGGTAGATAATGATAAGTCATATGATATAATTTATTTAGATTTCAGTAAAGCATTCGATAGAGTCCCTCATGAGAGATTGATAAGGAAGGTAGAAGCACATGGAATAGGTGGATCATTATTAAAATGGATTAGGTCATGGTTAACTGGTAGGAAACAAAGAGTCAGCATAAATGGATTTAAGTCAGACTGGGGTGCGGTCAAAAGCGGAGTTCCCCAGGGATCTGTATTAGGCCCTCTGCTGTTTGTTATATTCATTAATGATCTTGATTTAGGTATAACTAGTAGGATTAGTAAATTTGCAGATGATACCAAAATGGGGAGAGTGATAAATTCAGACAGTGACTTTGAACACCTTCAAAGAGATCTAGATACCTTACATGAGTGGTCAGTAGACTGGCAAATGAATTTTAATACTGATAAATGCAAGGTACTACAGATAGGGAAGACGAATACAAACGTTAAGTATAAACTAGGTAACACGGAAATAGAAAACTCAGATTGTGAAAAAGATCTAGGTGTATTTGTTAGCAACGACTTGAAACCTAGAAAACAATGTATTAGCGTTCGCAACAAGGCAAACAGGATTCTAGGGTTCATATCTAGGTCTGTGAGTAACAGAACTGCTGACGTTATCTTGAAACTTTACCTAGCATTAGTGAGGCCACACATGGATTATGCGGTTCAATTCTGGTGTCCTTATTATAGAATGGACATAGATTCTTTGGAGAGAGTACAAAGAAGAATGACAAAAATGATCCATAATATTAGAAACCTTCCATATGAAGAAAGATTGAAAAGCTTAGGCTTGCATTCATTAGAGAGGCGTAGAGTTAGGGGAGATATGATAGAGGTGTACAAGTGGGTAAGTGGGATTAACAAGGGTAAAATGGAAGATGTTCTGAAGCTCAGTAATAACGAAATAACTAGAACAAATGGCTTTAAATTAGATAAATTCCGATTCAGAAAGGATATAGGCAAGCACTGGTTTGGTAATAGAGTTGTGGATATGTGGAATAGGCTACCGAGTGCTATAGTAGGATCGGGGACGCTAGGGAGCTTCAAGACGAAGTTGGATAGGCACATGGAAGTGCTGGGATGGGTGTGAAAGGGATCTGCCCTGTATGGGCCAGTCGGCCTCCTGCAGTATCCCACTTTCTTATGTTCTTATGTAAATGACCATCTTCCTTTGTTAAATTACCATCTTCCTTTGTTAAATGACCATCTTCCTTTGTTAAATGACCATCTTCTTTTGTTAAATGACCATCTTCCTTTGTTAAATGACCATCTTCCTTTGTTAAATGACCATCTTCCTTTGTTAAATTACCATCTTCCTTTGTTAAATGACTGTCCCTTTGTTAAATGACCATCTTCCTTTGGTAAATGACCATCTTCCTTTGTTAAATGACTGTCCCTTTGTTAAATTACTATCTCCCTTTGTTAAATGACTGTCCCTTTGTTAAATGACTGTCCCTTTGTTAAATGACCATCTTCCTTTGTTAAATGACCATCTTCCTTTGCTAAATGACTGTCCCTTTGTTAAATGACTGTCCCTTTGTTAAATGACCATCTTCCTTTGTTAAATGACCGTCTTCCTTTTTTAAATTACCATCTTCCTTTGTTAAATGACTGTCCCTCTGTTAAATGACCATCTTCCTTTGTTAAATGACCATCTTCCTTTGTTAAATGACCGTCTTCCTTTGTTAAATTACCATCTTCCTTTGTTAAATGACTGTCCCTCAGTTAAATGACCATCTTCCTTTGTTAAATGACTGTCCCTTTGTTAAATGACCATCTTCCTTTGTTAAATGACCATCTTCCTTTGTTAAATGACCGTCTTCCTTTGTTAAATTACCATCTTCCTTTGTTAAATGACTGTCCCTCTGTTAAATGACCATCTTCCTTTGTTAAATGACTGTCCCTTTGTTAAATGACCATCTTCCTTTGTTAAATGACCATCTTCCTTTGTTAAATGACTGTCCCTTTGTTAAATGACCATCTTCCTTTGTTAAATGACTGTCCCTCTGTTAAATGACCATCTTCCTTTGTTAAATGCTGTCATATTTACACACCTTTTTGGAGGGAAGGAGAGGAGAGGAGAGGGGAACAAGGAGGGGGGAGGGAGTAAGTGACCTTCCCAACTATACTGTTCACTGATCTCCGTGTTGGTACTATAGCTGTGGTAGTCTGGGCTCGAGGCAACCACACGTACAGCATCCTCTTCCTCCAACACATTATTACCGGAGGTGAACTTTATTGAGTTATGAGTTGTCGAGTTTACGTAACAAACAGGAAGAGGGGGAGGAGAGGGGAGAGGGGAGGAGAGTGGAGAGGGGAGGAGAGGGAAAAGGGGAGGAGAGGGAAGAGGGGGGAAGAGGGGGAGGAGAGGGAAGAGGGGAGGAGAGGGAAGAGGGAACAGGGGGGAAGAGGGGGAGGAGAGGGAAGAGGGGAGGAGAGGGAAGAGGGGAGGAGAGGGAACAGGGGGGAAGAGGGGGAGGAGAGGGAAGAGGGGAGGAGGGGGAAGAGGGGAGGAGAGGGGAGAGGGGAGGAGAGAGAAGAGGGGAGAAGAGGGGAGGAGAGGGAAGAGGGGGGAAGAGGGAAGAGGGGAGGAGAGGGAACAGGGGGAAGAGGAGAGGATAGGGAAGAGGGAGAGGATAGGGAAGAGGGAGAGGATAGGGAAGAGGGAGAGGATAGGGAAGAGGGGGAGGAGAGGGAAGAGGGGAGGGGAGGGAACAGGGGGAAGAGGGGGAGGAGAGGGAAGAGGGGAGAGGGGGGAAGAGGGGGGAAGAGGGGGATGAGAGGGAAGAGGGGTAGGAGAGGGAAGAGAAGTTGATATGTACCCCTCTCTGTCCCTCTGTCCACCTACTCGTGTCAACAGTCATTCCTGTTTGGTTTCATAACACCTCTAACTCATTTTCCTCCAAAGGCACTCTCTCTCTCTCTCTCAATTTCCTCAACAGAATCCAAAAATTACATTTACACAGAAGGCCAGCAGAGTAAACAAAATACAAAGTTACAAACCCCCATTTTCTATGAAGGAGCATAAAAAAAAACACAAAATTTCTCAACGAACAGTCCAGTGAACTTTTATCCAATGGCAATAAATTGAAGAGATGCCTCGAGGTTGTGCCATTGAGAGATGAGCTACTGCTGCCTCGAGCACATCTCAAGTGATCTTCAAAATCCAATATCTTTACCGACGACTCACAACTTGGCGTGTCTGTTTACTGCTGTATGGATTGGGCCACGTCAGGGATGGATTGGGGTGGTGGGGGGACGTCAGGGATGGATTTGGGGCAGGTCGAGGATGGATTGGGGAGGGGCGTGTTAGGGATGGATTGGGGAGGGGCGTGTTAGGGATGGATTGGGGAGGGGCGTGTTAGGGATGGATTGGGGGCGTGTTAGGGATGGATTGGGGAGGGGCGTGTTAGGGATGGATTGGGAAGGGGCGTGTTAGGGATGGATTGGAGGCGTGTTAGGGATGGATTGGGGAGGGGCATGTTAGGGATGGATTGGGAAGGGACATGTTAGGGATGGATTGGGAAGGGGCGTGTTAGGGATGGATTGGGAAGGGGCGTGTTAGGGATGGATTGGGAAGGGGCGTGTTAGGGATGGATTGGGGAGGGGCATGTTGAGGATGGATTGGGAAGGGGCGTGTTAGGGATGGATTGGGGAGGGGCATGTTAGAGATGGATTGGGAAGGAGCATGTTAGAGATGGATTGGGAAGGGGCATGTTAGGGATGGATTGGGAAGGGGCATGTTAGGGATGGATTGGGGGCATGTTAGGGATGGATTGGGGGCGTGTTAGGGATGGATTGGGGAGGGGCATGTTAGGGATGGATTGGGGAGGGGCATGTTAGGGATGGATTGGGGAGGGGCATGTTAGGGATGGATTGGGGAGGGGCGTGTTAGGGATGGATTGGGGAGGGGCGTGTTAGGGATGGATTGGGGAGGGGCGTGTTAGGGATGGATTGGGGAGGGGCGTGTTAGGGATGGATTGGGAAGGGGCATGTCAGGGATGGATTGGGGAGGGGCATGTCAGGGATGGATTGGGGGCATGTCAGGGATGGATTAGGGGCATGTCAGGGATGGATTGGGGGGCGAGTTAGGGATGGATTGGGGGGCGAGTTAGGGATGGATTGAGGAGGGGCATGATAGGGATGGATTGGGGGCATGTCAGGGATGGATTGGAAGGCATGTCAGGGATGGATTGGGGGCATGTCAGGGATGGATTTGGGCATGTTAGGGATGGATTGAGGCATGTCAGGGATGGATTGGGGGGCAAGTTAGGGATGGATTGGGGGGCAAGTTAGGGATGGATTGGAGGGCATGTCAGGGATGGATTGGAGGGCATGTCAGGGATGGATTGGAGGGCATGTCAGGGATGGATTGGAGGGCATGTCAGGGATGGATTGGAGGGCATGTCAGTGCTGGATTGGGGGCATGTCAGGGATGGATTGGGGGTATGTCAGGGATGGATTGGAGGGCATGTCAGGGATGGATTGGGGGGCATGTCAGGGATGGATTGGGGGGTGTCAAGGATAGATTAAAAGACTACTTTGGGTTATAAATAAATGAATAAATAAAGATAAATATATAAATAAATAAATATTATATCAAACCATATGGCCCTGAACATAATAGTGGAACCATTATCCTCTCCTAACCCCCATTGAGGGAGGTACAATCCTATATTTTATCCTAACCCCCAAATAACGTACATACAAAACCCATTATTCTTCCCTCAAACCAAACCAAACCCAGCCATGCCTAGCCTAACCTAACCTAACCTAACCTAAACTAAAACCTAATCTAACCCAACTTAACTTAAAATGTAATCAAGCCTAAAACTAACCTAACCCGAAAACTAATCTGAACTAACCTAACCTAACTTAAAGTAATCCTGGAATCCCACAATAGGACAGTGATATTGGCAGGTAAATGTCTGACCTCACCAAAATTCTTCATCTCCAACATGATTCTAGGACAATATTTACATAACAGAACCAAAAACAATATAAATATCACAAGAGACTGAAGAACAACTCCCACATTTAACAACTACTGTATGAAACATTCACTAAATGCGTCAGACTTCATAACTTCACACTTCGTAAAAAAATAAACACAGATATGTTTAGAGCATAACTAAAGTGGGGTTAAGTAGTTGGTCCAAGCCAAAAAAAATAATTAAGTCATTATTCCAGGTGACGATGTGAATCCATTAAGTCAGCTGAATAGGTCAACTTGGCTTGAAAATTCTCGTATCTACACCACGACAATTCAGAAGAGAAAAAAACCCACTTTGTTGCTAGATTAAATTACTGTAACTTAGTGAATAAATACCAGGCTCTCCCATCACAGGTAATCTCACGTGTACAGAATATTCCATTGGCCACAAAATATTTTATCCCCTATTGAATTGATCATTGACCAGAGAAGTTTTGTTTTATGCAGCACAAAACTCGTCCAATGTTTACCTAAACCGCCCTGTGAGTCTTATGTTAATTATATGTTACTTCATAGCAGAGCATATTTAAAGTTATTGATAAAATCGAAATAAAATCAACACTACATTTTATACTTCACTGTGGAAAACCTTAATTTAAACCTTGAGTAGGATGACTTTAACCCTTTGTATACGATGACTTTAACCCCTTGTATATGATGAATTTAACCCCTTCAGTATGATGGCTTTAACCACTTGAAATGATGACTTTACAACCTTGAATACGATGATTAACACCTTGCGTAAGATGGCATTAATTTAAATCAATATAAAAAGACTTTACCATACTTCATGAATCAAAATATACAACTTATTTAGTTGTTAAAATACCGTACATTAATATTAATAATAATAATAATAATAATAATAATAATAATAATAATAATAATAATAACAATAATAATAAGACCACAGTACCGACTTCAGAGCAGAATATAAAAAGAAATTCATGTTCCAATCAAATAACAATATGGTCAGAGTCCCAAACTTTTGGTTGGCGGATTATCAGGGGTTAAGAAGGTACCTAGATGAGGTCACCTGGGAACAGTCACGTCAGTCCCCAGTAGGAAGGGGTGAGGTCATAGATGACACAACAATTGATCATGACTAGAATATATTCACTAGTATACTACATAAAGCACAAGAACAAAATATACCATACAGAAAAATTAGGTCAAATAAGAATGAGCCAAGGTGGATGACCAGAAAACTTAAACATGACATAGGAATAAAGAAAGGAATTTATAAGAAATTAAAGGGAGGGGAGGAGCAGCTCAGAAACAGGTATAATGAACTATCTAGGAATGTTAAGAAATATGTAAGAAAAGCAAAGAGAGACGATGAAATCAAAATTGCAAGTGAATCCAAGGCGAATCCCAAGGGATTTTTCCAGGTATATAGAACAAAGGTCAAGGACAAAGTTGGGCCTTTAAAGTCAGGGAGGGGAGAAGTGATAAATGGCAGTGAAGAAATATGCAAAGCATTGAACAGCTACTTCTTATCAGTTTTCACAGAAGAAATTCGAGAGGAAATTCCAGAGGTGGAACTGATATTCAGGGGAAAGGAAGAAGAGAAATTAAAGAATATCACTATCAGAAAGAGGATGTTCTTAAGAGGATAAATAAACTAAAGAAGACAAAATCCCCAGGGCCGGACGAAATTTTCCCTCGAGTCTTGAAAGAGTGTAGGGAATAGATTAGCGGACCCCTCGTAAATTTATTTACAAAATCATTAGACACCGGAGTTGTGCCAGACTTGTGGAAACAAGCAAATGTAGTACCCATATTAAAAAAGGGAGACAGAGCACCAGCGTCAAATTACCGGCCGATCAGTTTGACGTCAGTAGTGGGGAAATTTCTTGAATCAATTATAGCAGATAGCATCCGATCGCATTTAGAGAAAAGCAAATTAATCTACGACTCTTACCAGTCAGGTAAGTGGCATTAAACTGAGGAATGCGACCAAAATTATATTTCACTCTCAATAATACCGAGTTAACTTGAACGTGGGTATACACGAGTCGTCTCCGTTAAATCATGAAATGGTGATGTTACAGTGCTGAGTTCTTTGTGAGGTGAGCGAGGAGAGGTGAGATGAGATAGGATAGGCGAGGTGAGAGAGGATAGGCGAGGTGAGAGAGGATAGGTAAAGTGAGGTGGGGTGAAGCAACTGAACCCTCTTTAAAAACAACTAATGTTCTCCAAATACTCACAAAAATAAATGACGGTTTCTAAAATCTCTCAAAACCCGCTACAAAATCACTTAAGGTTTTAATTGCTGCCTTACAACCTGCAGCTATAAGTGACTAACAACCTCTACGATTCTACTTAAAACTCGGATATAGAGTACACTCAGGCGGCGTGTGGTTGTGGAATCCTTATCATCAATGTATTATGAGGATCTGTTGGGCGACGAGGACCTCCCCTTGACCTCCTTAGAATGTGATGTATTCAGGCGCCAGTCCTTGACCAGATGTGGAGTGTAGTGCTTATGTGTGTTCTTGATCACCTGGTGTATGGAGCCACAAAAAGAAGAAAAAATAATCCCCCACCCGTAAAAATATAAATGCAGGCGTCCTAACCACCACAGTTCAAAATTTACCCCATGAAAGGATAACGAGGACGAAGGTATAATTACTGGGGCCTACAAAGGTCAGGGAGTAGGACGTGGCATTATAAATTCACGGCTGGTGGTCTCGGGTCAAACTTCCGCCTCACCACAGACAGACTCAATACTAACACAACGAAACTGTGTACTTAAAAATGGTGAAGTGTCCCTACGAGGCACTACCATCTGGCAAAAGTGTAAGGCAATCAACTTACCCAGAGATCTTATGAATCTTTTGAGTTAAGAGAAAAATAAATTACCGGGTTTAGTTCCTCCGTGTCCTTACTTGCAATGATCCCTAGGTGGTCGTTGTGAGGGTGGCCGGTAATAAAGTCACAGGAAAAAAAGTCACAGAAAAAAAGTCACAATTTTGGCTAGGAAAAAAAGTCACAGGAAAAAAAGTCACAATTTTGGCTAGGAAAAAAAGTCACAATTAATTTATGGTGGCCGGTCAGGTTAGGTTAGGTTAGGTTATTCCTTTACTGAAACTGATTGACATATTAACCTTAAAAATGTGAGACTTCGATAGTTAACTTTTCTTTTTTTCCTGTGACTTTTTTCCTGTGACTTTTTTTCTGTGACTTTTTTACCTGTGACTTTTTTACCTGGATTCGTTGTGAGTTACCAACACAGTCTAACGTTAACTACCCAAGTCAAATACCCTACCAGTACAAGACTTAACTATGATATGTAACTTGTCAGGTTTTCACCGAACATATCAAGATAATTTCACGTATCTTTCGGGTTTAAACCACGTATATTGCAATTAATGTTATGCTGATTGTCACTAAATTAAATAGGAACCTACCCTCCACCCCTCACTAGTTGATGTCAAATTTGTGAATCTATATAGAGTACTTGGTAGTAAACCTTAGTAGTTGAAACACAGAAATACAACTCTTACTATTAACAACTTGTAGAGACAAATACCTCCCAATCACAAGTCCAGGTTATTAAACAACATAACATCACCGCAGCAATAAATCATGTTTATAAAATCAATAAAGTAGGAACAAAAGTCTTTGGGGTATTTACCGTTTCCCAGTGGCTAATGGCGGACCAGGTGGCCTTAACACTCGCCCCTCAACACTTTTCTGTGAACAAAAATGTCATTGAAATTCTTGCGACAATAACTCTGTCAAATAACAAATGAGTTTTACTTCTGAATAAACTGATAACATGTCAACTACAGCTTGGTGTAACCCCTACGAGGATGTTGTCAGGGTACAAGTCAGGGGGGCAACTGAGTAGCTTCCGTGACCGTGTGTGCCACTTAATCCTTCATGACTAAACACAAAAACTAAACTAATCTTACCTGAACTAACCTACCTATCGGAGCCTAACCTATCTATCGTAACCTAACTTAACACAACCTGACCTTTCTATCCTAGTCTAACCTGATCCTTACCAATTTTACCAGACCACAGAATAAATACGTTTCTGAGTATAATTCCCTGCCTAAAACTCATTATTCATGCCATAGATTATATAAAGCAATTTAAACTGGCACTATACCTACCCCTTAGAGAGAGAGAGAGAGAGAGAGTGTATGATTGAGTGCATGTTCGTGTGTGTGTGTGTGTGTGTGAGTGAGTGTGTTTACGCATGGATCAACAACGCTGACTCAGAACCATTAATATGCTGCCGTAGTGCTCGCATTTCACGCACCTGTGGACTCATTGAGTTCTTGGGGACCAGGAACCCTTTCGGCCATATCACTCACTCCAACCAACCACATGAAGTATATTAACCTTATCTTCATGGTTTGGACTTAAAAATATACCTAATATAAAACTCGACTGCCGGATAGGGGACTACGGTACTAATAGACCCCTGTACTAACAAACCCCAGTAATAACAGACCCCAATACTAATAGACCCAGAACTAACAGACCCCAGTACTAATAGTCCCTCAGTACTACCAGACCCCAGTACTAATAGACACAAGTACTAAGCCCCCAGTACTAACAACCCAGTAATAGACCCCAGTCCAAATAAACCCCAGTAATAATAGACCCCAGTCCTAATAAGCCCCTAGTGCTAATAGACCTCAGTACTGATAGACCCTAGTACCGACAGACCCCAGTACTAATAGACCCCAGTACTAATAATCCCTCAGTACTAGCAGACCCCAGTACTAATAGGTTGAGAACTAACAGACCCCAGTACTGATAGACCCTAGTACTAACAGACCCCAGTACTAACAGACCCCAGTACTAATAGACCCCAGTACTAACAGACCCCAGTACTAACAGACCCCAGTACTAATAGACCCCAGTTCTAACAGACCCCAGTACTAATAGACCCCAGTACTAATAGACCCCAGTACTAATAGACCCCAGTTCTAACAGACCCCAGTACTAACAGACCCCAGTACTAACAGACCCCAGTACTAATAGACCCCAGTACTAATAGACCCCAGTACTAACAGACCCCAGTACTAACAGACCCCAGTACTAATAGACCCCAGTACTAACAGACCCCAGTACTAATAGACCCCAGTACTAATAGACCCCAGTTCTAACAGACCCCAGTACTAACAGACCCCAGTACTAATAGACCCCAGTACTAACAGACCCCAGTACTAATAGACCCCAGTTCCAACAGACCCCAGTACTAATAGACCCCAGTACTAATAGACCCCAGTTCCAACAGACCCCAGTACTAATAGACCCCAGTACTAACAGACCCCAGTACTAATAGACCCCCAGTACTAACAGACCCCAGTACTAATAGACCCCAGTACTAATAGACCCCAGTACTAACAGACCCCAGTACTAATAGACCCCAGTTCAAACAGACCCCAGTACTAACAGACCCCAGTACTAACAGACCCCAGTAATAACAGATCCCAGTACTAACAGACCCCAGTACTAACTGTTACGTTTTAAATGCAGGAAAGTGGCTTTCTTACCGTAGAACTCGGATACCTTCACACTGGTTACTCACCCAAGAGATTATGGTGTATCACTACGTAGAATTTTGCTCTGCTTCCGGCATTCAATGCGTTATGTACTTGATAGATGATGATTTAATGAATTCCACTAACTTCCAACATCCATCTAAGTTATTGGTTACACTTTGTCATAACCAATCAGTCATTACCCTTGGTAATAATAATAATAGAGGGATCATAGATACGGGCAGATAATTGCACTTACGTTTAGTTGGCACAATTCCATACACTGGACTTATAATTTGCATGGATAGGTCAGTCACTCACATTCACGCCACAGTACCGTAAGTTATAAGGGAGAGTTTGTCAAACTGGAGAATTAATCGTTTAGATCTATTAGGCCGGCCTGGAGTGCTCTTGTAGCAAACAGGCCCTCACCATTGATCACTTCCTTTACAGGATGTGTTAACTTGTCGCTGGACTTAACAACAATCTCGGGGATTTGCACACACAGACCCGTAGCACTGGTAGGACTGTATGGCCCCTGATCTTAAGTCCGCGGAGCAGGAGTTCTTCTCTAACCCAAGGTATAAAGCCCACTGGCTAAATTGTTTTTTTTTTTTTTTGAGGCGTGAAGTGATGAACAGTACACCACTGTCTCACTGGCCTGCCCCCCCCCCCCCCTACATGTCCCAGTCATGGCTGGCCGGGTACCTTATCTCTACCGTAAACAAACATTTGGGATGAGCTGTGCGGGAGGCCCAACGCAACCCATGACACTAACAGACCCCAGTACTAACAGACCCCAGTACTAACAGACCCCAGTACTAACAGACCCCAGTATTAATAGACCCCAGTACTAACAGACCCCAGTACTAACAGACCCCAGTACTAACAGACCCCAGTACTAACAGACCCCAGTATTAATAGACCCCAGTACTAACAGACCCCTGTACTAACAGACCCCAGTACTAACAGACCCCAGTACTAACAGACCCCAGTATTAACAGACCCCAGTACTAATAGACCCCAGTACTAATAGACCCCAGTACTAATAGACCCCAGTACTAACAGACCCCAGTATTAACAGACCCCAGTACTAACAGACCCCAGTACTAACAGACCCCAGTACTAACAGACCCCAGTATTAACAGACCCCAGTACTAATAGACCCCAGTACTAACAGACCCCAGTACTAATAGACCCCAGTACTAACAGACCCCAGTATTAACAGACCCCAGTACTAATAGACCCCAGTACTAACAGACCCCAGTATTAACAGACCCCAGTACTAACAGACCCCAGTACTAACAGACCCCAGTACTAACAGACCCCAGTATTAACAGACCCCAGTACTAATAGACCCCAGTACTAACAGACCCCAGTACTAACAGACCCCAGTACTAATAGACCCCAGTACTAACAGACCCCAGTATTAACAGACCCCAGTACTAATAGACCCCAGTACTAATAGACCCCAGCATTAACAGACCCCAGTATTAACAGACCCCAGTACTAACAGACCCCAGTACTAACAGACCCCAGTACTAACAGACCCCAGTACTAATAGACCCCAGTACTAATAGACCCCAGTACTAATAGACCCCAGTACTAACAGACCCCAGTATTAACAGACCCCACTACTAACAGACCCCTGTACTAACAGACCCCAGTACAAACAGACCCCAGTATTAACAGACCCCAGTACTAATAGACCCCAGTACTAATAGACCCCAGTACTAATAGACCCCAGTACTAACAGACCCCAGTATTAACAGACCCCAGTACTAACAGACCCCTGTACTAACAGACCCCAGTACTAACAGACCCCAGTATTAACAGACCCCAGTACTAATAGACCCCAGTACTAATAGACCCCAGTATTAACAGACCCCAGTACTAATAGACCCCAGTACTAACAGACCCCAGTATTAACAGACCCCAGTACTAACAGACCCCAGTACTAACAGACCCCAGTACTAACAGACCCCAGTATTAACAGACCCCAGTACTAATAGACCCCAGTACTAACAGACCCCAGTACTAACAGACCCCAGTACTAACAGACCCCAGTACTAACAGACCCCAGTATTAATAGACCCCAGTACTAACAGACCCCTGTACTAACAGACCCCAGTACTAACAGACCCCAGTACTAACAGACCCCAGTATTAACAGACCCCAGTACTAATAGACCCCAGTACTAATAGACCCCAGTACTAATAGACCCCAGTACTAACAGACCCCAGTATTAACAGACCCCAGTACTAACAGACCCCTGTACTAACAGACCCCAGTACTAACAGACCCCAGTATTAACAGACCCCAGTACTAATAGACCCCAGTACTAATAGACCCCAGTATTAACAGACCCCAGTACTAATAGACCCCAGTACTAACAGACCCCAGTACTAACAGACCCCAGTACTAACAGACCCCAGTACTAACAGACCCCAGTATTAACAGACCCCAGTACTAATAGACCCCAGTACTAACAGACCCCAGTACTAACAGACCCCAGTACTAATAGACCCCAGTACTAACAGACCCCAGTATTAACAGACCCCAGTACTAATAGACCCCAGTACTAACAGACCACAGTACTAATAGACCCCAGTACTAATAGACCCCAGTTCCAACAGACCCCAGTACTAATAGACCCCAGTACTAATAGACCCCAGTTCCAACAGACCCCAGTACTAATAGACCCCAGTACTAACAGACCCCAGTACTAATAGACCCCAGTACTAACAGACCCCAGTACTAATAGACCCCAGTACTAATAGACCCCAGTACTAACAGACCCCAGTACTAACAGACCCCAGTACTAACAGACCCCAGTATTAATAGACCCCAGTACTAACAGACCCCAGTACTAACAGACCCCAGTACTAATAGACCCCAGTACTAATAGACCCCAGTACTAATAGACCCCAGTACTAACAGACCCCAGTATTAACAGACCCCAGTACTAACAGACCCCTGTACTAACAGACCCCAGTACTAACAGACCCCAGTATTAACAGACCCCAGTACTAATAGACCCCAGTACTAATAGACCCCAGTATTAACAGACCCCAGTACTAATAGACCCCAGTACTAACAGACCCCAGTATTAACAGACCCCAGTAATAACAGACCCCAGTACTAACAGACCCCAGTACTAACAGACCCCAGTATTAACAGACCCCAGTACTAACAGACCCCAGTACTAACAGACCCCAGTACTAACAGACCCCAGTACTAATAGACCCCAGTACTAACAGACCCCAGTATTAACAGACCCCAGTACTAATAGACCCCAGTACTAATAGACCCCAGTATTAACAGACCCCAGTATTAACAGACCCCAGTACTAACAGACCCCTGTACTAACAGACCCCAGTACTAACAGACCCCAGTACTAACAGACCCCAGTACTAATAGACCCCAGTACTAATAGACCCCAGTACTAATAGACCCCAGTACTAACAGACCCCAGTATTAACAGACCCCAGTACTAACAGACCCCTGTACTAACAGACCCCAGTACTAACAGACCCCAGTATTAACAGACCCCAGTACTAATAGACCCCAGTACTAATAGACCCCAGTACTAACAGACCCCAGTATTAACAGACCCCAGTACTAACAGACCCCTGTACTAACAGACCCCAGTACTAACAGACCCCAGTATTAACAGACCCCAGTACTAATAGACCCCAGTACTAATAGACCCCAGTATTAACAGACCCCAGTACTAATAGACCCCAGTACTAATAGACCCCAGTACTAACAGACCCCAGTATTAACAGACCCCAGTACCAACAGACCCCAGTACTAACAGACCCCAGTACTAACAGACCCCAGTATTAACAGACCCCAGTACTAATAGACCCCAGTACTAACAGACCCCAGTACTAACAGACCCCAGTACTAATAGACCCCAGTACTAACAGACCCCAGTATTAACAGACCCCAGTACTAATAGACCCCAGTACTAATAGACCCCAGTATTAACAGACCCCAGTACTAATAGACCCCAGTACTAATAGACCCCAGTACTAACAGACCCCAGTATTAACAGACCCCAGTACTAACAGACCCCAGTACTAACAGACCCCAGTACTAACAGACCCCAGTATTAACAGACCCCAGTACTAACAGACCCCAGTACTAACAGACCCCAGTACTAACAGACCCCAGTACTAACAGACCCCAGTATTAACAGACCCCAGTACTAATAGACCCCAGTACTAACAGACCCCAGTACTAACCGACCCCAGTATTAACAGACCCCAGTACTAATAGACCCCAGTACTAATAGACCCCAGTACTAACAGACCCCAGTACTAACCGACCCCATTACTAACAGACCCAAGTACTAACAGACCCCAGTACTAACAGACCCCTGTACTAACCGACCCCAGTACTAATAGACCCCAGTACTAATAGACCCCAGTACTAATAGACCCCAGTACTAACAGACCCCTGTACTAACAGACCCCAGTACTAACAGACCCCATTACTAATAGACCCCAGTACTAACAGACCCCAGTACTAACAGACCCCAGTATTAACAGACCCCAGTACTAACAGACCCCTGTACTAACAGACCCCAGTACTAACAGACCCCATTACTAATAGACCCCAGTACTAACAGACCCCAGTATTAACAGACCCCAGTACTAACAGACCCCTGTACTAATAGACCCCAGTACTAACAGACCCCTGTACTAATAGACCCCAGTACTAATAAGCCTCATTTTTACCTACCACTATCTATCTACCAGTCTACTAACCTGCCACTATCTATCTACCAGTCTACTAACCTACCACTATCTATCTACCAGTCTACCAACCTGCCACTATCTATCTACCAGTCTACCAACCTGCCACTATCTATCTACCAGTCTACCAACCTACCACTATCTATCTACCAGTCTACTAACCTACCACTATCTATCTACCAGTCGACGAACCTACCACTATCTATCTACCAGTCTACCACTATGCATCTAACAGTTATTCAGTGTAAATGTCTACCATTCAACCTGTGTATGTGTGTGTGTGTGTGTGTGCAGCTGTGTACACATGTGTTGGAACACTTGTCTGGACTGTTGCAATAACCACCACAACTTTACTCTGTGTACCAATTATAAAACACACCTGCCTCAATACCAAACCTGTCACTGTACTACACACCTGACAACTACAAACCTGTCATTGTACCACACACCTGACAACTACAAGCCTGTCACTGTACCACACACCTGACAACTACAAACCAGTCATTGTAACACATACCTAACAACTACAAACCTCTCATTGTACCACACACCTAACAACTACAAACCTGTCATTGTACCACACACCTGACAACTACAAACCTGTCATTGTACCACACACCTGACAACTACAAACCTGTCATTGTGCCACACACCTGACAACTACAAACCTGTCATTGTACCACACACCTGACAACTACAAGCCTGTCACTGTACCACACACCTAACAACTACAAACCTGTCATTGTACCACACACCTGACAACTACAAACCTGTCATTATACCACACACCTGACAACTACAAACCTGTCATTGTACCACACACCTGACAACTACAAACCTGTCATTGTACCACACACTTGACAACTACAAACCTGTCATTGTACCACACACCTGACAACTACAAGCCTGTCACTGTACCACACACCTGACAACTACAAACCAGTCATTGTAACACATACCTAACAACTACAAACCTCTCATTGTACCACACACCTAACAACTACAAACCTGTCATTGTACCACACACCTGACAACTACAAACCTGTCATTGTACCACACACCTGACAACTACAAACCTGTCATTGTGCCACACACCTGACAACTACAAACCTATCATTGTACCACACACCTGACAACTACAAGCCTGTCACTGTACCACACACCTAACAACTACAAACCTGTCATTGTACCACACACCTGACAACTACAAACCTGTCATTATACCACACACCTGACAACTACAAACCTGTCATTGTACCACACACCTGACAACTACAAACCTGTCATTGTACCACACACTTGACAACTACAAACCTGTCATTGTACCACACACCTGACAACTACAAACCGGTGTAATAAATTAAGTATTATTTTCCTTTACTTGATTTCTTATTTATATTTTATTTACTAAGGTTTACTCTTCCTTTATTCTCTAATTCTCTTTTCTTATTCTCAATCTTTCATTTTGTTCTTTATACTAGTGAGAGGGAGGGAAGGTAAAGAGGGAAGGACGGCCAGATGTGGTCATGACCCTGCTGCCGTCACCCTCACACCAAGAGGATTAATTAACGGTTCAAAAATTTATTGGTAAAGCTTGTAGTGAACATGTGGTGTAGTGAACATGTGGTGTAGTGAACATGTGGTGTAGTGAACATGTGGTGTAGTGAACATGTGGTGTACTGTTGTAGTGAACATGTGGTGTAGTGAATATGTGGTGTACTGTTGTAGTGAACATGTTGCTTTAAATGACTCTCAGAACAACCCTCAGTCTCGGACCAAAGCTGATACCTTCCACAAGAGGAAACCTGTGGCTCAGCGGGAACTTCGCAATCTAAAGAATGACTGGTTTAAAAATAAAGCACATTAAACACAAAAATTTGCAGATCAGCATAAGATCCGCAGATTTTTCAATTACACCAAAACATTTTATAGGCCCATCACTCGTGGCCCCCCTCAATTCAACCGATGGTAACTCCAAAATTATAGACGATAAAAGCCTCCTTCAGCACTGGAAAGAGTACTACCATTCACTGCTCAACCGAAACACTGCTGTGGATTTCCTGATTACCCAACAGGTCCCTCGGCATCCAGAGCTGACCCACCTCAGCTATCCTCCATCCCTGGATGAGGTAGCTACTGCCATTAAACAGATGAAAAATAACAAAGCCTCAGGGCCTGATGGAATCCAAGCCGAGATGTATAAAGCAGGACCTCTACTTACCAGCCGTCTCCACTCTCTCCTGGAGAATATATGGGAAAAGGAAGAAATCCCGAAGCTCTTAAAGACGCCTCCATCGTCAATATTTATAAGAACAAGTGAGTCCTAAACTGACTTCTCCCAGAGGCGGAAAACTTCCTTCCAGAATCTAAATGTGACTTTAGGACATCACGTGGAACCACTTGCATGATCTTTGCTGCCGCCAGATACAGGAAAAGTGAGAGAAAAGCGTCGTGACCTGTATATGGCTTTCATCGACCAAACCAAGGCCTTCGACTCGGTCAACAGGGAAGCCCTCTGGCGGACCCTCAGTCGTTTTGGCTACCCACCAAAATTCATCGCCATTGTGTAGCAACTCCAAAATGGCATGAACGGCAGTGTCCCGCACACTGGCACGCAGCCTGAGTTCTTCCCCATACAAACGGGAGTACAAAGATGTATACTGGCACCAACTCTCATTTACAATTTCATAACTCATGCCAGTGCCAATTTAGCCACCAGGGTGGACATCCAGTACCAGATGAAGGTACTTTACAACATAAGACGACTCCAGGCAGGAACAAAAGTATCGGTAGCTTCCAACACTGAACTTCAGTATGCATACGACCTCACCCTCGTTGCTCACTGAACGCGACCTACAAGAGATCCTGAGCACCTTTTCAGAGGCGTATGCACCCTTCGGCCTTGAGGTGAATGTACTTAAGATCCAAATTCACTTTCAGCTTGCCCCTGGCGCAGTTACACCTCCACCATCCACCCAGCATAACGATAGTATCCTCGCTAATGCTACCCACTTCCAGTATCTTGGCTCCCACCTGGTGGTGAAGAGATTCAACATCGGATCAGATGTGCATCTTATACTTTTGGCAGACTAAAACTATATCTTGCACTTGTCAGACCCCACTTTGACTACGCAGTTCAGTTCTGGTCACGGTATAGAATCCTTACTGCTGTACCCTAATTGTTTACAAATCTGTCAATCACTTGCTTGACAAAAAGTATTTCCAGTTCCGGAATAATGAGAGATACAACTTAAGACACCCAGAGCTACTAAGAATATCCCACATACGCTCCTCTCAGTCCCAGACCTCCATAAAATATCATGGTGTGAAGGTGTGGAACAACTTACCCACACCAATCCTAGCAAAGGCTGCGCTTCCCTTTCTTTAAATCATTTCTTAAAAATTATCCATTGTCTGCTGTAAGTATTATTTTTTATATAATACTTACTTTATATTCCTGCTTTTATTGTACCACCAAACCGTTTAATCAGAAATTGTCACGTAGATAGACAGAAATTACCATTGCAATAGATATATTCGCTCACTAGATATGATACTGACAGCTGTGTCCTTAGTACACATACAACTCATGTTGTACTGCTTCCCCCCTTAACGCATTTATATTTATCAACTCTACAGTAAAGTATTTATATACTGTACTTATAATATTGTAACAGCACCTTTGCTTTATGTAAATATTCACCTAATGAATAACACCAACTTATTCACGAAGTAAGTCAAAATGTTGTTGGCGACAGACACTTAGCTTCCAACTCTCTCAAAGGTTGAGCTTAAGTCAGCTGATTCATCAAAACAGTCGGCACGCTCCCACGCCTCTCTCACACAGAGAGAGAGGCCAGTTGATAACTACCACTTGGACAGGGAAGTCAAACACTTAACTAAAGTATTATCTCGAAGTGTTATTCACAACACTTCCCTAGAGAGAATTAATAATTTATTCTCTCACATTATATGTGTATACAGCTGCTTCTACAATAAACGAAAACAGAAGAAGTGTTTACATCAAACCCAGTCACTTAAAGAGTTCCATAACTTAATTAAAATAATTCATGTGACACCAAAACAGCTATCACAACATAAATTAAAAAAAAATAACCAAGTGTTAACCGTGGTAACATTCTAATATGTTCTTACTACCACCATGCTATGTGTACTAAAAGATAATATGAAATGTTACATAATACTTCCTTGAGATAAATGTACGGTATACTGTATATTAGGTGCCTTCAAGAGAGCTCAGGCTCTCAACTAGCTGGGCCATGTTAATATTGTTATTTCTATCGACTCTGTATCTGTTTTTTTTTTGGCTAAATAAACTGACTCACAGGAGAATGAAAAGACTAATCCCGGGCATTAGGAACCTTGAGTACAGAGACAGGTTAAAGCATCTTAATTTGCACTCCCTTGAGAGACGTAGAGTGAGGGGCGATATGATCGAGGTGTATAAATGGAAGTCAGGGCTAAACAAAGGTGCTCAAACTATCCAACCAGGAGCGAACTCGTAACAATGGTTTTAAATTAGACAAATTTAGATTTAGGCGCGAGATAGGTAAACATTGTTTTGGAAATAGAGTAGCAGGATTAATACACTCCTAAGACATAAACATATGCCTGACCTAATTATCATGTCCACCAAATATTAACAAGTTCTACAATAACAAGAGCAATATTTGTGCCCCGATGTTCAAGAATAAGATCAATAACACTGAACAGGAGAAACGAAAATAACAAAATGTTCACTTACAACTCCACAAATAACATTAATAACAAACAGCTGCAATGAGGGTCTGAGGGAGATGAGGGTCTGGAGGAGGTGAGGGTCTGGAGGAGGTGAGGGTCTGGAGGAGGTGAGTGTCTGGAAGAGGTGAGTGCCTGGAGGAGGTGAGTGCCTGGAGGAGGTGAGTGCCTGGAGGTGAGGGTCTGGAGGAGGTGAGGGTCTGGAGGAGGTGAGTGTCTGGAGGAGGTGAGGGTCTGGAGGAGGTGAGTGTCTGGAGGAGGTGAGTGTCTGGAGGAGGTGAGTGTCTGGAGGAGGTGAGGGGCTGGAGGAGGTGAGGGTCTGGAGGAAGTGAGGGTCTGGAGGAGGTGAGGGTCTGGAGGAGGTGAGTGTCTGGAGGAGGTGAGTGCCTGGAGGTGAGTGTCTGAGGGAGGTGAGGGTCTGGAGGAGGTGAGGGTCTGGAGGAGGTGAGTGTCTGGAGGAGGTGAGGGTCTGGAGGAGGGGAGGGTCTGGAGGAGGTGAGGGTCTGGAGGAGGTGAGTGCCTGGAGGTGAGGGTCTGAAGGAGGTGAGGGTCTGGAGGAGGTGAGGGTCTGCAGGAGGTGAGGGTCTGGAGGTGAGTGTCTGGAGGAGGTGAGGGTCTGGAGGAGGTGAGGGTCTGGAGGAGGTGAGGGTCTGGAGGAGGTGAGGGTCTGGAGGAGGTGAGGGTCTGGAGGAGGTGAGGGTCTGGAGGAGGTGAGGGTCTGGAGGAGGTGAGGGTCTGGAGGAGGTGAGTGTCTGGAGGAGGTGAGGGTCTGGAGGAGGTGTGGGTCTGGAGGAGGTGAGGGTCTGGAGGAGGTGAGGGTCTGGAGGAGGTGAGGGTCTGGAGGTGAGTGTCTGGAGGAGGTGAGTGTCTGGAGGAGGTGAGTGTCTGGAGGAGGTGAGGGTCTGGAGGAGGTGAGTGTCTGGAGGAGGTGAGTGCCTGGAGGTGAGGTGTCTGAGGGAAGTGAGGGTCTGGAGGAGGTGAGGGTCTGGAGGAGGTGAGGGTCTGGAGGAGGTGAGGGTCTGGAGGAGGTGAGGGTCTGGAGGAGGTGAGGGTCTGGAGGAGGTGAGGGTCTGGAGGAGGTGAGTGTCTGGAGGAGGTGAGTGTCTGGAGGAGGTGAGGGTCTGGAGGAGGTGAGGGTCTGGAGGAGGTGAGTGTCTGGAGGAGGTGAGTGTCTGGAGGAGGTGAGGGTCTGGAGGAGGTGAGGGTCTGGAGGAGGTGAGGGTCTGGAGGAGGTGAGGGTCTGGAGGAGGTGAGGGTCTGGAGGAGTGAGTGTCTGGAGGAGGTGAGTGTCTGGAGGAGGTGAGGGTCTGGAGGAGGTGAGTGTCTGGAGGAGGTGAGTGTCTGGAGGAGGTGAGGGTCTGGAGGAGGTGAGTGTCTGGAGGAGGTGAGTGTCTGGAGGAGGTGAGGGTCTGGAGGAGGTGAGGGTCTGGAGGAGGTGAGGGTCTGGAGGAGGTGAGGGTCTGGAGGAGGTGAGGGTCTGGAGGAGGTGAGTGTCTGGAGGAGGTGAGGGTCTGGAGGAGGTGAGGGTCTGGAGGAGGTGAGGGTCTGGAGGAGGTGAGGGTCTGGAGGAGGTGAGGGTCTGGAGGAGGTGAGGGTCTGGAGGAGGTGAGGGTCTGGAGGAGGTGAGGGTCTGGAGGAGGTGAGTGTCTGGAGGAGGTGAGTGTCTGGAGGAGGTGAGGGTCTGGAGGAGGTGAGGTCTGGAGGAGGTGAGGGTCTGGAGGAGGTGAGTGTCTGGAGGAGGTGAGTGTCTGGAGGAGGTGAGTGTCTGGAGGAGGTGAGGGTCTGGAGGAGGTGAGTGTCTGGAGGAGGTGAGTGTCTGGAGGAGGTGAGGGTCTGGAGGAGGTGAGGGTCTGGAGGAGGTGAGGGTCTGGAGGAGGTGAGGGTCTGGAGGAGGTGAGGGTCTGGAGGAGGTGAGGGTCTGGAGGAGGTGAGGGTCTGGAGGAGGTGAGGGTCTGGAGGAGGTGAGGGTCTGGAGGAGTGAGGGTCTGGAGGAGGTGAGGGTCTGGAGGAGGTGAGGGTCTGGAGGAGGTGAGGGTCTGGAGGAGGTGAGGGTCTGGAGGAGGTGAGGGTCTGGAGGAGGTGAGTGTCTGGAGGAGGTGAGGGTCTGGAGGAGGTGAGGGTCTGGAGGAGGTGAGGGTCTGGAGGAGGTGAGGGTCTGGAGGAGGTGAGGGTCTGGAGGAGGTGAGGGTCTGGAGGAGGTGAGGGTCTGGAGGAGGTGAGGGTCTGGAGGAGGTGAGTGTCTGGAGGAGGTGAGGGTCTGGAGGAGGTGAGGGTCTGGAGGAGGTGAGGGTCTGGAGGAGGTGAGGGTCTGGAGGTGAGGGTTGGAGGAGGTGAGGGTCTGGAGGAGGTGAGGGTCTGGAGGAGGTGAGGGTCTGGAGGAGGTGAGTGTCTGGAGGAGGTGAGGGTCTGGAGGAGGTGAGGGTCTGGAGGAGGTGAGGGTCTGGAGGTGAGTGTCTGGAGGAGGTGAGGGTCTGGAGGAGGTGTCTGGAGGTGAGTGTCTGGAGGAGGTGAGGGTCTGGAGGAGGCGAGGGTCTGGAGAAAGTGAGGGTCTGGAGGAGGTGAGGGTCTGGAGGAGGTGACTGCCTGGAGGTGAGGGTCTGGAGGAGGTGAGGGTCTGGAGGAGGTGAGGGTCTGGAGGAGGTTAGGGTCTGGAGGTGAGGGTCTGGAGGAGGTGAGGGTCTGGAGGAGGTGAGTGTCTGGAGGAGGTGAGGGTCTGGAGGAGGTGAGTGTCTGGAGGAGGTGAGGGTCTGGAGGAGGTGAGTGTCTGGAGGAGGTGAGTGCATGGAGGTGAGTGTCTGTGGGAGGTGAGGGTCTGTAGGAGGTGAGGGTCTGGAGGAGGTGAGGGTCTGGAGGAGGTGAGGGTCTGGAGGTGAGTGTCTGAGGGAGGTGAGGATCTGGAGGAGGTGAGGGTCTGGAGGAGGTGAGGGTCTGGAGGAGGTGAGGGTCTGGAGGAGGTGAGTGCCTGGAGGTGAGGGTCTGGAGGAGGTGAGGGTCTGGAGGAGGTGAGGGTCTGGAGGAGGTGAGTGTCTGGAGGAGGTGAGGGTCTGGAGGAGGTGAGGGTCTGGAGGAGGTGAGGGTCTGGAGGTGAGGGTCTGGAGGAGGTGAGGGTCTGGAGGTGAGTGTCTGAGGGAGGTGAGGGTCTGGAGGAGGTGAGTGTCTGGAGGAGGTGAGTGTCTGGAGGAGGTGAGGGTCTGGAGGAGGTGAGGGTCTGGAGGAGGTGAGGGTCTGGAGGAGGTGAGGGTCTGGAGGAGGTGAGTGTCTGGAGGAGGTGAGGGTCTGGAGGAGGTGAGGGTCTGGAGGAGGTGAGGGTCTGGAGGTTAGGGTCTGGAGGTGAGGGTCTGGAGGAGGTGAGTGTCTGGAGGAGGTGAGTGTCTGGAGGAGGTGAGTGTCTGGAGGAGGTGAGGGTCTGGAGGAGGTGAGGGTCTGGAGGAGGTGAGTGTCTGGAGGAGGTGAGTGCCTGGAGGTGAGGTGTCTCAGGGAAGTGAGGGTCTGGAGGAGGTGAGTGTCTGGAGAAGGTGAGGGTCTGGAGGAGGTGAGGGTCTGGAGGAGGTGAGGGTCTGGAGGCGGTGAGGGTCTGGAGGAGGTGAGGGTCTGGAGGAGGTGAGGGTCTGGAGGAGGTAAGGGTCTGGAGGAGGTGAGTGTCTGGAGGAGGTGAGTGTCTGGTGTCGGTGAGGGTCTGGAGGAGGTGAGGGTCTGGAGGAGGTGAGTGTCTGGAAGAGGTGAGTGTCTGGAGGAGGTGAGGGTCTGGAGGAGGTGAGGGTCTGGAGGAGTTAGGGTCTGGAGGAGGTGAGGGTCTGGAGGAGGTGAGGGTCTGGAGGAGGTGAGGGTCTGGAGGAGGTGAGTGTCTGGAGGAGGTGAGGGTCTGGAGGAGGTGAGGGTCTGGAGGAGGTGAGTGTCTGAAGGTGAGTGTCTGGAGGAGGTGAGGGTCTGGAGGAGGTGAGTGTCTGGAGGAGGTGAGTGTCTGGAGGAGGTGAGTGTCTGGAGGAGGTGAGGGTCTGGAGGAGGTGAGGGTCTGGAGGAGGTGAGTGTCTGGAGGAGGTGAGGGTCTGGAGGAGGTGAGGGTCTGGAGGAGGTGAGGGTCTGGAGGAGGTGAGGGTCTGGAGGAGGTGAGGGTCTGGAGGAGGTGAGGGTCTGGAGGAGGTGAGGGTCTGGAGGAGGTGAGTGTCTGGAGGAGGTGAGGGTCTGGAGGAGGTGAGGGTCTGGAGGAGGTGAGGGTCTGGAGGAGGTGAGGGTCTGGAGGAGGTGAGGGTCTGGAGGAGGTGAGGGTCTGGAGGAGGTGAGGGTCTGGAGGAGGTGAGGGTCTGGAGGAGGTGAGTGTCTGGAGGAGGTGAGGGTCTGGAGGAGGTGAGGGTCTGGAGGAGGTGAGGGTCTGGAGGAGGTGAGGGTCTGGAGGAGGTGAGGGTCTGGAGGAGGTGAGTGTCTGGAGGAGGTGAGGGTCTGGAGGAGGTGAGGGTCTGGAGGAGGTGAGGGTCTGGAGGAGGTGAGTGTCTGGAGGAGGTGAGGGTCTGGAGGAGGTGAGGGTCTGGAGGAGGTGAGGGTCTGGAGGAGGTGAGGGTCTGGAGGAGGTGAGGGTCTGGAGGAGGTGAGGTCTGGAGGAGGTGAGGGTCTGGAGGAGGTGAGGGTCTGGAGGAGGTGAGGGTCTGGAGGAGGTGAGGGTCTGGAGGAGGTGAGTGTCTGGAGGAGGTGAGGGTCTGGAGGAGGTGAGGGTCTGGAGGAGGTGAGGGTCTGGAGGAGGTGAGGGTCTGGAGGAGGTGAGGGTCGGGAGGTTTGGGTCTAGAGGTGAGTGTCTGGAGGAGGTGAGTATCTGGAGGAGGTGAGTGTCTGGAGGAGGTGAGGGTCTGGAGGAGGTGAGGGTCTGGAGGAGGTGAGTGTCTGGAGGAGGTGAGTCTGGAGGTGAGGGTCTGGAGGAGGTGAGGGTCTGGAGGAGGTGAGTGTCTGGAGAAGGTGAGGGTCTGGAGGAGGTGAGGGTCTGGAGGAGGTGAGGGTCTGGAGGAGGTGAGTGTCTGGAGGAGGTGAGTGTCTGGAGGAGGTGAGGGTCTGGAGGAGGTGAGTGTCTGGAGGAGGTGAGTGTCTGGAGGAGGTGAGGGTCTGGAGGAGGTGAGGGTCTGGAGGAGGTGAGGGTCTGGAGGAGGTGAGGGTCTGGAGGAGGTGAGGGTCTGAGGTGAGTGTCTGGAGGAGGTGAGGGTCTGGAGGAGGTGAGGGTCTGGAGGAGGTGAGTGTCTGGAGGAGGTGAGTGTCTGGAGGAGGTGAGGGTCTGGAGGAGGTGAGGTCTGGAGGAGGTGAGGGTCTGGAGGAGGTGAGGGTCTGGAGGAGGTGAGGGTCTGGAGGAGGTGAGGGTCTGGAGGAGGTGAGGGTCTGGAGGAGGTGAGGGTCTGGAGGAGGTGAGGGTCTGGAGGAGGTGAGGGTCTGGAGGAGGTGAGGGTCTGGAGGAGGTGAGGGTCTGGAGGAGGTGAGTGTCTGGAGGAGGTGAGGGTCTGGAGGAGGTGAGGGTCTGGAGGAGGTGAGGGTCTGGAGGAGGTGAGTGTCTGGAGGAGGTGAGGGTCTGGAGGAGGTGAGGGTCTGGAGGAGGTGAGGGTCTGGAGGAGGTGAGGGTCTGGAGGAGGTGAGGGTCTGGAGGAGGTGAGTGTCTGGAGGTGAGGTCGGGAGGTGGGGTCTGGAGGAGGTGAGTGTCTGGAGGAGGTGAGGGTCTGGAGGAGGTGAGGGTCTGGAGGAGGTGAGTGTCTGGAGGAGGTGAGGGTCTGGAGGAGGTGAGGGTCTGGAGGAGGTGAGTGTCTGGAGGAGGTGAGGGTCTGGAGGAGGTGAGTGTCTGGAGGAGGTGAGGGTCTGGAGGAGGTGAGGGTCTGGAGGAGGTGAGTGTCTGGAGGAGGTGAGTGTCTGGAGGAGGTGAGTGTCTGGAGGAGGTGAGGGTCTGGAGGAGGTGAGGGTCTGGAGGAGGTGAGGGTCTGGAGGAGGTGAGGGTCTGGAGGAGGTGAGGGTCTGGAGGAGGTGAGGTCTGGAGGAGGTGAGGGTCTGGAGGAGGTGAGGGTCTGGAGGAGGTGAGGGTCTGGAGGAGGTGAGTGTCTGGAGGAGTGAGGGTCTGGAGGAGGTGAGGGTCTGGAGGAGGTGAGTGTCTGGAGGAGGTGAGGGTCTGGAGGAGGTGAGGGTCTGGAGGAGGTGAGGGTCTGGAGGAGGTGAGGGTCTGGAGGAGGTGAGGGTCTGGAGGAGGTGAGGGTCTGGAGGTGAGGGTCTGGAGGAGGTGAGTGTCTGGAGGAGGTGAGGGTCTGGAGGAGGTGAGGGTCTGGAGGAGGTGAGGGTCTGGAGGAGGTGAGGGTCTGGAGGAGGTGAGGGTCTGGAGGAGGTGAGGGTCTGGAGGAGGTGAGGGTCTGGAGGAGGTGAGGGTCTGGAGGAGGTGAGGGTCTGGAGGAGGTGAGGGTCTGGAGGAGGTGAGTGTCTGGAGGAGGTGAGGGTCTGGAGGAGGTGAGGGTCTGGAGGAGGTGAGGGTCTGGAGGAGGTGAGTGTCTGGAGGAGGTGAGGGTCTGGAGGAGGTGAGGGTCTGGAGGAGGTGAGGGTCTGGAGGAGGTGAGGGTCTGGAGGAGGTGAGGGTCTGGAGGAGGTGAGGGTCTGGAGGAGGTGAGGGTCTGGAGGAGGTGAGGTTCTGGAGGAGGTGAGTGTCTGGAGGAGGTGAGGGTCTGGAGGAGGTGAGGGTCTGGAGGAGGTGAGGGTCTGGAGGTGAGGTCTGGGAGGTGAGGGTCTGGAGGAGGTGAGGTCTGGAGGAGGTGAGGGTCTGGAGGAGGTGAGTGTCTGGAGGAGGTGAGGGTCTGGAGGAGGTGAGGGTCTGGAGGAGGTGAGGGTCTGGAGGAGGTGAGGGTCTGGAGGAGGTGAGGGTCTGGAGGAGGTGAGGGTCTGGAGGAGGTGAGTGTCTGGAGGAGGTGAGTGTCTGGAGGAGGTGAGGGTCTGGAGGAGGTGAGGGTCTGGAGGAGGTGAGGGTCTGGAGGAGGTGAGGGTCTGGAGGTGAGTGTCTGGAGGAGGTGAGGGTCTGGAGGAGGTGAGTGTCTGGAGGTGAGTGTCTGGAGGAGGTGAGGGTCTGGAGGAGGTGAGGGTCTGGAGGAGGTGAGGGTCTGGAGGAGGTGAGGGTCTGGAGGAGGTGAGGGTCTGGAGGAGGTGAGGCCTGGAGGTGAGGGTCTGGAGGAGGTGAGGGTCTGGAGGAGGTGAGGGTCTGGAGGAGGTGAGGGTCTGGAGGAGGTGAGTGTCTGGAGGAGGTGAGGGTCTGGAGGAGGTGAGGGTCTGGAGGAGGTGAGTGTCTGGAGGAGGTGAGGGTCTGGAGGAGGTGAGTGTCTGGAGGAGGTGAGGGTCTGGAGGAGGTGAGGGTCTGGAGGAGGTGAGGGTCTGGAGGAGGTGAGGGTCTGGAGGAGGTGAGGGTCTGGAGGAGGTGAGGGACTGAGGTCTGGAGGAGGTGAGGGTCTGGAGGAGGTGAGGGTCTGGAGGAGGTGAGGGTCTGGAGGAGGTGAGGGTCTGGAGGAGGTGAGTGCCTGGAGGTGAGGGTCTGGAGGAGGTGAGGGTCTGGAGGAGGTGAGGGTCTGGAGGAGGTGACTGCCTGGAGGTGAGGGTCTGGAGGAGGTGAGGGTCTGGAGGAGGTGAGGGTCTGGAGGTGAGTGTCTGAGGGAGGTGAGGGTCTGGAGGAGGTGAGTGTCTGGAGGAGGTGAGTGTCTGGAGGAGGTGAGGGTCTGGAGGAGGTGAGGGTCTGGAGGAGGTGAGGGTCTGGAGGAGGTGAGGGTCTGGAGGAGGTGAGGGTCTGGAGGTGAGTGTCTGGAGGAGGTGAGGGTCTGGAGGAGGTGAGGGTCTGGAGGAGGTGAGGGTCTGGAGGAGGTGAGGGTCTGGAGGAGGTGAGGGTCTGGAGGAGGTGAGGGTCTGGAGGAGGTGAGGGTCTGGAGGAGGTGAGGGTCTGGAGGAGGTGAGGTCTGGAGGAGGTGAGTGTCTGGAGGAGGTGAGGGTCTGGAGGAGGTGAGTGTCTGGAGGAGGTGAGTGTCTGGAGGAGGTGAGGGTCTGGAGGAGGTGAGGGTCTGGAGGAGGTGAGGTCTGGAGGAGGTGAGGGTCTGGAGGAGGTGAGGGTCTGGAGGAGGTGAGTGTCTGGAGGAGGTGAGGGTCTGGAGGAGGTGAGGGTCTGGAGGAGGTGAGGGTCTGGAGGAGGTGAGGGTCTGGAGGAGGTGAGGGTCTGGAGGAGGTGAGGGTCTGGAGGAGGTGAGGGTCTGGAGGAGGTGAGGGTCTGGAGGAGGTGAGTGTCTGGAGGAGGTGAGGGTCTGGAGGAGGTGAGGGTCTGGAGGAGGTGAGGGTCTGGAGGAGGTGAGTGTCTGGAGGAGGTGAGGGTCTGGAGGAGGTGAGGGTCTGGAGGAGGTGAGGGTCTGGAGGAGGTGAGGGTCTGGAGGAGGTGAGGGTCTGGAGGAGGTGAGGGTCTGGAGGAGGTGAGTGTCTGGAGGAGGTGAGGGTCTGGAGGAGGTGAGGGTCTGGAGGAGGTGAGGGTCTGGAGGAGGTGAGTGTCTGGAGGAGGTGAGGGTCTGGAGGAGGTGAGTGTCTGGAGGAGGTGAGTGTCTGGAGGAGGTGAGGGTCTGGAGGAGGTGAGTGTCTGGAGGAGGTGAGGGTCTGGAGGAGGTGAGGGTCTGGAGGAGGTGAGTGTCTGGAGGAGGTGAGGGTCTGGAGGAGGTGAGGGTCTGGAGGAGGTGAGGGTCTGGAGGAGGTGAGGGTCTGGAGGAGGTGAGGGTCTGGAGGAGGTGAGTGTCTGGAGGAGGTGAGGGTCTGGAGGAGGTGAGGGTCTGGAGGAGGTGAGGGTCTGGAGGAGGTGAGGTCTGGAGGAGGTGAGGGTCTGGAGGAGGTGAGTGTCTGGAGGAGGTGAGGGTCTGGAGGAGGTGAGGGTCTGGAGGAGGTGAGTGTCTGGAGGAGGTGAGTGTCTGGAGGAGGTGAGGGTCTGGAGGAGGTGAGGGTCTGGAGGAGGTGAGGGTCTGGAGGAGGTGAGGGTCTGGAGGAGGTGAGGGTCTGGAGGAGGTGAGGGTCTGGAGGAGGTGAGGGTCTGGAGGAGGTGAGGGTCTGGAGGAGGTGAGGGTCTGGAGGAGGTGAGGGTCTGGAGGAGGTGAGGGTCTGGAGGAGGTGAGGGTCTGGAGGAGGTGAGGGTCTGGAGGAGGTGAGGGTCTGGAGGAGGTGAGGGTCTGGAGGAGGTGAGTGTCTGGAGGAGGTGAGGGTCTGGAGGAGGTGAGTGTCTGGAGGAGGTGAGGGTCTGGAGGTGAGGGTCTGGAGGAGGTGAGGGTCTGGAGGAGGTGAGGGTCTGGAGGAGGTGAGGGTCTGGAGGAGGTGAGTGTCTGGAGGAGGTGAGGGTCTGGAGGAGGTGAGGGTCTGGAGGAGGTGAGTGTCTGGAGCGTCTGGTCTGGAGGAGGTGAGGGTCTGGAGGAGGTGAGTGTCTGGAGGAGGTGAGGGTCTGAGGAGGTGAGGGTCTGGAGGGTGAGGTCTGGAGGAGGTGAGGGTCTGGAGGAGGTGAGTGTCTGGAGGAGGTGAGGGTCTGGAGGAGGTGAGGGTCTGGAGGAGGTGAGGGTCTGGAGGAGGTGAGTGTCTGGAGGAGGTGAGGGTCTGGAGGAGGTGAGGGTCTGGAGGAGGTGAGTGTCTGGAGGAGGTGAGGGTCTGGAGGAGGTGAGGTCTGGAGGTGAGCGTCTGGAGGAGGTGAGGGTCTGGAGGAGGTGAGGGTCTGGAGGAGGTGAGGGTCTGGAGGAGGTGAGGGTCTGGAGGAGGTGAGGGTCTGGAGGAGGTGAGGGTCTGGAGGAGGTGAGGGTCTGGAGAGGTGAGGGTCTGGAGGAGGTGAGGGTCTGGAGGAGGTGAGGGTCTGGAGGAGGTGAGTGTCTGGAGGAGGTGAGGGTCTGGAGGAGGTGAGGGTCTGGAGGAGGTGAGGGTCTGGAGGAGGTGAGTGTCTGGAGGAGGTGAGGGTCTGGAGGAGGTGAGGGTCTGGAGGAGGTGAGGGTCTGGAGGAGGTGAGGGTCTGGAGGTGAGGGTCTGGAGGAGGTGAGGGTCTGGAGGAGGTGAGGGTCTGGAGGAGGTGAGGGTCTGGAGGAGGTGAGGGTCTGGAGGAGGTGAGGGTCTGGAGGAGGTGAGGTCTGGAGGAGGTGAGTGTCTGGAGGAGGTGAGGGTCTGGAGGAGGTGAGGGTCTGGAGGAGGTGAGTGTCTGGAGGAGGTGAGTGTCTGGAGGAGGTGAGGGTCTGGAGGAGGTGAGGGTCTGGAGGAGGTGAGGGTCTGGAGGAGGTGAGGGTCTGGAGGAGGTGAGGGTCTGGAGGAGGTGAGGGTCTGGAGGAGGTGAGTGTCTGGAGGAGGTGAGGGTCTGGAGGAGGTGAGGGTCTGGAGGAGGTGAGGGTCTGGAGGAGGTGAGTGTCTGGAGGAGGTGAGGGTCTGGAGGAGGTGAGGGTCTGGAGGAGGTGAGGGTCTGGAGGAGGTGAGGGTCTGGAGGAGGTGAGGGTCTGGAGGAGGTCTGGAGGTGAGGTCTGGAGGAGGTGAGAGTCTGGAGGAGGTGAGGGTCTGGAGGAGGTGAGTGTCTGGAGGAGGTGAGGGTCTGGAGAGGTGAGGGTCTGGAGGAGGTGAGGGTCTGGAGGAGGTGAGTGTCTGGAGGAGGTGAGGGTCTGGAGGAGGTGAGGGTCTGGAGGAGGTGAGGTCTGGAGGTGAGGTCTGGAGGAGGTGAGAGTCTGGAGGAGGTGAGGGTCTGGAGGAGGTGAGGGTCTGGAGGAGGTGAGGGTCTGGAGGAGGTGAGGGTCTGGAGGAGGTGAGGGTCTGGAGGAGGTGAGGGTCTGGAGGAGGTGAGGGTCTGGAGGAGGTGAGGGTCTGGAGGAGGTGAGGGTCTGGAGGAGGTGAGGGTCTGGAGGAGGTGAGGGTCTGGAGGAGGTGAGTGTCTGGAGGAGGTGAGGGTCTGGAGGAGGTGAGGGTCTGGAGGAGGTGAGGGTCTGGAGGAGGTGAGGGTCTGGAGGAGGTGAGGGTCTGGAGGAGGTGAGGGTCTGGAGGAGGTGAGGGTCTGGAGGAGGTGAGGGTCTGGAGGAGGTGAGTGTCTGGAGGAGGTGAGTGTCTGGAGGAGGTGAGGGTCTGGAGGAGGTGAGGGTCTGGAGGAGGTGAGGGTCTGGAGGAGGTGAGGGTCTGGAGGAGGTGAGGGTCTGGAGGAGGTGAGGGTCTGGAGGAGGTGAGGGTCTGGAGGAGGTGAGGGTCTGGAGGAGGTGAGGGTCTGGAGGAGGTGAGGGTCTGGAGGAGGTGAGGGTCTGGAGGAGGTGAGTGTCTGAGGGAGGTGAGGGTCTGGAGGAGGTGAGGGTCTGGAGGAGGTGAGTGTCTGGAGGTGAGGTCTGGAGGAGGTGAGGGTCTGGAGGAGGTGAGGGTCTGGAGGAGGTGAGGGTCTGGAGGAGGTGAGGGTCTGGAGGAGGTGAGGGTCTGGAGGAGGTGAGGGTCTGGAGGAGGTGAGGGTCTGGAGGAGGTGAGGGTCTGGAGGAGGTGAGGGTCTGGAGGAGGTGAGGGTCTGGAGGAGGTGAGGGTCTGGAGGAGGTGAGGGTCTGGAGGAGGTGAGTGTCTGGAGGAGGTGAGGGTCTGGAGGAGGTGAGGGTCTGGAGGAGGTGAGTGTCTGGAGGAGGTGAGGGTCTGGAGGAGGTGAGGGTCTGGAGGAGGTGAGTGTCTGGAGGAGGTGAGGGTCTGGAGGAGGTGAGGGTCTGGAGGAGGTGAGTGTCTGGAGGAGGTGAGGGTCTGGAGGAGGTGAGGGTCTGGAGGAGGTGAGGTCTGGAGGTGATGGTCTGGAGGAGGTGAGGGTCTGGAGGAGGTGAGTGTCTGGAGGAGGTGAGGGTCTGGAGGAGGTGAGGGTCTGGAGGAGGTGAGGGTCTGGAGGAGGTGAGGGTCTGGAGGAGGTGAGTGTCTGGAGGAGGTGAGGGTCTGGAGGAGGTGAGGGTCTGGAGGAGGTGAGGGTCTGGAGGAGGTGAGTGTCTGGAGGAGGTGAGGGTCTGGAGGAGGTGAGGGTCTGGAGGAGGTGAGGGTCTGGAGGAGGTGAGTGTCTGGAGGTGAGTGTCTGGAGGAGGTGAGGGTCTGGAGGAGGTGAGGGTCTGGAGGAGGTGAGGGTCTGGAGGAGGTGAGGGTCTGGAGGAGGTGAGGGTCTGGAGGAGGTGAGGGTCTGGAGGAGGTGAGGGTCTGGAGGAGGTGAGGGTCTGGAGGAGGTGAGGGTCTGGAGGAGGTGAGGGTCTGGAGGAGGTGAGGGTCTGGAGGAGGTGAGGGTCTGGAGGAGGTGAGGGTCTGGAGGAGGTGAGGGTCTGGAGGAGGTGAGGTCTGGAGGAGGTGAGGGTCTGGAGGAGGTGAGGGTCTGGAGGAGGTGAGGGTCTGGAGGAGGTGAGGGTCTGGAGGAGGTGAGGGTCTGGAGGAGGTGAGGGTCTGGAGGAGGTGAGGGTCTGGAGGAGGTGAGGGTCTGGAGGAGGTGAGGGTCTGGAGGAGGTGAGTGTCTGGAGGAGGTGAGTGTCTGGAGGAGGTGAGGGTCTGGAGGAGGTGAGGGTCTGGAGGAGGTGAGTGTCTGGAGGAGGTGAGTGTCTGGAGGAGGTGAGGGTCTGGAGGAGGTGAGTGTCTGGAGGAGGTGAGGGTCTGGAGGTGAGGGTCTGGAGGAGGTGAGGGTCTGGAGGAGGTGAGTGTCTGGAGGAGGTGAGGGTCTGGAGGAGGTGAGGGTCTGGAGGAGGTGAGGGTCTGGAGGAGGTGAGTGTCTGGAGGAGGTGAGGTCTGGAGGAGGTGAGGGTCTGGAGGAGGTGAGGGTCTGGAGGAGGTGAGTGTCTGGAGGAGGTGAGGGTCTGGAGGAGGTGAGGGTCTGGAGGAGGTGAGGGTCTGGAGGAGGTGAGGGTCTGGAGGAGGTGAGTGTCTGGAGGAGGTGAGTGTCTGGAGGAGGTGAGGGTCTGGAGGAGGTGAGTGTCTGGAGGAGGTGAGTGCCTGGAGGTGAGTGTCTGAGGGAGGTGAGGGTCTGGAGGAGGTGAGTGTCTGGAGGAGGTGAGGGTCTGGAGGAGGTGAGGGTCTGGAGGAGGTGAGGGTCTGGAGGAGGTGAGTGTCTGGAGGAGGTGAGTGTCTGGAGGAGGTGAGGGTCTGGAGGAGGTGAGTGTCTGGAGGAGGTGAGTGTCTGGAGGAGGTGAGTGTCTGGAGGAGGTGAGGGTCTGGAGGAGGTGAGGGTCTGGAGGAGGTGAGGGTCTGGAGGAGGTGAGGGTCTGGAGGAGGTGAGGGTCTGGAGGAGGTGAGGGTCTGGAGGAGGTGAGGGTCTGGAGGAGTGCGGATCAGGACGCGGTGAGAGTCTGGAGGAGGTGAGGGTCTGGAGGAGGTGAGGGTCTGGAGGAGGTGAGGGTCTGGAGGAGTGAGGGTCTGGAGGAGGTGAGGGTCTGGAGGAGGTGAGGGTCTGGAGGAGGTGAGGGTCTGGAGGAGGTGAGGGTCTGGAGGAGGTGAGGGTCTGGAGGAGGTGAGTGTCTGGAGGAGGTGAGGGTCTGGAGGAGGTGAGGGTCTGGAGGAGGTGAGGGTCTGGAGGAGGTGAGGGTCTGGAGGAGGTGAGGGTCTGGAGGAGGTGAGGGTCTGGAGGTGAGGGTCTGGAGGAGGTGAGGGTCTGGAGGAGGTGAGGGTCTGGAGGAGGTGAGGGTCTGGAGGAGGTGAGTGTCTGGAGGAGGTGAGGGTCTGGAGGAGGTGAGGGTCTGGAGGTGAGTGTCTGGAGGAGGTGAGGGTCTGGAGGAGGTGAGGGTCTGGAGGTGAGTGTCTGGAGGAGGTGAGGGTCTGGAGGAGGTGAGGGTCTGGAGGAGGTGAGGGTCTGGAGGAGGTGAGGGTCTGGAGGAGGTGAGGGTCTGGAGGAGGTGAGGGTCTGGAGGAGGTGAGGGTCTGGAGGAGGTGAGGGTCTGGAGGAGGTGAGTGTCTGGAGGAGGTGAGGGTCTGGAGGAGGTGAGGGTCTGGAGGAGGTGAGGGTCTGGAGGAGGTGAGGGTCTGGAGGAGGTGAGGGTCTGGAGGAGGTGAGGGTCTGGAGGAGGTGAGGGTCTGGAGGAGGTGAGGGTCTGGAGGAGGTGAGGGTCTGGAGGAGGTGAGGGTCTGGAGGAGGTGAGGGTCTGGAGGAGGTGAGGGTCTGGAGGAGGTGAGGGTCTGGAGGAGGTGAGGGTCTGGAGGAGGTGAGGGTCTGGAGGAGGTGAGTGTCTGGAGGAGGTGAGGTCTGGAGGAGGTGAGGGTCTGGAGGAGGTGAGGGTCTGGAGGAGGTGAGGGTCTGGAGGAGGTGAGTGTCTGGAGGAGGTGAGGGTCTGGAGGAGGTGAGGGTCTGGAGGAGGTGAGTGTCTGGAGGAGGTGAGGGTCTGGAGGAGGTGAGGGTCTGGAGGAGGTGAGGGTCTGGAGGAGGTGAGTGTCTGGAGGAGGTGAGGGTCTGGAGGAGGTGAGGGTCTGGAGGAGGTGAGGGTCTGGAGGAGGTGAGGGTCTGGAGGAGGTGAGGGTCTGGAGGAGGTGAGTGTCTGGAGGAGGTGAGTGTCTGGAGGAGGTGAGGGTCTGGAGGAGGTGAGGGTCTGGAGGAGGTGAGGGTCTGGAGGAGGTGAGGGTCTGGAGGAGGTGAGGGTCTGGAGGAGGTGAGGGTCTGGAGGAGGTGAGGGTCTGGAGGAGGTGAGTGTCTGGAGGAGGTGAGGTCTGGAGGAGGTGAGGGTCTGGAGGAGGTGAGGGTCTGGAGGAGGTGAGGGTCTGGAGGAGGTGAGGGTCTGGAGGAGGTGAGTGTCTGGAGGAGGTGAGGGTCTGGAGGAGGTGAGGGTCTGGAGGAGGTGAGTGTCTGGAGGAGGTGAGGGTCTGGAGGAGGTGAGGGTCTGGAGGAGGTGAGGGTCTGGAGGAGGTGAGGGTCTGGAGGAGGTGAGGGTCTGGAGGAGGTGAGGGTCTGGAGGAGGTGAGGGTCTGGAGGAGGTGAGGGTCTGGAGGAGGTGAGTGTCTGGAGGTGAGTGTCTGGAGGAGGTGAGGGTCTGGAGGAGGTGAGGGTCTGGAGGAGGTGAGGGTCTGGAGGAGGTGAGGGTCTGGAGGTGAGTGTCTGGAGGAGGTGAGGGTCTGGAGGAGGTGAGTGTCTGGAGGAGGTGAGGGTCTGGAGGAGGTGAGGGTCTGGAGGAGGTGAGGGTCTGGAGGAGGTGAGGGTCTGGAGGAGGTGAGTGTCTGGAGGAGGTGAGTGCCTGGAGGTGAGGGTCTGGAGGAGGTGAGGGTCTGGAGGAGGTGAGGGTCTGGAGGAGGTGAGGGTCGGGAGGTTAGGGTCTGGAGGTGAGTGTCTGGAGGAGGTGAGTGTCTGGAGGAGGTGAGTGTCTGGAGGAGGTGAGTGTCTGGAGGTGAGGGTCTGGAGGAGGTGAGGGTCTGGAGGAGGTGAGTGTCTGGAGGAGGTGAGTGCCTGGAGGTGAGGGTCTGAGGGAGGTGAGGGTCTGGAGGAGGTGAGGGTCTGGAGGAGGTGAGGGTCTGGAGGAGGTGAGGGTCTGGAGGAGGTGAGTGTCTGGAGGAGGTGAGTGTCTGGAGGAGGTGAGGGTCTGGAGGAGGTGAGGGTCTGGAGGAGGTGAGGGTCTGGAGGAGGTGAGGGTCTGGAGGAGGTGAGGGTCTGGAGGAGGTGAGGGTCTGGAGGAGGTGAGGGTCTGGAGGAGGTGAGGGTCTGGAGGAGGTGAGTGTCTGGAGGAGGTGAGGGTCTGGAGGAGGTGAGTGTCTGGAGGAGGTGAGTGCCTGGAGGTGAGTGTCTGAGGGAGGTGAGGGTCTGGAGGAGGTGAGGGTCTGGAGGAGGTGAGGGTCTGGAGGAGGTGAGGGTCTGGAGGTGAGTGTCTGAGGGAGGTGAGGGTCTGGAGGAGGTGAGTGTCTGGAGGAGGTGAGGGTCTGGAGGAGGTGAGGGTCTGGAGGAGGTGAGGGTCTGGAGCAGGTGAGTGCCTGGAGGTGAGGGTCTGGAGGAGGTGAGGGTCTGGAGGAGGTGAGGGTCTGGAGGTGAGTGTCTGAGGGAGGTGAGGGTCTGGAGGAGGTGAGTGTCTGGAGGAGGTGAGTGTCAGGAGGAGGTGAGGGTCTGGAGGAGGTGAGGTCTGGAGGAGGTGAGGGTCTGGAGGAGGTGAGGGTCTGGAGGAGGTGAGGGTCTGGAGGAGGTGAGGGTCTGGAGGAGGTGAGGGTCTGGAGGAGGTGAGTGTCTGGAGGAGGTGAGTGTCTGGAGGAGGTGAGTGTCTGGAGGAGGTGAGTGTCTGGAGGAGGTGAGGTCTGGAGGAGGTGAGGGTCTGGAGGAGGTGAGGGTCTGGAGGAGGTGAGTGTCTGGAGGAGGTGAGGGTCTGGAGGAGGTGAGGGTCTGGAGGAGGTGAGGGTCTGGAGGAGGTGAGTGTCTGGAGGAGGTGAGGGTCTGGAGGAGGTGAGGGTCTGGAGGAGGTGAGGGTCTGGAGGAGGTGAGTGTCTGGAGGAGGTGAGGGTCTGGAGGAGGTGAGGGTCTGGAGGAGGTGAGTGTCTGGAGGAGGTGAGTGTCTGGAGGAGGTGAGGGTCTGGAGGAGGTGAGGGTCTGGAGGAGGTGAGGGTCTGGAGGAGGTGAGGGTCTGGAGGAGGTGAGGGTCTGGAGGAGGTGAGGGTCTGGAGGAGGTGAGGGTCTGGAGGAGGTGAGGGTCTGGAGGAGGTGAGTGTCTGGAGGAGGTGAGGGTCTGGAGGAGGTGAGGGTCTGGAGGAGGTGAGGGTCTGGAGGAGGTGAGGGTCTGGAGGAGGTGAGGGTCTGGAGGCGGTGAGGGTCTGGAGGAGGTGAGTGTCTGGAGGAGGTGAGGGTCTGGAGGAGGTGAGGGTCTGGAGGAGGTGAGGGTCTGGAGGAGGTGAGGGTCTGGAGGAGGTGAGGGTCTGGAGGTGAGGGTCTGGAGGAGGTGAGGGTCTGGAGGAGGTGAGGGTCTGGAGGAGGTGAGGGTCTGAGGGAGGTGAGGGTCTGGAGGAGGTGAGTGTCTGGAGGAGTGAGGGTCTGGAGGAGGTGAGTGTCTGGAGGAGGTGAGTGTCTGGAGGAGGTGAGGGTCTGGAGGAGGTGAGGGTCTGGAGGAGGTGAGGGTCTGGAGGAGGTGAGTGTCTGGAGGAGGTGAGTGTCTGGAGGAGGTGAGGGTCTGGAGGAGGTGAGGGTCTGGAGGAGGTGAGGGTCTGGAGGAGGTGAGTGTCTGGAGGAGGTGAGGGTCTGGAGGTGAGTGTCTGGAGGAGGTGAGGGTCTGGAGGAGGTGAGGGTCTGGAGGAGGTGAGGGTCTGGAGGAGGTGAGGGTCTGGAGGAGGTGAGGGTCTGGAGGAGGTGAGGGTCTGGAGGAGGTGAGGGTCTGGAGGAGGTGAGTGTCTGGAGGAGGTGAGGGTCTGGAGGAGGTGAGGGTCTGGAGGAGGTGAGGGTCTGGAGGAGGTGAGGGTCTGGAGGAGGTGAGGGTCTGGAGGAGGTGAGGGTCTGGAGGAGGTGAGGGTCTGGAGGAGGTGAGGGTCTGGAGGAGGTGAGTGCCTGGAGGTGAGTGTCTGAGGGAGGTGAGGGTCTGGAGGAGGTGAGGGTCTAGAGGAGGTGAGGGTCTGGAGGTGAGTGTCAGAGGGAGGTGAGGGTCTGGAGGAGGTGAGTGTCTGGAGGAGGTGAGGGTCTGGAGGAGGTGAGGGTCTGGAGGAGGTGAGGGTCTGGAGGAGGTGAGGGTCTGGAGGAGGTGAGTGTCTGGAGGAGGTGAGGGTCTGGAGGAGGTGAGGGTCTGGAGGAGGTGAGGGTCTGGAGGAGGTGAGTGTCTGAAGGTGAGTGTCTGGAGGAGGTGAGGGTCTGGAGGAGGTGAGTGTCTGGAGGAGGTGAGTGTCTGCAGGAGGTGAGTGTCTGGAGGAGGTGAGTGTCTGGAGGAGGTGAGTGTCTGGAGGAGGTGAGGGTCTGGAGGAGGTGAGGGTCTGGAGGAGGTGAGGGTCTGGAGGAGGTGAGGGTCTGGAGGAGGTGAGTGTCTGGAGGAGGTGAGTGTCTGGAGGAGGTGAGGGTCTGGAGGAGGTGAGGGTCTGGAGGAGGTGAGTGTCTGGAGGAGGTGAGGGTCTGGAGGAGGTGAGGGTCTGGAGGAGGTGAGGGTCTGGAGGAGGTGAGGGTCTGGAGGAGGTGAGTGTCTGGAGGAGGTGAGTGTCTGGAGGAGGTGAGGGTCTGGAGGAGGTGAGTGTCTGGAGGAGGTGAGGGTCTGGAGGTGAGGGTCTGGAGGAGGTGAGGGTCTGGAGGAGGTGAGTGTCTGGAGGAGGTGAGTGTCTGGAGGAGGTGAGGGTCTGGAGGAGGTGAGGGTCTGGAGGAGGTGAGGGTCTGGAGGAGGTGAGGGTCTGGAGGAGGTGAGTGTCTGGAGGAGGTGAGGGTCTGGAGGAGGTGAGGGTCTGGAGGAGGTGAGTGTCTGGAGGAGGTGAGGGTCTGGAGGAGGTGAGGGTCTGGAGGAGGTGAGGGTCTGGAGGAGGTGAGGGTCTGGAGGAGGTGAGTGTCTGGAGGAGGTGAGGGTCTGGAGGAGGTGAGGGTCTGGAGGAGGTGAGGGTCTGGAGGAGGTGAGTGTCTAGAGGTGAGTGTCTGGAGGAGGTGAGGGTCTGGAGGAGGTGAGGGTCTGGAGGAGGTGAGGTTCTGGAGGAGGTGAGGGTCTGGAGGAGGTGAGGGTCTGGAGGAGGTGAGTGTCTGGAGGAGGTGAGTGTCTGGAGGAGGTGAGGGTCTGGAGGAGGTGAGTGTCTGGAGGAGGTGAGGGTCTGGAGGAGGTGAGTGTCTGGAGGAGGTGAGTGTCTGGAGGAGGTGAGGGTCTGGAGGAGGTGAGTGTCTGGAGGAGGTGAGTGTCTGGAGGAGGTGAGGGTCTGGAGGAGGTGAGGGTCTGGAGGAGGTGAGGGTCTGGAGGAAGTGAGGGTCTGGAGGCGGTGAGTGTCTGGAGGAGGTGAGTGTCTGGAGGAGGTGAGGGTCTGGAGGAGGTGAGTGTCTGGAGGAGGTGAGGGTCTGGAGGTGAGGGTCTGGAGGAGGTGAGGGTCTGGAGGAGGTGAGGGTCTGGAGGAGGTGAGGGTCTGGAGGAGGTGAGTGTCTGGAGGAGGTGAGGGTCTGGAGGAGGTGAGGGTCTGGAGGAGGTGAGTGTCTAGAGGTGAGTGTCTGCAGGAGGTGAGGGTCTGGAGGAGGTGAGTGTCTGGAGGAGGTGAGGGTCTGAGGGAGGTGAGGGTCTGGAGGAGGTGAGTGTCTGGAGGAGGTGAGGGTCTGGAGGAGGTGAGTGTCTGGAGGAGGTGAGGGTCTGGAGGAGGTGAGGGTCTGGAGGAGGTGAGGGTCTGGAGGAGGTGAGGGTCTGGAGGAGGTGAGTGTTTGGAGGAGGTGAGGGTCTGGAGGAGGTGAGTGTCTGGAGGTGAGTGTCTGGAGGAGGTGAGGGTCTGGAGGAGGTGAGTGTCTGGAGGTGAGTGTCTGGAGGAGGTGAGGGTCTGGAGGAGGTGAGGGTCTGGAGGAGGTGAGGGTCTGGAGGAGGTGAGGGTCTGGAGGAGGTGAGGGTCTGGAGGAGGTGAGGGTCTGGAGGAGGTGAGGGTCTGGAGGAGGTGAGGGTCTGGAGGAGGTGAGGGTCTGGAGGAGGTGAGGGTCTGGAGGAGGTGAGGGTCTGGAGGAGGTGAGGGTCTGGAGGAGGTGAGGGTCTGGAGGAGGTGAGGGTCTGGAGGAGGTGAGTGTCTGGAGGAGGTGAGGGTCTGGAGGAGGTGAGGGTCTGGAGGTGAGGGTCTGGAGGAGGTGAGGGTCTGGAGGAGGTGAGGGTCTGGAGGAGGTGAGGGTCTGGAGGAGGAGGTGAGTGTCTGGAGGAGGTGAGTGTCTGGAGGAGGTGAGGGTCTGGAGGAGGTGAGGGTCTGGAGGAGGTGAGTGTCTGGAGGAGGTGAGGGTCTGGAGGAGGTGAGGGTCTGGAGGAGGTGAGTGTCTGGAGGAGGTGAGGGTCTGGAGGAGGTGAGTGTCTGGAGGTGAGTGTCTGGAGGAGGTGAGGGTCTGGAGGAGGTGAGGGTCTGGAGGAGGTGAGTGTCTGGAGGAGGTGAGGGTCTAGAGGAGGTGAGGGTCTGGAGGAGGTGAGGGTCTGGAGGAGGTGAGTGTCTGGAGGAGGTGAGGGTCTGGAGGAGGTGAGGGTCTGGAGGAGGAGAATGTCTGGAGGAGGTGAGTGTTTGGGGGAGGTGAGGGTCTGGAGGAGGTGAGTGTCTGGAGGAGGTGAGGGTCTGGAGGTGAGGGTCTGGAGGAGGTGAGGGTCTGGAGGAGGTGAGGGTCTGGAGGAGGTGAGTGTCTGGAGGAGGTGAGTGTCTGGAGGAGGTGAGGGTCTGGAGGAGGTGAGGGTCTGGAGGAGGTGATTATCTGGAGGAGGTGAGTGTCTGGAGGAGGTGAGGGTCTGGAGGAGGTGAGGGTCTGGAGGAGGTGAGTGTCTGGAGGAGGTGAGTGTCTGGAGGAGGTGAGGGTCTGGAGGTGAGGGTTTGGAGGAGGTGAGGGTCTGGAGGAGGCGAGGGTCTGGAGGAGGCGAAGGTCTGGATGTAGGGTGGGGAGGGTCTGGAGGTAGGGTGGGGAGGGTCTGGACGTAGGGTGGGGAGGGTCTGGAGGTGGGGTGGGGAGAGTCTGGACGTGGGGTGGGGAGAGTCTGGACGTAGGGTGGGGAGGGTCTGGAGGTGGGGTGGTGAGGGTCTGGAGGTAGGGTGAGGATGGTCTGGAGGTAGGGTGAGGAGGGTCTGGAGGTAGGGTGGGGAGGGTCTGGAGGTAGGGTGGGGTGGGGAGGTGTCTGGAGGAACGTGAGGAGGGGAGGTAAGGAGACAGAAGGAGGGAGGGAGGGACAGAAACACCTCCCACCGGTCTACTCTCCCACCGGTCAACTCTCCCGCCGGTCAACTCTCCCGCCGGTCTACTCTCCCACCGGTCAACTCTCCCACCGGTCTACTCTCCCACCGGTCTACTCTCCCACCGGTCAACTCTCCCGCCGGTCAACTCTCCCGCCGGTCAACTCTCCCGCCGGTCAACTCTCCCACCGGTCAACTCTCCCGCCGGTCAACTCTCCCGCCGGTCAACTCTCCCGCCGGTCAACTCTCCCACCGGTCTACTCTCCCACCGGTCAACTCTCCCGCCGGTCTACTCTCCCGCCGGTCAACTCTCCCACCGGTCAACTCTCCCACCGGTCTACTCTCCCGCCGGTCAACTCTCCCACCGGTCTACTCTCCCACCGGTCAACTCTCCCGCCGGTCAACTCTCCCACCGGTCTACTCTCCCACCGGTCTACTCTCCCACCGGTCTACTCTCCCACCGGTCTACTCTCCCGCCGGTCAACTCTCCCGCCGGTCAACTCTCCCACCGGTCTACTCTCCCACCGGTCAACTCTCCCGCCGGTCAACTCTCCCACCGGTCAACTCTCCCGCCGGTCAACTCTCCCGCCGGTCTACTCTCCCACCGGTCAACTCTCCCGCCGGTCAACTCTCCCGCCGGTCAACTCTCCCACCGGTCTACTCTCCCACCGGTCAACTCTCCCACCGGTCTACTCTCCCACCGGTCAACTCTCCCACCGGTCTACTCTCCCACCGGTCAACTCTCCCACCGGTCAACTCTCCCACCGGTCAACTCTCCCACCGGTCAACTCTCCCGCCGGTCTACTCTCCCGCCGGTCTACTCTCCCACCGGTCTACTCTCCCACCGGTCTACTCTCCCGCCGGTCAACTCTCCCGCCGGTCAACTCTCCCGCCGGTCTACTCTCCCACCGGTCTACTCTCCCACCGGTCAACTCTCCCGCCGGTCAACTCTCCCACCGGTCTACTCTCCCACCGGTCAACTCTCCCGCCGGTCAACTCTCCCGCCGGTCTACTCTCCCGCCGGTCAACTCTCCCGCCGGTCAACTCTCCCGCCGGTCAACTCTCCCGCCGGTCAACTCTCCCGCCGGTCTACTCTCCCGCCGGTCAACTCTCCCGCCGGTCAACTCTCCCACCGGTCAACTCTCCCACCGGTCAACTCTCCCACCGGTCAACTCTCCCACCGGTCTACTCTCCCACCGGTCAACTCTCCCACCGGTCTACTCTCCCGCCGGTCAACTCTCCCGCCGGTCTACTCTCCCGCCGGTCAACTCTCCCGCCGGTCAACTCTCCCGCCGGTCTACTCTCCCGCCGGTCAACTCTCCCACCGGTCTACTCTCCCACCGGTCAACTCTCCCGCCGGTCAACTCTCCCACCGGTCTACTCTCCCACCGGTCTACTCTCCCGCCGGTCAACTTTCCCGCCGGTCTACTCTCCCACCGGTCAACTCTCCCGCCGGTCTACTCTCCCACCGGTCAACTCTCCCGCCGGTCAACTCTCCCACCGGTCTACTCTCCCACCGGTCTACTCTCCCACCGGTCAACTCTCCCACCGGTCAACTCTCCCGCCGGTCAACTCTCCCGCCGGTCAACTCTCCCGCCGGTCTACTCTCCCGCCGGTCTACTCTCCCGCCGGTCTACTCTCCCACCGGTCTACTCTCCCACCGGTCTACTCTCCCACCGGTCAACTCTCCCACCGGTCTACTCTCCCACCGGTCTACTCTCCCACCGGTCTACTCTCCCGCCGGTCTACTCTCCCGCCGGTCAACTCTCCCACCGGTCTACTCTCCCGCCGGTCTACTCTCCCGCCGGTCTACTCTCCCACCGGTCTACTCTCCCACCGGTCAACTCTCCCACCGGTCTACTCTCCCACCGGTCTACTCTCCCACCGGTCTACTCTCCCGCCGGTCAACTCTCCCGCCGGTCTACTCTCCCACCGGTCAACTCTCCCACCGGTCTACTCTCCCACCGGTCAACTCTCCCACCGGTCTACTCTCCCACCGGTCAACTCTCCCACCGGTCAACTCTCCCACCGGTCTACTCTCCCGCCGGTCTACTCTCCCGCCGGTCTACTCTCCCGCCGGTCTACTCTCCCGCCGGTCTACTCTCCCGCCGGTCTACTCTCCCACCGGTCTACTCTCCCGCCGGTCTACTCTCCCACCGGTCTACTCTCCCACCGGTCAACTCTCCCACCGGTCTACTCTCCCGCCGGTCTACTCTCCCACCGGTCTACTCTCCCGCCGGTCTACTCTCCCGCCGGTCTACTGTTCCACCGGTCTACTGTTCCACCGGTCAACTCTCCCACCGGTCTACTCTCCCGCCGGTCTACTCTCCCACCGGTCTACTCTCCCACCGGTCTACTCTCCCACCGGTCTACTCTCCCGCCGGTCAACTCTCCCACCGGTCAACTCTCCCGCCGGTCAACTCTCCCACCGGTCTACTCTCCCGCCGGTCTACTCTCCCGCCGGTCTACTCTCCCGCCGGTCTACTCTCCCGCCGGTCTACTGTTCCACCGGTCTACTGTTCCACCGGTCAACTCTCCCACCGGTCTACTCTCCCACCGGTCTACTCTCCCACCGGTCTACTCTCCCGCCGGTCTACTCTCCCACCGGTCTACTCTCCCGCCGGTCTACTCTCCCACCGGTCTACTCTCCCACCGGTCTACTCTTCCACCGGTCTACTCTCCCACCGGTCTACTCTCCCACCGGTCTACTCTCCCACCGGTCTACTCTCCCACCGGTCTACTCTCCCGCCGGTCAACTCTCCCACCGGTCTACTCTCCCACCGGTCTACTCTCCCACCGGTCTACTCTCCCACCGGTCTACTCTCCCGCCGGTCAACTCTCCCACCGGTCTACTCTCCCGCCGGTCTACTCTCCCACCGGTCTACTCTCCCACCGGTCAACTCTCCCACCGGTCTACTCTCCCGCCGGTCTACTCTCCCGCCGGTCTACTCTCCCGCCGGTCTACTCTCCCGCCGGTCTACTCTCCCGCCGGTCTACTCTCCCGCCGGTCAACTCTCCCACCGGTCTACTCTCCCACCGGTCAACTCTCCCACCGGTCTACTCTCCCACCGGTCTACTCTCCCACCGGTCAACTCTCCCACCGGTCTACTCTCCCACCGGTCTACTCTCCCGCCGGTCTACTCTCCCGCCGGTCTACTCTCCCGCCGGTCAACTCTCCCACCGGTCTACTCTCCCACCGGTCAACTCTCCCACCCGTCACAGTAATAAACAAATGCATCACGGTGACGTCTTATCGATCACCTCACCTGCTCAGGTAGACGCTAGTGGCGCCGCCTCCCTTCCTCGGGTTCATTGTACCTCCACCCACCTCTTTTGAGTACACCCCTTCAACCACGCCTCCGCAGCTATAAACACACACACACACACACACACGCATACGCACGCACACTTTGATTCGCCATACCCACAAGCCACACCCTCTCCAACTACAACACAGATACTACTGTTACCTATCCACTCCTCTCACTGTCTAATCTTCCTTCCAACCCTCCAACTTAGCAAAGCAAGCTAGCTAGCTCTCTCTCTCTCTCTCTCTCACACACACACAGTACTCTTGCCTTGCTTCATACTTCTTCCATTCCACCTGCACCCCTCCCTTAACCCTACGACTCCCTCCTCTGCTATCCCCTGGAACGAAAATTCCCCTCGTTCACGTCACCTCACAACAGAATTAAAACAGTGAAAACAGTGTCCCATTATCTCGTAAAAACACAGGGACTCCCACATAAACACAACTAATAATATACAGTTGAGGCCAAAATGCTCTCGCAACTTAGCAATTACTAGCATTTATGAGTCATATATGTGATTGGTTTATAACTGGTGACGTGGCTTGTGAGTCATATATGTGATTGGTTTATAACTGGTGAACGTGGCTTGTGAGTCATAAATGTGACTGGTTTATAACTGGTGACGTGGCTTGTGAGTCATAAATGTGACTGGTTTATAACTGGTGACGTGGCTTGTGAATCATATATGTGACTGGTTTATAGCTGGTGAACGTGGCTTGTGAGTCATATATGTGACTGGTTTATAACTGGTGACGTGGCTTGTGAGTTATATGTGACTAGTTTATAGCTGGTGAACGTGGCTTGTGAGTCATATATGTGATCGGTTTATAACTGGTGAACGTGGCTTGTGAGTCATATATGTGACTGGTTTATAGCTGGTGAACGTGGCTTGTGAGTCATATATGTGATTGGTTTATAACTGGTGAACGTGGTTTGTGAGTCATATATGTGATTGGTTTATAACTGGTGACGTGGCTTGTGAGTCATATATGCGATTGGTTTATAGCTGGTGAACGTGGCTTGAGTCATATATGTGATTGGTTTATAGCTGGTGAACGTGGCTTGTGAGTCATATATGTGATTGGTTTATAACTGGTGAACGTGGCTTGTGAGTCATATATGTGATTGGTTTATAGCTGGTGAACGTGGCTTGTGAGTCATATATGTGGTTGGTTTATAACTGGTGAACGTGGCTTGTGAGTCATATATGTGATTGGTTTATAGCTGGTGAACGTATCTTGAGTCATATATGTGACTGGTTTGTAACTGGTGAACGTGGCTTGTGAGTTATATATGTGACTGGTTTATAACTGGTGACGTGGCTTGTGAGTCATATATGTGATTGGTTTATAGCTGGTGAACGTGGCTTGTGAGTTATATATGTGACTGGTTTATAACTGGTGACGTGGCTTGTGAGTCATATATGTGATTGGTTTATAGCTGGTGAACGTGGCTTGTGAGTCATATATGTGATTGGTTTATAACTGGTGAACGTGGCTTGTGAGTCATATATGTGATTGGTTTATAGCTGGTGAACGTATCTTGAGTCATATATGTGACTGGTTTGTAACTGGTGAACGTGGCTTGTGAGTTATATATGTGACTGGTTTATAACTGGTGACGTGGCTTGTGAGTCATATATGTGATTGGTTTATAGCTGGTGAACGTGGCTTGTGAGTCATATATGTGATTGGTTTATAACTGGTGAACGTGGCTTGTGAGTCATATATGTGATTGGTTTATAGCTGGTGAACGTATCTTGAGTCTTATATGTGACTGGTTTATAGCTGGTGAACGTGGCTTGTGAGTCATATATGTGATTGGTTTATAGCTAGTGACGTGGCTTGTGAGTCATATATGTGATTGGTTTATAACTGGTGACGTGGCTTGTGAGTCATATATGTGATTGGTTTATAGCTGGTGAACGTGGCTTGTGAGTCATATATGTGACTGGTTTATAACTGGTGACGTGGCTTGTGAGTCATATATGTGATTGGTTTATAGCTGGTGAACGTGGCTTGTGATTCATATATGTGATTGGTTTATAGCTGGTGAACGTGGCTTGTGAGTCATATATGTGATTGGTTTATAGCTAGTGACGTGGCTTGTGAGTCATATATGTGATTGGTTTATAGCTGGTGAACGTGGCTTGTGAGTCATATATGTGATTGGTTTATAGCTGGTGAACGTGGCTTGTGAGTCATATATGTGACTGGTTTATAACTGGTGAAAAAAATCCTAATTAGAGAAAAGCCACGTATAAATAAAAAGAAAATGTAACGAAATTATTAAAAGAAAATAAATCATACTAAGTAAAATATGAAGTGAATAACAGAAATAAAAGAAAATTAATGACAGAACCTTAACCAGAATAAAAAAGAAACAAACAAACAAACAAAGCATAAAAATAAAACGGCACAAAAACTAATATTAAAAGTTATTGTAGAATCATTATAAAAATATATTAAAATAACATGGAAGTGGCAGCAAGGCGACGAGGTATGAATATTTGATGTTAACATGTTAGCTCCGAGGAATTGACGTGTTTGCGGAAAATTGCCCTCTGGCACCCCATAGCGGGAGGGGGGGGGGGGGATAGGATGGAGGAGCCGTCGACCAATCCGCTCTGAACACGTTCACTCTGGCTGGCATCGATTCGCCATCTACAACAAAACTGGTGGTACAGCCAACCCACGCTCACTCAGAGGAGGGAGGGCGGAGAGGTTGGAGATGGTGGGTGCTTCTGCCGTATTAAATCGAGGATCGCATGAAGATTAGCCCTCTCCCCCCAAGTTTATTTTACCTGATGATTAAACACACTAACGCTAACATAATACAACCGAATGCTAACGTAACATAACCAAGCCTAATCTAACCTAAATATAACCAAACTTAACCTAAACATAACCAAACCTAACCTGAACATCACAAAGCCTAGCCTAGCCTAACCTAACCTAACCTAACCTGAAGATAACCAAGCCTAACCTAACCTAAATATAACCAAACTTAACCTAAACATAACCAGACCAAACTTAACCTAAACATAACAAAGCCTAACCTAAACATGACCAAACCTAACCTAAACATGACCAAACCTAAACATAACCAAACCTAACCTAAACATGACCAAACCTAAACATAACCAAACCTAACCTAAACATGACCAAACCTAAACATAACCAAACCTAACTTAAACCAAACCTAACCTAAACATGACCAAACCTAAACATAACCAAACCTAAACTTAACCAAACCTAACCTAAACATGACCAAACCTAACTTAAACCAAACCTAACCTAAACATGACCAAACCTAAACATAACCAAACCTAAACTTAACCAAACATGACCAAACCTAAACATAACCAAACCTAACCTAAACATGACCAAACCTAAACATAACCAAACCTAACCTAAACCAAACCTAACCTAAACATGACCAAACCTAAACATAACCAAACCTAAACTTAACCAAACATGACCAAACCTAAACATAACCAAACCTAACCTAAACCAAACCTAACCTAAACATGACCAAACCTAAACATGACCATACCTAAACATAACCAAGCCTAACTTAACCTGAATATAACCAAACCTAACCTAAGTGGGTTACTTTTCAGGTGACCCTCAGTGAAAAACAAAAGACAGATGGGTCAATAGGCAGGACAGACTGGCGAAATAGGCAGGACAGACTGATGAAATAGGCATGACACTGATGAAATAGACATGACAGACTGATGAAATAGGCAGGACAGACTGGCGAAATAGGCAGGACAGACTGATGAAATAGGCAGGACAGACTGATGAAATAGGCAGGACAGACTGGCGAAATAGGCAGGACAGACTGATGAAATAGGCAGGACAGACTGGCGAAATAGGCAGGACAGACTGATGAAATAGGCAGGACAGACTGATGAAATAGGCAGGACAGACTGATGAAATAGGCAGGACAGACTGATGAAATAGGCAGGACAGACTGGCGAAATAGGCAGGACAGACTGATGAAATAGGCAGGACAGACTGGCGAAATAGGCAGGACAGACTGATGAAATAGGCAGGACAGACTGATGAAATAGGCAGGACAGACTGATGAAATAGGCAGGACAGACTGATGAAATAGGCAGGACAGACTGATGAAATAGGCAGGACAGACTGATGAAATAGGCAGGACAGACTGGCGAAATAGGCAGGACAGACTGATGAAATAGGCAGGACAGACTGGCGAAATAGGCAGGACAGACTGATGAAATAGGCAGGACAGACTGATGAAATAGGCAGGACAGACTGATGAAATAGGCAGGACAGACTGGCGAAATAGGCAGGACAGACTGATGAAATAGGCAGGACAGACTGGCGAAATAGGCAGGACAGACTGATGAAATAGGCAGGACAGACTGGCGAAATAGGCAGGACAGACTGATGAAATAGGCAGGACAGACTGATGAAATAGGCAGGACAGACTGATGAAATAGGCATGACACTGATGAAATAGGTAGTTGACTGATGAAATAGGAGGGACAGACTGGAGAAAATAATGTATCCGATTTAGAAAAATAAGAGGGTAAAGTGAAAAACTTAATAGCCTATGAAACCCAATTAAATTATCACCAATTCAAGTAAATCGATTCTTCAAGTGTGCAATGGAATACGAAATTTTATAATGTACTAATATATACACAAAAAATAATAAATCACAGAGAATCTTAACATCTTACTTGGAAAAACTTACCGAGATTATTCATGAACTTCAATGTCGTCCATTCTGCCGTGTTTACTGAACAGGGTGATGACGTCATGAGGCCTAACCAAAACACTGTTGCCTTTTATGAATTTAATGGTTTTTACTCTCTATGATATGCTGGCCAAGGACAAGAGAATTATAATCAATGTAGTTGCCCTTCATTCATTGTCATTCATTCATTCTTTCATTTCTTAGTTCTTTCATTTGGCCTAAGATAAGACAACATCATTATTCAAGTTTTCCCTTCATTTTTTACCAGTCGTTCCTTCATACAGTTAATATACTCCTCTTCCTCTACAACGAGGCATCGACTCTGGTTTACCTCTATCGCCACACAAGCCAGCACCGTCACCTACTGGCAGCACAACACGTTCTCCCCTATAAATATCACTGGACGCCATGCTATCTGCTCATACACGTACACTGCCGCTTCTTGTATGTCCATCCCCTTTGTTGGTGGTGTGTCCTTCACGCCATCCTTCCTCTTCCCTCTACCACCCGCCCACCTCGAGTCTTCTTTTCACACACATACACTACTGCTACTACTACTACTACTACTACTACAACCATACTACTACTATGCTGTCACTCGGAATCGAGTATGACGATCATCCAGCTATAATAAAGTGATTTGAATTGTTAAGGATGTCACCTTCGTTGGTGAGCTCTGAGGTGACTAGAGAAGCCGATACGGGACCAGCAGAGTCGTCCATAGATGTTGCGCGACAGGGGGAGGGGGCTACATCTAGTGCAAGAGGGGCGGCAGCAGTGTCTTTCCGGCGTGGGCGCTTGTCTGCCTAGGTATGCAGTCGGGATAACTAGAAAGTATCGACCTCTCGTGTGGTGCTCCTCCAAGCGTTACGGTGTGGAGTAATCGTCTCCCAGGTGAAGGGGTCGATTTGGCACATTTTCAGGTTTGTCTCAAGACTATCCCTCCGCCTTTTCAGTTGCCCTCCAGTGCTACGTTTACTATTCGTTAAGTGACTGAAAGTAGCTGTTTTGGCAGTCTACCGTCGCCCATGTGGATAACAGAGCCAATCCAACATAGTTGTTCATGGATAATGGTACCCTCGATACTCCTACAGTTGGTGTCAGCGAGAATACTGGCACTTGTTCTCTTGTCTTCCCAGCGAACTCGGAGGATGGAACGTAGACTACGTTGGTGAAAGTTTTCAAGTGCCTTGAGGTGCCTCCTGTATGTGACCCATATAGCAGGATAGGGAAGACCACTCTTAGAAATACGTGCAACTTTGTAAATAACTTCAGCTCCCTACTGCTGAAGACATGGGTACCGAATCTGCCAAAGGCTTGAGATGCACATCTGATCCAATTGTTCTAGCCCTTATCAATCAGTATTATATAAATATGGGCTAAGGACATATATTCATTATATAAATTCTATCACCCAGACTATTGAGCATAAAGCTACATAAGCATTTGTTCTGTCACACCTCCTAGGGTGGACAGCACACATAAACATTTGTAGTTTCACACAGATTCAGGTTACAACCCATAAATATATGTCCCCAGGCCTCCGTGAGAGTAGGCCTGTGGAGTGTAGCCTCTTATCTCTGTGTTGACGTATTAAATTACCCCCCCCTCCCCTACAACCAGATACAGAGAGGTCGGCTGGTTCACTGTTTCCCACAGTTCTCCAGTTCACAGCCAGACACCGTACCAAAGAGACATGTGTGAGCATAGCTCCCAAGGCTGTATATCTCTCTAATTCTATCAGCTAATTACAAGCTAATAGCTAATGCTCAGTAGTCTGTCAACAAACAATTCTGTAGCTACCAGAGTATCCAATATAACTAGAAAATCACCAAGTGTGTTTACATTAAACCAAGGAACCACAAATGAAGATAACAGAACCTGTGTACACTTGTGTATACTTACAAGCTAAGATAATTACAAGTGTAACCCAGGTGGGCTTGGACGACTCAACGACTCAACTCAACGACTCGACTCAACTCAACGACTGTATCAAAGGTGACACGCCGTGAGACTACCTATTATCTCACCCAGCTTCATCAAAGGTACCAGCGACTACTCTACACTCATTCAGGCAAGTGTTAACAAATGAGATAGTTTGATATCAAACCCCGGCCCAAACACGATACTGAATCTCTTTATCGATGTCTGCGGTGGTGGACAGGTGTGAGCCGAGATACCGTAAGTGGGCAACAGTAGAGAGAGTAGTACCGTTAAGCTGGATGGATGGTGGAGGTGTGTCTGAATCAGGGCAGGCTAAAAAGGAAATCTGAGTCGTACGTACATTCACCTCAAGGCCGAAGTGTACATACGCGTCTGCGTAGGTGTTCAGGATCTACTGTAGGTCGTGTTCAGTGTGAGCAACAAGGGTGAGGTCGTCTGCATACTGAAGTTCAGTAATGGAAGCTGCCGACTCCTTTGTTCTTGCCTGGAGTCGTCTTAGGTTGAAAAGATCCCCTTTCACCAAGTACTCGATGTTCACCCCGCTGGCTAAATTGGCACTGGCATGAGTAAGGAGGACAGCCAAGAAGATGGAAAAGAGAGTTAGTGCCAGTACACAGCCTTCTTTAACCTCTGTTTGGAAGGGGAAGAACTCAGACTGGGTGCCGTTGTGCAGGACACTGCCGTTCATGCAATCGTGGAGTTGCCTCACAATGGCGATGAATTTTGGTGGGCAGCCAAAGCGGCTGAAGGTCCGCCAGAGAGCTTCCCTGTTGACCAAGTCGAAGGCCTTGGTTAGGTCGATGAAAGTTATGTACATATCACGACGCTGTTCTCTGCAATTCTCCTGTACCTGGTGGGCAGTAAAGATCATGCCAGTGGTGCCACGTGATGGTGTACTGTAGCCAGACCCCCGTTCTGTGAGTTGGCCTTCATCTGGGAGCCGGGACTCACTGATGGCTGATATGTTTGAATTGAATTAAATTTAATTGAAACAGTTTATTTAGACAGAAAAACAGCTTCAGCTAAATAAGTCGAACAGTTAAGTACATTCTTACATCATCACTTAGGAGAAATTATCATCATAGTGTACCAGTGTTTGTGTAGCCGGTGCCTCCAATGATTGCTTGACAAAACATTACCGAAGTAGCCAACAACTGCCACACAACACACTGAAAATACAAATGGCCTGTCTCTTCCCGGAAGTGCCTTTGTCCAACTCGCAGTCTACACACACACACAGAGGCTGCTCACGTACTCACAAACAATATTTTCAACGGGATAAAAAGTTAACAAATCAGATAATTTGTTCAGTTACTCACATATGAGTACAAATACAGATCTATGTATTAAGTAGCGGTACACTAGTTTCCACGTGGTGAGCGTCATGAAGGTGGTGGCGAAAATAAGATCAGAGAAATACCACAGCCAGAGTTGCTTTGCCTCAGAAGTGGGAACTCACCGCTCAGCAGCCTCCCTCTGTTTTAGGGTGAAAAATGGCCGCCGGCATTGGTAGTCGACAGCAGTGCGCTGCTAGCAATTGTGGGGTGTATACCGGCACACACCAACACTGTATGTTACACAGAACTAAAAAGACAGGTTTGTATACATTCCAGTGGTTTTAGTGTTCATAACTTTCACCCCAACCGCTAGGATCCCGGTGTCGCTATACGGGACAGCACAATTTCCTTGACTGTCAGAGAGAAATATACCAACTTGTTATTCTCAAAGCTCTATGTCTGTCTAAACACAAACAGACAAGTCTACCAATTTCTAAGACTGAGGGGTGGAACTTTGTGTCGATATAACTAATAAGAGTAACTTCAATTAAACAACAGTATAGAACAGAATAACAACTATACCTATGGTCAAGGTCCTCCAAAATACAAACACATTACCTCCATGCTTCACTGTTATTATATACCAAGATCGTCAACACTCTTATAACTTTCAGGTGTTGTACCCATAAAGTTAACCAAGTGCTGAGGGGAGACACATGCAAGAATTAACAATCACCAGACGGATGATTTCTGATAAATATTTCAACTGTCGCCACCATTATCCAGCAAAGAGCATTTTTACACAAGTACTTATACTGGTAGGAGCTTATGTCTCTGTGTGATTGTTGGCATTCCTATATTCTATACAGTCCCATTCACTAGTGCGTTTACAGGGGTTCGTCAGGTTTTGTGCAGTGTGGCAGCCCAGTGTTTGTTTACATTCAACAGAAGGAAACTCGCAATAGTAAATATACCATGGAATCAAATTAAAACATTAAAACAAATATCTCAAAGATAATGATTGATGGAATATTTATATGACTGGCACAAGTGAAAGGGACAGGGACAGTTAATCACTCAAGGTGCTATCCAGAGTCTGAAGGATGGCGACTATGGCCCTCCACTCCAAACATTTTCTGGTTGTATTTACCAGATCATCCACAGTTTACATCTCTACTCTATTCAGCACAACACTTCTTTCTACCACATTCTTCGTCATCTTCCAACATCTACCATTTACTTAATTCATCGCTTGCAATCAGTTTATACTACACATCAACAAAAAATACATTAAAGAGTGATCATTTATCTGACAGATGTGTAGCGAACGTGGTCTGGATACATTCACACGGCAACCCAACATTCATGGACACGATTATTATCTCAATGAAAAGCTCTTCTTCAACACATAATTATAAATGTGCTTTTCTGGGGACTTTTAGGGAGTTAGAGGTGTAAAAAAAAAGACTCGTGCATACCTCACGCTGTTGTAACCTTTATTCTTGCAGCATTTCTGGCTTAATAAACATTGTCAATCCCAGTTTCAAGAAAGGACGATCTCATCATTACTCGTTCCAACAAGATCGGAGTATTACACTAATCAGGGAAAATTACCTTGAATGATCACGAAGATCATAAAGTACACATAAATCAACGGCTTCATACATTACCTAACCAAACCCATCCTAGTTATAATTTGCCTATCATGTGACGGTAAACGACTCCTTAAGCTAAACAGAACAAATTCTATCATATGCAAATTAACTTACATTAAGTTAAAGCAATAAAAACAAAAAGTTCCCTATTTGGCAAAACTTCAGTTATATTTTAAGGCTAAATTGGGGATTGTCTCTATCTAACGTAACTCACTGTGTGTGTGTGTGTGTGTGTATCTATATATATATAAAACAAAGAAATAGGTCTGTGTGTTTGTTTGTTTGTGTGTGTGTGTGTCTGCACGAGAATCTCGGAAACTACTTTACCGATCTGTAGTGATGATAATGGATGGTGTTATATGTAGTAATGATGAATGATGTTATATGTAGTGATGATGGATGGTGTTATATGTAGTGATGATGGGCGGTGTTATATGTAGTGATGATGGATGGTGTTATATGTAGTGATGATTAGACAATAAAATAATAACAGTTTAATGCTAAAAAAATTTACTTTGCTGTACCGTTGTAGTGGAACTTACATACACCGTTAACGAACTATTGGTGGAAGAAGAAGTTTTGGGGACTGAACAGTAGTTGCAAACAGGGAGTTGCTCAGAGAGACAGACTACTCAGATGAAGTTCTGGTGAATTTTCTTGAAGGAAATGAGCCTCACCTGGTGCCTGATCAAGCGAATGCTTATGAACAGATCTTGCAAGCGATACAAGCGGAGCAGGGAGGTATGATCTTTCTCGATGCACCTGGCGGGACAGGAAAAACATTCCTGATCAACCTTCTGTTGGCCAAAGTACGTCATCAGGGGAAAATTGCTCTTGCTGTGGCATCCTCAGGCATTGCTGCAACACTACTAGAAGGAGGACATACTGCACACTCAACTTTTAAACTGCCTCTCAACCTCGCTCACAATGAGAATCCAGTGTGCAACATCAAAAAAGGATCGGCAAAGGCAAAACTCTTAGAAAAATGCAGCCTCATAGTCTGGGATGAATGCACTATGTCTCACAAGTTAGCGTTTGAAGCATTGGACAAGACCTTGCAAGACATACGAGAAAATGACCGGCTCATGGGTGACATTACAATGGTCATTGCTGGAGACTTTCGCTAGACCCTACCTGTCATTCCTCGAAGCACTCCAGCTGATGAACCGAATGCGTGCCTCAAGGCATCATACCTTTGGAGAAGTGTTCAGACACTCACCCTTTCCACAAACATGAGAGTACATCTACAAGATCAGGATGCTGGACGGTTTGCAAACCTTCTACTACAGATTGGGAATGGAACTTTCCCTGTTGATTCAGAAGGACAAATAATCATTCCTCAAGGATGTGGAAATGTTGTAAAGTCCTCAACTGAGCTCACTAACATGGTCTACCCAAACATTATCCACCACTACAAGGATCACAAATGACTGTGTGAACGCGCAATTCTGGCACCAAAGAATGAAACAGTGGTTGAAATCAACATGACTCTACTCAGACAGCTTCCAGGCAGTGAGACCTCATTCAAATCTGTTGATACAGTAATCGACCAGGACCAAGCAGTCCAGTACCCTGCAGAATTCCTGAATTCTTTGGAGCCCGCTGGAATGCCTCCTCACCACCTCACTCTCAAGATTGGAACTCCTATAATGCTCTTAAGAAATCTTGAACCACCAAGGCTCTGCAATGGCATAAGACTGACTGGTGGTGAAGAACATGATGCCACATGTACTGGAAGCTACAATACTGACACGAAGTGTTTTCTTATTCCTTGTGGTTATCAGTAATTATATATATATATATATATATATATATATATTATATATATATATATATATATATATATATATATATATAAATTTTTAACTCAGATGCCTTAGAAACACAGCCAAACACGAACAAGGTCTTACATCTACCAAGACAAAAGGATCTACGCTACATAAAACACACACACACACACACACACACACACACACACACACACACACACACACACACGCGCGCGCGCGCGCGCGGCCATATTCCAAACACGATTGAGATATTACATCAACCAGACCACAAACACGTGGACGTTTATGGTACTGCCGCTGAATTAATATTACTGGTTGTGTTGCATCACCTTCCTGCCAACCAAAATAAACACAAATTTCGTCACAGCCTCGAGATAAAATATTCAACGAGCACCACCTACCAAAGGCAAACATCCATAATAATGTTTCTCCCAGCCAGCTCACGCCAACATTAATAAGGTGATATACTTTATATAAAATTTGGGAGTGTCGAACTCTTTTATCATACGAAAGGGAAGCAGAAAGAGGAGGAGGAAGAGAAGAATTGACAAGGAGGAAAAAGAGAGATGAAGAGGATAAAGCGAGGAAGACTCCAGCCAAAGTCAATACTGCAGAGAGAGAGCATGCATGTGCGTGCGTACATACGTGTGTGTGTGTGTGTGTGTGTGTGTGTGTGCGTGTGTTTGTGTGTGTGTATGTGTGCGTGTGTATGTGTGCGTGTGTATGTGTGCGTGTGCTTGTGTGTGTGTGCATGGGTGGGTAGATGTGTATGCATGCATGCGTGTGTACATGCATGTATGCGTGTTTGTGGTCGTATGTGTGAATATGTATGTGCATGTCTGTATGTTCAAGTGTGTTTGTTTGTGTATGAGTGCATGGAAGGGTAAGTCTGCTGCAGAAAGGAAACGCATTTATGGAGTTGGTTTTCCCATTCGCCAATGCATCCTACATAGGCTAACTAAAATGCCTGTTGGGATCAACGAGCGCCTCATGACGCCCACGTTATGCCTTCTTCATCAATGCATACGCCTCGACACTAGATGTAGAGGCTGACATCAAAGAGGCCTTTATGCCGACCTTGACAAAGTGCTAACCTCTATCCCCAGAGAAGATAAGGTTGTCCACCTAAGTGACTTCAATGCCAGAGTTGGCAGAGATGCTGACATTTGGCAGGGAATCACATGAGAAATGGACAAGAGAAGTGTAATCCCAACGGCATACTCCTCCTCAGCAAGTGTGCTGCACACAACTTCACTATCATCAACACCTTGTTTAGGCAGACTAAGAAGTTCAAGGGTTTGTGGCAACACTCAAGACCCATACACTGGCATCTCATTGACTACATCATTGTCAGAGAAAGAGATCGCCGAGATGTCCTCATCACCCTATCCATGCGTGGCTCAGACCACTGAGACACAGGTAATCGGCTCATCAGAGCCAAACTCTCCCTTCATGGCACCCTAAAATGGCGAAGGCAACAAGCCACCAGAAAAGGCTTTAACACCCAAGCGAATGGAGGATCAAGCGGTAGCACAAGATTTCAAAGAGCAACTCGAACATGGGCTGATAAACAACGCAATAACAACCAACCAAAATCCCAGTGCTGAATGGGGTCCCATCAAAGCTATCATCACAAAAACCTGCAACGGACACTCGGCCAGGTCAAAAGAAAACACCAGGATTAATTTGATGAAAACGACCCGGAAATCGAAGTACTCATCCATAGTCAACTTGCTGCTCCCACTGACAGGCATAAAAACCATAAGTCTCGGACCAAAGCTGATACCTTCCACAAGAAGAAGCGGCGATCCAGGGCTAACTTCGCAAACTACTGTAATGAATGATTGGTGGAAAAACATAGTGTGTGTGAAACGATTTTTTTTTAGAATCAACACAAGATGCGTGAATTTTTCAATTACGCTAAAACAATATAAGGCCCAACTACTCATAGCATAGCCCCCGTTTGCTCATCCGATGGTAACTCCCTAATCAAAGACGAAGAAGGCATTTGCCAGCCCTGGAAGGAGCACTACCAATCGCTACTCAATTGAAACACCGATGTGGATGTCCTGACTACCCAGTATGTCCCTCAGCACCCAGAGCTAACCCACTTCAGCTATCCTCCATCCCTGGATAAGATACCTACTGCTATCAAGAGGAAGAAAAATACCAAGTCCACAGGGCCTTATGGAATCCCAACCGAGGTGTACAAATTACGAAGACCTCTGCTTACCAACCATTTCCAATCTCCCCTGGAGAATATATGGGAGAAGGAGGAAATCTCCCAAGAAGAAGGGAGACCGGTCACACTGTGGCATCTCACTGCTGTCCGTAGCTGGCAAGATTATCGCCAAGTCCTCCCAAACAGACTTCTTCCTGAGGCGGAAAACTTCTTTTTGAAAATCTCAATGTGCCTTTAAACCATCACATGGCACCACTGACATGATCTTTGCTGCCCGACAGATACAGAAATGAGCAGAAAACAGCGTCGTGACTTGTACATGCCCTTCATCGACCTTACTAACGCCTTCGACTCGAACAAAGGGGAAGCCCTCTAGCGGACCCTCAGCTGTTTTGGCTGCCCACCAAAATTCATCGCCATTGTAACTCCACGAAGGCATGAACGGCAGTGTCTTACACAATGGCACCCAGTCTGAGTTCTTTCCCATCCAAAAGGCGGTAAAACAAGGATGTGTACCGGCATACTCTTTTTTTTTTTCAATTTTCTTCGCTGCCTTCCATACTCGTGCCAGTGCCAGTTTAGCTGGCGGGGTGGACATGCAGTACCATGCAGATGCGTATACACACTTCAGCCTTAAGGTGAATGAACGTAAGACTCAGATTCTCTTTCAACCTGCGCCTGATTCAGACACACCTCCACCATCCATCCAACGTAACGGTACTACCCTCTCTAATGTTACCCACTTTCGGTATCTCGGTTCCCACCTGTCCACCACCGCAGGCATCGATGAAGAAATTCAGCCTCGGATCAGATATGCATCTCAAACCTTTGGCAGACTCTAAAACCATGTCTTCAGCTGTAGGGAGCTGAAATTATCTACAAAGCTGCACGTTTATCAAGCAGAGGTCCTCCCCACCTTGCTATGTGGCAGTGAGTCATGGGTCACATACAGGAGGTACCTCAAGGCACTTGAAAACTTTCACCAACGTAGTCTACCTTCCATTCTCTGTGTTCGCTGGGAAAACAAGAGAACAAACGCCAGTATTCTTGCTGACACCAACTGTAGGAGCATCGAGGCTACCATTATCGATGAACAACTATGCTGGACTGGCCATGTTACCCGCATGGACGACAGCAGACTGCCAAAGTAGCTACTTTACAGTCACCTAACGAATAGTAAACGTAACGCCGTCGGGCAATTGAAAAGGTATAAGGATAGTCTTAAGACAAACCTGAAAAAGTGCCAAATCGACCCCCTCACCTGGGAGTTAATTACTCCACATCGTAACGCTTGGTGGAGCACCACACGAGAAGGTGTCAATACTTTCTAGTTATCCCGACTGCAAACCGAGGCAGACAAGCGCCAACGCCGGAAAGACGCTGCCACCACCCCTCCCGCACTAGATGCAGCCCTCCACATGTACAACTGATGTGAACGACTCTGCTGGTCCTGTATCGGCCTCTTTAGTCAACTCAAAACTCACTAACCTAGGTGACATCCCTTATAACTCATATCATTGTATCATAGCAGGATGATCGTCATACTCGATTGCGAGTAACAACAAAGTAGTAGTAGTAGTAGTAGTGGGCCCGGGTGGCGTGGGTGTGTTGGGGTGCCTTCCCAGATTTAAAGTGTTGTTGGTGGGGATATACTCAGTTTGTGGGAGCGAGAATTTCACAGTGTGTCGACGAACGTTGGATGTCACCTTGAGCATCATCGCCGACGGCTCGTCTCATTCCTTACGACATTAAACGCAAATATTGCTCGTGTTCACCGGCGATCTTCAAGTAAGCCTGTGAGTGTTTGAATGGTGGGTGGCTGGAGTTGCCAAGTGTCAGAGCCAGTGCGTCGATAGGCCTACCCTAGCGAGGGTGGCATCGCGACTCTCGCCCCTATGGGGCCAAGTGCCTCAAGTAACGGCCACTCCATGTAGTGTCGGCTGACCCAGTGAGTACATATAACTAATGTTACATCAGCGAGACCATAGAAATGGTGGCTATCTCTACCAAAGTGACATAATCAAGTGTTAGGTGTGACAATTCTTGCTCCCAGTGGATTATTCTCATGTGTGGATTATCGCCCACATGGGGGGTGCCCGACACAACCACACGCGCGCGCATGCCCTTACTACCCGGACACCGAAGGCCAGGCTGTCACCTCTGTGCCTCATACGCATAAGATCTAGTTTCTTCGTCCGTATGGGCCCAATAGCAGAGGTCGGAGGCGGAAATATCTGTCGACCAAGTTGCTGGTCACTATGCCTGGCAACAGTCTTTGCTGCGTCTGTGCTAGCCCGAACCAAAACTGCACAAATTGTCTTTGTGCGAGAAACAACCGATCATGTGTGGATTGCAGGAAGCTAGACCAGTGTCGGAACCCACGTGGCAGGGAGCCGACACAGGCGGCCACAGTGGATATCGCCGGGACCCAACCACCCGATGATATCCGAAATGATAGCAGTGAGTCTACTCAACCCGAAAATGTAGTATTAATAAATGCTGCTCCCTCAGTAGCAGGTGTCCAGGAGGAGAATGAGAGACAGCCACCTCAGTGGAAAGGCATGTCGATGGAAAATGCAGGCTTATGGGTAAAAGAAACCTACTCAGAAATTATCAAGTGGTCGCCAGCTAACTTGTTTGAACCACCCAAGTGTGCGGCCACCAAAGAAATGATTCGGGAGATGACTTGCTTCATGACTGATTACACTCAGGACCGCTCCCTCGCCCCCCTAGCTCTTCAAATACTGGCAATAATACCACATCTATTTTGTCAGAGGACACACACAAAGGCTAAGCACAAAGAAAATGTGGCAGCAATGAAGAGAAGATCGACAATGTGGCGGACTGGGGCCCTAGATGATCTCCTATGTGAAGCAAGAACACTGCAGGAGAGACTAAAATCTACGGGTGACGGAAAGCAAAACACCGATGACGTGGCAAGAAAATTTGGAAACAAAATGCGTGTGGGAAAAGTGTCTTTCGCGGTAAGATCTCTCACACATGAATCCTCCGGTGGAGTGATGCCAATAAACAGAGCGACATTAAAACTATTGAAAGAGAAACATCCCCCTGCAAGTGAAGATGAAGGCATCAGGTTCCAGGGTGCCTATATCCCACCAAATGCTGTCCTGTTCGAGAAAATAACAGGAGAGATGGTGTGGAAAAAGGCACTGAAGACTCGAGGAGGAGCCGGCCCTTCAGGTCTGGATGCAAACGGTTGGAGAGTCATCCTCAGCACAAACAAGTTTGGCCCTGTAGCAAGCGAGCTCTGCACTGCCATTGCCACCCTTGCAAGAAAGCTTGCATCCTCTTGCTGCCATCACCTCCAGGCTCTGACGGCCTGCCGCCTTATTCCTCTGGAAAAGAAACCAGGATGTAGACCTATAGGGGTGGGGGAAGTGCTGAGGCGGATCATCGGAAAGTGTATAATGGAGGTGGTAAAGGATGATGTCAGGGCAGCAGCAGGGAACCTACAAGTGTGTGCTGGCCACCAGGCTGGTGGGGAGGCCGCCATTCACGCCATGAGATTGATATTTGAGCAGCGTGATTGTGAGGCCGTTCTCCTGGTGGATGCTTCAAACGCATTCAACATACTTAACCGCAAGGCGGCACTGCACAACATCAAGTGTCCTAGCTTTGCGATGTATGTTGAAAATTCGTATAGGAATCCTTCAGACCTCTACATAGTAAACAACAAGGCTCTACGAGGTGATACCATCCTACAGTCGACCGAGGGAACAACACAGGGGGACCCCGTTGCAATGGCAATGTATGCAATAGGCCTATCAGTGCTCCAACAAGAAATAAAGTATGAAACAACTAGGGTCAAACAAGTGGCATATGCTGATGACCTCACAGGAGCAGGAAAAGTGGAGGACATCAAAAAGTGGTGGGACCTGGTAACATCGCGAGGTCTACAAATAGGGTACCACCCAAACGCCAGCAAATCCTTCCTCATCGTGAAGCCAGATCATTATGATCGGGCTGTGGAGGTTTTCGGCGAAAGTGAGGTCAAAATAACTAAGGACGGCCAAAGACATCTAGGCGCAGTAATTGGCACTACGGACTTCAAGACCCAGTACGTAGGGGGAAAGGTGAATGAGTGGGTTAGCGAAATCCATGCTCTATCGGAGATTGCTAACACAGAGCCACAGGCGGCCTTTGCAGCATTCACACATGGAGTCAAGCATCGTTGGAACTACCTGATGCGTACCATCCCTGAGATCCGACCCCTCCTCCACCCTTTGGAAGAAGCAATCAGTGTCAAGTTCATTCCCACACTAGTGAAACATCACGACTTAACTCCAGTAGAAAGAACACTTCTTGCACTTCCACCAAGACTGGGAGGGATGGGACTAACTAATCCAGAGGAGATTGCTGACTCTGAACATCAAAATTCACTTAAGCTCACGGCAGCCCTCACTGACCACATAATAGACCAGAATGCAACAGGGGAAGTGGACACCAGTGAAGTTAATAAGATCCGTAGGTCCAATACAACAGATCGGCAGCACTGCCAAAATGACATGTTGCAGCAACTATTGCTGCAGGTTCCAGAAAATTTGAAAAAAAAAGTAGCTATAGCGCAGGAAGTGGGCGCCTCGAACTGGTTAACTACGTTACCGATAAGGGCAAATGGTTTCAGCCTTAACAAACAAGAATTTACAGATGCCATTGCTCTAAGGTACGGTTGGCCAGTAGATGGTTTGCCCTCCCAATGCGTGTGTGGCTATTCCTATGATGGCGATCACGCCATGGTTTGCAAGAAGGGGGGCTTCATATGCATGAGGCATGACGAGGTAAGGGATCTAACAGCAAATATGTTGAAGGAAATCTGCCGGGACGTCATGGTAGAACCGACCCTCCTTCCACTGGATGGCGAGATCCTCCAACACAGGACTTCAAACACATCTAACGAAGCCCGTGTGGACGTCAGTGCTCGAGGATTCTGGACACAGGGACAGCGAGCTTTCTTCGACATCAGGATTTTTGATCCCATGGCCGTTTGTCACCGTAACCTAGCTCTCGATGCTGCGCATAGGAGGAACGAGAACGACAAGAGAAGGGCATATGGGGAGAGAATTCAAAATGTTAATCAAGGCAGCTTCACTCCTCTAGTGTTCACAACCTCGGGTGGGATGGGCCCAAGTGCAAGATGTTTCTACGCCAGACTCGCGGAGCTGATCTCCGAACAGAAGCAGCAGCTCAGAAGTTATGTTACAGCCTGGATGAGATGTCGACTGTCCTTCTCTCTCCTTCGGTCGGCTTTGCTCTGCCTCAGGGGAACGAGAGCTTCTGCCCCTACTCCGACAACTGCTGCAGATATTGACTATGAGGCTACAGTCACTGAATGCCGCATAGATCTGCGGCTCAACTAATTTAACACAGATAGGATAGCTTCTTATGTATTAGGATGTTTAATATTAAGGTAAATAAATGGTGGCGAAGGTGTGGCTATTGGGGGAGGCTGGAGGCCACGGTAAAAAAAAAAAAAAAAAAAAAAAAAAAAAAAAAAAAAAAAGTAGTAGTAGTAGTAGTAGTAGTAGTAGTAGTAGTAGTAGTAGTGAGTGTGTGTGTGTGTAATAATAGTAATAATAATAATAATAATAATAATAATAATAATAATAATAATAATAATAATAAACTGTTTAATAATAGAGTTGCAACCGGTGGCTGAAAATATACATTTACATTTGATTTATACATAATGATATAATATGCGTTGAATACATTTACAGGGATGTACAGTGCATAAATCATGAGTTGTTTATTATTTTAACAATAGATGGGATGGTACTATTCTTATATCTATCGGTGCGCGTTGTTATGGGCTGAATTTTGTTGTAGTGGTGGACTGCGTGAGGTGGGTGGGGGGCTGCCGGTGGCAGGAGGTGGTAATGATGAGGATGGTCATTTGTTGGCCTGCATGATTCTGCAGGCCCGTTTCCATACCTGTGTGTGTGTGTGTGTGTGTGTGTGTACTTGAGTGTGTGTAATTGTGTGTGTGTGTGTACTTGTGTGTGTATGTGAGTAACACAGGTATAAACTCATATAGAAGATATAGGAAGAATTTATAGTTGTAGGATGTAAAGTGAGGAAGTTTGGTAGCGTGGCCGGTTAGTTATTTACCTGTTAATATATATTCTTAGGGGGAATTTTTTTAACACCAATTATAAGTACAGCTATTTATTATTCAACTCAATGACACAGACACATTAATAGATAATTATAATTACGTTACTAGACACAGACTCTCGGACACAAACATCATCGGCCAAAGGAAGGCTATAGGTAGAAGGATAAATCGTGGCGAAATTTACCTCAGGGATTATTATAGGGTATTGGCGAGTAGGGTTAAAACCGAGATAAGGAAAGCCAAGAGGAATAATGAGGTAAGGATAGCAAGGGAGGCGAAGACAAACCCCAAAGGATTCTACCAAATGTATCAAACTAAAACTCGAGAAAAGATTGGACCAATACGGTCAGATACCAGCGAGCTCACTGATAACGACAGAGAAATGAGCAATAATTTGAATAAATATTTTTCAACAGTTTTCACCACAGAAAATTTAAACATGATACAGGGGGCACCGACTCTATTCAGAGATAGTGAAGAAAACAAATTAAGCGAAATAGTAGTGACTAGTAACGATGTTAGGAAGCAAATAGACAAACTGAAGCCTAATAAGTCACCTGGTCCCGATGAGATATTTGCCAGAGTATTAAAGGAATGTAAGGAAGAGCTTTGTATGCCCTTAGCAAAGTTGTTTAACATGTCCTTAAAAACAGGTGTAGTACCAGAATCCTGGAGGATAGCGAATGTAATACCGATTTTCAAGAGGGGGGGATAGATCACTATCCTCTAACTACCGCCCAATCAGTCTAACATCAATAGTAGGCAAATTACTGGAAGCAATCATTTCAAACTTATTCGAAATCACCTGGAGAAGCACGAATTGATCAATGATTCCCAGCATGGCTTCACAAGCGGACGTTCATGTCTAACTAATCTATTAACATTCTTTTCATCAGTTTTCGAATCGGTGGACGAGGGGCACAATTATGATGTGGTATATCTCGACTTAAGCAAAGCCTTCGACAGAGTCCCCCACGAAAGACTAATTAGAAAGGTAGAAGCACATGGCATCAAAGGTAACATCCTTAAATGGATTAGGGCGTGGTTATAGGACAGGAAACAGCGAGTGAGCATTAATGGCACTAAGTCCCATTGGAGCAACGTCACAAGTAGAGTTCCCCAAGGCTCAGTACTTGGACCATTATTATTTATTATATACATAAACGACATAGATATCGGCATAGACAGCAACATAAGCAAATTTGCTGATGACACTAAAATAAGAAGTGCTATTAAATCTGACGAGGACTCCGCAAAACTACAGGAAGATGTAAACAAATTTTTCGAATGGTCTGACAAATGGCAGATGAAATTCAACGTGGACAAATGTAAAGTACTCAGTATAGGAGATGTAATCTGGGAAACCAGATACCAGATAAACAACGATGCCATAGAGAAATCCAACTGCAAGAGAGATTTAGGAGTAATGATAAGTAGGAACCTTAAGCCAAGTAAACAATGTGTTTTTGCTCGTAACAAGGCTAATAAAGTACTTCGGTTCATACAAAGGAGTGTTAGTTACAAGACTAGCGATGTCATCCTAAAACTGTATCTTGCTCTTGTGACACCACACATGGATTACGCAGTTCAGTTCTGGTCACCGTATTACAGAATGGATATAGAATCCTTGGAAAGAATTCAGAGGAGAATGACAAGACTAATCCCGGGCATTAGGAACTTTGAGTATAGAGACAGGTTAAAGCATCTTAATTTGCACTCCCTCGAGAGACGTAGAGCGAGGGGCGACCTGATAGAGGTGTATAAGTGTAAGGCAGGGCTAAGCAAAGGGGACATTACAAAGGTATTCAAACTATCCAACCAGGAGCGAATTCGTAACAATGGTTTTAAATTAGACAAATTTAGATTTAGGCGTGAAATAGGTAAACACTGGTTTGGAAACAGAGTAGTGGATGAATGGAACACGTTACCAAATATCATTAACTCGAATACGCTGAATAGCTTCAAACATAGTATGGATGCTTATATGAGCAATAGGGGTTGGGTGTAAACGGGACTGCCCAGTATGGGTCAATAGGCCCGCTGCAGTTTCCTCCATTCTTGTGTTCTGAAATGAATACACTTCCCACGGTAAGTAACTCACCCTATGGGTCGCTCTGACAATGACTCACGTGTGACCTGAGGGAGGCCCAGCGGCTGGGGGATATCTGCTGAAGAGAGTGCTGAACTATGTCTCCTATGGGAGGGAAGTCTCCTTCTTGGAAGGAGCTGTCGGTCCCTTCCCTGTTACAATAATAATGCGAATGCTAATGCCCCATGAAAGGAGCTGCAGGCTCTTATATTGGCAGTCATGAGCCAGAAGATGTCGTCACTAATACGGGTGTGTCTGGTCAGGTGACAGGTGTACTGGCTGGAGGGTAGCTTCTTGAGTAACACGGTCATTTCGCCGGGTTAGCTAATGATGTGGTGGTGAGAATTCTGGTTCATTGTGACCGTGACCTCTCCTAATTAACACTAAACTGGTTAGATCTGGACAGCTGTGGTTTCCCAGGTGTGTGGTCATGTCGCCGGTCGGTAATACTTCCTAATTATTACCACCCGGGTGTGTCTTGCCCATGAGTAGTTTCTTTAACATGGTCATAACGCCGGGTTAACTCAGGTACTTTGTGTCCATGACCTTTCCTGGGGCAGGTCTTAATCTCACTGTAGGGTGTGTCAACTTACGTGGGTGTACACCTACTCATCCACTTACTATTATATGTGCTGTTCTTTCTGGGCTGTAAGCTATGGTCTGATAAACAATCATTACATATGTGTGTGTGTATGTGTGTGTGTGTGTGTGTGTGTGTGTGTGTGTGTCATTGCCCGTAAGTCAGCTCAAAGTGTCAGCCTTGATCCATAATCTAACACTCCATTATAGGATATCAATGGACGCGCCTTGAAAGACTCACCACGCCCACCACAAACATTTATTCTACTGCTCTCACAACCTGCTGCTGAAATGTTGCACAGCTCCCAGCAACATTGCAAAGCGTCTCGGGAATACAGAACGTTGTACAGTGCGACAGAAAACGTTGGCTCTGTGTGATCTAGGAACCTGCCTCAGCATTCAGTTCGCTCAGTGTGATCTAAGAACCTGCCTCAGCATTCTGTTGGCTCTGTGTGATCTAGGAACCTGCCTCAGCATTCTGTTGGCTCTGTGTTATCTAGGAACCTGCCTCAGCATTCTGTTGGCTCTGTGTTATCTAGGAACCTGCCTCAGCGCTCTGTTGGCTCTGTGTGATCTAGGAACCTGCCTCAGCATTCAGTTCGCTCAGTGTGATCTAAGAACCTGCCTCAGCATTCTGTTGGCTCTGTGTGACCTAGGAACCTGCCTCAGCATTCTGTTGGCTCTGTGTGACCTAGGAACCTGCCTCAGTGTTCTGTTGGATTTGTGTGATCTAAGAACCTGCCTCAGTGCTCTGTGTGATCTAGGAACCTGCCTCAGTGTTCTGTTGGATTTGTGTGATCTAAGAACCTGCCTCAACGAACTGTTGGCTCTGTGAGTTCTAGGAACTTGCCTCGGCTTGGAGGCTGTCACTAATCCATGGTATAAGACTTCTCTGAATCCCGAGGTAGGTATGTATGTATGTATGTATGTATGTATAATCAAGCTGCGTGATTGTGATGGTCTGACGGCACAGCATTAGCGAGGTAACGGTACCACCTGTAATTTTACATTAACTTTAAAAATACAAGTGTTCGCATGATTACCTTCAAACACCTGCACAACCATGTGTGTGTGTGTGAAATGCGTCTAGTGTGGCAGCACTATGTTAGTGTTAAGGTGCAAACACTGCTTGCTCCCTCTCACTTTCATCTGCCACCGCTGGCAAGCCCTAGTGTCGAACAGGGAAGCAACTTGCATTTGTCTCCCCCTGCCAGTACACAGCCTCTTCACCATCATGACTACTGCTGTGTCCCCTCGTGGCAACGCACGGTAACTGGGTGCCTCGTGGTCCCAGGCTAGACCAGCAGGGGATCTCGGAGTAGCAGTGGGCTTCAGTGGAACGGCGCATCGGCCCACTGGCATGTGGACAGGTTCTGGAGCCTACCAGCCATTGCCCCGCTGCCTTGTGGATTAACCATGGTAGGTATAAGGCTACGGGAATAAACCCCGAACGAAAAATCTCCTTTTGAAACTTTCCAGCGTTCCAGCAATTCCTACAAAGTTCCTAAGCTTGTTTCACTCGTCCACCACCCTATTTGTGAACCAGCTCCTTCCTATCTCCCTCCAAACCCTAAACTTATCCAACTTAAATCCGTTGCTCCGAGTCCTATCCTGCTCGGATATTATAAGAACTTTATCTATATCCCCTTTATTGATTCCTTTCACCCACTTCAATACTTCTATCATATTTCCCCACACTCTTCGTCTTTCTAGGGAATGGAGGTTTAGTTTCTTCAACCTATCCTGATATGGAAGGTTTCTAAGTCCCGGAATCATTTTCGTCATTCTTCGCTGCACCGACTCTAATGAATTGATATCCATTCTATAATAGGGGCACCAGAACTGAACCGCATAACCGAGGTGCGACCTGACTAGCACAAGATATAGTTGCAATAAGACCTCTGCACTCTTATTACTTACACTTCTAAATATAAAACTCAATACTCTGTTTGCCTTATTTCGAACATTAACGCTCTGTTTTCTAGGCCGTAGGTCCAGGCTTACAAGTACGCCTAGGTCTCTTTCACAAGTCGACTTCTCTAGGTTGATGTTGTTAAGGCTGTATACATTGGCAGTATTTGTTCTTCCAATATTAAGTATGCTGCACTTGCTGGTGTTGAATTTCATTTGCCATTTTTCAGACCACCCCTGCAATATATTTAGATCCTCCTGTAGTGCATTTGCATCCTGCCCTGAATTAATCTGCCGCCCTATTTTGGTGTCATCCGCAAACTTGCTTATGTCGCTGCTGATCCCATTATCTAAATCGTTTATGTAGATTATGAACAAGAGTGGGCCTAATACTGAGTAGGAGGGGGTGTTGGAATGGGAGGGGGTGTTGCAGTGGGAGGGGTGTAGGAGTGGGAGGGGTGTGGGAGTAGGAGGGGGTGTTGGTGTGGGAGGGGGTGTGGGAGTAGGAGGGGGTGTTGGTGTAGGAGGGGGTGTTGGAGTAGGAGGGGGTGTTGGTGTGGGAGGGGGTGTTGGAGTGGAAGGGTGATGCAAACACAGCAGCACTATGATCACAGGTGCGCCACACAAGTGTGCACGACATTGAACATTTGTGTCACAAACAGGTGTGAGATGAAATCTATTCATATCCACATGCATGGTTGGACATACTTGTTGAGGTCTTCAGTAAGCTACACTCCCAACCTCACACACAAAGAACCTCATGCCTCACCCCACTCACATCTCCCTTCCCTCACACCTTTCCAACCCCACATCTCACTTTCCTCTTTTTGGCGATATGATCGAGGTGTATAAATGGAAATCAGTGCTAAACAAAGGCTAATTAACAAGGGTACTTAAACTATCCAACCAGGAATAAACGCGTAGCAATGGTTTTAACTTAGACAAATTTAGATTTTCGGGCGAGGTGGGTAAACATTGGTTTGGAAATAGAGCAATGGATGAGTGGAACAAGTTACTGAATATGATCATTAACTCGAACGAGCTGAATAGCTTCAAACATAGGTTGGATGGATATATGAGCGTGCCAATAGGCACGCTGCATGAACGCAGGGGGTGTGAAGCCATGTTGGGATTCATTGATCAACTTGTGCTTCTCCAGGTGATTTCTAATAGAGTTTGAAATTATTGCTTCCAGTAATTTGCCTACAAATGATGTTAAGCTAATTGGACGGTAGTACACACACACACACACACACACACTACATCCTTGACCACCGAAGGGTCAAGACGTACCTGGCGCTCCTCTCAGAGCAGCCAGGTCAACTGTTAAGATGGCCCATACCAACCCCCTCCCCTGAACCCTCCTCCTCACCGGAATATCAACAAGTTCTCGCCGGAAGTTAAAATTTCATTTAGGAAAGGAACGGAACCAGTGTTAAACAGAGGTGAACAGTGGTGAACAGTGCTTAAGTCAGTGAGAACAACTCGACAGTAACAGTCGTACCCAAGTTAACCTTCACACAGTGAGGTCCCAGGTACCCAGTGATAACGGCCCGTGAGACCCAACAACAACCAGCGATGTGTTAATCCGTCTACGATAGGAAGGCCTAAGACCAAACCTCACTCATATAACACCATCTGTGAGGGAATTACTACACCACATGTCCCTCATAACACCATATGTGAGGGAATTACTACACCACGTCAAGTCCCTCATCACACCATCTGTGAGGGAATTACTACACCACGTGAGGTCCCTCATAACACCATCTGTGAGGGAATTACTACACCACGTCAGGCCCCTCATAACACCATCTGTGAGGGAATTACTACACCACGTGATGCCCCTCATAACACCATCTGTGAGGGAGTTACTACACCACGTGAGGTCCCTCATAACACCATCTGTGAGGTAATTACTACACCACGTGAGGTCCCTCATAACACCATCTGTGAGGTAATTACTACACCACGTGAGGCCCCTCATAACACCATCTGAGGGAACTACTACACCATGCCAGTTCCCTCATAACACCATCTGAGGGAACTACTACACCACGTGAGTTCCTCCTAACACCATCTGGGAGGGAGTTACTACACTACGAGTTTGCTGTTCAACACCTGCGTTAATCTGTATGTTCACTGTATGTTCCTTTACCTTTCTCTAATGAAGGCTTTTGTTAAACCACCAATGTATGTAATAAGTCATTTATGTCCAATGTATATTTTCAGCCTTCGGGCTGCAGAATTTTTTCAATAAACCGTTAATTATTATGATTATTATTATTACACACACACACACACACACACACACACACACACAGTCTTCAGCCTTCAAAGGGTGAGGACGTCGGCGCTGCCCGCTCACGCGGCCCTCCTGACCATGGAGACAGTTGCCAGCCCGGTTTGTCGGGCCCTGCCCTTTCCCGCATCTCCTCCTCCCCATCAGGATTTATCAACATCCTCCCACCAACAGTACAGTGCAAAGATTGACCATCAACCCACAACTGATCTACAAAGGTGTCAATTTCAACTCGAAACAAAGAAACAACTGTTAGAGCAACAATCGTGCTTAGCTGTCTTTGTTGACCTGACACGGACCTGTCTGCTGTACACTCACCACCAAGCAAGACTCTAAGCTACATCAGGAGGGAAATGAGGACTCCCTACCCCACCCAGATGAGGAACTATGAATTCCTAACTACATCACCTGAGGAACAAGAACCATCTCCAACACCCTGTGGGAGCTGAAGAACCAACCAGGACCACGTGGTGGCTGTTCTAAACATCTGCAGCTGTAGTGAGGTAACGGATTAGCACCCAGGTACGACGGCCATCCAGAGAGTGAGCACCAACATTAGGTCACAAGAATGTCTACAGACCAGCTCCCACAGTACCAGATCTATTGTTAATCTATATGTTGACACTATGTTTCTTATATTTTTTGTATTGAAAGCCTTTGTCAATCAAATGACCCACTCCCCGTTTTCACCCTATAAGAACATAAGAAAATAAGGAGTCTGCAATAGGCCGGTTGGCCTGTGCATGGCAGCTCCTGTCGAGAGTTACTACCACTCTCTATCATCCATGAATCTATCCAGCCTCCTTTTGAAACTTTCCAGCGTTCCAGCACTTACTACAAGGTTGCTAAGCTTGTTCCACTCGTCCACCACCCTATTTGTAAACCAGTTCCTTCCTATCTCCCCCCTAAACCTAAACTTATCCAACTTGAATCCGTTGTTCCAAGTCCTATCCTGCTCGGATATTATAAGAACTTTATCTATATCACCTTTATTGATTCCTTTCACCCACTTGAATACTTATATCATATCTCCCCGCACTCTTCGTCTTTCTAGAGAATGCAAGTTTAGTTTCTTTAACCTATCCTGATATGGAAGGTTTCTAAGTCCCGGAAGGGGTGAGGTCATAGATGACATAACAATTGATCATGACTAGAATATATTCACTAGTATACTACATAAAGCACAAGAACAAAATATACCATACAGAAAAATTAGGTCAAATAAGAATGAGCCAAGGTGGATGACCAGAAAACTTAAACATGACATAGGAATAAAGAAAGGAATTTATAAGAAATTAAAGGGAGGGGAGGAGCAGCTCAGAAATAGGTATAATGAACTATCTAGGAATGTTAAGAAAAATGTAAGGAAAGCAAAGAGAGACTATGAAATCAAAATAGCAAGTGAATCCAAGGCGAATCCCAAGGGATTTTTCCAGGTATATAGAACAAAGGTCAAGGACAAAGTTGGGCCTTTAAAGTCAGGGAGGGGAGAAGTGATAAATGGCAGTGAAGAAATAAGCAAAGCATTGAACAGCTACTTCTTATCAGTTTTCAAAGAAGAAATTCGCGAAGAAATTCCAGAGGTGGAACTGATATTCAGGGGAAAGGAAGAAGAGAAATTAAAGAATATCACTATCAGAAAAGAGGATGTTCTAAAGAGAATAAATAAACTAAAGAAGACAAAATCCCCATGGCCGGATAAAATTTTCCCAAAAGTCTTTAAAGAAAGGCGGGAACAGATTAGCGGACCCCTCTTAAATTTATTTACAAAATCATTAGACACGGGAGTTGTGCCAGACTTGTGGAAACAGGCAAATGTAGTACCCATATTCAAAAAGGGAGACAGAGCATCTGCGTCAAATTACCGGCCGATCAGTTTGACGTCAGTAGTGGGGAAATTTCTTGAATCAATTATAGCAGATAGCATCCGATCGCATCTAGAGAAAAGCAAATTAATCTACGACTCTCAACATGGGTTTACAAAGGGAAAATCTTGTCTAACAAATCTGCTGATGTTTTTCAGGAAAGTCTTCGGGGTAGTAGATAATGACGAAAATTACTATGTTATTTACTTAGACTTTAGCAAAGCGTTTGACAGAGTACTGCATCAGAGGCTTCTGAGAAAAATTAAGGCTCATGGTATCGAGGGGAAAGTTTTAAATTGGATAAAATCATGGCTCACCGATAGAACGCACACGGTCAGTGGAGATGGTGTTAAATCTGAGTGGGGCTGTGTAACCAGTGGGGTTCCCCAGGGGTCAGTGCTCGGCCCACTCTTGTTCATAATCTACATAAATGATCTAGATACTGGGATCAGCAGCGACATAAGCAAGTTTGTGGATGACACCAAAATAGGGCGGCAGATTAATTCAGGGCAGGATGCAAATGCATTACAGGAGGATCTAAATAAACTGCAGGGGTGGTCTGAAAAATGGCAAATGAAATTCAACACCAGCAAGTGCAGCGTACTTAATACTGTATTGGAAGAACAAATACTGTCAATGTATACAGCCTTAACAACATCAACCTAGAGAAGTCAACTTGTGAAAGAGACCTAGGGGTACTTGTAAGCCCGGACCTACGGCCTAGAAAACAGTGAGTTAATGTTCGAAATATGGCAAACAGAGTATTGGGTTTTATATCGAGAAGTGTAAGTAATAAGATTGCAGAGGTCTTATTGCAACTACTGTATATCTTGCACTAGTCAGGCTGCACCTCGATTATGTGGTTCAGTTCTGGTGCCCTTATTATACAATAGATATCAATTCACTAGAGTCGGTGCAGCGAAGAATGACGAAAATGATTCCGGGACTCAGAAACCTTCCATATCAGGATAGGTTGAAGAAACTAAACTTGCATTCCCTAGAAAGACGAAGAGTGCGGGGAGATATGATAGAAGTATTGAAGTGGGTGAAAGGAATCAATAAAGGGGATATAGATAAAGTTCTTATAACATTCGAGCAGGATAGGACTCGGAGCAACGGATTCAAGTTGGACAAGTTTAGGTTTAGGAGGGAGATAGGAAGGAACTGGTTCACAAATAGGGTGGTTGATGAGTGGAACAGGCTTAGCAACTTTGTAGGAATTGCTGGAACGCTGGAAAGTTTCAAAAGGAGGCTGGATAGATTCATGGATGATAGAGAGTGGTAGTAACTCTCGACAGGAGCTGCCATGCACAGGCCAACCGGCCTATTGCAGACTCCTTATTTTCTTATGTTCCTATAGGGTGAAAACGGGGAGTGGGTCATTTGATTGACAAAGGCTTTCAATACAAAAAATATAAGAAACATAGTCAACATATAGATTAACAATAGATCTGGTACTGTGGGAGCTGGTCTGTAGACATTCTTGTGACCTAATGTTGGTGCTCACTCTCTGGATGGCCGTCGTACCTGGGTGCTAATCCGTTACCTCACTACAGCTGCAGATGTTTAGAACAGCCACCACGTGGTCCTGGTTGGTTCTTCAGCTCACACAGGGTATTGGAGATGGTTCTTCTCCCTCAGCTGATGTAGTTAGGAATTCATAGTTCCTCATCTGGGTGGGGTAGGGAGTCCTCATTTCCCTCCTGATGTAGCTTAGAGTCTTGCTTGGTGGTGAGTGTACAGCAGACAGGTCCGTGTCAGGTCAACAAAGACAGCTAAGCACGATTGTTGCTCTAACAGTTGTTTCTTTGTTTCGAGTTGAAATTGACACCTTTGTAGATCAGTTGTGGGTTGATGGCCAATCTTTGCACTGTACTGTTGGTGGGAGGATGTTGATAAATCCTGATGGGGAGGAGGAGATGCGGGAAAGGGCAGGGCCCGACAAACCGGGCTGGCAACTGTCTCCATGGTCAGGAGGGCCGCGTGAGCGGGCAGCGCCGACGTCCTCACCCTTTGAAGGCTGAAGACGTGTGTGTGTGTGTGTGTGTGTGTAATAATAATAATTATAATAATTAACGGTTTATTGAAAAAATTCTGCAGCCCGAAGGCTGAAAATATACATTGGACATAAATGACTTATTACATACATTGGTGGTTTAACAAAAGCCTTCATTAGAGAAAGGTAAAGGAACATACAGTGAACATACAGATTAACGTAGGTGTTGAACAGCAAACTCGTAGTGTAGTAACTCCCTCCCAGATGGTGTTAGGAGGAACTCACGTGGTGTAGTAGTTCCCTCAGATGGTGTTATGAGGGAACTGGCATGGTGTAGTAATTCCCTTGCAGATGGTGTTATGAGGGGCCTCACGTGGTGTAGTAATTACCTCACAGATGGTGTTATGAGGGACCTCACGTGGTGTAGTAATTACCTCACAGATGGTGTTATGAGGGACCTCACGTGGTGTAGTAACTCCCTCACAGATGGTGTTATGAGGGGCATCACGTGGTGTAGTAATTCCCTCACAGATGGTGTTATGAGGGGCCTGACGTGGTGTAGTAATTCCCTCACAGATGGTGTTATGAGGGACCTCACGTGGTGTAGTAATTCCCTCACAGATGGTGTGATGAGGGACTTGACGTGGTGTAGTAATTCCCTCACATATGATGTTATGAGGGACATGTGGTGTAGTAATTCCCTCACAGATGGTGTTATATGAGTGAGGTTTGGTCTTAGGCCTTCCTATCATAGACGGATTAACACATCGCTGGTTGTTGTTGGGTCTCACGGGCCGTTATCACTGGGTACCTGGGACCTCACTGTGTGAAGGTTAACTTGGGTACGACTGTTACTGTTGAGTTGTTCTCACTGACTTAAACACTGTTCACCACTGTTCACCTCTGTTTAACACTGGTTCCGTCCCTTTCCTAAATGAAATTGTAACTTCCGGCGAGAACTTGTTCATATTCCGGTGGGGAGGAGGGTTCAGGGGAGGGGGTTGGTATGGGCCAACTTAACAGTTGACCTGGCTGCTCCGAGAGGAGCGCCAGGTACGTCTTGACCCTTCGGTGGTCAAGGATGTAGTGTGTGTGTGTGTGTACTACTGTCCAATTAGCTTAACATCATTTGTAGGCAAATTACTGGAAGCAATAATTTCAAACTCTATTAGAAATCACCTGGAGAAGCAAAAGTTGATCAATGAATCCCAACGTGGCTTCACACCCCCTGCGTTCATGCAGCGTGCCTATTGGCCCTTACTGGGCAGTCCCGTTTACACCCAACTCCTCTCGCTCATATATCCATCCAACCTATGTTTGAAGCTATTCAGCGTGTTCAAGTTAATGATCATGTTCAGTTACCTGTTCCACTCATCCATTGCTCTATTTCCAAACCAATGTTTACCCACCTCGCCCGAAAATCTAAATTTGTCAAAGTTAAAACCATTGCTACGAGTTTATTCCTGGTTGGATAGTTTAAGTACCCTTGTTAATTAGCCTTTGTTTAGCCCTGATTTCCATTTATACACCTCGATCATATCGCCAAAAAGAGGAAGGTGAGACGTGGGGTTGGAAAGGTGTGAGGGAAGGGAGATGTGAGTGGGGTGAGGCATGAGGTTCTTTGTGTGTGAGGTGTGAGGTTGGGAGTGTAGCTTACTGAAGACCTCAACAAGTATGTCCAACCATGCATGTGGATATGAATAGATTTCATCTCACACCTGTTTGTGACACAAATGTTCAATGTCGTGCACACTTGTGTGGCGCACCTGTGATCATAGTGCTGCTGTGTTTGCATCACCCTTCCACTCCAACACCCCCTCCCACACCAACACCCCCTCCTACTCCAACACCCCCTCCTACACCAACACCCCCTCCCACACCAACACCCCCTCCTACTCCCACACCCCTCCCACTCCTACACCCCTCCCACACCAACACCCCCTCCCACTCCTACACCCCTCCCACACCAACACCCCCTCCTAATCCAACACCCCCTCCTACACCAACACCCCCTCCTACTCCAACACCCCCTCCTACACCAACACCCCCTCCTACTCCAACACCCCCTCCTACACCAACACCCCCTCCTACTCCCACACCCCCTGCCACACCAACAGCCCCTCCTACTCCCACACCCCTCCCACTCCAACACCCCCTCCCACTCCAACACCCCCTCCTACTCCCACACCCCTCCCACTCCCACACCCCTCCCACTCCAACACCCCCTCCTACTCCAACACCCTCTCCTACACCAACACCCCCTCCTACTCCCACACCCCTCCCACTCCAACACCCCCTCCCACTCCCACACCCCTCCCACTCCCACACCCCCTCCCACTCCAACACCCCCTCCTACTCCCACACCCCCTCCTACTCCCACACCAACACCCCCTCCTACTCCCACACCCCTCCCACTCCAACACCCCCTCCCACTCCAACACCCCCTCCTACTCAGTATTAGGCCCACTCTTGTTCATAATCTACATAAACGATCTAGATACTGGGATCAGCAGTGACATAAGCAAGTTTGCGGATGACACCAAAATAGGGCGGCAGATTAATTCAGGGCAGGATGCAAATGCACTACAGGAGGATCTAAATATATTGCAGGGGTGGTCTGAAAAATGGCAAATGCAATTCAACACCAGCAAGTGCAGCATACTTAACATTGGAAGAACAAATACTGTCAATGTATACAGCCTTAACAACATCAACCTAGAGAAGTCGACTTGTGAAAGAGACCTAGGGGTACTTGTAAGCCCGGACCTACGGCCTAGAAAACAGTGCGTTAATGTTCGAAATAAGGCAAACAGAGTATTGAGTTTTATATCTAGAAGTGTAAGTAATTAGAGTGCAGAGGTCTTATTGCAACTATATCTTGCGCTAGTCAGGCCGCACCTCGGTTATGCGGTTCAGTTCTGGTGCCCTTATTATAGAATGGATATCAATTCACTAAAGTCGGTGCAGCGAAGAATGACGAAAATGATTCCGGGACTTAGAAACCTTCCATATCAGGATAGGTTGAAGAAACTAAACTTGCATTCCCTAGAAAGACAAAGAGTGCGGGGAGATGTGATAAAAGTATTTAAATGGGTGAAAGGAATCAATAAAGGGGATATAGATAAAGTTCTTATAATATCCAAGCAGGATAGGACTCGGAGCAACGGATTTAAGTTGGATAAGTTTAGGTTTAGGAGGGAGATAGGAAGGAACTGGTTCACAAATAGGGTGGTGGACGAGTGGAACAAGCTTAGCAACTTTGTAGGAATTGCTGGAACGCTGGAAAGTTTCAAAAGGAGGCTGGATAGATTCATGGATGATAGAGTGTGGTAGTAACTCTCGACAGGAGCTGCCATGCACAGGCCAACCGGCCTATTGCAGACTCCTTATTTTCTTATGTTCTTATGTAACACCCCCTCCCACACCAACACCCCCTCCCACACCAACACCCCCCTCCCACTCCAGCACCCCCCCACACCAATACCCCCTACCACTCCAACACCCCCCACACCAACACCCCCTCCCTCAGCAACACCCCCCACACCAACACCCCCTACCACTCCAACACTATCCCCACACCAACACCCCCTCCCACAGCAACACCCCCCACACCAACACCCCCTACCACTCCAACACCATCCCCACACCAACACCCCCTGCCACTGTTCTAGCCGGTTAACTGCAGATTCTGTCTAGGTTAATGAGGCCGGAACATTTATATTATATTGGGTTTTAGTAGCGAAACCCAATTATCTGTTATCCATTTATTGAGTAACTATCAAGAATACAGTTCCAAAGTATAGATCACCGTAACTTATCACTATGAGTGTTAAGAGAACCTTCTATTATACGTCCGATCTGTGTGAGGCGTTGAGTAACAATCTAATGAGTAGTGACCCATCGACGGAGAACGGAATATGTACGTCGGAAGACGGAACCATCCACGATGGCTCTCAAATAACGTCTTCCTCTAGTCAAGGATATCAAACTACTGCCCGCTTTCGGTGGCCAGGGAGCCGGCTACTTAATGCCTGAGCTCAGCACAATATGACGCGGCTTCCCGTGGGCACACCTTATCACGTGCTCTGAACATGTCAGTGCAGGAGGCAATGATATTGGCCGGTGTAGGAGCGAGGAGCTTCTTGATAAGTTCAAGGCAGCTATAAATCATATTAGGGCTAAGGGAGGGATCCCTATCATATGCGGTGTCCTGCCTAGAAGGAAAGTTGGCAGTGAATGGTTGTCAAGGGCAGTTGGTGTCAACGACCGTCTTGACAGATATTGCAAGTCAATATCAGTCCCATTCATTGACAACTGGGTCAACTTCTACAGCAGAAGGGACCTTTATGCTAGGGATGGGGTGCACTTGTCTCGGAATGGGGTGGCAACCCTGGTGGGGTCTCTAGAGGGGGCAGTTAAAAAGATATCGAAGACTTTAAACTACTAGGGGAACATATGGGCACGGGGGTGGAGGAGACTGCAGTGGGAGCGGGTAAACAAAGTAAAAGGTTACAGGGAAATAGTGTTAGGAATGATGACAAAGATAAATTAGAGAGCGAGTTAAGACCTAAACTCGGTAAAGGGAGGACTCAGAACACGATTAACCTAAATGTCTACTACGCGAACAGAAGAAATATGAGAAACAAAATGGATGATATTAGGGCCTTGATATGCACCGAAAAAATCGATATAATAGCATTCACTGAAACATGGATCAATCTAGACTCACATGAGTTACCTGTCGAATACCAAATTGCGAATTACAAATTGTTCCATACCGATAGGCTGTCCAGGAAAGGAGGCGGAGTAGCAATCTATGTCAGGGATAATCTGAAGTGTGAAATAAATAAGGAAATAAAAACTGAACTGAATACAGAAACAATTTGGATAGAATTAATCGACGGTAGGGAAAAATTAATCATAGGAGTAATATATAAACCTCCCAATCTTGATAGAGTTAATGAGAGACTTATCTGGGATGAGATGCGCAGGGCTTCCATACACAACAAAGTCTGTATAATAGGAGATTTTAACCTTGGCCAAGTAGATTGGACTGACCTTACTGGTAACTCAGTATCAGAGGATTTACTCGAAACGATTCAAGACTGTTTCCTAAGTCAACATAAAACTCGATTTAGTTCTGTCGAACAGAGAATGCCTCATTAGCAATGTTGAGGTAGGGAACGAACTTGCAAACAGCGATCACAAAGAAATTAGATTCCAGTTAGATTTTCAGGTCAGACTTAAGGAAAATTCCATTAAATTCCCAGATTTCAGAAGGGCAAACTTTGATAGTTTAAAGAGGCAGCTGAGAGAGGAGGTGTCGCGCTTGGGCGTGAACCTGACAGTTGACACCGACCTGATAATGAGATCTGAGATTGCCGAGTCCCCGACAATTTAAATAACGAGTTACTTAATGCACAAAGGCAGAACATACCATACAAAAAACTCAGATCAGACAACAATGACCCTAAATGGATAAATAATTATTTAAAGAACATTATTGGCCAAAGGAAGGCTATAGGTAGAAGGATAAATCGTGGCGAAATTTACCTCCGGGAGTATTATAAGGTATTGGCCAGTAGGGTAAGACCGAGATAAGAAAAGCAAAGAAAATAATGAACTGAAGATAGCAAGGGAGGCGAAGACAAACCCCAAAGGATTCTACCAAATGTATCAAACTAAAACACGAGATAAGATTGGACCAATACGTTCAGATACCGGCGAGCTAACTGATAACGACGGAGAAATGAGCAATAATCTGAATAAATATTTTTCAACAGTTTTCACCACCGAAAATTTAAACATGATACCCGAGGCACCGACTCTATTCAGAGATAGTGAAGAAAACAAATTAAGCGAGATAGTTGTGACTAGTAACGATGTAAATAAGCAAATAGACAAACTGAAGCCTAATAAGTCACCTGGTCCCGATGAGATATTTGCCAGAGTATTAAAGGAATGTAAGGAAGAGCTTAGTATGCCCTTAGCAAAGTTGTTTAACATGTCATTAAAAACAGGTGTAGTACCAGAATCCTGGAGGATAGCAAATGTAATACCGATTTTCTAGAAGGGGGATAGATCGCTATCCTCTAACTACAGCCCAATCAGTCTAACATCAATAGTAGGCAAATTACTAGAATCAATCATTTCAAACTATTCCAAACCACCTGGAGAAACACAAGTTGATCAATGATTCCCAACATGGCTTCACAAGCGGGCATTCATGTCTAACTAATCTATTAACATTCTTTTCATCAGTTTTCGAATCGGTGGACGAGGGGCACAATTATGATGTAGTATATCTCGACTTTAGCAAAGCCTTCGACAGAGTCCCCCACGAAAGACTAATTAGAAAGGTAGAAGTTCATGGCATCAAAGGTAATATCCTTAAATGGATTAGGGCGTGGTTACGGGACAGGAAACAGCAAGTGAACATAAACGGCACTAAATCGTATTGGAGCAACGTCACTAGTTGAGTTCCCCAAGGCTCAGTACTTGGACCATTATTATTTATTATATACATAAACGTCATAGATATCGGCATAGACAGCATGTCATGGGTTGCGTTAGGCTTACCCACGCAACCAACTCCAAAGTTTGTTTTACCAGAGATAAGACGCCCGGCGAGGCATAACTGGGACATGTATTTTTCAATTAGTGTATGTCAGCCAGCCTTTAGGGGGGTGGGCAGTGAAACAGTGTTGTACTGTTCATTGCTTCACACCCAAAAACCTCATTTTAAGCAGTATCCCCTGAGCCATGGGTTAGTTAAGAAGTCGTCTTGACTCTCTCCCTCCTGAAAGGGAGCGGGGCACCACACCACACAGAGTCCTCCACCGCACTCCGTCCTGTGAACCGTCGTCGACACGAGACTAAGCGTGTTAACCTAGGTTTGTTATCCCCGTGGAAATATCACGTGTGGATGCCTGGTTGCGACAAGAGCAATCCAGGCTGGCCTATCAAACCTACAGTAAATGGTTAATTAATTCACGGTTACAGAGTTCTCCTGCACGACACCCATCTACCGTGACCGTGATCGACACGAGACTAAGTGTGTTAACCTAGGTTTGTTATCCCCGTGGAAATAACACGTGTGGAAGCCTGGTTGCGACAAAAGCAATCCAGGCTGGTCTATTGCACCTAATGGTTAATTCAAGTCACGCTTACCAGTTCTACTTGCCGCGACAACCGCCCACAGTGACTGTCAGTGACGCGAGACTATGTGTGGCAACCCAAGAGTACCTTTTTGTTGTTATGGCCGTGGGAAGAAGTTCTTGTGATGAAGCCTGGTTGCAACAAAAGCAATCCAGGCTGGCAGTAAATGTATCACTTGAAGAATTAAGGCTCTGTTAAGTCACACCCATAGTAGATTAACCACATGTGTCCCCAAGTTGAAAATTCCCTGTTTTGGAAGATTAATTTTATTACAGCGTGAACGTGAGTAAATCATATATCCATGCAAATTGTAAATCATCGTATGGAAGCTTGACAAATAAATGTAAGTGCAATTATCTGCCCGTATCTGTGATCCTATCTTATTATTACTGAAGGTAATGACTGATTGGTTATGACATAATCTCCTGTAAGTAATCAGTGTGAAGGTATCGGACTCTACGGTAAGAAATAAGAAATACGACATATTATTATCTTTATATAATATAATCCACTCCTACTTACCACCAATCCACCCCAAAACCATGACACAGCAACATAAGTAAATTTGCTGATGACACTAAAATAGGATGAGTAATTAAATCTGACGAGGACTCTGCAAAACTACAAGAAGATCTAAACAAATTTTTTGAATGGTCGGAAAAATGGCAGATAAAATTCAATGTAGACAAATGTAAAGTACTCAGTATAGCAGATGTAAACAGGGAAACCAGTTACCAGATGAACAACGATGCCATTGTGGAATCCGACTGCGAGAGAGAGATTTAGGAGTAATGATAAGTAGGAATCTTAAGCCAAGTAAACAATGTGTTTTTGCTCGTAACAAGGCTAATAAAGAACTTGGGTTCATACAAAGGAGTGTTAGTTACAAGACTAGCGAGGTCATCTTAAAATTATATCTAGCGCTTGTGAGACCTCACCTGGATTACGCAGTTCAGTTCTGGTCACCGTATTACAGAATGGATGTAGAATCCTTGGAAAGAATCCAGAGGAGAATGACAAGACTAATCCTGGGCATCAGAAGCCTTGAATACAGAGACAGGTTAAAGCATCTTAATTTGCACTCCCTCGAGAGACGTAGAGTGAAGGGCGACATGATAGAGGTGTATAAATGGAAGTCAGGGTTAAACAAAGGGGACATTACAAAGGTACTCAAACTATCCAACCAGGAGCAAACTCGTAACAATGGTTTTAAATTAGACAAATTTAGATTTCGGCGTGAAACAGGTAAACACTGGTTTAGAAACAGAGTAGTGGATGAATGGAACAAGTTACCAAATACCATCATTAACTCGAATACGCTGGATAGCTTCAAACATAGGTTGGATGCTTATATGAGCAATAGGGGTTGGGTATAAACGGGCCTGCCCAGTATGGGTCAATACGCCCGCTGCAGTTTCCTCCATTCTTATGTTCATAGCCAGTGGAAAGTGACAGGGGATGACAGAGTATATAAATCAAATGTAATTAACCAATTTATATAATGCTTCTGTTTATGAGACAGGGGCTATTACACCACACCAACACCCCTTCCTACCCCAACACCCCCTCCCACTTCAACACGCCCTCCTACTCCAACAACCCCTCCCACAACTACACCCCCTCCCATACCAACACCCCCTCCCACACCAACACCCCCTCCCACACCAACACCCCCTCCCACACCAACACTTCCTCCTACTCCAACACCCCCTCCCACACCAACACCCCCTCCCACACCAACACCCCCTCCCACTCCAACACCCCCTCCCACTCCAACACCTCCTCCCACTTCAACACCCTTACTATTATTATTATTATTATTATTATTATTATTATTACTACTATTATTATTTGATATTTTCAATACTTCCTATTGTAAATTCCTTTGTAACTTGAACATATTGATTTGAGTTGACCTAACCCTGGGTGTGTGTAAAGTTCATTTAATCTCCCTGGGGGTGTCTAAAGTTCACTTAATCTCCCTGGGTGTGTCTAAAGTTCACTTAATCTCCCTGGGGGTGCCTAAAGTTCACTTAATCTCTCTGGGGGTGTCTAAAGTTCATTTAATCTCCCTGGGTGTGTCTAAAGTTCACTTAATCTCTCTGGGGATGTCTAAAGTTAAATTAATCTCCCTGGGGGTGTCTAAAGTTAAATTAATCTCCCTGGGGTTGTTTAAAGTTAAATTAATCTCCCTGGGGGTGTCTAAAGCTAAATTAATATTCCTGGGGATGTTTAAAGTTCAGTTGATCTCGATGGGGTTGTCTAAAGTTCAGATGGTAGGACTCTTGACCCAAATGACTGTCGATCTTGAGAGCATTTTGACATAAAGAAGTGTAGAGACAACGACCCAGCTCTCCTCCGCCACGTTGATTTATATCCTCACAGAATATTCAGTCGGGTCCTAACACACGCTACCAGTTCTTGGAAGCGTCGATAAGATGCTCATCATTACTGAAAGCTTGTTGACTACTACATAACACAGCAGCTCTCTCAACTGCCCACCACACAGACCGGCACTCTGTTGGGTCTTCCTGCGTATAGCGTGTCCTTTGTTAGGCACCGTTTCCTATTGCTCTTGCAGACTCCTCAACTACCATGTATTCCTCCCACTTTGCTTACACCCGCGAGTCCTTCGCCTGTTCGATTGATTTTTGCATTTTATATAAATATCCAAACTTTTGGCTTTGGTGTTTGGTGGACAATGGTGGGACAAGTATTTTACAGGCACTGACAGTGACACTTAGTTCACAGTGGCAGCACAGATGTGACAATTTTTAATATTAATGTACTCCCGTGTACTAGTGGTACTTGTACTCCCGTGTACTAGTGGTACTTAAGTTTAAAGTTTACTTAGTATCGTGAATATCAATTTGGAAACTATACTATAACACATACACTGTGCTACGTTCCCAGGGGGCTGTGCAACGTTTTCTATCGCATTGTACAACGTTCCATGTTCCCGAGGCACTTTGAAATGTTGCTGGGCGCTGTGCAACATTCCTGCAGCAGGTTGTGAGAGCAGTAGAATAAATGTTTGTGGAGGGCGTGGCGAGTCCGTCAAGGCGCGTCCATTGATATCCTATGATGGAGTGTTAGATAATGGATCAAGGCTGACACTTTGAGCTGACTTACGGGCAATGACACACACACACACACACACACACACACACACACACACACACTATAGCCGACATATTAAGATTGTATCCACTTTTTTGCACTTAGTAGCTATATCAGCTCCCATGTATAGAACCAAACACACAATGGGCTTGAATACCTCTCACACAAATGTGAATATAAAAGTGTGCGGCCAGACATATTGGCTCACACTCCTGTACTCACGCAGTTGCGATTAAGTTATCCTTTATGCATAGAACTAAACAAAGAATTTATTTGAAGTACTGTGTAATTTTCAATGCCATATTATCCTGACCAGACAAGTTCCTACACTTAAGAATATTTTGACTCTGCCCTATCGTAATGAATTTGTCCCGTTAGTTCGGTCCCTCAAGCTTCTAAATATTAATGTTGTTTTCAAGTATGACTCAACCATTACTAATATGTTAATAAGGAATAGCCCAAGTTTGAATGTAAATGGTAGTGTTTATTGTATTCCATGTAGCAAATGTAATTGTAATTATGTAGGTCAGACAGGAAAAACACTGCAGCTCAGAATCAAACAACATAAGTATAATATTAGAACTGCATCTGAAAGCAGTGCCTTGTTCGTTCATGTTAGGAATAATAACACTGGTCAACAAAGTTTTTGTTGCATTGCTATAAACACTTGATTCTACCTAATTTGGGTGTGCTGATCTCATATCTGAAGTTAGTTTCTTTCTGTAAGCTCTAGTTTTTTTGCAATCAAGGTATTTTGAAATTTCAAAATTTCGTCTTCGTCTTATTGACCTCGTCGTCTATCTTGAAAAATATGTCATTAAACTGTCATTAAATTAGCTGGGTAATAAACAATAAAATATTACATATTCTAAATTTATTCAACAACACAATTTGAAACATGTTCCATCTAAAACAAAGGTTGAAATTTGTATAAAACTCATTGTTAGGTAAGAAATTTGTTACTATGAGGAGACAAAGCCCAATCACATTTTAGCCAGGTAGGAATTTGCGCTTGAAGCTCTTGCGTTTGTGAAATGTCTCAGGGCACTCTCGTTTAATGCTCCAGCAGTAGTCTGCCATCATATGTTTGTCCCATCTCCCTTGGTAGCGGTCTTCCATGGTCTTGAGATCCTGATGAAACCGCTCGCCTTGCTCGTCACTTACTGCCCCTAGGTTCTCAGGGAATCTATCAAGATGACTATATAGGAAATGGAGTTTGACACTCATATTGCATCCAAGGTCATGAAAGGCTGACAACATGGTTGCTACAAGGGTTTCATAGTTGTCAGCCTTTTTATTACCAAGAAAGTTTTCCATTACCGCCACAAATGAAAGCCATGCACCCCTTTCCTTGTCGTCCATCTTTCTGACAAAGTCTTGATCACGTACAAGTGCACGAATTTGTGGTCCATCAAACACACCTGCCTTTATCTTCTCAAATGACAAAGCAGGGTGAGCAGAGACTATGTGTTGGAAGCATTCACCATCAGTATTTAATGCTCTGACAAACTGTTTCATCAGGCCCAGCTTGATATGGAGAGGAGGAAATATGATCTTTTCTCGACTGACGATTGGATCATTGACAATGTTTGGCATACCAGCTTCCAGAGTCTCACGTAAGGGCCACTCCTTCAGGTTCCAATGCCTGTCTCTAGCTCGGCTGTCCCACATGCAAAGAAAGCAGGGATACTTTGTAAATCCTCTTTGTTGGCCAAGAAGGAAGTTCACCATTTTGAGGTCAACACAAATTGTCCAGTTGTGCTCATGGTATTTTAGCAGGTGAATCACAGTTTTAATGTCATTATACTCCTCTCGTAAGCACACAGAATGACCCACTGGAACAGCTGCATAGACATTACCATTATGTAGTAGCACACACTTCAGGCTACGCTTACAACTATCTAGAAATAATCGCCAGTCATTTGGGCTATACAATGGAATCCCTAATTCCTGGAGAAGACCCGGGATATTATGACAGTAAACAAACTTATTCTCCTCTGTAAAGAATGGCACAAAATCCTGTTCCCGCTTTCTGAAGTCTGAAACTTTTGTGGTCTGGTTCAGTAGAGCCTTTTCTTGCAACCTAGAAGCTAGAACTTCTGCTGCATTTTTGGAGAGACCCAAATCACGCACAAGGTCATTCAGCTCTGGCTGACTAAACTTCTGAGGGGTTGATGACTCTGGTGTACCATCAGAAGAATCGTCGGAATCTGCAAGTATTTCTTGAGTTTCATGTTCACTCTCTTGGTCTTTGTCGCTTCCTTCCTCTTCAGCTGGAGACAACCCATTAAAAACTGGAACTGGTAGCTCATCAGAGTGCAAAGTAGGTCGAATTGCTGAAGGGATACTAGGATACGATATTTTATGTCTGTTTTTCTTGCCAACACCCTTCGTATTGATCAGACAAAAATAGCAGTCAGTTGTGTGGTCCTTCGGTTCTCGCCAGGTCATGGGAATTCCGAACGGTAAGCCCTTACGTTTTCCTTTTGTCCAGTCACGCAGCATTTCTTCGCAGTTATGACACACAGCATGTGGAGCCCATTTTTTGTCTTGGTCGCCAAGAGTAAGTCCGAAGTACGCTTTATAGCCGCGCCTCACAAACGATGTTATATTGCGCCTCTGACGAATAAGCGTGAAGTATCCACAAATATAACAGAAGGCATCAGGTTTGTTCACACATTGATTTCTCTTTGTAGCCATGACCAAATCTGAAAGAAAAAACAGACAAAATTATATCTCCCTATTGATACCATAATCGTGTAATTAATTAATTTGACCGCAAACGGCTAGAATGTAAAACCTCAAATTACATGAAAACTGGAGCATGCAGAACAAAACTGGTTTCAAATATGAAATCAGCAGATCAAAAATGGTAAGAAACAGTAAAGAAATCTCATGCAACTGGGAATTATAAAAAATTTGTTGTCCTGTGTAATCACCCCATTGCTTGGAAAAAAGCTTAGAAGTTTTCAAATCATCTTGTGTCACAGAAAGACTTCTTGTTGAAGCTAGTTTGATTAAGGAATTAAAATCAATAAACCTTAGTGATGGTCAGTTCAAAACTGATAATATGTTACATAAATTTATTTGTCAGTGGCCCAAGGTTAAAAATGCTTTAAAAACCTTTGATCTAGATGTATGATAGTTATTTTGTGGGTCCCCTTTTTTCTGACCTGACTTGACTAGTCACGTCACCACCCTTCTCTTAAGCTCCTCTACGTGTGTGTTGGTGTGGGGATTAGTGGATGTCATCATTTTGACCTGACCTCATGTTTTTAGGTCACCCTGTATATTTAAGCCTCTCTCTGTCCATGTAATCCAGTTGCCTCTGAAGATGTCTTGAATAAAGACGAAAGCTAAGGTACTCCGTTGTTTCCATTTTCCCGTGTGATTTTATCAAGATATACACACATATATATACATACATACACACACACACACACACACACACACAAACTACTACTACTACTTTGCTGTCACTTGGAATCGAGTATGACGACCATCCAGTTATGATGCAATGATATGAATTATTATGGAGGTCACCTTCGTTGTGAGCTCTGGGGTGACTATACCTTGTAGAGGCCGACACGGGACCGGCAGGGTCGTCCACAGATGGTGCACGTGTGGATGGCTACATTTAAGGCTGCAGGGGCGGCAGCAGCGTCTTTCCGTAGTTCGCGCTTCTCTGCCTCGGTTTGCAGTCGGGCTAATTCGAAATTATTGACATATCGTGTGGTGCTCCTCCAAGCGTTACGATATGGAGTAAGTGTTTCCCAGGTGAGGGGGTCGATTTGGCACTGTTTCAGGCTTGTCTTAAGACTATCCATGTACATTTTCAGTTCCCCGCCAGCATTACGTTTACTATTCGTTAAGTGACTGTAATGTAGCTGCATTGGGAGTATTCTGTCGTCCATGCGGATAACATGACCAGTCCAACGTAGTTGTTCGTGGATAATGGTAGCCTCGATGCTCCTACATTTGGTGTCGCCCAGAATTCTGGCATTTGTTCTCTTGTCTTCCCAGCGAACTTGAATGATGGAACGTAGACTACGTTGGTCAAAGTATTCAAGTGCCTTGAAGGGCCTCCTGTATGTGACCCATGTTTCGCTGCCATACAGCAGGGTGGGGAGGACCACTGCTCGATACACATGCAATTGTGTAGATAATTTCAGCTCCCTACAGCTGAAGATAGGATTACAGAGTCTGCCAAAGGCTTGAGATGCACAACTGATCCGATGCTGAATCTCTTCATCGATGTCCGCGGTGGTGGACAGGTGGGAGCTACGTTACTGAAAATGGGTAACATTAGAGAGGGCAGTACTGTTAATCTGGATGGATGATGGAGGTGTGGCTGAACCACAGGCAGGCTGAAAGAGAATCGGAGTCCTATGTGCATTCACTTCATGGTCTAAGTGTGCATACGCATCTACACAAGTGTTCAGGATCTCCTGTAGGTCTCATTCAGTGTGAGCGACGAGGGTGAGGTCGTCTGCATACTGAAGTTCAGTAAAGGAAGCGGTCTACACCTTTGTTCCTGCAAGAATCGTTTTGTTGAAAGACCTTTCGTCCAGTACAGGATGCCCACTGCACCAGATAAATTGGCACCGGCCAAGAAAATGGAAAAGAGTTAGTGCCAGTACTCATCCTTGTTTTACCCCCATTTCGATGGGGAAGAACTCAGACTGGGTGCCATAATGCAGGACTCTGTCATTCATGCCATGGCAGAGTTGCCTCACAATGGTGATGAATTTTGGTGGGCAACCAAAACGACACGGGTTGCCCTCTTGAGTACTACCAGAGAGCTTCCCTGTTGACTGAGTCGAAGGCCTTCGTAAGGTCGATGAAGGCAATGCACAGGTCACGATGTTGTTCTCTGCAGTTTTCCTGTATCTGGCAGGCAGCAAAGATTATGTCAGTGGTGCCACGAGATGATCTAAATCTACATTGAGATTCTGGGAGGAAGTTTTCCGCCTCAGAAAGAAATCTGTTTCGGAGAACTCTGGCGATGATCTTTCCAGCTACGGACAGCAGCGAGACCCTGTGGGAGTTGCCACAGTCTGACAGGTCTCTCTTGTTGTTATAAATATTGACCATGAGGGCATCTTTTAGAGGTCGGGAATTTCCTACTTCTCCCATTCTCTTGGATATTCTCCAGGAGAGACTGGAGGCGGTTAGTGAGCATAGGTCCTCCTGCTTTATACACCTCGGTTGGGATTCCATCAGGCCTCGAGGCTTTGCTATTTTTCATGTTTGATGGCAGTAGCTACCTCATCCAGGGATGGAGGACAGCCGAGGTGGGTCAGCTCTGGATGTTGAAGGACCTGCTGTGAAGTCAGGACATCCACATCAGTGTTTCGGTTGAGCAGCGAATGGTAGGGTTCTTTCCAGCGCTGACGAATGCCTACTTCGTCTTTAATTATGGAGTTACGGTTGGATGAGCGGAAGGGGGCCGCGCCATGATTTTTGGTCAATATATTGTTTTAGTCGAGTTGAAAAATTCACGCAACTTGCGTTGATCCCTAATTTTTTGCGCTGGGCCACCGCTTTCTTCTCGTGGAAGGTATCAGTTTTGGTGTGAGACTGAGGGTTTTCTACCAGGCAGTGAGAGCAGCACATTTACTGTTGACGAGTACTTCGATTTTTGGGTCGTTTTCATCAAACCTGTCTTGGTGCTTTCTTTCGATCTGCCGAGGGTCTCGCTGCAGGTTTCTGTCAGTACAGCGTCGACGATACCCCCAACCAGCATTCGAATTTAAGTGGTTTGTTGCTGGGTTGTACATCAGCTAATCCTCGAGCTGCTATCTAAAAGCATGTGCTACCAATTCATCCTCCAGTCGTTTGGTATTAAAACCTCTTCTGGGGGCTTGTTGCCTTCGCCATTTTGGGGCGATGTGAAGGCAGAGTATATGTCTGACGAGCTGGTGATCTTTCTCACAGTGGTCTGCATCACGCATGGCTTGGGTGGTGAGAACATCTCGACGATCTTTCTCTGACAATGATGTAGTCATTGAGATACCAATATTTGGATTGCGGCTGTTGCCAAGAATCCTTGAAGTTATCGGCCTTCCTAAACAAGGTATTGGTGATATTAATGGTGTGTGCAGCACACGTGCTGAGGAGAAGGCCGTTGGGATTTAACTTGCCCGTTCCGTTTTTTCCTATGGTTCCCTGCCATAAGTCAGCATTTCTGTCAACTCTGGCACTGAAGTCACAAAGGAGCACAACCTAATCTTCTCTGGGGACAGAGGTTAACACTCTGCCAAGGTTAGCGTAAAAGGCCTTCTTGATGTCATCTTTATCCAGTGCTGGGGCGTATGCACTGATGAAGGCATGACATGAGTAATTCAGTGGGACTCGGAGCGTCATGAGGCGCTCGTTGATCCTAACAGGCATTTTAGTTAGCCTATGTAGGAGGAATTGGCGAATGACAAAGCTAACTCCTTAAATCCGGTTCCACTCCACAGCAGGCTTACCCTAACAGCCGGGACTCACGAATGGCTGCTACATCGATGTTATACCTAAGATAGCTCTTTTGCCACAAGGGCAGTTTTTCTTTCAGGACGATGTTTGTGTCAGTATCCAAAAGGATTCTTGACATTCCATACAGCGACCACAAGAGGATGTACAGTTTGTTTTTGCTTTGATATGTTATTATGATTGTGTTTTCGACAGCATAAGGATGATCGACCATACTGAGTGCGGTTGCTCAGTTAGGATGTTTTTTTGTTTTAGACAGTCTATGTTTTGGGCACCTTTTCTAGCGTGTGCGCGGGCACAGACACGTACACACACCTGCGCAGGCTATGAAGGTGTTTGAAGATAATCATGCGAACACTCGTATTCGTAGAAGTTAATGTAAAATTACGGGTGGTAACGTTACCTCTAATGCTGCGCCGTCAAACCATCACAAACACGCAGCTTGATTATACATACATGCATGCATACATACACCACAAACTGAACTGGAAAGCCCATGTAAACAACACAATCAAGGCAGCCTCATACCGACTCTACATGCTACGACGACTTTGGTCACTTGGGGCACCCACGCCAGAGCTGAGGACTATCTGCAACGCTTTTATTCTCCCCAAACTAACGTATGCGTTACCAGTCTGGTCTTCGTCTCTCAACTCTACCCAACAACGTCGACTAGAAAAGGTACAGAAAAGGGCCTGCAGAATCATGCTCGGCGCAGACTACTCCGGCTACATCAACGCTCTCTCCACCCTGGAAATGCCATCCCTCAGAGACCTCAACCACCAAGCACTAGCAAGGTTTGGCAGTGGACTACTGCACCATTCTTGTCATCGCCACCTCCTGCCACCGGCAGTCCCCAACCTACCTAGCGCAGTCCGCCACTACAGCAAAATTCAGCCCATAAGAGCCCACACTGATAGATATAAGAATAGCACCATCCCATCTATTGTTAAAATAATAAACAACTCCTGATTTATGTAGTGTACAGCCCTGTAAATGTATTCAACGCATATTATGTCTAAATCAAAGGTAAGTTTGTATATTTTCAGCCACTGGCTGCAACTCTATTAATAAACCGATTATTGTTGTTATTATTATTATTATTACAACATACATACATACATAATGGTTGCCCCTCGTGTAACAAGGATGGCTGACCTAAGGGCCACCTAGGTGTGAATTTGCTTAAGGTGTAGAAGCTGTAGCTAACGCAACAACCACACCCAGAATTAACGAGCTGCATGACCCAGTGTCAAGGAATATTCCGAGAAGACCGGACAACTCGCCAACTGAAATGGCTAACCCAGTACCCCTGAACACGATCCGCAAATCGATCAATATTCAGGTTCTCAATTTCTGCTGGGTAAACAGAGGCAAATGGCGAAAAGAGACTTACCCATGGTTTCACCCTGCCCAGTATTCGAACCCGGGTACCCTTGCTTGCGTGGCGAGCATTCTGACCTTTATACCACAGGTCGCCATATATACATACTGTACATACATACATACCTAGGGTTTCAGATGTCTTATACCGTGGATTAGTGACAGACGCCAAGCCGAGACAGGTTATGTTAGGTTTCCTCATCAGGTGAAATAAGAACAGCGATACATGACCTAATGACCGCCTCACTCACATGAGAAGTGAGGTCTAAGTTATTATGGCTTCGTATTAGAGAAAAAACCTCATCTAAACCTTATCTGAAACACACACACACACACACACACACACACACAACTACTACTAGTTCCTACTTCGCTGCCACTCGGAATAGAGTATGAGATTCATCCAGCTATGATACACAGATATGAGTTATTAGGGATGTCACCTTCATTAGTGACTACAGAGGGGACTGCAGAGGCCGTTACGGGACCGGCAGATTCGTTCATGTATGCTGTACAAGTGGAGGGCTACATCTAGTGCCAGAGGGGAGGCGGCAGCGTCTTTCCAGCATTGGCGCTTTTCTGCCTCGATTTGCAGTCTTCCAGGTGAGGAGGTCGATTTGGCACTTTTTCAAGTTTGTCTTTAGACTATCCTTATAACTTTTCTGTTGTCCGCCGGCGTTACGTTTACTATTCGTTAGGTGACTGTAAAGTAGCTGCTTTGACAGTCTACTGTCGTCCATGCGGGTAACATGGCCAATCCAACGTAGTTGTTCATGGATAATGGTAGCGTCAATGCTCCTACAGTTGGTGTCAGCAAGAATACTGGCATCTGTTCGCTTGTCTTCCCAGCAAACTTGGAGGATGGAACATAAACTGCATTGGTTAAAGTTTTCAAGGACCTTGAGGTGCCTCCTGTATATGACCATGTCTCGCTGCCATATAGAAGGGTGGGGAGGACCACTGCTCGATGTACATGCAGCTTTGGAGATAACTTCAACTCCCTACAGCTGAAGACACGGCTTCGGAGTCCGCCAAAGGCTTGAGATGCACATCTGATCCGGTGCTGAATCTCTTCATCGATGTCTGCGGTCGTGAACAGGTGAGAGCCAAGATACTGAAAGTGGGTAACATTAGAGAGGGTAGTACCGTTACGTTGGATGGATGGTGGAGGTGTGTCTGAACCAGGGGCAGGTTGAAAGAGAATCTGAATCTTACGTACATTCACTTCAATGCCAAAGTGTGCATACGCATATGAGCAGGTGTTCTGGATCTCTTATAGGTCTCGTTCGGTGTGAGCAACAAGGGTGAGGTCGTTACTGAAGTTCTGTACTGGAAGCTGCTGACACAGGTGTTCTTGCCTGGAGTCATCTTATGTTGAATAGACCACGCCGGCTATATTGGCACTTGCACGACCAAGGAAGGCAGTAAGAAAATGTAAAAGAGAGTTGGTGCCATTACACACCCTTGTTTAATCCCTGTTTGGATGGGGGAAGAACTCAGACTGGGTGCCATTGTGGAGGACACTGACGTTCATGGCATTGTAGAGTTGCCTCATAATGGCATGAATTTTGGTGGGCAGCCAAAACAGCTGAGGGTCCACCAGAGGGCTTCCCTGTTGACTGATTCAAAGGCATTGGTTAGGTCGATGAAAGCCGTGTACAGGTCACGACGCTGTTCTCTGCACTTTTCCTGTATCTAGAGGGCAGCAAAGATCATTTCAGTGGTGCCACGTGATGGTCTAAAGCCACATTGAGATTCTGGGAGGAAGTTTCCCGCCTCAGGAAGAAGTCTCTTTAGGAGAACTTGGGCGATAATTTGCCAGCTACGGACAGCAGCGAGATCCTGTGGTAGTTGCAACAGTCTGACCGGTCTCCCTTGTTCTTATAAATATTGACAATGGAGGCGTCATTACGAATTTCGGGGATTTCCTCCTTTTCCCATATATTCTCCAGGAGAGAGTGGAGACGGATGGGAAGCAGAGGTCCTCCTGCTTTATACACCTCGGCTGGGATTCCAATCAGGCCCTGAGCCTTTGTTATTTTTCATCTGTTTGATGGCAGTAGCTACCTCATCCAGGGATGGAGGATACCTGCGGTGAGTCAGCTCTGGATCCTGAGGGACCTGCTGGGTAGTCAGGAAATCCACATCAGTGTTTCGGTTGAGCAGTGAATGGTAGTGCTCTTTCCAGTGCTGAAGGAGGCCTTCATCATCTTTAATTAGGGAGTTTCCGTCGGATGAGCAGAGGGGGGCTGCGCCACGAGTGATTGGCCCATAAAATGCTTTAATGGAATTGAAAAATTCGCGCATCTTGTGCTCATCTGCAAATTCTTGTGTTTCACACGCTTTATTTTTAAACCAGTCGTTCATTAGATTGCGAAGTTCCCGTTCAGCCGCCGCTTTCTTCTTGCGGCAGGTATCAGCTTTGGTTCGAGACTGTGGGATGTTCTGTCAGTCAGTTAAAGCAGTAACTTTATCATTTTAGAGTACATTAATTGCCGGGTCATTTTCATCAAACCAGTCCTGGTGTATTCTTTCGATCTGGTCGAGGGTCTCTGCAGTTTTTTTTTTTTTCATGACAGTGTCGAGAATATCCCATTCGGCACTAGGATTTGGGTTGTTTGTTGTCTGGTTGTTTATCAGCCCATGTTCGAGCTGCTCTCTGAAAGCATGTGCTACTGCTGGATCCTCCAGACTCTTAGTGTTAAAACCTCTTCTGGAGGCTTGCTGCCTTTGCCGTTTTGGGGCGACGTGAAGTGAGAGCTAGGCTATGACGAGCCGATGATCAGTGTCGCAGTGGTCTGAACCACACATGATTCGGGTGATGAGGACATCTCAGCAATCTCTTTCTCTGACAATGATGTAGTCAATGAGATGCCAGTGTTTGGATCCTGGGTGTTGCCGTGAACCCTTGAACTTGTTGGCCTGCTTAAACAAAATACTAGTGATAGTGAGGTTGTGTGCAGTACACTTGCTGAGGAGGAGTAGGCCGTTGGGATTACACTTGCCTAATCCATTTCTCCCTATGGTTCCCTGCCATATGTCAGTATATCTGCCAACTCTGGCAGTGAAGTCATCAAGGAGCACGACCTTTCCTTCTCTGGGGACAGGGGGAAAAGTTTGGCAAAGAAAAAAAGACAAAGAAAAGAGAGAAAGAGATGGTTGCCTGGTAGAGAAAATAAGAAATAGCATCAAGGATACAAAAATGGGGAGGAGGAGGAGGAAGGGAGGAGAGGAGGAGGAATAACAGGAGAGGAGGAGAACAGCATAAGGAGGAGGAGAAGAGGAGGAGGAAAAATGAGATGAGGAAGAAAACGAGAGGAAGAAAAACGAGAGGAAGAAAAACGAGAGGAGGAAGAAAACGAGAGGGAGGAGGCGTTCACATTATTGGATTCACGACGCTCTTATCAAACTTTAGTGGCGAGTTTACACTAGAGTACAAGTTTAAATGGGCCAGGGCGATGAATACTAGGGCGATGAATACTAGGGCGATGAATACTAGGGTGATGAATACTAGGGCGATATATACTAGGGCGATGAATACTAGGGCGATGTATACAAGGGCGATGTATACAAGGGCAATGAATACTAGGGCGATGAATACTAGGGCGATGAATACTAGGGCGATATATACTAGGGCGATGAATACTAGGGCGATGAATACTAGGGCGATGAATACTAGGGCGATGAATACTAGGGCGATGAATACTAGGGCGATGAATACTAGGGCGATGAATACTAGGGCGATGAATACTAGGGCAATGAATACTAGGGCGATGAATACTAGGGCGATGAATACTAGGGCGATGAATACTAGGGCGATGAATACTAGGGCGATGAATACTAGGGCGATGTATACAAGGGCAATGAATACTAGGGCGATGAATACTAGGGCGATATATACTAGGGCGATGAATACTAGGGCGATGTATACTAGGGCGATGTATACTAGGGCGATGTATACTAGGGCGATGAATACTAGGGCGATATATACTAGGGCGATGAATACTAGGGCGATGAATACTAGGGCGATATATACTAGGGCGATGAATACTAGGGCGATGAATACTAGGGCGATGTATACTAGGGCGATGAATACTAGGGCGATGAATACTAGGGCGATGAATAATAGGGCAATGAATACTAGGGTGATGTATACTAGGGCGATGAATACTAGGGCGATATATACTAGGGCGATGAATACTAGGGCGATGTATACAAGGGCAATGAATACTAGGGCGATGTATACTAGGGCGATATATACTAGGGCAATGAATACTAGGGCGATGAATACTAGGGCGATGAATACTAGGGCGATGAATACTAGGGCGATGAATACTAGGGCGATGAATACTAGGGCGATGTATACTAGGGCAATGAATACTAGGGCGATGTATACTAGGGCAATGTATACTAGGGCAATGTATACTAGGGCGATGTATACTAGGGCGATGAATACTAGGGCGATATATACTAGGGCGATGAATACTAGGGCGATGTATACAAGGGCAATGAATACTAGGGCGATGTATACTAGGGCGATATATACTAGGGCAATGAATACGAGGGCGATGAATACTAGGGCGAAGAATACTAGGGCGATGAATACTAGGGCGATGAATACTAGGGCGATGAATACTAGGGCGATGTATACTAGGGCAATGAATACTAGGGCGATGTATACTAGGGCAATGTATACTAGGGCAATGTATACTAGGGCGATGTATACTAGGGCGATGAATACTAGGGCGATATATACTAGGGCGATGAATACTAGGGCGATGTATACAAGGGCGATATATACTAGGGCGATGTATACTAGGGCGATGTATACAAGGGCAATGAATACTAGGGCGATGTATACTAGGGCAATGTATACTAGGGCAATGAGTACTAGGGCAATGTATACTAGGGCGATGAAAACTAGGGCGATGAATACTAGGGCAATGAATACTAGGGCAATGTATACTAGGGCAATGTATACTAGGGCAATGTATACTAGGGTGATGTATACTAGGGCGATGAATACTAGGGCGATGTATACTAGGGCAATGAATACTAGGGCGATGTATACTAGGGCAATGTATACTAGGGCGATGAAAACTAGGGCGATGAATACTAGGGCAACGAATACTAGGGCGATGTATACTAGGGCGATGAATACTTGGGTGATGTATACTAGGGTGATGTATACTAGGACGATGAATACTAGGGTGATGTATACTAGGGCGATGAATACTAGGGTGATGTATACTAGGGCGATGAATAATAGGGCAATGAATACTAGGGTGATGTATACTAGGGCGATGAATACTAGGGTGATGTATACTAGGGCGATGTATACTAGGGCGATGTATACTAGGGCAACGAATGCTTGGGCGATGTATACTAGGGCGATGAATACTAGGGCGATGAATACTAGGGTGATGTATAATAGGGCGATGTATACTAGGGCGATGAATACTAGGGCGATGAATACTAAGGCGATGTATACTAGGGCGATGAATACTAGGACGATGAATACTTGGGCGATGAATACTAGGGTGATGTATAATAGGGCGATGAATACTAGGGCGATGTATACTAGGGCAATGAATACTAGGGCGATGTATACTAGGAGGATGAATACTAGGGCGATGTATACTAGGGCGATGAATACTAGGGTGATGTATACTAGGGCGATGAATAATAGGGCAATGAATACTAGGGTGATGTATACTAGGGCGATGAATACTAGGGTGATGTATACTAGGGCGATGAATAATAGGGCAATGAATACTAGGGTGATGTATACTAGGGCGATGAATACTAGGGTGATGTATACTAGGGCGATGTATACTAGGGCGATGTATACTAGGGCAACGAATGCTTGGGCGATGTATACTAGGGCGATGAATACTAGGGCGATGAATACTAGGGTGATGTATAATAGGGCGATGTATACTAGGGCGATGAATACTAGGGCGATGAATACTAAGGCGATGTATACTAGGGCGATGAATACTAGGACGATGAATACTTGGGCGATGAATACTAGGGTGATGTATAATAGGGCGATGAATACTAGGGCGATGCATACTAGGGCAATGAATACTAGGGCGATGTATACTAGGAGGATGAATACTAGGGCGATGTATACTAGGGCGATGAATACTAGGGTGATGTATACTAGGGCGATGAATACTAGGGCGATGAATACTAGGGTGATGCATACTAGGGTGTAATGAGACAAATCTCACAAGAAGAAGATTACATATAGGTAGAGTATTGATAGTATAAGAGTATAAAAGAGAGGAAGATTTTGGTAGCGTGGCCGTGATAGTTATTTACACTGTCAGTACACTTATCGTATCTTATACGTCAACACACATCTATTACGTTCTTAAAGGCGACTTGTCAAACACTGCTTCGTTACAACTCTTTATTAATTACGAACATGACATGGACACATTAATAACACCTTCTATTGAAAGTTACTAGGTCATTATTACGTTACTAGACACTGATCCTCGGACACGAACATGAAATGAATACACTTCCCACATAAGTAACTCATCCCGTGGAAAGCTCTGACAAACACTCACGTGACCTAGGGGAGGCCTAGCAGGGAGACTGCTTAGCTGGAACACTGGTGTCGGGAGGGCGACTGCTTAGCTGGGACACTGGTGTCGGGAGGGCGACTGCTTAGCTGGGACACTGGTGTCGGGAGGGCGACTGCTTAGCTGGGACACCGGAGGGAAGTCGGGGAGGGAAGTCCTGCACGACTCTCCTCCCGTGAGCGGGACTCGGCTGTGGTGGACCTCCTCCTCCGATCCCTGTGTGTCTCTCTATCTGACTCTGTCTCCGAGTATCTCTCTCTGCGAAATTCCCCTGAGGGAGGACTGGGACGTCCTATATATTGGGAGGCGAGCCGTCAGGTTGAGCTGGCCGGGGGGGCGGCGGCGAAGGGCCTCCTTACATTTGACCTGGCCAATGTGAGGTCAGGTCTGGACATTTCTCAGAGACCATAAGTTTTATCTTCTGGGAAAGTCATCAGGTGGGGCCGTGTGAGTTACCCTACACTTGACCTCCCTAATGTCGGGTCAAGACTGGCCCCCCTCTGTGGTGTAGGACATTGTGTATATTGGGAGAGAGCCGGCTGGTGCCCCCTTACATGTGTGTTGTGGTGACATATCACATGGGAGGGGAGCTAGTTGATTTGTAACCCCCGGTCCACCGTGAGAGTTACCCTACACTTGACCCCCCTAATGTCGGGTCAAGTCTGGCTTTCCTTGCGATGTAAGCTGTGGTCTGACAAACCATCACTACAAGGGCAATGAATACTAGGGCGATGAATACTAAGGCGATGAATACTAGGGCGATGTATACTAGGGCGATGAATACTAGGGCAATGAATACTAGGGCGATGAATACTTGGGCGATGTATACTAGGGCGATGAATACTAGGGCGATGAATACTAGGGCAATGAATACTAGGGCGATGAATACTTGGGCGATGTATACTAGGGCGATGAATACTTGGGCGATGAATACTTGGGCGATGTATACTAGGGCGATGAATACTAGGGCGATGCATACTAGGGCGATGAATACTTGGGCGATGAATATTTGGGCGATGTATACTAGGGTGATGAATACTAGGGCGATGTATACTAGGGAAATGTATACTAGGGCAATGAATACTTGGGCAATGAATACTTGGGCAATGAATACTAGGGCAATGTATACTAGGGCAATGTATACTAGGGCAATGTAGACTAGGGAAACAATACTAGGGCGATGTATACTAGGGCAATGAATACTAGGGCGATGAATACTAGGGCGATGAATACTAGGGCGATGAATACTAGGGCGATGAATACTAGGGCGATGTATACTAGGGCGATGTATACTAGGGCGATGAATACTAGGGCGATGTATACTAGGGCGATGAATACTAGGGTGATGTATACTAGGGCGATGAATACTAGGGTGATGTATACTAGGGCGATGTATACTAGGGCGATGAATACTAGGGTGATGTATACTAGGGCGATGAATACTAGGGCGATGTATACTAGGGCGATGAATACTAGGGTGATGAATACTAGGGCGATGAATACTAGGGTGATGAATACTAGGGCGATGAATACTAGGGCGATGAATACTAGGGCAATGAATACTAGGGCGATGAATACTTGGGCGATGTATACTAGGGCGATGAATACTAGGGCGATGAATACTAGGGCGATGTTTACTAGGGCAACGAATACTACGGCGATGTATACCCGGGCAATGTATACTAGGGCAATGAATACTAGGGCGATGAATACTAGGGCGATGAATACTAGGGCAATGAATACTAGGGCGATGAATACTTGGGCGATGTATACTAGGGCGATGAATACTAGGGTGATGAATACTAGGGCAATGAATACTAGGGCGATGAATACTTGGGCGATGTATACTAGGGCGATGAATACTAGGGTGATGAATACTAGGGCGATGAATACTAGGGTGATGAATACTAGGGCGATGAATACTAGGGCGATGAATACTAGGGCAATGAATACTAGGGCGATGAATACTTGGGCGATGTATACTAAGGCGATGAATACTAGGGCGATGAATACTAGGGCGATGTATACTAGGGCAATGAATACTAGGGCGATGAATACTTGGGCGATGTATACTAGGGAGATGAATACTAGGGCGATGTATACTAGGGGAATGTATACTAGGCGATGTATACTTGGGCGATGAATACTAGGGCGATGAATACTAGGGCGATGTATACTAGGGCAATGAATACTAGGGCAATGAATACTTGGGCAATGAATACTAGGGCAATGTATACTAGGGCAATGTATACTAGGGCAATGAATACTAGGGCGATGTATACTAGGGCAATGAATACTAGGGCGATGTATACTAGGGAGATGAATACTAGGGCGATGAATACTAGGGCGATGAATACTTGGGCGATGTATACTAGGGCGATGAATACTAGGACGATGAATACTTGGGCGATGAATACTTGGGCGATGAATACGAGGGCGATGAATACTTGGGCGATGTATACTTGGGCGATGAATACTTGGGCGATGAATACTAGGGCGATGAATACTAGGACGATGAATACTTGGGCGATGAATACTTGGGCGATGTATACGAGGGCGATGAATACTTGGGCGATGTATACTTGGGCGATGAATACTAGGGAGATGAATACTACGGCGATGAATACTAGGGCAATGAATACTAGGGCGATGAATACTGGGGCGATGAATAAAAGTGTGATGAATACTAGGGCAATGAATACTAGGGCAATGAATACTTGGGCGATGAATAAAAGGGTGATGAATACTAGGGCAATGAATACTAGGGCGATGAATACTTGGGTGATGTATACTAGGGCGATGAATACTAGGGCGATGAATACTAGGGCGATGTATACTAGGGCGATGAATACTTGGGCGATGTATACTAGGGCGATGAATACTAGGGCAATGAATACTAGGGCGATGTATACTAGGGCAATGTATACTAGGGCAATGAATACTAGGGCAATGAATACTTGGGCAATGAATACTAGGGCAATGTATACTACGGCAATGTATACTAGGGCAATGAATACTAGGGCGATGTATACTAGGGCAATGAATACTAGGGCGATGTATACTAGGGAGATGAATACTAGGGCAATGAATACTAGGGCAATGTATACTAGGGCAATGTATACTAGGGCAACGAATACTAGGGCGATATATACTAGGGCAATGAATACTAGGGCGATGTATACTAGGGAGATGAATACTAGGGCGATGAATACTAGGGCGATGAATACTAGGGCAATGAATACTAGGGCGATGATTACTAGGGCAATGAATACTAGGGCGATGTATACTCGGGCGATGAATACTTGGGCGATGAATACTTGGGCGATGTATACTAGGGCGATGAATACTAGGGCGATGAATACTAGGGCGATGAATACTAGGGTGATGTATACTAGGGCGATGAATACTAGAGCGATGTATACTAGGGCAATGAATACTAGGGCGATGAATACTAGAGCGATGTATACTAGGGCGATGAATACTAGGGCGATGAATACCTGGGTGATGAATACTTGGGCGATGTACACTAGGGCGATGAATACTAGGGCGATGAATACTAGGGTGATGTATACTAGGGCGATGTATACTAGGGCAATGAATACTAGGGCGATGAATACTAGGGTGATGAATACTAGGGCGATGTATACTAGGGCGATGAATACTAGAGCGGTGTATACTAGGGCGATGAATACTAGGGTGATGAATACTAGGGCGATGAATAATTGGGCGATAAATACTTGGGCGATGTATACTAGGGCGATGAATACTAGGGCGATGAATACTAGGGCGATGAATACTTGGGCGATGTATACTAGGGCGATGAATACTAGGGCGATGAATACTACGGCGATGAATACAAGGGCAATGATTACTAGGGCGATGAATACTTGGGCGATGAATAAAAGGGTGATGAATACTAGGGCGATGAATACTAGGGCGATGAATTCTATGGCAATGAATACTAGGGCGATGAATACTAGGGCGATGAATACTAGGGCGATGAATACTTGGGCGATGAATACTTGGGCGATGTATACTAGGGCGATGAATACTAGGGCGATGTATACTAGGGCGATGAATACTAGGGCAATGAATACTAGGGCGATGTATACTAGGGCAATGTATACTAGGGCAATGAATACTTGGGCAATGAATACTTGGGCAAAGAATACTAGGGCGATGAATACTAGGGCAATGTATACTAGGGCAACGAATACTAGGGCGATGTATACTCGGGCAATGTATACTAGGGCGATGAATACTAGGGCAATGAATACTAGGGCGATGAATACTAGGGCAATGAATACTAGGGCGATGAATACTTGGGCGATGAATACTAGGGTGATGAATACTAGGGCGATGTACAGTATACTAGGGCGATGTACAGTATACTAGGGCGATGAATACTAGGGCGATGAATACTAGGGCGATGAATACTAGGGCGATGAATACTAGGGCGATGAATACTTGGGCGATGAATACTAGGGTGATGAATACTAGGGTGATGAATACTAGGGCGATGTATACTAAGGCGATGAATACTTGGGCGATGAATACTTGGGCGATGTATACTTGGGCGATGTATACTAGGGCGATGAATACTAGGGCGATGAATACTAGGGCGATGAATACTAGGGCAATGAATACTAGGGCGATGTATACTAGGGCAATGTATACTAGGGCAATGAATACTTGGGCAATGAATACTTGGGCAATGAATACTAGGGCGATGAATACTAGGGCGATGTATACTAGGGCAACGAATACTAGGGCGATGAATACTAGGGCAATGAATACTAGGGCGATGAATACTAGGGCAATGAATACTAGGGCGATGAATACTTGGGCGATGAATACTTGGGCGATGAATACTAGGGCGATGAATACTAGGGTGATGTACAGTATACTAGGGCGATGAATACTAGGGTGTTGAATACTAGGGCGATGAATACTAGGGCGATGAATACTAGGGCGATGAATACTAGGGCGATGAATACTAGGGCGATGAATACTTGGGCGATGAATACTAGGGTGATGAATACTAGGGTGATGTACAGTATACTAGGGCGATGTATACTCGGGCAATGTATACTAGGGCGATGAATACTAGGGCAATGAATACTAGGGCGATGAATACTAGGGCAATGAATACTAGGGCGATGAATACTTGGGCGATGAATACTAGGGCGATGAATACTAGGGTGATGTACAGTATACTAGGGCGATGAATACTAGGGCGATGAATACTAGGGCGATGAATACTAGGGCAATGAATACTAGGGCGATGAATACTAGGGCGATGAATACTAGGGCGATGAATACTTGGGCGATGAATACTAGGGTGATGTACAGTATACTAGGGCGATGAATACTAGGGCGATGAATACTTGGGTGACATATACTAGGGCGATGAATACTAGGGCGATGAATACTAGGGCGATGAATACTTGGGTGATGTATACTAAGGCGATGAATACTAGGGCGATGAATACTAGGGTGATGTATACTAGGGCGATGTATACTAGGGCGATGAATACTAGGGTGATGTATAGTGATGTATACTAGTTATGTATACTTGTGATGTAAACTTGGGTGATGTATACTACGATGATTACTAGGGTGATGTATACTTGTGATGTATACTAGGATGTTGCATACTAGTGATGTATACTAGGGCGATGAATACTTGGTTGATGTATACTAGGATGATGTATACTAGTGATGTATACTTGGGTGAGGTATACTAGTCATGTATAGGATTTATGCATATTAGTGATGTATACTAGGATGACTTATACTAGGGTGAGGTATACTGTAACAGTACCATTTGTATTATATAAATATTCACCCAAATGTATAATACTTAAATGTATAATACCAAATTATTCACTTGGTTATTCAACAATGACTCAGTAGTTATTCACTAAGTTATTCAACAATGATTCAGTAGTTGTTCAAGTAAGGGAACAGATCCACAACAGCCAATGGTGTCCTTGGTCACCTTTGAAGGCAGACGTGGTAGACCCATTATACCACTAAGACACACAAGACAATTCCTTAGAAACTTTCCAGACATGTGTCTCACCAAAATAAAAAGCCTAGGGCAGTTCAGTTCCGGTCACCGTACTACAGAATGGACAAGTGATCGCGGGCCCTTCGTGCCCTTGTGAAAGTTTGAATGCTCGTTACAGCGTACAGCGAATAATGGTGCGCCAAGTCCGTAGACTTGCATCGTTTTCCATCGTAAATAGAATTGTTAATTAATACCTTCCTAAAGAAACCATCGACATGGGACCAGGTTTGTTCCACTTAACGAATTTTTTGCGATTTTTCCACCAAGTTTGATGAAAAACGATTGTGCCGTTTCGGCTGCCCAGAACACACACACACACACACACACACACACACACACGCCTAGTCCTATAGTATATTAGATATAGAATCCCTAGAAAGAATTCAGAGGAGAATGACATGACTAATCCCAGGTATTTGGAACCTTGAATAGAGACAGGTTAAAGCATCTGAATTTGCACTCCCTCGAAAGAATAGCGTGAGGGGCGATATGATCGAGGTGTACAAATGGAAGTCAGGGCTAAACAAAGGTGATATAACAAAGGTACTCAAACTATCCAACCAGGAGCGAACTCGTAGCAATGGCTTTAAATTAGACAAATTTAGATTTAGGGGCGAGATAGGTAAACATTGGTTTGGAAATAGAGTAGTGGACGAGTGGAACAAGTTACCAAATATCATCATTAACTCAAATACGCTGGATAGCTTCAAACATAGGTTGGATGGATATATGAACGATGGGGGTTGGGTGTAAACGGAACTGCCCAGTAGGGGCCAATAGGCCCGCTGCAGTTTCCTCCATCCTAATGTTCTTATTTCCAAATCGTACCAGGTCTCCGCCAAGCGTTTCTAGCTTACACATACACAAACACAGAGTCCCTCTTCAACTTGACAACACGCATGATGCAACAGGATATGCCTGTGTCCCACGCCATTCTCCCGTCACATCACCCTTGTGAAAACATCTTCCCTTGAAGAGGGTCGTCGTGTTAAGTACTGTGCTGCGGTGTCCCTCAGGACTCATTTAGTTTAAAACTCGGGTTGAAACACGACGACCCTCTTCAAGGGAAGATGTTGTTTAATAATTATATATATATATAATACGGGCGTAACACTCACCATGATGAACTAACTGTACGAGCTACAGAAGTAAGAAGTGAGGTGGGAGGTGAGGGTGGGGTGGGGAGTTTAGGCGGGGTGGGGAGTTTAGGCGGGGTGGGGAGTTGAAGGGGGAAGGACGGTGGAAGAGCGGGGGAAGAAGATGAAGATAGGTAAAGGAGGATAGAAAAGACAAGACAGGAAAGAAAAGATGAGGTGGGGAAGGGGAAGAAATGGCAGAACAAAGTGTGAGATACGGAGGGATAAGGAGTTGGTGAAAGTAATATTATCATTATACAAACAGGACACGATGGGGAGTGCAGGCCGGGGAAGGGAGAGGGAGGGGAAGAGTTAACAAGAACAACCAAAGAAACATTAAATACTACCAGAGTGAACTTCCTCTGTGGTTGAAGTCGAGGATCACCTGAAGAGAAGCCACCCCAGTTTATTACACCTTAAGATTACTGTTAACCTAACCCACCCAACCAGGTAGCCTAAGGGTGATTAATCTTCAGGTGAAATAAGCTGGGGTGTCTAAGTAAAAGCTAGAGTTTATGGAACGAACTTTGTAAATTAATAAAATTTCAGTATATTGCAGAATTTAAGGCTTGTAAAATTAGCATGAATATTGGCAGCAAACAAGCTTAACAGATTTACTGTATTGCTCCACCAGCCAAGCATAGAAAGCATCACCACATAATCCATAGTACATTACTCCTCCAGCTTATCAATAATGTTGTCCTTGACCCTTGACCTCGGAAAGCACTTGCATTATATGAGTGCCATGACCAACACCTCTGCCCTCCCTGACCAGATATCCCTCCTCCTAGTGACAGGCCTGGCACTTGACATTATTAGAGACCTGCCACACTTTCCCAGAAACAGATAAATTGTACAGGAAATTTTCCCCCCACACACTCATCATTCTGTCACTTTATGGAACTTGCTGGCAAAACCAATGACCCTTCAGGCTTTTACGCCCTTAATGCATGAGTCATAAAGGCAAGCATGAACTCCACATGCTTCCCCGAAGGGCACTGTAAACGCTTCTGCTCTTCACCTTGCACAGGATGTAAGGGGGTGCCCAATAAACTAGCCCCCTCGTGGGCAAACTAATCTGAGTGCCAACGATGATGATTACTACTGTACTCAAGTTCATACCGAGTCATCCAAAATTATAGGATCTTTCACGTTGTACATGCAGTGACCATAACCTTTCGATACATGATAAACAAGCAGTTAATGGTATCATCAAGACGGGTGCAAGTATCATCAACAAACACCCATAAAAAGGTGCCGTTGGTTAGTGTACAGATGCACAATGGGAACACAGGCGGATTCTTCCTTCATATAGCAGTGAAGAAAATTGTATATATTTGTTTCTCTGAAGTCATAAGAAATAATTTAATGTAAGAACACTGACAAAGGGAAACCATTCCTCCTGACGGCTGTGTTTACATTCTTCAAAAAATGTACATCATTCCTCTCCCTACAGAAACACCACCTAAATTAACAGCAGCTGCTTTTTAAACAGTAACAAAAAATACATCTACTTGGCTTTACTTGCTACAGGAACACTTCTGCTCTATCATCTTTCCTTCCAAAACTTCATATTTTCTGCTGGCTATTTAAACACGATCTTAATCATCATGTAGCTGGGCATCAGGTTCTCCAAAACAATTAATACATATCTGGTCCCCAAATCTCTCATTGTTAATCGGGTAAGAAATTCCTAGTTAGCCAAAGATAAAAGTTCCCTTGTGTGCAGAGCGTCACCAACCAAGAAGTGAGATATTACCAGTGATAAACGATACTCTCTCACAACAGTAATATTTGTTGTCAGGTCATCGACAAGAATACTGGAATATCAAACAAAATTTATACGCCATACGTTCCATCTCATTACAAAGCAACGGGTATATTCACTGTGGTTTTGGGGTTATCAAGTGATTACAGTTTCACGTTATATATATATTTTTTGCCCTGGTGTACACAATGGACTGCCCCCTTCCCTCCCTAGGAAACAGCTCTATCGCACAGTATATAATGAAACAAATTATTCCTCATTATAAGTAAAGAGTTTAGTTATTTCCTGATCTGGGACTCCTGTTGTCTTGGTGGGGTTACCAAAATCCTTTGCCCATTGCGAAAAATCACAATAAATTATATAAATTTATATATTTTTTTTGAGTGACTGTAGTGCCGGGGTTAAAAGTCTCTCCTCCCAATTTGAAGTAGCGTCGACCCCTAAATGAGATCAAACAAGGCTCTACAAGTGGGCGTTCATGTATAACTATCTATTAACATTCTTGTCAGCTATTTTCGAATCAGTGGACAACGGGCACGACTATGTGATATATCTTCACTTTAGTAAAGACTTCGAAAGAGTCTCCCACGAAAGACTAATAGGAAAAGTGGAGGATCATGGCATTGGAGAAGATATTCTAAAACGGATTAGGGCGTGGTTACAGGACAGGAAACAGCGAGTGGGCATTAACGGCACTAAATCCGATTGGAGTAATGTCACTAGTGGAGTAAACCAAGTCTCAGAACTTGGACATATTAGTATTTATTATATACATAAACGACATAGATATCGGCGTAGACAGCAACATAAGAAAATTTGCTGATGACACTAAAATAGGACGTTTAATTAAATCTGACGAGGACTCCGCAAAACTAAATGAAGATCTAAAGAAATTTTTCAAATGGTCTGAAAAATGGCAGATGAAATTCAATGTGGACAAATGTAAAGTATTTAGCCTAGCTGTAAACAGGGAAACCAGATACCAGATGAACAACGATATTATAGAGAAATCCGACTGTGAGAAAGATTTAGATGTAATGATAAGTAGGAATCTTAAGCCAAGTAAACAATGTGTATTTGCTCGAAACAAGGCAAATAAAGTACTTGGGTTCATACAAAGGAGTGTTAGTTACAAGACTAGAAAGGTCATCCTAAAACTATATCTTGCGCTTGTTAGACCTCACTTGGATTAGGCAGTGTTTTGCGAGAAGTCAGGTCTTATACAGCCTGAAGGAGAAGGCTAACACAAATCCGTCTCACATTCGTGACGGGGAATAAAATCGGGTATGTGCACGGAATACAATTGTCCACTCTAAGACAGCTCAACTGGGAAGTTGAAACAATGTTAGAAATAAAAAAAATTCCAGTCTGTCAAATGAACAAACTCCTGTATACACACCGTACTTCATACCTCCTGGGTAAAACGAACATAAACACAATAATATACTTGGAGCGCAGATAACTCAATAAGCCTTTCTCTTCCAGAAAAAATAGAGCAACGTACTTACCCTGACGGAGAGCTTCCAGCTGCTACACAGGACCTGCCATGTGGGTGACAGTACAAAGGGTGATGCTTCAACGCTGGCAGCCGCTCTCCACACTCCTGTCGAAATGAATTATCGATAGTCAAGTTGACTAGATCCTGCAATACATCCAGGAGGGACGGACGGACCCACCCACCTACACACACACGCACGCACACTACACGATCTTTCACAGAAGGAAACAGTTGCTCCAAGATTTAGACCCCCTGTACCTTGGTAATACAATCCTCAAACGCGAACAAAATACTAAATTCCTCGTAGTTATTGTTGATGAGAAACCACATACCTGTACAAGCCATTCACAGTAAAGTCAATAAACAGTGCGGTATCATGTATCACTCGAAATTCACTCACTCTCACAGCAATGAAAGAAATCTATTATAATCTTGTTTACCAACACCTGATACACTGTCACACACTATGGGGGGACCTGTGGCTCTTCAAAAACACAATGCCTGGTTACTGCACAAAAGAGAGTTGTACGGACAATGACCTACTTGAAAAAACAGATCACACAAACGAACAATTTGTTAAATTGAAAATGTTAAAATTTGAGGATATTAACACCTACTGTTGTTCCCTATTTGTTTGCAAATCTGTTAATCACTTGCTTGACAATAATTATTTCCAGTTCCTGAAGAATCAGATACAACTTAAGGCACCCAGAGCTACTGAGACCACCTCCTATGCGCTCCTCAGTCCCAGACCTCCTTAAAATATCATGGTGTGAAGGTGTGGAACAACTTACCCCCACCCATCCGAGCAAAGACTATGCTCCCTTCCTTTAAATCATCTCTTAAAAAATATCTATTGTCTAAGTATTAATATTTTTTGTAATACCTACTTTATACTGTATAACTGCTTTTATTGTAACATCAAAACCGTTTTATCAGAAACTATCATGTCGATAGAAAAGACATTAACATTGCAAAAAATATATTTGCCAACGAGACAATCCTGACAGATCTGTCCTCTTGTTCAACCTTAATACAACCCATGTTGTACTGCTTCCCTCATTATATTTATGTTTTCCAATTCTACTCGAACTTATGTATATAGCCTACTTATAATAAAAAAAAAAAAGTGATAACCGTGGTAACATTCTGATATGTTCTTATTACCACCATGCTATGTGTACTATTCCAGGTGCTACTAAATGTTACATAATACTTCCTTGAGATAAATGTACAGTATACTGTATATCAGGTGCCTACAGGAGAGCTCTGGCTCTCAACTGGTTCAGCCATGTTAATATTGTTATTATTATAGACTCTGTATCTGTGTTTTTCTGGCTAAATAAACTGTTTCAATCAAACTGTATCAATCAATCACTTCAACGACTGAAAATCACTGATGACTGTGTTGTATGTGTTAAACCAATGAGTTTTTTTGCGGTTTTACTCAACATTTTGTCATCAAGTCTTATGGAAGAATATTTCTTGTAATTATCTGGTCTAGTTTATATCTTCTTTTTTTCGAAAGAGCAGCAACGGTAACGCGCGCATCTCTCATTATTGTGAATATAGTGTCCTGGGTTCGAGTCCCAGACTGACTGATATGAGAAGGGTGTCCTTCAGTGGGAACACTACCAAACATCAGAGGTTTCCTCCGGCTACTCCTGTTTCCTCCTGTACTTACACTGGACAACAAAGCTAATAAAGTAACATACAGAAGATCAGATCAAACACCATAGCAGCTAGGAGGCTTACAAGTGGTGCCGGATTTTGGTATAAGCTAGATAAGCTATAGCTTAAGGCCTCACAGGTCAGAGGAGCCTCTCCGAGAAGAAAATTATAAAAGTAAATAAGTAAATAATGGCAAAAAAAAATAGCATAAATTAATAAATAATGCTATACCTCGTATATGTACACTGTACAGTCTCGTTCAAGATTCTTCGAACACTGCTGGAGACAGCTGGCAACTCAAGGCCGTTTGTTTACTATACTACGTAGTGAAAATTATGAATGAATGTAAAAGTGATCGGTGATTGGTTACTGAGTTCCCCGTTGCTTAATTAATGGTTGGGCTTTGTTGTTTCGCATTATATTATGCCTTTCTGCTAATATATACTGTTAATTTGATTTTAAAATGGATAGAGCAATGAGCCAACCTATATGAATTTATATTTAGATAAATAAACATAAGTAAATATCGGTAAGTATGTTAAAGAACAACATGCATCGGGCACAGCTGTGTGCAGGCTGTTTATGAGGTTGCCTGTTTATCATTAATTTATACTAATATTGTCTTCAAACGTTTAATCCCTTTCGGGTAATTAATCCAGTTGTACTAAACCGATGCTAAACAAAACTTCTTTCTAAAGACGCTGATTTCTTCAAACACAAACTGCTGTTTTACTTACCTGTGTGTGCCTGTGCACATGTGGAGTGTGTGTGTGCGCGCATGTGGAGTGTGTGTGTGTGTGTGTCAGTCTGTGTCTGTATTTAATAATGACGTTGTTCAATTGAAGGTGATGGTAATTAATCTTAGGAACCATCCGTCTGATGGTGTGAATTAGTACTGTAGCATATGCCTAACACTTTTACAAGCCATTATCTAGCAATATCATTGTCATTCCAAGACTATGAATATTGTAAGCAGCAAATGGCATTTCTTTCGTTGAGTGACTCTTTGCCCCCCCCCCCCCCAATCCTTGTTTCTGACTTGTGTCGATTACGTCACGTTTAGTCTGGTGTCTTTAAAAAAATATATTAATTTTTTTCCAAAAATGTGTATGATATATTATAAATTTGTATCTTATTTATGTATTTATTCGTTTATTTTTTATAAGTGCATAATAAATATAAATATAACGCTGACGTTATTGGCGGGAAGGTTGGGGAGACAGAGGTGTTGTCAGTGCTGACTACCCTTCCACTCCCTCAATTGTAGAAGGACCCTGCCAGCATGGAATACCACACGCAGAAAATCACTGAACGTGGAAGAATAATCGGCATGAAAGAGGCTGGGTTTTCACCCACTGAAATTGCACGAGAATTGGGTTTTTCTCGGTCAACTATATATTATTGGATTAAACAATGGGAAGAGGAGGGAAGTTTAAAGGACCACCGCAGGACGGGATGCCGCGCAGAACAACACTTGCACAAGTTGAAGCCATCCGGAATTTCGCTGAGGCCAACCCCTTCAAGACTTAATTTTCAATAAGAGAGGATCTACAATTAAATATTTCCCCTTTAACAATCAGGCGAAGACTTTACAAAGGAGGCATTCACCATAGAACTCCCGCCACCAAGGAGAAGTTAAAGGAGCGACATCGCGAGGGCAGGTTGCAGTTTGCTCGACGGTACGCTGAAGAAGGCTTAGATTTTTGGGGTTAGAGTAATATTCACTGACGAAAAACTTTCTCATCAACCTCTCACGGAAGGTTGCATTGCTGGAGGAGGAAGAACACCCGATATGCTAGACAGCATATTTATGAGGAAGGAAGGAGTGGGCTTGTGACTTGCAATGTTTGGGGATGGATATATTTGCAAGGAGTTGGAGAGCTGACTGACATAGAAGGAAGATTCACAGCTGAACAGTATTTAGAAATACTCGAAGAAATTATGCTTCCCTCGGTGCGTGCATACGCTTTCCCGTTTCCCGAAAACATAATTTTCATGCACGATAGGTGTCCTATCCATACCGCACGGATTGTAACGCGGTGGTTTGCAGAACAAAGAAATGTGCAAGTTTTAGACTGGCCAAGTAAAGGTTGTGACATGACCCCTATAGAGAACATTTGGGCCGATATTGTGAACGTGTGGGAGCCAAGTGAAGAGAGAACCAGGGTGCAGCTACAGGAGCATACACACCGTGAGTGGGAGGTCCTGAGGCCGACACCGCAACTGATACATACAATCACGTCGCCTCCGTTCCCAACAGGCTGCAGCAAGTAATCGAGAATGAAGGTGGCTGGACTAAATATTAATGTAAGAAATAATTTTCCTATGTAATCAAGGTCACATACTGAATGCATCTGAATATCTGTCAAATTGTATAACAAATGTAAAGAAAACAATCTTCTTCTATTATCCTCACTTATGCAGTATGTATCCAGGATGATTTAAGTCAAACAAATCCTAGCATTATACTTATAATTATTATGAAAGAGTACAGTATCGTATATGATAAATATATTGCATGTGAAATAATTACTATATCTACTGTACCACGTTAGTTTTTAGTTTGACAAATTTATTGGCAAAGCTTGTAGTACAGTTTGCCTATTCTGAGTAATTCAGTCAGGTTTTGACACTGAGGGTGGTCTCACTTCTCACTGCCACGCAGGACAGAGGTTCATACACAAAGAAATACAACATATTCATTAACAGCTATAGATATATTGAGAGAGAGGTCAGATTCATGTAGGTAATGTCACTGTTCACTGCCATGCAAGACAGAGGTTCGTACACAAAGAAAGAAAGAAATACATCATATTCATTTGCAGTATATATAGGTCAGTGGTTCACATACATAGGCGGTCATATTCTAATCGAAGACAAATCAGTGTGGGCTAGCAAATTTGGGATAAACAGCAAGAATGTCCTGAAGCACCCCCGATTCAATTTAGAAATTACAAAGGTCAACCATGAAAAAATCAGAGAGGGAGACGGAGACAAAGAAACAACTGTAGTATAGCGACACAATTCCTACAATATGTAATGGTCCGATCCGGCTCTTGAAGGCGCCTGTGACGAGGAAATCAATCTTTCATATTTCAAACTCATAATCTTATATTTAATAAGTTCATGTTATGCCTTTCACAATATATTTATGTATTCTTGGATAATGTTTACTGTTGTAACCGCCCAATGAGCGACTGTGGGATAATGAGACCCCTGCCTGTAGGACTGGATTGTTCTTTATTTGAGTAGAGTGGAGTGATAAACCATATAAAACTTACTTGTTTCGGGTCTAATGTAGGACTTATTAGCTCCCTGACTTGTTAGTTCACTGGACGGCTAGAGACTATCTTCTGAACCCCACAAGGAGAGAGTCAGCCCGAGGCGAGGACCATCTGTTTCACATGTAACACCTAATCAAAGTTTGTTGTCAACACTGGCTCTCTCCTGTCTCCCTTTCTCTCTCTCTCTCTATCCCTCTCTTTCTCCCTCTCTTCTAGTTTATCCTACTGTGGCGGTAACAACTGTAATGGTTGTATTTGTATATATTTTTTCTCTGGGAAGAAATCTTTGCCAAAATACCAAACTATGTTACAATGTTACCCCACAATTATTTCATAACTTACAACAATGCTCTAACACTCACGCACACTTGCATAGACACATACACACGCGCTCATGAAGAAAGTCGATTTCAACTGAGTCCCTTGCTGTTTTTATTAATTATAAAAAAAAATTATTACATTAATTAATTAAATCTCGTACTGTAGGTGTAGCTAATGCGGTAGCATATGTATTGTATAGCATTGTATCCATTACGATTGTCCTCGGAATAGACTTAGCTTATATATTTCAAATGGCATTTCTTTTGATTATTGCTTGTTTGTCCGCAAAAAACCTTGTTTTTAAACTGGTTCATCGGAGGATCTCATTGGAAAGTCTTTCATTTCGTAAAACTTTGCAGTATCCATTTAATGAAATACAATTTAAACATAATAAATAGATAAAAATAAAACATTATATATAAATTTTTCTTTCCAGTGCCTCACAGGAAATGTAAAATAAATTATTTCATTAAATAAACTAAATAACACAGGTTTCATTTATACAACTGTTGTCAGACAAGCATTGACACACACACACACACGCACGCACACACTTACTAGAGGTAGCAGCGAACCAATGATTCAGTTTAATCCCACCGCGAATTAAAATAGCAGTTTGCGTTGCATGAAATCAGCGTCTTTGGAAAGAAATCTATTTAGCATCGGTTACTTACGACTGGATTAATTAATCGAAATGGATTATACGTTTGAAGACAATATTAGTATAAATTAATGATAAACAGGCAACCTCATAAACAGCCTGCACACAGCTGTGCCCGATGCATGATGTTCTTTAACATATTTACCGACTTTTACTTATGTTTATTTATCTAAATATGATTTCATATAGGTTGGCTCATTGCTCTATCCATTTTAAAATCAAATTAATAGTATATACCAGCAGAGAAGTATAATATAATACAAGAAAACAAAGCCCAACCATTAATTAAGCAAAGGGGAACTAAGTAACCAATCACCGATCACTTTTACATTCATGGCAGTGAGCAGTGCATTACCCACATGAATGTGACTTTGAACATATAATCAACGACCTCACCAGCAAGGAATCGAACCCTCGACCTACTGGATGTGACTAGGGAACGCTTACCGGTTAGGCGTGTTATATGGACTAAAAATGAAGTATATATATGTACCTCGCGTTTCATATCAGCTGGATTCGGTAAAATGCTACTGACACCACATAAGAGGCACGGGCAATTTCCCAATGAGGTTCACGGCGCCATCAGCTCGATGAACAGGCTTTGTGTGAAATATAACAGAGTCTAGAACTGCCTTTAGTGTCCTTGTGGCCTAGCCGGTAAGCGTTCCCTAGTCACACCCAGTAGGTCGAGGGTTCGATTCCTTGCTGGTGAGGTCGTTGATTATATATACTGTGTATATGTGTGTGTGTATATGTGTATATATATATATATATATATATATGTTGTATTTCTTTGTGTATGAATCTGTCCTGCGTGGCAGTGAGAAGTGAGACCACCTTCAGTGTCAAAACCTGACTGAATTACTCAGAATAGGCAAACTGTACTACAAGCTTTGCCAATAAATTTGTCAAACTAAAAACTAACGTGGTAGACATAGTAATAATGCTAGGTTTTGTTTGACTTAAATCATCCTAAATATATACTGCACAAGTGGGGATATTAGAAGAAGATTGTTTTCTTTACATTTATTATACAATTTGACAGATATTCAGATGCATTCAGTATGTGACCTTGATTACAGAGGAAAATTATTTCTGACATTAATATTTAGTCCAGCCACCTTCATTCTCGATAACTTGCTGCAGCCTGTTGGGAACGGAGGCGACGTGATTGTGTATCAGTTGCGGTGTCGGCCTCAGGACCTCCCACTCACGGTGTGTATGCTCCTGTAGCTGCACCCTGGTTCTCTCTTCAGCTGGCTCCCACACGTTCACAATATTGCCCCAATCGTTCTCTATAGGGGTCATGTCACAACCTTTACTTGGTCAGTCTAAAACTTGCACATTTCTTTGTTCTGCAAACCACCGCGTTACAATCCGTGCGGTATGGCTAGGACACCTATCGTGCATGAAAATTATGTTTTCGGGGAACGGGAAAGCATATGCACGCACCGAGGGAAGTATAACTTCTGAGTATTTCTAAATACTGTTCAGCTGTGAATCTTCCTTCTATGTCAGTCAGCTCTCCAACTCCTTACAAATATATCCATCCCCAAACATTGCAAGTCACATGCCCACTCCTTGCTTCCTCATAAACATGCTGTCTAGCATATCGGGTGTTCTTCCTCCTCCAGCAATGCAACCTTCCGTGAGAGGTTGATGAGAAAGTTTTTCGTCAGTGAATATTACTCTAACCCCAAAAATCTAAGCCTTCTTCAGCGTACCGTCGAGCAAACTGCAACCTGCCCTCGCGATGTCGCTCCTTTAACTTCTCCTTGGTGGCGGGAGTTCTATGGTGAATGCCTCCTTTGTAAAGTCTTCGCCTGATTGTTAAAGGGGAAATATTTAATTGTAGATCCTCTCTTATTGAAAATTAAGTCTTGAAGGGGTTGGCCTCAGCGAAATTCCGGATGGCTTCAACTTGTGCAAGTGTTGTTCTGCGCGGCATCCCGTCCTGCGGTGGTCCTTTAAACTTCCCTCCTCTTCCCATTGTTTAATCCAATAATATATAGTTGACCGAGAAAAACCCAATTCTCGTGCAATTTCAGTGGGTGAAAACCCAGCCTCTTTCATGCCGATTATTCTTCCACGTTCAGTGATTTTCTGCGCGTGGTATTCCATGTTGGCAGGGTCCTTCTACAATTGAGGGAGTGGAAGGGTAGTCAGCACTGACAACACCTCTGTCTCCCCACCTTCCCGCCAATAACGTCAGCGTTATATTTATTATGCACTTATAAAAAATAAACGAATAAATACAGAAATAAGATACAAATTTATAATATATCATACACATTTTTGGAAAAAAATTAATATATTTTTTTAAAGACACCAGACTAAACGTGACGTAATCGACACAAGTCAGAAACAAGGATTTGGGGGGGGGGGGGGGGGGCAAAGAGTCACTCAACGAAAGAAATGCCATTTGCTGCTTACAATATTCATAGTCTTGCAATGACAATGATATTGCTAGATAATGGCTTGTAAAAGTGTTAGGCATATGCTACAGTACTAATTCACACCATCAGACGGATGGTTCCTAAGATTAATTACCATCACCTTCAATTGAACAACGTCATTATTAAATACAGACACAGACTGACACACACACATACGGGGGATCGGTGGTAGATGCGGTACCGTTCTTGCCTCGCAAGCGAGATGTCATGGGTTCGATTTCCGGGCCGGTGGAAGTTGTTTGGACTTACTTCCTTGCCCCCATTAGTCCCTGTTCACCTAGCAGTAAAGTAGGTACCTGGTGTAAATCGAAAATTGCGAATTCGTATTCAGGGAAAGTTGTTGGAGCTTCCAATAATTTCATGACATAAAACCACTGACTCTTCAGGCTTCTACGCCCTTGAATCTTCAGGCTTCTGCGCCCTTAACTCGTGAGACATAAAGGCAAGTATGAACTTAGCATGCTTCCCTGTTGGGCGCTGTAAACACTTCTGCGCTTCACCTTACACAAGGATGTAGGGGGGTGCCCAGTTGGTCCTCGTATTACGCGGTTAATGTAACCCGGAGGGTCCCACGGAAAGTAAGGAAAGCATAAAGTGAACAACATAACATATGGGATTAATTGAAATGGAGTCCAGGCTGATCCCCAAACTCCACTTTTTGACGACACACAACTATGTTGTAGTAAAAATTTTATCTTAACTTTATGATGGTATGAAAAAACAAGTAATATAGAAGAGGTTAGGTTAGGTTAGGTTAACATAGGAAAAATGAAGGTTACCTTAGAGAAACTAAAAGTTAGGTGGAACACTTACGGTAGTAGAAGAGATGGGTCGGCATACGGGGATGGAGGCTGGTTCCGAGGCAGAGGGCAGATTACTGGCCCTCAGGTGAATCACCATTACTAGGTGAATCATCATCACTGTCACTTACAGTTGTCAGGGCTTCCCTGACAAATCCCTCAAAGTCAACTTCACTGTCACTATCACTGGCTTGGGCTGGCTGTGGTGGGTTGCGGGTGAAGAAATCTGTTATGCTTTGCTGACGGCTGGCGTTGATGTTGTCGTGATACACCTTGATGTACGGCTCCATAGCCTGCACCAGCCGGTTATGGAAGACTTCATAGCGGTCATCGTCATTGTCGCGGGAAAGGAAGGACTTCATCTTCTCTGCACACTCCATGGCACCCTTAATATCACTATGACTTAAATTGTGTTCTTCGGAGACTGCCGCACCTTCTTCCTCCTCTTCACTGACGTGTTCTTCTTCCAACATCTCGTCGGCAGTCACTTCAGGATTTCTGATCACCTCCAAGATGTCGTCGTTGGTTGTCTCGGAGAAGCCTGGAACTGTAACAGTCTGCGCAGCTTCTCTGGCAAGGTCCACTGCTACTGCAACAGTCTGAACCTCACCAGTCACAGATAGACTCTGCCTAACGGCCGGAATGCCTTGCAACACATGTCTCCATGCGTGACGAATTGTAGCAATAGACAGCTGATCCCATGACTCCACCAAGATGTCCACAGCTTTCTTGATGTTAAATACTCTCCAGAATTGTTTCAAGAGTATTTTTTGCTGTTCCAACTGTTGATCCTCATCTTCTTCGCTCTTGCTATCGGTGGTGGTGTCACTCAGGTCACGCAACTCTTCCCTGGTGTTGGTGTAGTCGTTCAGGAGCTGGAATTTTGTTCTTGAGAATGCAGCTTTCACATTGCAAATCAACTCCTGGTCCATGGGCTGGATTAAAGACGTAGTGTTGGGAGGAAGGAAGACCACTTTTACGTTGGGGTGACGATCTAACAGTGGGGCGAGTGTCCTGGTGCGTTGTCCAGCAGCAACAAAATATTAAATGGGACATTCTGTTGCTCACAGAATTTCTTTACATCGGGAACAAAACAGTCATCAAACCAGGAGAGGGACAGTGTAGAGAACATCCATGCCTTACGTGCGGTCAGCCAGTGGACATTTAGCTTGGTCATGTCCATGCTCTTGTAGGCGTGCGGCTTGCGGGCTGTGTGGATCACCGATAACTTGAGCTTACAGGTACCGGAGGCATTGGTGGTAAACAGGACGGTGATGCGTTCCTTCTGCATTTTCCGGCCCCGAATCCTGCTGGCATTCTTCACAATGTAGGACTTGGAAGGTAGTTTTCTCCAGAAAAGACCAGATTCGTCCATGTTAAACACCTGGTCGTCGGTGTACTGTCCTTCCTCCATAATCTCACGTAAAAACGGAGGAAATTCCCGAGCCGCAGCACGATCAGCACTCGCTTCTTCACCACCAATGTTTACATTGGTGATGTTGTTCCGGATCTTAAACCTCTGTAACCACCCAGAGGAAGCATTAAAGGGTTTGGGCTCTGTAATTCCCATCTTTCGTGCCACTGCGATGTACAGTTCACGTGCGTAGTCCTTCACAGAGCGCGTGTCGACCGCCATGTTCCGTCGCGCCTGACGCACCAAGTACCTCACAAGTAATTTTTCTGTCTTGAGAAGCACCTGGTTGTGAAAATACTTGATCATAGAAGCACCTGTAGACTTTGTGATCTTCATGTGCTCCTTTATCTTGGCTGAATCCTTCCTTATAGTCCGGATCGTAGATTCGTTCACACCATGCTGGCGCGCCAAATCAACCTGCCTTGTTCCTTTCTCCAACTCTTGGATGATGGTATACTTCACCTCGTAGCTTAAGGAACGTCGTGTCTTCTTTGGTTTAGTGCCGCTGGGTCCAGGTAAGGAAAGGTTTTTCTCTGGGGGTGGTGGTCCGGCGGAAGCCATTTTACGGAACAATGGATGCGCGTTTACACAGAGTGGCCTTGGGGGATGAAACTGCCGCGGCTAGGTCAAGCGTCGTCTCTCCTCCCTCCCTCCCTACCCCGGGTGGACACGTCATAATACTTTAAGCCAATTACAGCTAGCAGCAGAGGGGGGTAGGGATGCATGGCCAATCACAGTCCGATACGTCACATGACGTCGGTGACAACGCAATAGACACACACTGCGCAACCTTACAGCGCCGCTTGCCCAAGCGGAGGGAGGAGAAGGGAGAGGCAGGCAGGCGGGCCGGTGGTGCGTGGGGAAAATCTAAAAATAGCGTCGCGCCGGACACTCTCAGCGCAATGGCGGAAACGATCGCGGAATGTAAGGATGTTAGGTTCTGGCTAGGCACCGCGTTAACGGTGAAACGCGGATTGTGGGACCGCGTAATAAGAGGACCAACTGTAATAAAAAAAAAAAAACACACACACACACACACGCACTCCACATGCGCACACGCACACACACAGGTAAGTAAAACAGCAGTTTGTGGTGCAAGAAATCAGCGTCTTTAGAAAGAAGTTTTGTTTAGCATCGGTTTAGTACAACTGGATTAATTACCCGAAAGGGATTAAACGTTTGAAGACAATATTAGTATAAATTAATGATAAACAGGCAACCTCATAAACAGCCTGCACACAGCTGTGTCCGATGCATGTTGTTCTTTAACATACTTACCGATATTTACTTATGTTTATTTATCTAAATATATATTCATATAGGTTGGCTCATTGCTCTATCCATTTTAAAATCAAATTAACAGTATATATATTAGCAGAAAGGCATAATATAATGCGAAACAACAAAGCCCAACCATTAATTAAGCAACGGGGAACTAAGTAACCAATCACCGATCACTTTTACATTCATTCATAATTTTTACTACGTAGTAGTATAGTAAACAAGTGGCCTTGAGTTGCCAGCTGTCTTTAGCAGTGTTCGAAGAATCTTGAACATGACTGTACACCCCTATACTGTTGTACGCACATTTGTACTGGTCCCTATAGTCTCTTCTAATTCATATTACAGCTACAAACCATTCAAACTCACCGTGTTTAGGGAGTATCTTAGTTTTCTAGTGGGGAGTGTCACAAAAAACGGTAAACACTCTGGAGGGGTAATTCGCATGCTGTATGTTGCTTTATTCGAATTATACCAGGTTCCGTGCATATAATCTTATGCACACAGATAGTATTAAGGGAGAACTCAAGGTACCTATATGATGGTTGGGAAGGCCCAATTGGTACGTACTAGTATAATATTGTGAATATGTGTGACCTGCCTTTAGGGAATCCTATTTTCAAGATGGGCGATGGTCACTCCACGAATAATTATAGACCAATGAGCCTGACCAGCATAGTATGTAAAGTACTTGAGAGCATTATAAGAGATGCCATGATGGAACATCTACTACGAAACAACCTTGTAAAGGATTGCAGTTCATCTATGTTCTATGGGCACCGTAGGGGGAGGTCACACCCGCTCGTCGTCCTCTGACCTGACTTGGCTTCAGCGCCGTGTGAAGCTTGGTACAGGTGTGAGAAGTTACCTTGTGCAAGTTGTGTGCCTTAATTATGTCGGTACCTCGACCCTATAAACGTGGACTGTATAATTATGTACCATAACCAAACTGTATAGAGGAAAATACAGTGTGACGTGATACAGTGAAGGTGGCACCCAGTCCCCGCCATTAAGGTTGAGGTCAGACACTGAGGTGCCAGGCCAGCGTTCTGCCTGCTGCCGCCACCTCTCTCTTACGTATGGGACTATAGATGTCAATTTATCTAGCATCATAAGAGGGTTGCGCCTCCCAGCCACCGGTCACCACCTGTGTGCCACACATTAAGGGATAACCAAACTTATACACTGAAACAGGGTGTTATATACTTAGTGACTTCACACCAGTGTCAGTGAGCTATGACCAAGTGTAAAGTGCTATTTGTGGGTGCAGTGTAGTAATCAATGTGACAGCTTCTGGCACATCCACAGTGCCCTGGTGCCCGCGAGAAGCCTACTCCCGGGCCCCGGCCATGTGGCTCCCAGCCCCCCTCCCCCCCTCGCTCCGCCCATGGTTGGACCTTACTACACGTGTTAATGACTTCACGTGGTGTCTCACGTGACTACGATGGTTATACTTGTATAATATGGACACGAAGTAGTACCTTAAGCTGTGTATTCTTATATTACCCTATTAATTATGTATAGTAAAGTATTACAGAACATGTATTAATTCTATGTAATGTTTCCATTTATTATGCACCATGCTATGTATATGAATTATCATATTTACATTTTATGTATTCAGCTTGTGAATGCTGGCATCTGTGCATGCCAGCGCGCAGTGATACATGGAGTGGAGATCACCAGTCCTTAAGGTGTGGAAGTGCTCTGTCTTATTAATTCCCCTGTACATCTCCCGTATGAGAATAAGAACCTATTTTTAAGATAACAAGTGTTTGTATATACCCTCAGTAGTGTAGAACATTTTGGGGGTATCAAAGACAAACATAGATGGCGCAGTGAGATTTCTCAGTGAGATACAGGGTGGACCAGCCTTCCCGCTGGACTGTGTTAATGGCGTCTCGTCTTCAGCTTCAAGGATTTACAGCTAGACTACAAGCCTCTGGACTTACAGTGTTGTGAAGCGCTATGCTGTGTACAGTGCTGTGCTGTGAAGTGAAGTGTTTTGTGAAGTGCTGTGTTGTGTATTTTAATCAGAATTGTCTGTGCAAACTGCAGTTAGATGACTGAGGGAGTTTGCTTAGCAGTACGTCTGCTCCCGTCGCCGGTCATTGGGTAACTAAGGACAACTGACCAGAGTGCGACTCTGACCAGAGTGCGACTCTGCCCAGCGCTCGCCAAGCCTCCCCCGGCAACAGCCATACACACACACACACACACACGCACTCACAGGCCCACCTTATATTAAATTCTTGCGAATTACTTTAGACTTCTGTAATTCTGTGCATAGATTACGAGGGTTTGACCCGGTCTTTGCACAGATAGAGTACAGAAGTTGTCGGCATGTCTCACAGGGATCAAAATGATACCCTGGACGATGGAGTTACGAGTTAAAGTCTGGGAGACCTCTCCCCACCCACACTCAGGCCCCACGCTCCCCACAGTGACAACGCCCAATCACCCACAGAATCTCCTCGCTCGTCGTGAGCAAGCTCTCCTGCGGTGCCTGCGTCCACAGATCTCCTTTAACTGATTAAGTGGATGGAAACTTCTCGACGCCAGGACTATGTTGCAAGGAGAGAAGAGGAAGAAATTCGGTACAGAAAGTCTGAAAGACAACGCCACGAAGAGGAACAAAGACGCAGAGAACTAGAAGATATACGTAGAAGTGAGAATGACCTGAGAAAAAGAGAGGATCAAGCCAGATTTGAAGTCTTGATTTCTCTGTTAGCCTCCCCACAACGATCTACTGCACAAGATTCTTCTGCTGCTACTAATGCTGATACGACTAGAGGTACTGGTACCTCATTTCCCAGAGTCGGTTCAACAATTCCTCAAAAGGCTGCAGCACAAACGCCTCCCTCTCTGATGTCTGACGCTTCTTATCAGATATTTCGGGAATGGCGTTGACGTTGGCAAGACTATGCAACAATGGTTGACTTGTCAAGTTTACCACAGCCAAAACAGATGATACAGCTTCGTATGTGCTTGTCCTTAGAGACACAACGTACTCTCAAGCACACACTTCAAGTGCCTCCTACGAAAACTCTGACTGTAGAGGCCGTTCTCGACAAGTTACAGGAACATGTTAAGGGACAGTGCAATGAAGCGCTTAGAAGAAGAGAACTCCTCCAATGCAAACAGCTTGATGGAGAATCTTTTGATGCATTTTTTGTAAGACTCAAGAGATGTTCAGAGGAAGTTGATGTTTGTCCTGGAAATTCTCAAGTCTGTGAAGAGACACAACTCAAGACAATTATTTTAACGGGTATTCGAGTTGAAGAGCTAGTTCAGCGTCTCATTTCCCTTGACCCCACTTCCTCCCTTCAAGACGTAGTTACAAAATGTCGAGCGTACGAGGCCGCCCGGTGTGCGACTTCAGCTTTAAGTTCACAACCTGACCAGGTGAGGGCGGTGTCTTCCTACAGAAAGGGTAAGAAGCAGCAAGGTAACCCCACCCCTCACCCTCCAGCTACACCTTCAGCAGCAGCTTTGTGTAACAGCTGCACGAGACAGCATGATGCCTCCCAGTGCCCAGCTGCTCAAAGCGTGTGCAGAAGTTGCAACCGCCAGGGTCACTGGGCTTACACAGTCATGTGCCCTGCTAGCAAAGTTCAGTGCAAACTTTGTGGTCGTGTGGGCCATTATGATAAATGTTGTAAGAAAACACAGAAAGGACACCACCTAGGATTCAAGAAGTCATCCTCAGGTAGTGCTGGCGCGCCCCCTCCTTCTGGTAAGCATCAAGACGCTGTGTCCAGTCGTTCCTGCCGTCGTGTACATTGTTCCACAGACACGACGCCCCAGCACATCAGTGTCGTCATTTCTCACGGTAACTTGTCATCCAGTCTTCAGATGTTACCTGACACCGGTGCTGACGTCTCAGTAATTGGTCCACAACACTTAGCAAGTTTGGGAATACCACGGAGCAACCTACAGCCCCCTCTTCAGACAACGAAACTGACAGCTGAAGGTTCCAAGATGGCTCCAGCTTTGGGATCTTTCTGGGCTACTCTTACCTTTGGTAAGCAGTCTTGCTCAGCCCGGATTGATGTTCATGATGGGATCCCGACTCCGCTTTTATCATATGGCCATTGTCAAGAGTTGGCCATTATTTCCAAGGAATTCCCCAAACCTATCTTAAAGGTCACCCATGTCAACAGGTTGAAGGAACTCCCTATCTCTACTAACACGTCCCCTTCTGATGCAAGAGCTTACCTTCTCAAGGAGTTTGCTGACGTGTTGGTTACGAAGAAATCTTTGGGATCCACACCACTCAAACCGATGGTGGGTCCACCTATGAAGATTCATCTTAAGGATGGTGCCACACCTTTTGCCATCCACACCCCTCGTTTGATTCCTCACGCCTACAAGGAGCTAGTTAGACAAGAGCTTGACTCCATGGTTGCTCAGGGAATCATCAAGCCAGCTGGAGACGAACCTTCACCTTGGTGCCACCCTCTCGTCCCCGTCGCCAAACCTCGTGGTGGAGTACGAATCACCACCGATCTGTCAAAACTTAACCAGCAAGTTTCCCGTCCAGCCCACCCTTCACCCACACCCTTCGCAGCTGTTCGAAATGTGGACCCGAAGGCGAAGTTTTTTACAACGATGGACGCCTTATGTGGTTATTGGCAGATCGAGTTGGCCGAAGAAGACCAGCATTTGACTACATTCATCACACCATATGGAAGATATCAATATTGCAGAGGCCCCATGGGATTTGCCGCTACGGGCGATGCATTCTGTCAACGTGGTGACGCGGCCCTTCAAGGAGTCACGAATTGTGTCAAGGTGGTTGATGATATTTTACTCCATGACGAAGACTACTGTGCCCACCTCTCCCGAATATATGAAGTTCTCACCAGATGTCGAAAGTACGGGATTACCCTCAACGCTGACAAGTTTGTAGTCGCCGCACCATCACTGAACTTCTGTGGGTACACTCTCTCAGCATCAGGTATTGCAGCTGACCCGGAGAAATTAAGTGGAATCAGGGATTTTCCAACCCCTGCCAACCTGACAGACCTCCGTTCTTTTTTGGGTCTGGTCAATCAGCTGGCTGAATTTTCACCTGACATCTCCGCCGCAGCCCAGCCGTTACGCCCCCTGCTGAGCCCCAGGAGGACATTCCTGTGGACCCCAGATCATCAAGAGGCCTTCCAGCGAGTCAAGCAGGCCCTCTTAAGTCCACCTGTCCTCGCCTGTTACGACCCAGCCCTACCCACCGTCCTCCAGACTGACGCCTCCAGACTCTACGGCGTTGGTTACGCCCTTCTGCAGGACCATGGCAGTGGACAACTCCGCTTAATTCAGTGTGGATCCCGGTTCCCGACGGACGCCGAGACCGGATATGCCACAATTGAGCTGGAGATGTTGGCTGTTGTCTGGGCGATGGCGAAGTGCCGCTTCTACCTGATAGGACTTCAGCACTTCACCCTCTTCACGGATCATCGCCCTCTTATACCTATTATCAATCACTACTCTTTGGATGCAGTAGAGAATCCTCGCCTTCAACGTTTGAAAGAGAAGCTCTCGCCTTATATCTTCACGGCTGTGTGGCGTGCGGGTAAGCTGCTGTGCATCCCGGATGCCCTGTCCCGCGCCCCTGTCAGTCGCCCCACCCCAGAGGACGAGATGTTGTGTTCTACAGCTGCTGCATCCCTCAAGTCAGTAGTCTCATTGAAGGCCGTCTTCACATCAGAAGAGTCTACAGCACCGGATGCAGACAAGACCCTTGAAGATCTCCGCACCGCAGCCTGGGCCGACCCTTCCTATATCCGGCTCGTCGACTGTGTGTCCCAGGGATTTCCATCTAACCGATACGACCTTCATGAATCGCTACTCCCGTACTGGAAGATACGCGAAGACCTCTATTGTGACGGAGACCTCGTCTTGTATGGTCCACGAGTACTCATTCTTGCTGCCCTACGCCGCCGTACCTTGATCCGCCTTCACGACAGCCATCGAGGAGTGGAGGCCACCAAGCGACGGGCGAAGCAGACTGTATTTTGGCCCGGAGTTGACGCGGACATTGCAAGTACCGTACGTGCCTGTGAGCCGTGCCAGATTCTGCAACCCAGCCAGCAACAGGAACCTTTAATGTGCGACGATAACCCTTCAAGACCCTTCGAGTCTGTGTCGGCCGACTTCTTTGCAGTGGCAGGGAAGTCCTTCCTCGTCATTGCCGACCGATTGTCTGGATGGCCTGTTGTCGTCCCCTGTGGTAGTGATACAACAGCTACTGTTACCATCCGGAATTTCAGGCATTACTTCAGAGACGTTGGTGTTCCCCTCCGCCTCAGGACTGATGGCGGACCCCAGTTCACCAGCCACGAGTTGCGGGACTTCATGGACCGTTGGGGAGTCCGTCATGTCGTGACCTCGCCCCACTACCCCCAGGCGAATGGACACGCTGAAGCCGCAGTCAAGACTGTTAAACACCTGATCCTTAAGGTGTCACCCTCAGGAAATATCGACTGCGAGGACTTCGATCGAGGTTTGTTAGAGTTACGCAACACCCTGAACTTCACCGGACGCTCCCCAGCCCAGGTTCTATATGGACATCATCTCAGGTCTTGTGTTCCTGCCCACCCGAAGTCTTTTTCTCAAGAATGGCAAGCCAAGACTGAAGAATGTGACCGCCGTGCAGCAGAACGAGCCGCAGATGTCGCTGCTCGGTACAACTGTCATGCCCGCCCCCTTCCCAGGTTGAGTATCGGCCAGCAGGTCAGGATTCAAGATCCGGTATCTCACCGCTGGGACAAGGTTGTGGTTGTCATGGGTATTGGCCGGTCCAGGGACTACCAAGTGCGTCTTCCGAGTGGTAGAGTATGGTGGAGGAACCGTCGTTTCCTCGGACTTGTGGAGCTGCCTAGTGTTGACCCTTCCCCAGTTGAGTCCCCTAATGTTGATGCCTTTACAGTAAATCCATCCCCACCTTGTGTTTCTGCCCCAGTACTCCGCAGGTCCGAGCGACTCAGAAACAAAAGGTCCGCTCAAGATGAAACTATGAGTGTATAGGGGGGAGGGAGGTGTATAATATGGACACGAAGTAGTACCTTAAGCTGTGTATTCTTATATTACCCTATTAATTATGTATAGTAAAGTATTACAGAACATGTATTAATTCTATGTAATGTTTCCATTTATTATGCACCATGTTATGTATATGAATTATCATATTTATATTTTATGTATTCAGCTTGTGAATGCTGGCATCTGTACATGCCAGCACGCAGTGATACATGGAGTGGAGATCACCAGTCCTTAAGGTGTGGAAGTGCTCTGTCTTATTAGTTCCCCTGTACATCTCCCGTACGAGAATAAGAACCTATTTTTAAGATAACAAGTGTTTGTGTATACCCTCAGTAGTGTAGAACATTTTGGGGGTATCAAAGACAAACATAGAATACTGGCCTGGTGGAAACAGGAATTTAAAAGTGAGTTGGTGAATATTGGGTGTACCTCCTATCAGTGTTATTCATGGCTCACTTCAAACAACTCAGCCCAGTCACACAAGTTCCTGTTACCCGGACACCGCTGGCCTACATATCACCTCTATGCCCCAGTGTAGAAGACCTGGATTCCATCTAAATCTAACCATGGCAGGAGTTGAGGCCGGGCGGCACTCTGCTAATGTTCCTGATGAAGGAAATGAGGAGGACAGTCATGGCGACACTGAAGCTGGCTTTCAGAAGTTTAAGACTCGTCAGCAGAAACGCAAAATGAGGACCCAGGGAAGGAAGCAGAGTAGAGCCAATGAGTGCATATCTCCCATCACTCCCCGGGCTAACTATATGCGCCTTGCCTTCCCTGAGAACACAACCAATTTAATGAAGTTTAAGTGGTTGAGAGCCCTGAATGAGGAATATTGCAAGAGTACGCTGAATGTTGTCATGCCAGGTAGCACCCCTCGTTTCGTCTATGTAGGCCGAGAGAAGAAGGATGCTATCCAACGCTTGAATGATGGAAAGGTCGGCTCACTACATCTCACTAAGCAAGATGAACCTGTCCAACCCCAAAAAATGAAGGAATACCTTGTCACCCACTTCCCCAAGGGTATTCCTCCCAGTGGCGCTCTGTCACTTCCGGGCGTCCACAGAACAAGAAGACTTTATAAAAATGGAGCACAACTTAGTAGGATCATCATTGTTTAGAAAAGGAAGGAACCACCTCCTGAGAAATACTGCTTCTTCGGCAAGTATGGTACCCCTAGTGAAATCAGTCGATGGACACCCCCCCCCCCCCCCCCCGCCCCAGCGGTGTGCTACAACTGCTTCGGGGTCAATCTTGTGGCGAAATACTGTCACAAGACAGTCACCTGCGGCATCTGTGCAGGAATGCAAAGCACGAGGAGCTGACCCCACCAAGGAAGCTGCCTCTCGGGTGGGGAGAAAGCAGGCCCCCCATCTGGGAGGCAGTGTCCCAGGTGCAGGGAGGAGGGTGTGACGGAGTGGCACCCCGGTTGCCCTGAGAGACCGCCTCCACCCACAACAGCGATCTTACTCAACGACGACAACGCCAACACTGCCAGGTCGCCTCCATCGCCTGAAATCAACAGCCACACCTCCCCACCCAGGAGGCAGTGTCCCAGGTGCAGGAAGGAAGGTGTGACGGCCTGGCACCCAGGTTGCCCTGGGAGGCCACCTCCACCCACACTCAGCGATCTTACTCAACGACGACAATGCCAACACTGCCAGGTCGCCTCCATCGCCTGAAATCAACAGCCACACCTCCCCACCCAGGAGGCAGTGTCCCAGGTGCAGGGAGGAGGGTGTGATGGCCTGGCACCCCGGTTGCCTTGGGAGGCCGCTTCCACCCACAACAGTGGTCTTACTCAGCGACGACAACGCCAACACTACCAGGTCGCCTCCATCGCCTGAAATCAACAGCCACACCTCCCCTCCCAGGAGGCAGTGTCCCAGGTGCAGGAAGGAAGGTGTGACGGCCTGGCACCCAGGTTGCCCTGGGAGGCCACCTCCACCCACACTCAGCGATCTTACTCAACGACGACAACGCCAACACTGCCAGGTCGCCTCCATCGCCTGAAATCAACAGCCACACCTCCCCACCCAGGAGGCAGTGTCCCAGATGCAGGGAGGAGGGTGTGATGGCCTGGCACCCCGGTTGCCTTGGGAGGCCGCTTCCACCCACAACAGCGGTCTTACTCAGCGACGACGCCAACACTACCAGGTCGCCTCCATCGCCTGAAATCAACAGCCACACCTCCCCTCCCAGGAGGCAGTGTCCCAGGTGCAGGAAGGAAGGTGTGACAGCCTGGCATCCTGGTTGTCCTGGGAGGCCACCTCCACCCACACTCAGTGATGCCAATGAGCCGGATCGCCTCCACCACCTGAAGTCAAAAGCCACAGTGACTCTTTCTTCGTTAGCCAATGCAGGTCAGGTTAAAGCGTGCCAAGTAAGTGTACCAGTGAACAATGGCAATGATGGTGTCAGTGGAGCTTCTGAAGGAGCTGGTGCCTCCTCTCATAATGATGCCAACTTGAGGGTGAGTAGCCAGAGCGAGACCCATAGTGATGGAAGCATGAATGGGGAGAATGAGCGCCAGACTGCCAGCGTGGTCTCTTTAATAACCCCAGGTCTGAAAACTGTCCATAACCCTGTACTTCTTCCATGATTTTCGGAGGAGGAATTCGCGGGACTAGTGAAGGAACCTGTGTATAAAAATCCTACTGGAATACGGGCTGTGAGATGCATTATCAACAACTCCATGGGTGATGAATTTGAAACGGCTAGCTTATTGGTCAGGTTGATCTATGAAGCCAACTCACGACTCACTCTACTCAATTTAAGGTGAAATGAGTAACACGAACGCTTAGGGTCATTTCATGGAACATCCGCAGTGTTAACCACAGAGTTAATGACCTACTCACTTATGTAAAGAATGGTCTTGTCTGTAAATGGATCAGAACCCACAATGATGAGAGTATTCACTATCAACAATTTACAATAAGGACAGCAAACGGTCAATTTTCGCTGTATAACATCTATGTTCGGTTTAATGAGCTGCGAGCAGACGTGTTACCAAAGCCAACAGGAAACAATGCTATGCTGTGTATGGGTGACTTTAACTCTCATCACACTGTCCTCGGTGATGTCTAGTGTAACTCTAATGGGAGGGTGTTCGTGAATTACATCAATAATCATAATATCAAAGTATATGACACAGACAAAGTGATACATCTGATGGGGGGCAGACTTGATTTTGTGATTGGGTATAACCTAGTAGACAGTAATGTCAAGTGTAAGGCCATCTCAGACCACCTAGTCAATGATCATTATGTAATACTTATTGAATACATTGTTACTGATGTCAAGTGTAAACCCCATCCTAAGCTCAGAATTAGCATCCCAGATAATCTTAAACTGCACTTCAAGGCCTACATCCACAGATAATATGATGGATATACACCTGGGTCAGTGGATGAATTTTGCTGTGATCTTGTAAATGTCATTACCACATATTAAACCACCTGGATTAAGTCAAGGAGAAAGGGGGGCAGCACTAAACCACCTCTGTGGACACATGACCCCATCCTCATCAAAGAAGGAGAGAAGGTAGAACAGCTTGCCAACACTTATAAGCAAAATAAAACTAGTGATAACCTCCTGGCATTCCTCAAAGCTAACAGAGCATTTCGTGAACTCAAAGGTCAGGTGAGAAACAAATATTGGGAACAATTCTTACAGGGGATTAATAGAACAACCACTCTAGCAGAAGTGTGGAGCAAAATTAGAGCCATTACCAAGTCACCCACCCCAGTCCAACTTCATCACAGCCCTGCAGAATATGCTGACATGCTATTATGCCAATGGTCTAGTGTGTCACAAATCACTTCCCTGCCTCCTGATATACAGCAATATCTTAAAGCCACACATATTAATAGGGGTTTCAATGTTGAAATAGCCTGTCCCTCACCAAACCGTACCGACCAGTTTCCCATAATGCACCACGAACTAACAACAGCACTAATAAAAGGTGAATCATCTTCCCCTGGTGAGGATGGCATAACCTATAACACCCTGAGATTGTTAAATGAGGTCCCTAACCATCCACTGCTTGACCTACAGTATTTCAAATGAACCTCACACAGGGTATTCTGCCTAAGACATGGACTCAATAAACCATAGCACCAATCCCTAAAGCTAACTCTCCAAACTTCAGACCCATTTCACTCACATCCTGTATGTGTAAAGTCCTTGAAAGAGTTGTTCTCAACCGTCTCATGTTTCAATTCAAAGACAAACTGGCCCCTAATCTGTATGGGTTCATGCCCGGGCACAGCACACAGACATGCTTTGCAGAATATCTTGTTCACTCAAAAGATAAGACACAAACAGCCTTCATAGACCTTAAATCATCCTTTAATGTAGCTAATAAAAACATTATACTTGAGCAACTAGCTAATTTTGGTATCCAAGGTAAACTCCTGACATGGATAAAGGGTTATCTGTCCAACAGGTATGTCTGTGTTCTGTTTCGGGGAGTCAGAAGTACCAGATTGAGAGCATTTAAGCTTGGCAGGCCACACGGAGGAGTGTTAAGTCATATGCTCTTTAATATATTGATGCACAACCTTATTGCTAACATTTCAGTTCAGCCAAACGAGGCTGTAATATGCTATGCTGATGATATCTGCATTATGACACAGACCAAGCCCAGACTCCAAGCCTTGCTGGGTGTATTTGCTCAGAGGACTGTGGAATGTGATCTCATAATATCTGTTGGCAAGACGAGGGTCCTCAATCCTCGTCCTGCTCACCCTCAGCCTCTTGACTTTAACATTAACAGCATGCCCTTGGAACTATGTAGCTCTTATAAATATCTTGGAATTTGTGTGAATGATGCAAACTTTGCAGGCAACCTTCGTTCCAAACTAATGCAGTGCATTAAACCCCTCAGAACCCTTGTTGGCAAGGGCTATGGAATTAACATCACCTATGCTCGTACTTTCTATCTTCACTTCATTCGTTCTGTCGTTGACTATCATGCTCTCCATCTTGTGACTATTCCACCTAAACAACTCAACAGTCTTGAGGTAGTACAAAATGAAGCCATGGGCATCATTCTAGGATGCCCAAAATCAACCAGAATTGTACACATAAGGAAAGTACTCGGGCTGCCCTCCCTATCTGAGAGGATAGCTCTACTTAATATCATGTTTTGTGTCAAAGTTTTGAAGAACAATGGTCCCCAAACTACAGCTCAAACTGAGTTGATGTTCTATCTAAGTAATCTCGACTATCTCGCTAACCTTCCACAAAAGACCTCTCTTTGGAGCGTGGCTTCATAAAAGTGTTGCAGATCTCTTGAAACTGAATGCCTCAATCACCCCAGACGAACCCAATAATGCCATTCCTCCTTGGCTGGATATATCAGTTCCTATTAATTACACTCCTGTTGGTAGTAAACAAATGTTAAACACCGATGAGATGAGATGTATCACACTAGAAACTATTAACAGACACATAGAGAGTATTAAATCAAGTGAATGTTATGCTTTTACTGGTGGTTCTATGCAGAGAAACACAGGTAGAACAGGATGTGCAATTGTAATATACAGAAAGAAAAAGAGATGATAGTGTCAAACAAGCAAAGGCTGAACAACTGGGCCAGCACAACACAAACTGAACTAACTGGAATCTACTTAGCTACAGACTACCTTAAAGAAAATGGAAGTGGGGGTGATATTCTGTGACTCTTAAATTGCACTGAAATAATGAACAGCCCGTCAGATTCTATGTCTAAAGTTGTATGTGATATTAAGAGAAATGTGATAACTGCCAATGAGAACAACTCTCGTATCGAATTTGTGTGGATTCCGTCCCATGTTGGAATTAGGTATCATGACTGTGCTGATAAACTCGCCAATGAGGCATGTAAGAAAGAGAATGTTGACCGTAACCTTGGCCTGTCCAATGCTGTACTTAAAAACATTCAAGTCAGAATCATGAACTCTGATCTCGAAGAATTGAGAAATGCAGAGAGACCTGGTAGTTGTAGCATAAGTAAATGTGACAAATTTTGTGACAAGAGGTACCGGTATGGCCAGCATAAGGACAGAACTAGACAATGTGATATAGTTGTGGCCAGAATTAGGCTAGGAAACAGACACATCTGGCAAGTTAGTAACGCTGTACCCATACCGGAACACTGTGCATGTAAACTTTGTGATAAACCTATAAAGCATACACTTGAACACTATATTATTGAATGTGACACTATAAAAGACTTCAGGCCACCTGGCTTAATGTATCATGAACTTTGTAATTACTACATTGAATCAGGGGCGCTTGAGGACATTTGCTAGCCCACACTTATTAGTCTTCAATTAGAATATGACGTCCAATGTATATGAACCACTGTCCTGCGTGGCAGTGAACAGTGACATCACCCACATGACTCTAACCTATATATACTGCAAATGAATATGATGTATTTCTTTCTATTCTTGTAAAGGATTGCCAATACGGTTTTATGCCGTGACGCTCCTGCTTAACACAATTACTCAAGGTAATGGATGTTTGGACCCAAATTCTGGAACAGGGTGGTAATACCCTGTATTGACAATATACACTTAGATTTTGCCAAGGCTTTCGACAGCGTACCCCATGAAAGGCTGAAAATTAAATTGGGAGGGTACGGGATTCGGGGAAGTGTCATAGCTTGGATCAAAGACTTTTTCCATGATCGCAAGCAGTGTGTGGTGATTAATGGGACGAAATCGTCAAGTGTACCCGTGACAAGTGGAGTACCACAGGGCAGTGTATTGGGCCCGCTGTTGTTTGTTTGCTTAATAAATGACATGCCAGAAGCTGCACATTTCTCCATACAAATGTTTGCGGATGATGCCAAGTTATTTAGGGAAATCAAGAACCAAGCAGACTGTGACAGAGGGGAGCAAACAGCCAAGCCACTAGACCTCATCATTACAAACGAGGAGGGTATGGTGGCCAAACCGGAACACCTTGCCCCAGTTGACGCCAGTCACCATATAGTGTTGTCATTCAGATTTAACTGTTACCTAGTTTAAGATAAGGCCAGGCCAAGGTGCAAATATTACAAAGGAAATTACAATGGGATGAGGGAAGAGATGAGGGGTATCCACTGACCTGATTCATTATGGCACATGAACGCAGACACTACGCTGAATATTATAACTAGTAAAGTGACACATTTGATCGATAAATATATACCCAAGACCAAACCCAGTGCTTCTAGGAATAAGAGGGGATCCCTACACATGAACCATGCGGCGGTCGACAAAGTTAAGAAGAAAACTCAGAAATTCAAGACGTGGGTTGGGTCAAACGATGAGCAGGACAGGAGGGTGTATGCAAGAGCCAGAAACCAAGCAAAGATAGAGTGTAGGAGGGCTGAAAAGGAGTTCCAGAGGCTGGTTGCAAGCGAGGTCAAGTCAAACCCAAAGGCGTTTTACCGCTATGCAAAGTCGAAATTAAAAACGCAAGTAGGAGTATCAGACCTGAGGCTTGAAGATGGTAGTTACGCAGATTCTGACCAGGATAAAGCTGAGGCATTGAACAGCTTCTTTTCCTCGGTGTTCACAAGAGAGGATGCAATTAACCTTCCTGCGTTTGAGGACAGACGGTTCGACACAGCACTGACCCACATTGTGTTCACAGAAGAGGGTATTAGAAATAAACTGTCAAAGCAAAAGGTCCATAAGAGTCCCGGCCCTGACCTAGTGCATCCCAGAGTGCTAAGAGAGTTGTGCAACGAGCTTGCCGAGCCCCTGAAGATCCTGTTTTGTAAATATCTGGATGAACAAGAGGTCCCCAGTGATTGGAATGTGGCTTATGTGAATCCTAACTTCAAGAAGGGTGATCGTCACTCCACGAACAACTATAGACCAGTGAGCCTGACCAGCATAATATGTAAGGTACTTGAGAGTATTATTAGAGATGCCGCGATAGAACATCTACTACGAAACAACCTTGTAAAGGATTGCCAAAACGGTTTTATGCCGGGGTGTTCCTGCTTAACACAATTGCTCAAGGTGCTGGATGATTTGAACCCTTATTCTGGAACGGGGCGGTAATATCGACAATATATACCTAGATTTTCCCAAGGCTTTCGACAGTGTACCCCACGAAAGGCTGAAAATCAAACTGGAAGGGTACGGAATTCGGGGAAATGTCCTAGCGCGGATAGAAGACTTTCTACATGAACGCAAGCAGTGTGTGTGTGTGGTGATTAATTGAAATCATCATCTGTACCGGTCACAAGCGGGATACCACAGGGCCCGCTGTTGTTTGTTTGTTTCATAAATGACGTGCCTGACGTTGTACACTCCTCCACACAAATGTCTGCCGATGACGCCAAGATATTTCGGGAAATCAAGAACCATGCGGACTGTGACGAGCTACAGAAGGACCTCTGTGGGCTCCAAGAATGGTCGAAAAATGGCTGCTGAGATTCAATGTCACGAAGTGTAAGAGGATGCAATTGCGGCATACCAACGGTAAGGAGGCGTATCATATGTCCCAACGGGATGAAGAAACTGCACTATTTGAGACAATGTGAGAAGGACCTAGGTGTGTATGTTAACAATGAGCTGAAGTTCTCGGGCCATTGCAAGAAGAAGGTAAATCAGGCAAATAAATTATTGGGTCTTGTAAGGTCGTTCAGATATCTAGACGGTCTGTCCCTCGTAATGATCTTCAAGAGTGAAGTGCTTCCCCATCTGGACTACTGTTACCCCGTCTGGTCCCCGAGATATGCTAGGGACTGTCAGTTGGTTGAAAATGTTCAAAGTGTCATGGTCACGTTGAATGCTAGTCTATTTAACTAATGATTCTTACTAAACTCCACGACCGCAAAACATGAGTGGGTTAGCGACCCCTGAGAAGACGTGTTTTTCCCCATAGACGCTACACTTGTGTTTCCCTCCCAGAGTCCCGCCTTTGTGAAGACAGTTATCAATGCGTTATTTATTCCACTTTCTCCTGGGAAGCTCAACCTGAATTAGTCTGTGTAAATCAACTCAAGTAATTCGCCAGACCTTTGTCAACTGAGGGTCATCTTTGAATGAGTAACAGTTGGAGTTGTTTGTAATTATTGTCATTGTGTGAGTAGCGATCACTGGCAACTCAGGGATATATATACCGCGCATCACGCAGGGCAAGCGTCCCCTGACGCCGCTCTCCAACATGTTTCCCCAGATATGTTTATGTGTAGCCATTCAGTTTGATTCAGTCAATTGTACTGAATATCAGTGTTCATGCTTTAACAGTTGAATTGTCATTCACTCAGTGTAAGAAGTAATATAACGTAAATATGTCTGTCGTCTAGACAAGAGAGTTGTTTGTGTTGTCATGCTTCCCAGTCCGTCCCCTGACGCCGATCTCCAACATGTTTCCCCAGATCCATTTGTGACTCTTGGATCACTCGACAACTGCCACGGATGTAGTAGAAACCCAGCAGGGATCATATATGAAACGATGACATCGATGCGGCCTGATTAATATGCTCCACTGCCTCGTAGTGCCAGACCCCAGATTCGCCATGTGTCTGGCTACCACCGACCACAACAACGGTCGTGAGCCAGTGTTCTACCCTGGGACGCACCCTGGAAGTATATGTCCACAGAGAGTGTTGTAACATGTATGTTAGGGATAATTAGTTGGAAAGAATGATCCCATATTGGGTAGTGGACCTCTGTATCTGCTATTTTCAGTATTAACGAGTATGTTGAGTAAAGTCTTGTAACTGTACTGTAATGCCACATACCACCAGTAGGTGTGAGAAGTACAGTAATCTACAATGAGTGCCATGTACTATGTATTGTGAGTAGGGCCAAGGAACTGATCCTGCTATGTAATGTAATGTAACACCAGTAAGGTTGTGAGCAGTAAGAGTCTAAGATCTGAGTAATTACTGTTGAGTAAAGAAATAAGAAAATAAGTAACTAAGAAAATAAGTAAAGAAGAAAGTACTGAGTCTGCAATAAGCCCAGGAGTTGAGCCTGGTAGTTATATGATTATATGATTAATAATATATCTTTTTCCCTTGATTTCATATTAATAAACTTGTTCTTAGAGTATTTTAGGTGTATTCATTTCTCCCACAGTATTTTACCTTTATTTCCGTCCAAGTGACTTGATACCAGAATTACAATACCCATGTGCCTGGACCCTCGACCATGCTACCAAAAGAATGACCATGCTACCAAAAGAATGTCCATGCTACCAAAAGAATGACCATGCTACCAAAAGAATGACCATGCTACCAAAAGAATGACCATGCTACCAAAAGAATGACCATGCTACCAAAAGAATGACCATGCTACCAAAAGAATGACCATGCTACCAAAAGAATGACCATGCTACCAAAAGAATGTCCATGCTACCAAAAGAATGACCATGCTACCAAAAGAATGACCATGCTACCAAAAGAATGACCATGCTACCAAAAGAATGTCCATGCTACCAAAAGAACTGAGTAAGAGTAAGAACTAAGATAAGAGAAGTAAGTAATATAAGGGTGGTGTAGGTGTTGGAAAACACGCGCCCTTACAAAAGGAGGGCCACCAGACTGGTGCCTGCACTTCGGCACCTCAACTACCCTAAGATATTGGAGCGCCTGAACTTGCATAGCTTATACTACAGACGGGCAAGGAGCGACCTAATTGAGGTGTATAAGCATATCAAGGGGCACTACTCAGTCGAGTGTCCTAACTTGGAGATGGCGGACGCTCGCCCCACAAGGGGTCACAGCTCAAGATTGAAGAAGCCGCAGTCCAGAAAACTGTGAATGCAAACTTTTTCGGAGTGAGAGTTGTGAACGCTTGGAACAATCTACCAAATAGTGTTGTGACGGCACCGAGTGTGAGCTCTTTCAAGACCAGACTTAACCAACACTGGAGCAGGTTCAGGTACATTCAGGTGCCGGTGCATGCCCAGTACTTGCCAACAGTGCATAACAGAGACGTGACCGATCGCCCAAGAGGCTAACGAGCCAATCAGTGGTGAAGAGGATAAAAGTAAAGTAAAAAAAGAGCTACAAAAGGATCTCTGTGAGCTTCGAGAATGGTCGAAGAAATAACTGCTAAGAATCAATGTCACGAAGTGAAAAAAAATGCACCTGAGACGTACCAAAGGTAAGGAGGCGTAACATATGTCCCAACGGGACGAAAAAACTGCATTAATTGAGATTGAATGTGAAAAGGATCTAGGTATGTTGACAATCAAATCAAGTTCTCGGGCCATTGCGAGAAGAAGGTAAATCAGGCAACTAAATTATTAGGTCTTATAAGAAGGCCGTTCAGATATCTAGCCGGTCCATCCCTCGTAATGATTTCCAAGTGCGTGGTGCTTCCCCGCCTGGAATACTATCACCCAGTCTGGTCCCTGAGATATGCTAGGGACTGTCAGTTGATTGGAAATGTCGAAAGGAGGGCCACCAGACTGGTGCATGCACTTCGGCACCTCAGCTACCCTGAGACTAGAGCACCTACAATAGCCTAGCTTATACTACAGGCAGGCAAGGCGGGACCTAATTGAGGTAAATAAACATCTCAAAGGGCACTACTCAGTCGAGTGTCCTTACCTGGAGCTGGCGGACGCTCGCCCCACAAGGAGTCACAGCTCAAGGTTGAAGAAGCCGCAATCCCAGAAAACTGTGAGGGCGAGCATTTCGAAGTGAGAGTTGTGAACTCGTGGAACAACCTGCCCCTGTACTGACCATGGTCGTACTTGTTAGTTAACGTAAAATCAGACGATTCATGTTACGCTCAATAGTCCAAAAAAACATGTCGTTATAACTTCATTATTGAGTCCCCCCATCTGAGACCTCCGTTTTCTCTCGTGTACCTCAGAGACATACGAGCATAAGAATGGAGGAAACTGCAGCGGGCCTATTAGCCCATACATGGCGGTCCCATTTACACCCAACCCCTCTCTAAATATCTCTTAATATCTCAAAGGTGTTCGGAGATTTGAAATTGAAAGTGAATGCATATGTTATACATTAAGGTCGATATGTCTACTTACAGATAAAACATTCAAGATCCCTTGCGAGTGATGTTGAAAGCTTCAACTGTATTTACTTTTAGTGAAATAGTCAAATAAGTTCTTGCGTTAGAGTTTCCAATAGAGCCATGATTCGTATCCCTGCCCTAGAAGATACCCTGAGTTTCCAATTGCCACTCAAGTTAGATCATTTGATTCCCAATCATCAGAGAATCTGAAGTTCATATTGAAATTATTGTCAGTTTTATATTTTAGAAAGTAATTAATCTTTTGAAAGAACATGTCAGTCTCTAATCGCTCTAGATCTAAAAACGACAGAATCTCAGAACTCCCTTGTCCCTACTTAGCTGACTTTGAAAGAATAAAGTTAACAACTTGTGCGTTTGACGCCAATTTCAGTGTTGCCGTGCAAGCTCGAACACTGATTAGAGTGTAAACAATAGACTTAAGAAATTAATCTAACCCAGAATACTGATTTTCATAACCAAATGTACTGCAACTGATTTAGATGAAATATATGTAAATACGTGAAGTGACGCCTTCGACATGCCTGGAGTTGCCATTTGCCTCGTATATAACTGTGTGACCGGGAGAGAAAGTCAATTTCGAGTCGTTTGTGGTGTGTTTTTTATTAGATTCTTCCATTTTTCGTTATTAATTTGTCTGTACTCTTCTTGTAGGCCTTGTTGGATTTCTCTTATATTACGGAGTAGTTCTCTAGTGGGCCCTGTTTGTTCTATAAATGTCCTAATGTTATATTGTACTTGTAGTCTCTTTAATTCTTCGTTGGGTTTGTTACTCGGTAAGGTTCTGTATGACGTTATTGGGGTTGTCTGGTTGATTGCGTGTTTTATTGTGTAGTGTAGCCTGTCTAGAAGAAGTGAGAAATGCAGAGAGACCTGACAGTTGTAGCATTAGTAAATATGACAAATTTTGTAACAAGAGGTACCGGTATGGCCAGCATAAGGACAGAACCAGACAATGTGATGTAGTCGTGGCCAGAATTAGGCTAGGATACAGACACATCTGGCAAGTTAGTAACGCTGTACCCATACCGGAACACTCAGCATGTAAACTTTGTGATAAACCTTTAAAGCATACACTTGAACACTATATTATTGAATGTGACACTGTCAAAGACTTCAGGCCACCTGACTTACTGTATCTTGAACTATGTAATTACTTCATTGAATCAGGTGTGCTTGAGGACATTCTTGCTGTTTATCCCAAATTTGCTAGCCCACACTGATTAGTCTTCAACTAGAATATGACTCCAATGTATGTGATCCACTGACCCATATATGCTGCTGGTGAATGTGATGTATTTCCTTCTTTGTGTACGAACCTCTGTCCTGCGTGGCAGTGAACAGTGGCATTACCCACATGAATCTGACCTATATATAGTGTCAATGAATATGATGCATTCTTTGTGTACGAACCTCTGTCCTGTATGGCAGTGAAAAGTGACATTACCCACATGAATCTGACCGACGTATATGTATGTATGTGTGCGTGTGTGCATGTATATGTACGTGTACATGTATATGTGTATGTATATACGCATATGTATGTATATGTGTGTGTGTGTGTGTTTACATATATGTATATGTACTGTCAATGAATATGATGCAAATCTTTGTGTATGAACCTCTGTCCTGCATGGCAGTGAACAGTGACATTATCCATATGAATCTGACCTCTATACATTTATAGTTGTTAATGAATATGATGTATTTCTTTGTGTATGAACCTCTGTCCTGCGTGACAGTGAGAAGTGATACCACCCTCAGTGTCAAGACCTGACTGAATTACTCAGAATAGGCAAACTGTACTACAAGCTCTGCCAATAAATTTGTTAAACTAAAAAAAACCTGTCTACCTGTTCGTCAATTTCCTCGAGTGTCGCATCTTTTCGATTCATTTGTGGGTAGTTTTCCAATAAATCCTTATATTTCATCCAGTCTGTTTTGCTCATCTGGAGCCTTGGTGGTATTTTTGTTTGAATTGGGCTGTTTAAAATTGTGACAAAACACCAACAAACTACTTGGCACGAAAAAACAGACAATAAACTACATTAAAAACCAAAACGGACAAAAACTCTATACAGGCCATGAAAAAGAAGAGGCCTTCAGAAGAGAATGGAAGATCATCAGAATATCAGAAGAAGAAAATTAACAATTTTACGAAGAACACGAGGAGTTAATTAAAGACTGGCTAAGAGAACAAAGCCACAGACTGACTCCCTACCACACAAGAAACCCAGAAAGACTAAGACCCAGTAAATTCATAAATCACGACGAACTACTACACTGCCTACGCAAATTTAAAGAAAAATCCCCTGGAATGAGCGGCATGACCCGAAACATGTTATTAAACCTGCCCAGCAGACCAATGTAAGCCCTGATAAACTTTACAACTCAACCTTATCAGCTGGTTACTTTCCCGATGCCCTCAACCGGGCAAAAATGATCTTCATTCCCAAAGAAGGCAAGGATCCAAAACAGATAATAAACTACAGACCTATATCCTTACTGGAAATAACTGGTTAACTCTTGGAACTCATACTAAATAACAGACTAGATAAGTTCCTGGTTAACCACAACAAACTCAACCCAAGACAACACGGCTTTAGAAGAGGTAGAGGAACCCAAACGGCAATAGCAATAATAACAGAAATCATAGCCAAAGAAAAACAGCAAGGAAACCAAGTAAACATAGTCTTAAGAGATGTGGCAAAGGCATTTGATAAAGTGTGGCACAACGGACTAGCATATATAATACTAAAACTAGACCTGCCTGCAGAAATAGAAAGAATCCTATGTGACTACCTTCAAAACAGGACAGCACAGCTACAAATTGGCAACCATTTAGGTCCACCCTTCGACCTAGAAAGCGGAGTGCCCCAGGGAGGCGTCCTATCCCCAACACTATTCTCCATAAATACGAGCAACTTACCTGAACCAACGCAACATAGCGAACACATTATCTTTGCCGATGACATCACACAAATCATATCATATCCCGGAAAATCAGAAGCAATGATGACACGCCATACGGCCTTAGCAATAAAAAACATGACTACGAACAGAAATGGAAAACAAAGCAAACATCAACAAATTTAAAATCATACTAATTGCCAAGAAAAAGGTCGAACCAGTAATAGTAGATGGAGAAATTTACCTATACACCAACGAAGGCAGCATCCTGGGACTGAAAATCACAACAAATGGTTACCAGAGCTTCATCAACGAAAAAGTCCACAAACTATGTAGCAAACTCTAAAAAATAAGAAGATTAAAAAACCTGAACACACCAAACAAAAGGAAATTATACACCGCACTAATAAAATCAGTAATGTGCTACCCGCCTGTACCAACCAACTCATTTAGTGCAACGAGAATTGAGAAACTTCAAACGGCACAAAATAAAAGCCTAAGACTCATATATAACATCAGTTAAGAAGAAAGAGTAACAAAGGAAGAACTCCATAGAAGAGCCAACATCAACACAGTAAACGTTGATGTAATGGTCATGATAAGAGCTAACCTGAAAACCTTAAGGATTCATATTACGCTCAAACGTCCACAAAACCCTCTTGAGTCCCCCAGTGGCAACGTACTCCTTTTTCTCGGTTCCTTGGTGACGTCACCGATGAGCCGCCTTTGTCTCTGGGAGCAGAAGCTGTATGCGGGGACCTGTTGCCACCCAACACTTTGTAATCAATTTAATTTTGCTTTCGATAGCTGAGTCAGAGCATTGTTAGTTGAGATAATAATAGAGAATGAGTTCATAGTCTCAGTTTCAACGTTAGAATGTACCGTAAATTAATTCATCGGAATAGGAGTAGCTGGACTCCCTGGCCTGTTTTGAGTGAGGGCGCAGCGGGCATTTCAACCGTTAGTAAGTGCCCGTCCCTTCACCCATACAGGTCCCTAACGCAGCCTAGGCCGTGTCTGTAGGGTGGATGTTGTATCCACCATGTCTGGGAAGATGTCCGAGGTCCAGTAGGATCTTTTACCTTCGTGAGACCCGGCCGTCAGACACTTCAGACTACCTATAGCCCCCATAGCTGGCTCGTCTGTCCCTAACGCTCGGTCCACGAGGTGACGCCGGATCACCAAGCCACACACCACTACCAGCCCCCATCATTGGTGGATGAGTGTCTAACTCAGTAGGGCTATTTGTGTGGTGGAATTACTCCACTGGGATCTCCAGAGTCGTTGGAAAGTACTCCATGGTGGCTGGACCCCATGGCTGTTGCTTGAGTATCACACCTGACGACTGAGTATTGTAGTGGCAGTTGCCCTAGTATTTTTGGTGCTAAGTGACTACACTAGTTGTGTATTGAGTATGTCCACCCAGTAGGGTTGGAAGTGTTATTATGTCCACCCAGTAATGGTGTGAGTATGTTGAGCCTGAGGGCCTAGTACTAGATTTCGTCTGTTAGTACAAATAATTTCTTTCTTTTAATATCATATTCATGTTAAATAAACTTTGTATTTGTATAATTGTGTCTATTAATTACCTACAGTATTTACCGTTATTTCTTCCCTATTGCTCGATACTATCATTACACCTACCCACGAGCCTCCTATCGTCACGCTACCAATGATGATAAGTATAAGAGTAAAAGGAATTGTTACTGGCTCACAGAAGCGCTTATAAATGGTGGGCAGTACCAGCCCTCATATTGATATCTACATCCAAGCCAAAAGAACATGGGAACAAGTACAAGAGTTAGACTCAGAAACTGTAGCAAACTGGCTCGACAACGAACCAATAAGAAGAGCAAGAGAACTCGCTTGGTTCAGATTAAGCAGAATAAGAGTCAACAATCCACCGCCAATGCCAAAATACATCTAAAAATTATCAAATTCAATACAAAAACGAAAAGAACTGTATAGCCAATAAATACTGTACCTTCAAGTCAAGCTTCAATCTTTCAATTAAACCAAAAAGATAGGACCACCTCCTTGTGAACAAAAGTAGCAAGTTGGATCCTACACCTCTTCATAGAAATTAAACTTCCCTACTATAAACAAAACGCTTCAATTCTCTAAAACAGAAAAATGTTTCATTAAAAAGATGAGTGACCAAAAGACACTATCCTTGGCCTCTCCAACACTTGTCTTCTTACCCCTTCCTTCCACTCTTATTAAAACAAAAGATACGTTGCTCAGCCAGCTCCACAAGAACCTGGCTAGAGGTCGTCATCCCTTCCTTGGAACAATGGCTACTGCAAAAATAAACACATTTTTAACTAAATGAAAATGGCTTGAGAGCTAGAACCTAACCACGCAAGATGTAAGTTCAAATATAATTATTATAACCTCAGCTTATCTGGTTGAGCCCGGATACTGTCAACCTCTTACTTTCCTTCAAATTTCCTCCCTCTTTTTCCTTGATCCTAAGCCAATCCCCCCTCCCCCTCCTTCCCCAAATTGCCACCAAAGTACTTCCAATCCTAATCCCTGTCCTCCCACTCAGCATTACAAGCAATAGCCCTCTACCTTATCTACAGACGTAAAGTCAAAGTCAATTTTCTGATGCTCTCTCATCGTATCTCAGGAATGCAAATAGTGCCTCACCCACGCCATATTAAGTGAATTTAACTCGGTTGAACTTTGTTGAATATTAGTGTTCATGTTTTAACATAGTGAACGTCTCATGTCCCACGTTAGAAATAACGTAACTTAGTCATCGTCTACGTCAATGCCACGCGTCTTCCTTGCCAGACATGTGATAATTTGTATATGAATTTAGACTTTTTCCGACGCTCTCTCATCGTATCTCAGGCACGGTGTGTGTTGTGGCTGATACCCGCAGCTATCAGGGAGAGGTAGCTGCCTACCAGCAAGGAGTCCAAGACAGGATGTCTTTAATTCAGGGATATTAAAAGCACAGGAGTGATGCGCTGAGAGCTAACCCCAGGAGAGTGGGCTCGCTGAAGTTTAGGGAGGCTACCGCTGAGCACGTGTTTGAAAACCCGCGATGTGAGCCTGGTGTACTAATAAGAACATATAAAAAAATAAGAACATAAGGAGTCTGCAATAGGCCGGTTGGCCTGTGCATGGCAGCTCCTGTCGAGAGTTACTACCACTCTCTATCATCCATGGATCTATCCAGCCTCCTTTTGAAACTTTCCAGCGTTCCAGCACTTACTACAAAGTTGCTAAGCTTGTTCCACTCGTCCACCACCCTATTTGTGAACCAGTTCTTTCCTATCTCCCTTCTACACCTAAACTTATCCAACTTAAATCCGTTGCTCCGAGTCCTATCCTGCTCGGATATTATAAGAACTTTATCTATACCCCCTTTATTGATTCCTTTCACCCACTTAGATACTTCTACCATATCTCCCCGCACTCTTCGTCTTTCTAGGGAAAGCAAATTTAGTTTCTTTAACCTATCCTGATATGGAAGGTTTCTAAGTACCGGAATCATTTTCGTCATTCTTCGCTGCACTGACTCTAGTGAATTTATATCCATTCTATAATAAGGGCACCAGAACTGAACCGCATAATCGAGGTGCGGCCTGACTAGAACAAGACCTCTGCATTCTTATTACTTGCACTCCTAGATGTAAAACCCAATACTCTGTTTTCTTATTTCGAACATTAACGCACTGTTTTCTAGGCCGTAGGTCCGGGCTTACAAGTACCCCTAGGTCTTTTTCACAGAGATCAGCTGATTGGCGTTCACGATATCCTCCAGCAGACCGGGCGCTACCTCAATAGCTCACGGAATTGCTCTAGTTAACCCAGGGCAAAAGTTTTTCCCAGACATTTTGCGACAGGTGGCTTAACCGCCACGAGAAAATAAATGGCGAGCTTACCTCTAGTCAGTCTACAAAATGTCACGAGAGAACTGAGCAACTGCATTAGTCAACTACGTCCGACGGTCCGACTCCTTTTACAAGCGTCGTTCGTGTAAAAGATTTAAATTGGGCTTAATAATCACTGACGCCTTTAAATATTTTTCATATAAAGTCTAGAAATATTAATCTATGCTGTATTCATCAGAGAGAGTATAGAAATGTTCAATAAGGGTTAAATAACTTTAGAGTTTGTTAAACTTATGGTAGGCTATAAAGTATTTATAATTACACCACCTACTCGAGTGCATGCGTCCATTGTAGGTTCATGGCGTGTCATGCTTGCTATAAAACACTATAGACACAAATATATTCTTCAGCTAGGAGTAGTATTTAAACCTTTTTTCTTCCTCTTCTATAATTACCGCCATAATGTAAGTTATAAATAATTCAGAGTCAAACGGTTTAATTCTGCAAAGAATCACAAAGGAAATGTAATAAAAGAAATATATATCATTTTCTGTTTTTTTTTTTTATTGCGGGAATTAGCCCACCCGGGCACAGGTCGAACGACCCACAACAGGGGGGAAAAATAAGAACAGAAAGAAATTCAAAACAGAAGAAAAAGGTTATACTGTGTTAATGTACACCACGAAGATGCCGGAAAACCAGCTGGGACTGTACTGCAATTTCATCTCTAAACTCCTTGTATCTTGCCGAACCCACCTTGCTGTTCCACTCAATTATAGCTAGATGTAATAATTGTAGAAAGTAATCACAGATATGACTCCCTTTACATTTAATTGGTTAATTATTACAATTCTTGGATATTCAAAGATAATAAAATTATGAATCTTCAATAAATGTGATATACATTCTAATGATTACAACATAAATATGTCAGACTTGACTAATTAACGGTAACCAGAAATTAAACTAAGTGAATTTGTCCTTAATCCAACCTTTAAAATATGAAAGACAGTATACTTTATTTTATGATAGTTAAGACAGTTTCCAGCTAGGTTAAGTTAGGTAGGTTATTGAATTGAAACAGTTTATTTAGCCAGAAAAATACAGATACAGAGTGGATAATAATAATATTAACATGGCTGAGCCAGTTGAGAACCTGAGCTCTCTTTGAGGCACCTGATATATACTATACATTTATCTCAAGGAAGTATTATGTAACATTTAGTATCATCTGGAATAGTACAATAGCATGGTGGTAATAAGAACATCTCATAATTTTGCCACGGTTATCACTTCAATATTTATTTATTTTATTTATTTATTAATATTTTTTTATTTTTTTATTCATTTATATTCATTTTGATGTAGATCATTAAAATTTTAAAGGGCTTATAATTTTTGTTATATGAATTTCTCCAAAAAAAAAGGGATCAAAGTTTTGGAATCACCATGACACTCTACATTAGAAACAACAATAAATTTTTTGAGTGTGTGTTACATATCAAACCAAACAAATCTGAGTTTCCATTGGAATTTTTTATTATTTTTTATAAACAGACAAAATTACCCACAATATGTAAATGTTGGAAACTTATAAATATTAACCCTCATAAATATAGATGTTTCAGAATTCGCAAATTTAACTAACACAATATTAATGACTTTATTTTCACTTACAGGTGGAGATACAGCTGACTATTCACCTTTCACCAATACTGAAGAAACAAATCTTGGTGTCATGATTGATGGGGAATTTTTCCGGTTCCAGGGAAGATTTTGGAATTTACTACCTAGCCTAACCTCGGAATTGGTTCATAGACTCGGAACAGAAAAATTTGGACACTTTCCGAAAAATCCCCAAATTACTCATAGACCAGAAAAAATGCACTTTCTGGAATTTTCTGAACATATACCTTGGAGAAATCATACTACAGTACTGTATACTATATGCCTTAATTATTATTTTTTTTTACACCCTGCATACATACATATAAATATATTTGTGAAATTTGTGGATGATTTTTTCTTTTAAAATACTTTACTGGTGATCATCCATATACAGTATTATAACATATCCTGCTTTTAATATAGGCTATACAGTATTCTGAAATAAGCATTATGATTGTATTCTTATCCTTATTATTATTACAGTTTATATTAAACATTAAAAAATGCAGGAATAATTGGCAATTGGTATTGCAGACTGTATTGAGGATATTTTTAAACCATTTAATTATCACCTTGTTCTATGTTTAACATTATTAGTCTCTGATTAGTTGGTAGAATTTCATGAATATACCTACTGTATATGGGTTCAATGATATTTGCTCACAAGATGAACCTAATCCAACCTAACCTAACATGTCTTTATTTCCATTATAGTTGTGAGTATATGCCTTGTAAACAAATGTCTGCACACTAACTATATGAAGACTCTCTGGTGAGGATCCATATACAGAGTACAGTATTTACATGTAATATTTTTCCAAATAAAAGACTATTTAAACAACAGAGACCTTTCTCCGACTTCTGGTTTAGTCCATGTCTTAACATATTGTATACATTTTTACTCCCGACATTGGGAAAGTGTTCATGTCTTGCTTTTTTGAAGGGGTATTTATTGCATTACTATAATCAGGTGGAGACAAGTAGGAAACATTATCTCAAATTTTCATATCTTGTAGATAACTGGCCTTGTATAATATGAAAGTAAAAATTTTGGTATAAAGATAATTTCCTGTTTGATAGAAAACTAACAGTTATGGTGATATTTTTTCAAGATTTTATCCTAATTCATCTGTACAGTGAGTTCATCACTGTCATAACAAAATTATAATACTGTACCTAATACTGTACTTCGGTATATTCTACTGACTTCATCCACAGAACAGGCCATAGTTCTCTTTATTTACACTCACCCAACCCCAAGTTCATGAAAACTTATAACTTTACTGTTAGATTTAATACCGATAAAGAAGAAAGGAACAGATATTACACTCTATTCCTACATTTTTAAGGTTGTCACAGGCTTTATTTACCTATATTCACTGTAAATGATCGTATTTCATTCCCAGAATTGGCTTATAATCAAAGAAAATAGGAAAATGAGGTGCACCTTAGCTTGGGATTCAAGTTTTTTATGCTCGTAAATCGTGTAGCAAGAGTAAACGTTTCGTGCCACTGACAATGTTTTAAGGGTGCAAGCATACCAACCCCCAAGTCTTCAGCCAGTTGGTACACCTGACTGCACTCCGATGACGTAGTAACAACAAACGATGGCCGGGTACCACCATGGCTCATCTTGAAAAATCACAAAATTTTTACTCCATTGTATTACGACCGCCGGGATACCACAGTGGGGTGTACACCACGGCTGATCTTGCAATTGGCCCTAAGAGTCAGCATGTGGCTTCTCATTCTCACATTAAATCATGTAAGATACTACACTGGAGATGAGGATTCACAAAGTATTGAAGTCCTTGAAGAGAGTATAGTGACGAGGCTACTCTGAACTTGGAGAATTTGAGTGAAGAGAGCAACCACGGCTGGCGTCAGTGGATACATCGAACGAGTGGGGGAGTATGATGTGAGAAAGGACTTCTTCCTGGCAAATGAATTAATGGATGGCGGTGGTGATGCTCAGAAGAAGAAGAAGGCCCTTGAAGAGAAAAGGAAAGCAATCTTTTTGACAGAGGTAGGAGCTAATGTTTATTCTACTCTGGTCAATCTGTTTGCTCTAGACGAACCCAAAGACTCCTCACTGATTCAGATTATCAAGATTCTGAAGCAACATTTTGATCCTGCTCCACTTGAGATTGCTGAAAGTTACAAATTTGGCACAAGAGATAGAGGGAAAGATGAATCAGTAAGTGATTATATAGTTGCTTTGAAGAAGTTATCCATTCACTGTAACTTTGGACAGTTCTTGAGCAGAACTCTAAGAGATAGGTTTGTGATAAGTCTGAATTAAGAAAAAATACAGAATAAGTTAATGAACACCACTAACTTAACTTTTGAAAAAGCATGTCTGATAGTTATAAGCATGGAATTAGCAGAGAAAACACCAGAGAATTTGTTCCCAATACCAGTAGTGAAACAGTTGGCAGTAGTGGCTCAGTGTGTAAAGTAACTGTAGCTAAAAGGAAGAATTATGCCACAAAACAAGGAACACATGCTGATTTAAAATGTAAGAGATGCCTAGGGAAGCACGGAAGCTTTCAGTGTAAGTTAAAAAATCCAAGATGTTACAATTGTCAGCATATGGGACACATTGCTCCTGCCTGTGAGAAAGAAATTACAGCCCCTGCCAGAAGTGATAAAGGTGGAGTATATGTCGTTGAACATAAGAAAATAAGAAGTCTGCAATAGGCCGGTTGGCCTGTGCATGGCAGCTCCTGTCGGAGTTACAACCACTCTATCATCCATGAATATATCTAGCCTCCTTTTGAAACTTTCCAGAGTTCCAGCACTTACTACAAAGTTGGTAAGCTTGTTCCACTCGTCCACCACCCTATTTGTGAACCAGTTTCTTCCTATCTCCCTCCTAAACCTAAACTTATACAACTTAAATCCGTTGCTCCGAGTCCTATCCTGCTCGGATATTATAAGAACTTTATCTATATACCCTTTATTGATTCCTTTCACCCACTTAAATACTTCTATCTCCCCGCACTCTTCATCTTTCTAGGGAATGCAAGTTAAGTTTCTTTAACCTATCCTGATATGGAAGGTTTCTAAGTCCCGGAATCATTTTCGTCATTCTTCGCTGCACCGACTCTAGTGAATTTATATCCATTCTATAATAAGGGCACCAGAAATGAAAAACAGTATTCATGAGAGTTAGTGAACCTGATAATGATGAGAGTGCCCATGTGTTTACTATTTACACCAGTCATGAAGAGAAAGTTAAACATAGGTAAAATGTGGACTTGTGCATTAATGACATACCTGTAACCATGGAAGTGGATACTGCAGCTGATTTTTCCATAATGAGTAGAGATATGTATGAGAAGCTATTTGCACATGTGCCTTTAGAAGACTGAGGTGTCAAGTTGAGAACCTATACTGGAGAGATTTTGAACACAGAAGGTAAATTAGAGTGTGAAGTAAAGTACAAAAATCAGAATTTGAAGTTGCCATTAATTATAGCTAGACCAACTTTGTTAGGTAAGAACTGGTTGTGTGAATTTGAGAGGGACTGGAAGGAGATATTTAGTGTTAGAATGTGTAACAGTGTTCCAGATCTTGAGAAATTGCTTGAAAAATACAAGATTTTATTTGTTAAAGGACAGGATGGTATAAAGGGTTATGAAGCTCATATCACCATTGACAAAAATGTTATACCCATATATGCTAAGTCCAGACCTGTTCTTTATGCATTGAAAGGTGAGGTTGAAAAGGAATTAAACAGACTTGTTAGTGAGGGAATTATTGTGAAAACCACCAAGAGCAATTGGGCTGCTCCTATAGTAATTGTACCTAAAGCTGATAAATCTGCTAGACTATGTCAGGGGTGGGCAAAGTATGGCCCGCGGGCCACATTTGAACCCGCCAAATTATTTCTGTGGCTCGCCACTGCATTTGTATTTACAAATACAAGGCTTTACTTTGTGTTAATATAATACATTTGCATCTACATTAAGTGTGTGGCCTGCGAAGTGTGCCACCATTCATGAAGTGACCCCTCCATCAAAAATAATTGCCCACCCCTGGACTATGTGATAATTATAAAGTTACCATTAATCAAGCTGCTGAGGACGAGCAATATCCCACGTCTCAAGATTTGCTTGCTGCGCTAACAGGTGGAGCCATTTTCACTAAGTTAGACTTGTCCCAAGCATATGCTCAGGTCTCTGTTGATGCTGATGTCATGATCGTGATGACGGCTAACCTGAAAACCTTAAAGATTCATATTATGCTCAAACGTCCACAAAACCTTCTGAGTCCCCCAGTGGAAACGTCCCCCGTTTTCTCTGTTTCCTTGATGACGTCATTGATAGGCCGTCTTTGTCTAAAGGGAACTTTGAATATAATCCGCGGATTTCGTAGCAAGACGCTGTATGTTGGGACCTGTTGCCATCCAACCCTTTGTAATCAAATTAATTTTGCTTTTGATAGCGCAGGCAGAGCATTGTTGGTGAAGATAATAGTAGGGAATGAAACTGAGTTCATAGTCTCAGTTTCAACGTCAGAGTGTACAGTAAATTAATTCATCGAAATAGAAGTAGGGGGACTCCCTGACCTATTTTGAGTGAGGGTGCCGTGGGCATTTCAACCGTTAGTAAGTGCTCGCCCCTTCACCCATACAGGTAGGCCATTCCACTCTGTGTTGTAATTCGCCCTTCTTTACGTGATTTGATCCAATTAATAGTTGATTGTGCAAGTGTTACAGTAACGTAGTTGATATGCTCTGAGTGAAGTAATATTTACGTCTTTAACGTCCCCTGAAACGTGATGTCGTTGTCACCGTTAGTAAATGCTTGCCCCTTCACCCATACAGGTCCCTAACGCAGCCTAGGCCGTGTCTGTAGCGTGGATGTTGTATCCACTATGTCTGGGGAGATGTCCGAGGTCCAGGAGGATCAGTTACCTTCGTGAAACCCGACCGTCAGACACTTCAGACTACCTATGGGCCCCATAGCTGGCTCGTCTGGCCCTAACGCTCGGCCTGCGAGGTGACCCCGGATCACCAAGCCATACACCACTACCAGCCCCCATCATTGGTGGATGAGTGTCTTACTCAATAGAGCTATTTGTGTGGTGGGGTTATTCCACTGGGATCTTCAGAGTTCGTTGGAAAGTACCCCATGGTGGCAGGACCCCATGGCGGGTGCTTGAGTATCACTCCTGACGACTGAGTGTTGTAGTGGCAGTTGCCCCTGGTCTTAATGGTGCTAAGTTACTATAAAAGTTTATGTGTTATTGAGTATGTCCACCCAGTAGTGGTGTGAGTATGTTGAGCCTGAGGGCATAGTACCAGATTTCGTCTGTTGGTACATATATTCTTTCTCCTATCCCCATATTAATGTTTAAATAAATTTTGTATTTGTATATTGTCTATTATTTACCTACAGTATCTAACGTTATTTCTGCCCTATTACTTGATACAATCATTACATATATCCACGAGCCTCCTCTCGTCACGCCACCAATGGTTATAAGTATTAGAGTAAAGAAAAATGTTATAAGAGGCACGGCCCTTATACTGAAAGTCAACAGTGCCTTACCATCAACACTCATAAAGGATTGTATAAGTTCAAAAGGTTGCCTTATGGAGTTAAAAGTGCACCAAAGTCTTCCCAATGTGTTATGTTTTCAGGATGATGTCCTTATTGTTGATAGTGACATCCAAAATCATGTCAAAACCCTAGCCACAGTATTCGAAAGATTGTTGGCACACAATGTCAGGCTCAACAAGAGCAAATGTTCATTCCTAGCTAAAGAAGTAACTTATCTTGGCTACAAAGTGAATGCAGAAGGGCTGAGACCTGTAGAAGATAAAGTAAGAGCCATAGTAAATTTATTTGCTCCCAAAAAATGTCAGTGAATTGAAAGCTTTCCTGAGTATGATACAGAATTATTCAAGGTTCTTGAGTGGACTTTCATCAGTTTTAGCCCCTCTGCATGAACTGATAAAGAAAGGGATTCCATGGAAATGGAACAGTGCAACTCAGAAGTCATTTGAAGATTGTAAAACTGCTCTGTCTAGTACAGATGTTTTGGTCCACTATGATACCAGTAAAACACTAAAGCTTGCTTGTGATGCATCAGGCTATAGATTAGGTGCTGTCATAAGTCACATAATGGATAACGGTGAAGAAAGACCCATTGCATGCCTCGAGAACTCTTACCCAAAGCGAGAAAAAATATTCACAAATACAGAAAGAGGCTTTGTCTATCATATTTGGAGTAAAGAAATTTCACCAGTATTTATATGGTAGGAATTTTGTCTTAATAACTGATCACAAGCCTCTCTTGGCAATTTTGGGTCCTAAATCACCTGTTCCTACACTTGCTGCAGCAAGAATGCAGAGATGGGCTGTGATATTGTCTGCATATGACTATGACATACAGTACAGACGTTCAGAGGATCATTCCAATGCAGATGCTTTGTCCAGGTTGCCATGTAGTGGATCAAATGATGGTGTAGAGCCTAAGGTTTATGCTGTAACCATGTTAGCAGAAGATTTTCCAGTCACCTCCAGAATGATTGCTCATGAAACTAGGAAAGATTTTGTGTCAGGAAGAGTCCTGGAGTATACACTAGGGTGTGTCAATTTAGGGGGTGAACTGGCTAAATTGAAAATCGAGTTATTTGGTAGCAATTTATTGTAGTCTTTAAGCATGCAAAACAATATTCTGGCATAAATTTTTTTTTATAATAAGTCCTACCTACATCAAATGGATTTTTAAATGTACATATTTGTGAATTTATAACATAACCAGCGTTTGCACACATGTTACTGTTTCAAGTTTCAAATTATTATATTTTATTATCCGTAGTCTATTTGAAAGTAACCAATGCCTTCATACTCTCTTTGCTTTGGTTTCTTGTCATCAGTAGTCTGCTTGCTATTTGTGCTTTGATGTAACCTTCTCGCCTCTCGTGGCTGTAAACATGGCCCGCTGCTTCTGTGACCATTTTCACACATCTCTCCGCACTTTGAGTGTGGGAAGGCCACTTCGGCACCTGCATTGGAGTCTCTTTAAGGTTTCTCAATTCTTGGCTAGTTAGACTTGTTGTCAATGGTGGCTCTAAGACTTCCAAACTCAAGTCAACCAATTCTGACAATTTGGTGGCATTGACGTTTATTGGGGGAACTTTTCTTGAATGAAACGAACAGTCTCCCAACTGGTTGTCATCTATTAGCGTTCCTCTAATCTTTAGAATGACTTCTACAGCCTCGGTTCGGAGATTGGTACATTGACTGCAAAGCATTGCTTGCAAAACTGCTTCTGATCGAGCATACCAAGCGGACCTTCTTGCCACAGGTAACACGATGTCCCTCACTACCTTCCTCTGTGTTCTTACTAGCTGCAATTGAAACAAAAGGTGATTGGGCCCATCCACCCACATAGGATTAAGTTTCACACTAAACCACTGGGGAAGATAAACTCCAATAATAAATTCAACAATTAACCTCAAATTCTTCAGCACTTTGCCCTTCAATTCGTGTTTGGAAATCCAAATCCTGCAGAAACGAAGAGCTGTAGTTAACCAACGGCTGTGACTGACAGGTCCAATCTCCAAGAGAGCCAATGACTGAGGAACTTCTCCTGATCTTATTGCTTGGGCAATACGATAAGCATAGGATTGATCTGTGCTGAGATCTTTGATGACTCCTTCAGACAACGCCGGAAGGGGAGGGCCAACTTCGACCTTTGGAAAGGTTGTATTTATTTCTAGTTGTGTTGCTTCATCCAGCATGATGCCAAGGGGACCTGACCACTTGTTGTTGCTCTTTGTAGGACCATCAAGTTCCTGGATGAGATGACGAAGAGGTAGCTCGCCTGTATGTAAATCACATACAATCCAAACAAGTCTTCTTCCTAGTTTTTTCTCTAAATGCATCATTACACCCCCCTGCCATCCGGTGTTCACTGCAGTTGAATCTCCACCAACAGCCTGCAGTGAACTGCCAAGTCCTCTCTCCTGAACCCAACATAAAATATGATCAGCAATGACCTCTGCATGTTTCTTCCCTTCTACTTCAGTTTCGGGAGCAAAGTGAAACAAAAACCGACCACCAGGCTCAGAACAGACAGAGTAGTGTTCTTCTTTGATGAGACCTGGAAACTTTCTGTTCACTCCCTCTACTTCTAGCAAAACGTTTGTGTCATCTATTCTTCCATCAAACAAAAGACAGGAGAGCCCTCCCTCGCTTAAATCTTTTTCATGCTGATCAGATATTTCCTTCATTATTTTTTCTTGTGCTCTTCTAATTTTATTATGATCTATCACCAAAGATACATCCTCTCGGCTGATGAGGCCTGCATCTATCCAAGCGGCAGTTGCAATTTCTGCAGCCTCACGAAGTCCAGCATGGTGGCGAATACTAGCTAAAGCAATGTTTGAAATATTTCTTGTGTTGTATTTCATTTTCTTTGGTAAAGGTTCAGATGGCTCTTTGGAACTATCATCTGATGTTGCTTCCTGTTCATCAGAAGAACTATCAAAGAAGTGATAAACATCTTGACACAGCTCTTCCTCTCTTTGGATGGCTTCTTCACTCTTCATTTTCTTCTTTTGTTCCCTCTCTCGGATTTGTTCTCTCTTCTTGGCATTAGCAATCTGCTTCTTTGTTTCTGAATAATCTATTGAACCCATTTGCATACTTCCTTGGCCTTCTGCCTTTGTCCTCTGTGCCTTTATAAATTCAAGCTCTAAAACAGGGATCTTCTTTTCACGAGGACAACCACAATCAATGTGGGAATTATTTTCTCTCTTACCTGAGTGAGAACAGTTGGATTCAGAACATAATTGTATGGAGCACTTGCAGGTCAAAATGTCAAACAGAGTATCAAGTGTGTGCAGAAATTCATTTTTCCTGGCCAAGTTTCCTTTACCAAGTGATGTTTCAACTGCTTTGTGCCATAATTTCGTTAGTTTTAGCTCAATAGTTCGACACTGATTAATCACAGGTGGTTTGAATAGTGCATTAGCTTTTGTCCATTGATGCAGAAGAGGGACTATCATGTCATTTATGAGTTCTTTATCTGTATAGTTCCTTCTGTCCTTTGCATTTTTTCTCGAAGGAGTAACCCTAATCTTAGCATGTCTCTCACTGTTGGAAGTTCTGATACAGGAAGCTCCTTCCCTTTACCAACTAGCAGGCTCAAGTGGGTTGACAACTGACTTCTTGTCTTCAATTTTGACATCTTCACACTATCTGACAAATAGAAAAATATTTCAATGTTTCATAATTCAATTGTTGTTTCAAAAAATATCAATTTGTTTATCAAAAATGCTGTAACAGAAATAACATAATAATTTCTCAGAACATAATGTTTTATACAATGATATAAGTAACTGCGACAATCAATATGCCCTACTTACAATAATTAAAATGTAGAATTCGTCTGGTAGAGTAGGTGCAAGTGCAATGAGAGCAAACCACCGTCTATGATATCTAGAAGGAGAGTGAGCCGGGCGCCTTATCCTCACGCTTGGTACAAGTCAAAACAAGAATTAAACTGTCCCACACGGAGAGCCTGTTCATGTTCATGTTCTGACATGCATATTGTACACAAGCTATAGAACCATAAAATACTCCATAATCCATATGCTTACATGAGATTAGTTAATATCAAGTGAATAATTCTAATCAAGTCTCATTAATTTGTTGAAATACTGATATTTGAAACTTTAAGGTATAATTGATGTAGGTGAGGGTTATTTCAATTCATTTTTGTTTGCTAATCTCAAGTTTAGACATAAAGAGGCACAATATTTTGACTACCAAATTTGATTTTTAACATGTTGACAAAATTGACACACCCTAGTATACACTAAATGGATGGTCAGAGATTTGTCCATCCTTAGACTTTCAACCGTATCATTTGAGGAATGTCATTATCAGCAGAACAGGGATGTGTGTTGTGGGGTATGATAGTGTTAATTCCACAGTGTTTTAGAGGGCAAATTTAGAATGAACTGCATTTTGAACATCCAGGTATATGTGCTATGAAAGCATTGGCCAGAAGATTTGTGTGGTGGCCTAAACTGGATGGTGAAATAGAAATTATGGTACGTGAGTGTTGTTTGACAGAATGTTAGTAGTATGCCACCCAGCACACCTTTGAAAACCTGGAAATGGCCTACCCATCCCTTCCAAAGAGTACACATTGACTTCTGTGATAAGGGAACAGACAAATTTCTTGTATTAATTGACAATAATTCAAAGTGGATTGATGTTAAGCACATGTACAGTACTAATGCTGGTAGCACCATTGATGAATTAAGATTAATATTTGCTGAACATGGAATACAAGAAGAGGTAGTACCTGACAATGGTCCTCCATTCCAATCATTAGAGTTTAAAAACTTCATGAGACTCAACAGTGTAAAGCATGTACTGACCCCACCCTATCATCCTGCCTCTAATGGTGCAGCTGAGAGATCAGTTAGAATTGTAAAGGAAGCACTTTCCAAGCAGGTAATTCAAGGAACTGTAGGAAAATCAATGAAACACAGACTAGCAAATTTCTTACTCAGATACAGAACCACACCACATAGTGTGACAGGATGTACTCCTGCAGAGTTAATGATGAAGAGACAGTTGAGAACAAGATTAAGTTTAGTTAAGCCAAATCTGTTTGAAGTTGTAGAGAGGAAACAAGCTCAACAAAAGATGTATCATGATAAGAGTTCCAGTGATAGGGTGAGAGTTAAGAACATGGCTAAAGATTATGGTACTGTACATGCAAAGTGGATAACTGATGTTATTGAAAAGGTATGTGGATCTAGGACATAGTTAGTGAAATGTGGTAACTCTTTGAGATATGTTCATGTGGATCACATCATTCAGGCACATGACGAGATGAATGTAGCACCAGAACATGGTGATAAACTTGACAGTTGCAGATGATCATCATGGTGATGAGGTCAAAGATGATGTTTCCCAGCATCCACTCACTGTGTCAACTGACTGTAGTGATGATATGTCTGTCACTGATAATGCAAAGAGTGCAAGTGAAACCCCTGTAAAACTTGATGGAGGGAATAGTCACAAGAACACAAGACTGGAGGAAACTGCAGCAGGCCTATTGGCCCATACTGGGTAGTCCCATTTACACCCAACCCCTTTTGCTCATATAAGCATCCAACCTATGTTTGAAGCTATCCAGCATATTCAAGTTAATGATGATACTTGGTAACTTGTTCCATTCATCCACTACTCTGTTTCCAAACCAGTGTTTACCAATTTTGCGCCTAAATCTAAATTTGTCTAATTTAAAACTATTGTTACGAGTTCGCTCCTGGTTGGATAGTTTGAGTACCTTTGTAATGTCCCCTTTGTTTAGCCCTGACTTCCATTTATACACCTCTATCATGTCGCCCCTCGCTCTACGTCTCTCGAGGGAGTGCAAATTAAGATGCTTTAACCTGTCTCTGTATTCAAGGTTCCTAATGCCCGGGATTAGTCTTGTCATTCTCCTCTGGATTCTTTCCAAGGATTCTATATCCATTCTGTAATACGGTGACCAGAACTGCACTGCGTAATCCAGGTGAGGTCTCACAAGCGCAAGATATAATCTTAAGATGACCTCGCTAGTCTTGTAACTAACACTCCTTTGTATGAACCCAAGTACTTTATTAGCCTTGTTACGAGCAAAAACACATTGTTTACTTGGCTTAAGATTCCTACTTATCATTACTCCTAAATCTCTCTCGCAGTCGGATTTCTCAATGGCATCGTTGTTCATCTGGTAACTGGTTTCCCTGTTTACGTCTCCTATACTGAGTACTTTACATTTGTCCACATTGAATTTCATCTGCCATTTTTCAGACCATTCGAAAAACTTGTTTAGATCTTCCTGTAGTTTTGCGGAGTCCTCGTCAGATTTAATTACACGTCCTATTTTAGTGTCATCAGCAAATTTACTTATGTTGCTGTCTATGCCGATATCTATGTCATTTATGTATATAATAAATAATAATGGTCCAAGTACTGAGCCTTGGGGAACTCCACTAGTGACGTTGCTCCAATGGGATTTAGTGCCGTTAATGCTCACTCGCTGTTTCCTGTCCTGTAACCATGCCCTAATCCATTTTAGAATATTACCTTTAATGCCATGTGCTTCTACCTTTCTTATTAGTCTTTCGTGGGGGACTCTGTCGAAGGCTTTGCTAAAGTCGAGATATACCATATCATAATTGTGCCCCTCGTCCACCGATTCAAAAACTGATGAAAAGAATGTGAATAGATTAGTTCGATCAAACAGAGTTAGGAGACCTGTAAGTTTTGTTTATTTAGGATTTGTAGCAGTCATGCTTTCATTTTGAAAGGGAGAAACAGTGTTATATATGTGTATGTTTATATGCTGCCTTTATTGATTATATATACATTATATATTATGTTACTTCTTACCAAAGTTAGAATGTGTTTAGGCCTGTGTAATCATGAATGTGTTTGACACGTGGTACGACAACAATAACAATAAACCACCTGAGTAAGAGTCAGCATGTGGCTTCTCATTCTCCCATTAAATCATGTAAGATACCTGAGCTACATTAATGACTTATAAAATAATAATTACTTTTGTTATTCTAATTACTCACCTTGTGACATTTTATGACAATTTATGGTGTTTTTGTGAATGTACTAAAGTAGTTAAAAAAAGTTAGTTTCCAATACGGAGAAAAACTGCAAGTGATGTTTTCTATGTTTACTACATCATGGTTTAATAAGGGTTGTTTCCTACTCTACCATTACAGCTCCTTCAACTATTGTGCATAATTTGTGTTATAACTTCATTTTACTACAGTACTGTATATTACGGAAGCTTCCCTGTTTTCCCCTACAATTATTGTACTTCCACAGCAAATTGTCACAATTTACTTTTTTCTCCCACTTTTAAATGAGTGATTTATCTAAACTGCAGTGGCCAGCTCTACAAGTACTGTACCTGACCCTGACCCTTACTCAGCTTGAAGTTCTTGTCTGGCTCAAGCTGGCAGCAGTCACTCACGAAGCTTCACATAATTTTTTGGCCCCAACTTCCTCCCTCTATCTCACTGTGAGAAACTTCAGATTGTGGTGGTAGTGTTGCTGGTGGCTTCAACGAGGGGAGAGTCCAGGTCATACTGAGTAAACTGCACCAAAATGACCACTTGAGTGATCAAGAACTGTAGCAACTGCAGGAGGAGCACAAGAAGTGGATCTTTACTTGAAAGTCTGGTTAGGTTAGGTTGGGTTAGGTTAGGTTAAGGAAGGCAAGGTAAGATGAAGGTGGGTCCCATACACTTGATGGGCCATTGGGGACAGTGTGGACACAGCACACTTTATACTCAGGGTAAGGTACATGAAGAGGTAAGGTGAATGGCACTGCACCTTACTGCTTTCGCTTCTACAACTGTCAATTTAGGTACCCATTTACAGGTGGGTGCATTATTAGGACATGGGGGAAGCACTATATCCACTCAGCCACCACACCACATAAGGTAGGGCTAAAATGGCTAAAATAAGTAAGTGGTGCAGGTTGGATATAGATCAATGGACAGTTATGGGATTATATCTAGCTCTGAAATTATGTCTGTGAAGCTTAATGGAAGTGCAGCTGTAACATTGAATGAATGGAAGCAAGTGAAGTCTTTGTATGTGTGCTTCAGTTTGATTCTCTCACTCTATTATAACAGCAAAAGGCTTGAAGGAATGAAAGAACAAAATATTATTATTATTATAATTATCAAACATTTAACCTTGAAGTAATATTTACATTCCACAAGCTGGGAAGGGTCAGGTTGATGAAGTCATTAACGGTGAAGACCAAAGGTGCGGTGAGAAGGTCCCGCCGGATACCACTCACCTGCCAGTAACAGAAATAACTCAAATATTAGTTTCAGAGTAGAGTAAACAGTTTACAGTCGCCCTTCTCCTTCAAGAACATTCCTAATTGTACATCTTCCCACACCAATTGTTTGGAGGTGATCAAAACTCACATACTCTCTTGACAGACACACATCCAAATTGACCAAAAATGGCTCTTTGGTTTTTGGTCCAACCATTTTTCCTTTCATCTATTTTTTTACAAAAAAATAAAAAATTTGGCCTCACATGGACTGCTGTTCTCACACTGTGGAGGTGCATCCTCTTCACTCCTATACATCATACAAGCCAAAGTCATATGCCATATCTGAGCCAACCTTCACTAAATATCCGACATTCAGCATTAAATCTTTCTTTACTCCAATGTTACTGCAACATTTAAACCAAAACCTCTGACCTATTTCAGCCCATATGCTCTAGTGGCTACTTTACTGTTTGTCAGCAACACTCTTGAAACACTAAATATACTGTACAGCAAAACATGCTTCTTCTTCTTCTTCACAACTTATATTCCTTGTACAGGTGTATCTCATAACAGTATTTGTTGTATCTGTTTTCTTCCCAAAACAAATAAAAATTTCCACTCTTGTAGACCATCATCTTTTTGCGATCAGTGAATCAACCAATCTAATGCCATCTTTCCGTCACTTGATACCTTATGTCTACATACAGTCTACCCAACAGTAATTGGGAACCTGGATGTTAATTGATTTGCGGATCGTGTTCCTGGGTAATGGTTAGCCAGTGCAGTTGGCTAGCTGTTCGGTCTTCTCGGACTATTCCTTGACATGGGTCACTCAGGGTGTGGTTGTTGAGTTGGCAACAGCTTCTACGCCTTAAACAAATTCACACCTAAGTGGCCCTTGGGTTGACCATCCTTGTTACACAAGGGACAACCATTATTATACCAAAAGGGGACGATTTGGCTCCTTACATGCCTTGCCATCTCCATATAATCTGGAGCTCTCCTAGTACAAAACATGCAGGCTGATTCTTACATCTTTAAACTACTGTACAGTTATCATTTTTTGTATTACCAAAAACATGAGGCAGAAGAGAAGCTCTGCTTGATTTGCAGCACATCACTGATTTTCACTCCCAGCAATGTACCTACCAACAGTAAGACCCCTGAGAAGTGAGCGACCTTCTGTACAACAAGCTGACAAGTGACATAAGGAAGTGTAATAGCTGCTCAATGTGGCACTGTTGACTCATTTATCTTTCCTCTTTACATTCTTAAAGTTGACATGAATTTCTCCCATACACACACTACCACATCAGGGCTGTCCTTACCTCCCGAGAATACTGATCGTGCCCTTCACCCTTGCCCTGAAGAAGATGAATGGTTGCGTTTCCCTGGAATCACAGAGAAAATTTCATACAGTAAATCCTGCAACTCCATACAGTAGCTACAAACAATCCAAAATCTAGAACAAATACACTTATTTATTGTTACATCTTGTTATATCTTAAAAGTGGAAAATCAAAATGCCTGCTGCAATTTCTAAAAGGTTCTTCTTAACTGAAGATGTAGGAATGCACCTAACTGATTGAATTTGATCAGAGTATTTTTTTTTATAAAATTAACATCAAATTACAGTAAAGGTACACTGAAACTCAAACTTAACTAGAGGCATTAACTGAGCACCCACTGCCATATAACACTGGTGACCAAGGAAGAAGGTGAAGATGAACTGAATGATGGCAATGAGGACCAGGGCATATCTTATCCAGGTGTTTTCCCACATCACTGCCACCTGTGGTTGCTCCAGGCTCAGGTAGCCAATGGCCAGTGAATAACACAGGTAGGTGCTTGTCCGCAATAACTGAGGCATGATCCCAGTCTTCATCAGGTCCTCAGTACCATTACACAACCCCCTACCATGGAAAAATGGAGAGGAAGAAACAGTCAGCACAGGGGCTTCTTAACCTTTAGATTAAACAAATGATCTCAAAAGGTTAAACCACTGTAATCAGTTAAACTATTATCGTTAATGAGTTAAAATCAGTGTGTAAAGTACTAAAATAAGTATGCACCTTTAAATAGTGTTCAAGAAGTGCTGAATGTGTACAAATGGTTCTCAATAAAGCTATGGATAAAAACATTAGTAACTCATTGTCAGGTAAACATAACAGTTCTTATTACCTGAGCTATAACCAAAGAATTTGGTTTACATCTTGTTGTCCAGTTTATCATCCTCAACTACATGCATTAACTAAGGTTAAAGTACGTAGTGACTACAATGGATCGATTTTGAACCCGGTCTTCTCTGGGAGTAATGGGGCCATAGGTACGGCCTTCAGGCAAAATATATCACATACCTGGCCTGCATGACAAGCTTCCTGGAAGTCTGGAGACAGCAGAGATCAGAAGACTGGAGGGCATAAGAGAGAGTGGCATTGGCAGAGTGGAGTTGGTGTGTGTGGTGAGCCAGCAAAACCCACAACACACTTATCATGACGTTCTCCATACCTGAGAAATGTGCTGCCATACCCTGTAACATGGTTACTAGTTATCCTCTCACTCACACTGAGCTAAATATCAAAAGTAATCCATTTTTAGGGCATTTTAATATAAAGTGGGGTGTTTTTACTTAACTTGTGTGTGTGGGTGTGTGTATGTGCACGCACACACACACACACAGGGTGGTGAAATGCATCTAGTGTAGCAGCATTATGTTAGAGCACTGCTTGCTCCCTCTCGCTTTCAGCTACCACTGCTGGCTAGCCCTTGTGGCGAACATGGAATCAACTTGCATAAGTCTTCCCCTGCCAGTACAGTGAGTTCTTCCATAACGTGTGTTTTGACAACGTGAATTGGCTCTAACGCGATTGATGAATAGAGGAACAATATCTGTAAAACGCGAACGCGTTTGCTCTTACGCGATTCCACTCGAACGGTTTTTGTGGCTTGGCGCGGGGTTATGCAGTGTTTACAGTTCACGTTCGACATCATATGTTCAATTGAGTTATGTGTTTTGTTTGTGAAGAATTGCAGAAATAATTTAAGTAATATTTATGTATACAGTATACCTGTACAGTTTATGTAAATTGTAAAATTTTAAATAAGAGAGAAAAACAAAATACATAGCGTTTTAGACCCGCACGCTCTGTTTACACTACACCATCAGTCTGAAACACGTGTGAAGTTTTTAAGCGTCCTCAGTGATTTCTGATTACTGTTTCTCCAATTTTGTGACTATGGAAAAGAAGAATATCTCTGGGAAGCGTTCTGGTGATCGCATTTCCGGTGGTGATCGTAAAAGAGAGGCAAAAACACTTGAAGAAAAGCTTGATGTTGTCAATCGTTTTGAAAATAAAGAAAGAACATGTGATATTGTGCGTGCAACGGGAATAAAGGAATCTACTTTACGCACCATTAGAGACAATGCAGCAAAGATTAAAGCAAGCTGTATTGCTGGGAAAACCTTGAGTGCTAGCAAAAGTGTGAGATCACGGCCAAAGGAACTTGAGGAGATGGAATGGCTTCTAAGTGTTTGGATAGAAGATCAAACGAAAAAGCGATCTGGGACCAGCTTCCTCACCATTAAAGAGAAAGCCTTATCAATATATGAGGACCTAAAGAAAAACTGCACCTGATAATGATGATACTGATGATGATGATGACAACTGTCAACTCCTGTCTGCATGACTCCTCAACTTCAACATCAACCTTCTCCCCCATCAAGTTATATTCATTTATTTTCAAGGTAAAGTGTAACATTTACTGTATGATTTCATTATTAGATATGAATGTAACATTTATTTATACTGTGCTATCCTTTGTGTTAGGCTAACTACTAAATTTTTTGGGATTTCGAGTAATCTGCACCTAACCCTATTTTCTCCATAAGCCCTGTTATTTCTATTACGCGACTTTCTATAACACGATGTTTTACAAGAACACAACTATCGCGTTATAGCAGAACTGACTGTACACAGCCTCTTCACCATCAAGACTCCTGCTGTGCCTCCTTGTGGCAACACAAAGAAACTGGGAACCTCGTGGGCCAGGGCTAGATCAGCAGGGGATCTCGGAGTAGCAGTGGGCCCCAGAGGGACGGCGCATAGGCTCAATGGCATGTGAACACGTCCTGGTGCCTACCAACCACTGGCCCACTGCCTTGCGGATTAACCTTGGCAGGTACAAGGCTACGAGAGTAAACCCCGAACAAAAAATCTAGGGTGGAGCCCCGGATCAGGCACACATGCTTACAGAGCTCCAACAAGACCCCCAACAGCAGTGTAGGCGGAAGAGGTGACCACAGTGGAAACCCAACGGCTACACCGGCAGACGAAGGCAATGCATGATGGACAGGCTCCTAAGGTGAAAACCAACAAACTGGGCAATCTGCAGTCCATTGCAAGATGTGTGGTTGCAGCCTGCGCTCCTGCCTCACCACATAAATCAACTCGTGCGCAGCCATCATCCAGTTCATCATACACCTGATCGTTATCAAAACCCCCTATATCCCCCAAAAGTCCTATGGCGACGGGAACAAACAGAGATGACTACCAGGAGTTTGAAGTCACAACTCTGCACATGGGCGGTACAGATAATATGGTCGTTTATGCACTGGGATCTAGGAAGCAGTGCAGTCCGGTCCTGTCTGTGTGACTGAGCAGTTCTTCCAAGGAGCCACTCTGCTCACCCCACATGGGAAGGGGGGCTAGAAAAGGTGCCCTAAACATAACCTGGCTAAAAACCAACCTGACTGTGCAACCACACCCAGTAAGGTAATTCTTATGCAGTCAAAAACACTACCAAAATCACAGATCCAAACAAAAACAAACAATACAACCTCTTATGGTCACTGCATGGAATGTCAGAAACCTTCTCAATACTGACACAAATGCTGGTCCTGAAAGAAGAACTGCCCTTGTGGCAAAAGAGCTGGCTAGGTACAACATCAACATAGCAGCCATGAGTGAGTCCCGGCTCCCAAGATGAGGGCCAACTCACAGAACAGGTGTCTGGCTACACCTTCTTCTGGAAGGGTAAGCCTGCCGTGGAGAGAAACCGCATTTATGGAGTTGGCTTTGCTATCCGCCAACGTATCCCACACAGGCTAACTGAAGTACCTGTTGGGATCAACGAGCGCCTGATGACGCTTCGAGTCCCACTGAATCACTCACGTCATGATTTCTTCATCAGTGCATATGCCCCCCAACACTAGATGCAGAGGATGACATCAAGGAGGCCTTTTACGCCGACCTCGACAGAGTGCTAACCTCTATCCCCAGAGAAGACAAGGTTGTGCTCCTTAGCAACTTCAATGCCAGAGTTGACAGAAATGCTAACATTTGGCAGGGAACTATTGGGAAAATGGACTAGGCAAGTGTAATCCCAATGGCCTACTCCTCCTCAGCAAGTGTGCAGCTCATAACCTAACTATGATCAATATCTTGTTTAGGCAGGCCGACAAGTTCAAAGGTTCGTGGCAACACCCACGCTCCAAACACTGGCATCTGATTGACTACATCATTGTCAGAGAAAAAGATTGCCGAGATGTCATCACCCAGGCCATGCGTGGCTCAGACTACTGTGACACTGATCATCGACTCGTCAGATCCAAGCTCTCACTTCATGTTGACCCAAAACGGCGAAGGCATACACCCTGTAAAAGAGGTTTTAATACTAAGCGCCAGGAGGATCCAGCTCAGCCTACCGGACAGGTGGGAACGAGCGCCGTGTAAACAATGACATATTTAACCACACCCTGCAAAATACAGTGTACTTAGCAAATGCTGCAGCTTCTGAGAATGTGGGTGGAGCGGGTTTATTATTAAGAGCAGAGACGTTACCGAGAACAAATTCTGGCTTGAATGTCATGTACACTAATACTGACACGTTCCTTGATAAGAGAGAGGAGTTTGAAACACTACTAAGAGTACACCAACCAGATATTGTAGGAGTTGTAGAACTGTTGTACAAGAACAGGAGAATCGACCCAGAGGAATGTGAGTTCAGTATTGCTGGATATGACTCATTTACGAACCTAACTCAAGAATCCTGCAGGAGGGGTGTGGTTATCTACGCTAGGCAAGACCTTAGAGCCAGCCAGGCGAGGGTACAGGGAGGGGATGTTTTTGAAGAGTCCAAGTGGTGTAAAATTAAATTAAAGGGAGGGGACTTACTTATCGTCGGGTGTATCTACAGATCCCCGAACTGTGGCCCACTAAATCAAAGGAACTTAAGAACCTTAATAAACAATGCGGAGATGCTCAACCCCAGCCACCTCCTTATCATGGGGGACTTTAACTATGGCGACATTGACTGGAGAAACGAGTCCACCCCGAATGACTTGAATAATCCTGCTACTCTTTTTGTAGAAACTCTGAGAGATAATTTTCTGTTCCAACATGTGAGAGACCCGACACATTACAGAGGGGAGCAAACACCCAAGCCACTTGACCTCATCATAACAAACGAGGAGGGTATGGTGGCCAAACTGGAACACCTTGCCCCAGTTGGCACCAGTCACCATACAGTGTTGTCATTCAGATTTAACTGTTACCTAGTTCAAGATAAGGCCAGGCCAAGGTGCAAATATTACAAGGGAAATTACAATGGGATGAGGGAAGAGATGAGGGGTATCAACTGGCCTGACTTATTAAGGTACAAGAACGCAGACACTACGCTGAATATCATAACTAGTAAAATGACCCATTTGATCGATAAATATATACCCAAGACCAAACCCAGTGCTTCTAGGAATACGAGGGGATCCCTACACATGAACCATGCGGCGGTCGACAAAATTAAGAAGAAAACCCAGAAATTCAAGACGTGGGTTGGGTCAAACGATGAGCAAGACAGGAGGATGTATGCAAGAGCCAGAAACCAAGCAAAGATAGAGTGTAGGAGGGCTGAAAAGGAGTTCCAAAGGCTGGTTGCACGCGAGGTCAAGTCAAACCCAAAGGCGTTTTACCGCTATGCAAAGGCGAAATTGAAAACGCGGGTAGGAGTATCAGACCTGAGGCTTGAAGATGGTAGTTACGCAGATTCTGACCAGGAAAAAGTTGAGGCATTGAACAGCTTCTTTTCCTCAGTGTTCACAAGAGAGGATGCAACTAACCTTCCTGCGTTTGAGGACAGACGGTTCGACACAGCACTGACCCACATTGTGTTCACAGAAGAGGGTATTAGAAATAAACTGTCCAGGCTAAAGGTCCATAAGAGTCCTGGACCTGACATGGTGCATCCTAGAGTGCTAAGGGAGCTGTGCAACGAGCTTGCAGAGCCCCTGAAGATTCTGTTTTGTAAATGCCTGGATGAACAAATGGTCCCCAGTGAATGGAAAGTGGCTTATGTGAGTCCTATCTTCAAGAAGAGCGATAGTCACTCCACGAACAACTATAGACCGGTGAGCCTGACCAGCATAATATGTAAAGTACTTGAGAGTATTATCAGAGATGCAGCGATGGAACATCTACTACGAAACAACCTTGTAAAAGATTGCCAACACGGTTTTATGCCGGGGCGCTCTTGCTTGACACAATTGCTCAAGGTATTGGATATTTGGACCCATATTCTAGAACGGGGTGGTAATATCGACAATATTTACCTAGATTTTGCCAAGGCTTTCGACAGTGTACCCCAGGAAAGGCTGAAAATCAAACTGGAAGGGTACGGAATTCGGGGAAATGTCCTAGCGTGGATAGAAGACTTTCTACATGACCGCAAGCAATGTGTGGTGATTATTGGCACGAAATCGTCATCTGCACCTGTAACAAGTGGGGAACCGCAGGGTAGTGTATTGGGCCCGCTGTTGTTTGTTTGTTTCATAAATGATATGCCTGACGTTGTACACTCCTCCATACAAATGTTTGCCAATGATGGCAAGTTATTTCGGGAAATTAAGAACCAAGCGGACTGTGAAGAGCTGCAGAAGGACCTCTGTGGGCTCCAGGAATGGTCGAAGGAATGGCTGATGAGATTCAATGTCACGAAGTGTAAGAGGATGCACCTGGGGCGTACCAACGGTAAGGAGGCGTACCATACGTCCCAACGGGATGAAGAAAAGTACTAGTTGAGACTGTGTGTGAGAAGGACCTAGGTGTGTATGTTGACAATGAGCTGGAGTTCTCGGGCCATTGTGAGAAGAAGGTAAATCAGGCAAATAAATTATTGGGTCTTATAAGAAGGTCGTTCAGATATCTAGACGGTCCGTCCCTCGTGACGATCTTCAGGAGTGAAGTGCTTCCCCATCTGGAGTACTGTCACCCCATCTGGTCCCCGAGATATGCTAGGGACTGTCAGTTGGTTGAAAATGTTCAAAGGAGGGCCACCAAACTGGTGCCTGCACTTCGGCACCTCAGCTACCCTGAGAGATTGGAGCGCCTGAACTTGCCTAGCTTATACTACAGACGGGCAAGGGGGGACCTAGTTGAGGTTTATAAGCATCTCAGGGGGCACTACTCAGTTGAGTGTCCTTACTTGGAGCTGGCGGACGCTCGCCCCACAAGGGGTCACAGCTCAAGATTGAAGAAGCCGCAAGTCCAGAAAACCGTGAGGGCAAACTTTTTCGGAGTGAGGGTTGTAAACTCTTGGAACAATCTACCAGAGAGTGTTGTGACGGCACCAAGTGTGAGCTCTTTCAAGAGGAGACTTGACCAACACTGGAAAGGGTTCAGGTACATTCAGGAGCCGGTGCATGCCCAGTATTTGCCAACAGTGCGTGACAGAGACGTGACCGATCGCCCGGGCGGCTAGCGAGCCGACCTTTTGGTGAAGAATATAAAGGAAAAGAGACGTGACCGATCGCCCAAGCGGCTAACAAGCCGATCAGTGGCGAAGAGGATAAAAGTAAAGTAAAAATGGTAACATATGCTTTCAGAGACCAGCTCGAACATGGGCTTATAAACAACCCAACAGCAAACAACGGGAATTCCAGTGTCGAATGGGATACTCTTAATACTGTTATGACAAAAACCTGCAGAGATACCTTCGGCCAGATCAAAAGAATACACCAGGACTGGTTTGATGAAAATAACACTGCAATCAAAGTACTCAAATATGATAAACGTGCTGCTTTAACTGACTGGCAGAACAACCCTCAGTCTCGGACCAAAGCTGATACCTTCCACAAAAAGAAAGCGTTGGCCCAGCGGGAACTTCATAATCTGAAGAACGACTGGTTTAGAAATAAAGCATGTGAAGCACAAAAATTTGCAGATCAGCACAAGATGTGCGAATTTTTCAATTCCACCAAAATGTTTTTTGGGCAAATCACTTGTGGCATAGACCCCATGGCTCATCTGATGGTAACTCCACAATTAAAGACAATGAAGGCCTCCTTCAGCATTGGGAATAGCACTGCCATTCACTGCTCAACCGAAAAACTGATGTGGATGTCCTGACTACCCAGCAGGTTCCTCAGCATCCAGAGCTGACCCACCTCAGCTATCCTCCATCCCTGCTTTACATGGTTTCGGTTTCACTTTCCACGATTTCTCGATTTCTCATTTACTCATTTGCGCGGTACCTTGCCAGAACCGGACTTTCACTTTCCGCGGTGCATTTACTCATATATGCGTGAAGTATAATTTATTTATTTATTTTTTTTTATTTAGCTCATAAAATTCATACAAATTACCCTGCCAGAATATAATTTACATTGTTGGAATTCTTACAATATGATGATCATTTTGAATATAAACATCATGGATTTTGCATTAGACATACAAATTTTAGATCTAATGTAATAATTTGGTTTACACAAAGCAAATATTTTATCTTTTGTGCAAAATATATGAAGTTTACATTCAAAATATTCCCTGACCAGCAAGGAATCCAGAAATGTCTATTATATTATCCTAACTTTAGTCTGAGGTATTATTTATTACTAAAAGTTAAAATCTAGTTTTTTCACCCAAACATTTCTCTGGTAGGGAGGGAAGGTGGGGGGTGGGGGGGAGGGTTGGGACCGACCGACCCAGCTGGCGTGAAAAAGGAGGGGGAGGGAAGGCAAGGTGGGGGTACTTTGATTGACAGATAGTGTCATGAAGAATATTTTTTTTTTTATTACCTGAAGATATTTGTTTTAGCTCATAAAATTCATACAAATTACTCGGCCAGAATATAATTTACATTGTTGGAATTCTTACAATATGATGATCATTTTGAATATAAACATCATGGATTTTGCATTAGACACACAAATTTTATATCTAATGTAATAATTTGGTTTACACAAAGCAAATATTTTATCTTTTGTGCAAAATATATGAAGTTTACATTCAAAATATTCCCTGACCTGCAAGGAATCCAGAAATGTCAATTATATTATCCTAACTTTAGTCTGAGGTATTATTTATTACTAAATGTTAAAATCTAGTGGTATCACCCAAACATTTTTCAAGAGAGGTAGGAGCTAGTGAGCTGGGAAGAGGGAAGGGGGGGGGGGGATTTGAGTCCGTTATTTGAATGGACATTAACCTGGCGACTGCATTTCTCTTAAATATTAATTGTTACGAGTTGGGGATTTAGAATATAGTTATACGTCTACCCAGATCCCAACAGGTAACAACAAAAAAAACAAAGACAATCGGACTAAAAAAAGGGTAGACAAAGGATGCGAGTTTTCGTTGTATATAATAAAGTACCATAAATTCCTTAACAAAATATTCAGCTTATAAACTACCCTTAACCAAACTTAACCTAAACACGAACAGTATATACATAGTAATAAAACATAAAACAATAGTGAAGCAATGTGGAGGGGGGAGAGGCAATACAAGATTACAAATACTTAAGTGAGGAGCTGAGATGGCTGACGAGCAAGGCTGAGTATGGTAGAAGACGGTAAATAGTCACTGTGCCGTAGGTTTCCAGGATAGGTGATCCTGTGGTCGCTTCCCAGAGTGAAGTGTCCTCTCCTCGAATTGGAGCTGACAAAGTAGACTGAGGCGGAAGTGACGCAACAACCAGGATATGGAGAAGGGAAACCCGGGAGTGGTAACTAAGACGAGCCATACTCGTGTTTCGTCCCTAGATGGCGTTGCTCGTGGTGCTGGGTAGGTAGATGAAGACAATCGGTGGAGGGGTTCGTAACACACCCCCCCTCCAAAGACCTTCGTAGCGCGGGCGCGAAGGAGGTGATCACCTGGTGCGTCTGGAGAGTAGCTGCTACATTTCCACTGGAGCTCGGGATAAGGAGTCTGCAATCAGGTTTTCCACCCCCTTTATGTGCCGGACTTGTAGATTATAGGGCTGGGTGAGGAGAGCTCAGCGGAGGATTCGCTGGTTGGAGGTCTTGTTGATAATAACTTAGTGAGATCTTTTGCTTGAGATGGATTCAGAACAGAAAAATACTCATCCAAATTGTTGAGTATGTGACTGTTAGCAGGGTTCTCTTTAGGTAGAGGGAAGTCTAAATTCTCCAATAGGTCCATGTCATCTGTCTCCGGCTCCGGCCCTGACAAAACCGTATGCAATACAGGTAGGCTTACAGCCTCTGGGATGTCTTCCTCTGACTGCCTGGAATGGTAAAGTTTCATGAGATTAATGTGAACAAGTTGTGAATCTTTTCTGCGATCAGGAGTATGGACTATATAGTTGAGAGGAGATAGTTTATTAGCAACTATATAGGGACCAGTAAACTTGCTTTTAAGGGGAGAGCCTGGAATGGGTAGAAAGAGTAACACTTTGTCACCTGGAGAAAATGATCTTTTAACTAATTTAGGTTGGGACTTCACCATTTTCTCTTGGACTTTTTTTAAGTTTGACTGAGCAATGGTTCGGACTTCAGTTAATTTGTCCCGTAAAGTGTCAATGTATTGGGAAACTGTTGCGGGCTTAATAGATGGAGTGTCAAACCACTGCTCCTTTACTATTTTAAGGGGTCCCCTAATTTGTCTCCCATATAGTAACTCGAACGGGGAGAATCCCAATGACTCCTGGGGACATTCCCTGATGGCAAAGAGTAACAAGTCTATGCTTTCATCCCATTCCTTTTGGTGTTCTATACAGTATTTTTTGATCATTGATTTGAAAGTTTGATGGAACCGTTCCAAGCAACCTTGGGATTGTGGGTGGTAAGCCGAAGATGTACAATGGTCCACACTGAGGTCTTTCATCACCTGTTTGAAAAGATTGCTCGTAAAATTGGTGCCCTGATCGGATTGGATCTCTTTAGGAATGCCCACTGAAGTGAAAAGATGCAAAAGATGTTTGATTACGTTTTTTGAAGTGATGCTTTTAAGGGGAAAAGCCTCAGGATAACGTGTACTGGTATCCATAACTGTGAGCAGGAATTGATTTCCCTTCTTAGTCTTTGGTAATGGGCCCACACAATCCACAACAATCTTTTCAAATGGGGTAGAAAATACTGGGATGGGCTTAATGGGAGCTGCTGGTATACTTTCATTTGGTTTTCCTACCATTTGACAAATATGACAAGATTTTAGGTATTGTGACACATCCTTCCTAAGTCCAGGCCAGTAATAGTGTTGGAGGAGCTTTTTATATGTTTTCAGGATTCCCAAATGTCCTGAAATACCATCATGGGCAAGGGCAATTAATGCTGGTCTGACTGAAGCTGGAATTACCACTTGATGTATTTCAGACCACGTGTCTAGATGGGCAAGCTCAGGGGGCCTATAGGCCCTCATCAAAACCCCTTCATGATAATAAAAACACGGAAGGGTGTTAAAATCTTTACCCTCAACTGCTCCATGATGAAGTTTATTCAAAGATGGATCAGATTGTTGGGCTTTAACGAGCTCATCCTTACTAATCGTCTTATTGTACAGATCTTCTGTGGGTAGGAAGATATTGGAGGTGGTTTTAGATGAAGAGGGCCCATTCCGCACACTCTGTGACCGGGTGGCAGCACAAGATGGGAAAAGATGAGGAATAGTTTCTTTAAGGTCAGTGGTGGAGTTGACAGGTAAGGGAGAGTCGACTGTCTTTATGTTAGGAACCACTAGATCTCCTACCAAGTCATTACCCAATAAATGAATGCCACACACAGGCATTGGGTCTTTCCTTATGGCTATTTGCACTTCCCCAGTAATCAAGGGACATTGGAGGTGCACTTTAGCTAAAGGATAGGAAGAATGGGACGAGAGATCTGAAATTAGAACACTCTCATTTGTAAATGCGGTAGATATATCAGGAATGACGTTAAACAGGAGGATAGATTGTGCTGCGCCCGTATCACGTAGTATACGAATAGGGAAAGAACGAGACCCCTCTAGGATTGAAATTTTTCCCTCATAGGTGAATGAAGAGAAGAGAGCCTGATGGGGCCTTTCCACATTGGCATTTGCTATTGGTTTGGATTTGGGATCCAGGGAACTACTTTTAGCAATTCGACACTTTGGGTGTTTACAATTCTGGATCGTATGGCCTGGGTTTTTACAGTAAGAACAAGTAAGCTTGGTTGCATCGGGGGGAGTAGGTGTGGGACCTTTCGACCTACCACTCACGTTCCCAAGGTTATCATCAGAGGAGGACCTAACATGTCGGGAAGTACCACGTTCTCTACTGCCCAGTGACTCCACCAACAAAGCGTACGCATCAGCCAGCTCAGCAGCACGCCCTAAATTAACCTCTCCACGCTCCTCCACATGCTTCAAGATATGAAATGGTATCTTGCTTTTCCACTCCTCCAGGACTACCAAATTTATCAAATCCTGAAACGTGGAGGTCTCTGTAGCCTCTAACCACTTCTTAAAAAACCTAAGCTTTTCTTGAGCAAACTCAACAAATGTGTGTGAAAATGGTTTGGTTAGTTTACGAAACTTCTGCCGGTACCCATCTGGCGTGATAGCATAAGAGGTGAGGATATTCTTTTTTACGTTATCATAGTCATCAGTCTGGTCTAAACAGTTATAAACTCTACGAGCCTTACCATATAATTTAGGAACTAACACTGACACCCACTGGTCCTTTGGCCACTCATTCTTCGCGGCTATTTTCTCAAAAGTCCTAAATGACCCGTCCATATCGGATTCATCAAACCCGGGAACAAGGGAAGAAGCAGTAGCAGGGTTAAAAGCAGCGAGTTTCTCTTTTAATGCCACTTCTTTTGATTTAAACTCCGATGTTAAGGTGACTTCTGTCTCTCTCACCTGTAGTTCTTTCAGTTTAACCGCCTGCACCAACTTGGCCTGTTCCATCCTTTCTTCATGGTCCAACTTGTACTCCAACTTGGCCTGTTCCAACTTGGCCTGTTCCATCCTTTCTTCAGGGTCCAACTTGGCCACCTGCTCCAACTTGGCCTGTTCCAACTTTTCCTCCTGCTCCAACTTGGCCTGTTCCAACTCGAGTTCTTTCATTTTGATTTGGAACTCGAACCTAGCTCGTTCTAGTTCTAAGGGGTCTATTCGTTGTGTTTCTTCTTGAGGGCTAGCCAGACCTGAGGCAACATCTGGGTGAGGAGGGGTGGTGGATAGTGGTTGAAGTTTCTTGGACATGGGCGTTAATCTGTCAACAGCGGATTCTTTTAAAACTTCTTGTTGAACCAACACTTCAATCACATGATTTTTTAACATTTCCTTAGTCAGTTGCTGTGAAAATGGGATATTGTAATAGTTGGCTATTTCTTTCCATTCTTTCTTCAGGATATTAACACGTAATTTAGCTACGGAAGGATTTTCAATAAAATCCTGGAGATCAAAACCTGAGGTGGCCATTGTTAAGAAAAATAGGATAAATTAACTAATGGTCAAAAGATAAGATAAGTGGATAACCCTAGAAAATATCACGGCAGTGGATAACCAGAAAGTCCCGGAAACTAACCAAGTTATACCTAGGGAAATTACACTTATGATTATTGTTCTTCCGAGAAGATCCTTAGATAAGGACAAGAGACTTGAAAGAGGTAGGGCGTATTACGGCATTAATATAAAGATCCGGATTAACAACCCTGATATACTTGAAAGAGGTAGGGCGTATTACGGCATTTATATAAAGATCCGGATTAACAGCCCTGAATGAGATAATGAGAAGAACAATAATTGAGGCTTTATAATTATGGGGTCCTGGTAGAGCGGGGCGTCCCAAGATATCACTTCACTCAAAACTAGTAACTATGGAACAGCCTACTCTGGAGTGAGGGTACGGCATTAAACAGATCCGGATTCTTCCCTACACTCGATAAGACTTACCACACGACTGCCACGTGTAATAACAGGTAAGCCTTATGACACTTGGAACCTAATATCCTACGTCTGTCACTCTTACTGTACGATAATACCAATATATGCACACACATATGAAGGAAACTTTAAACCACCGTAAAGCAATTGTAAACAGAAGTGACTGGGAGGAGTAATTAACACTGAGTAACAATGGAGGAAGGAATATGGTACTTAAGGTCGTATCCTGGCAAGGTCGCCATTTGTTACGAGTTGGGGATTTAGAATATAGTTATACGTCTACCCAGATCCCAACAGGTAACAACAAAAAAAAACAAAGACAATCGGACTAAAAAAAGGGTAGACAAAGGATGCGAGTTTTCGTTGTATATAATAAAGTACCATAAATTCCTTAACAAAATATTCAGCTTATACACTACCCTTAACCAAACTTAACCTAAACACGAACAGTATATACATAGTAATAAAACATAAAACAATAGTGAAGCAATGTGGAGGGGGGAGAGGCAATACAAGATTACAAATACTTAAGTGAGGAGCTGAGATGGCTGACGAGCAAGGCTGAGTATGGTAGAAGACGGTAAATAGTCACTGTGCCGTAGGTTTCCAGGATAGGTGATCCTGTGGTCGCTTCCCAGAGTGAAGTGTCCTCTCCTCGAATTGGAGCTGACAAAGTAGACTGAGGCGGAAGTGACGCAACAACCAGGATATGGAGAAGGGAAACCCGGGAGTGGTAACTAAGACGAGCCATACTCGTGTTTCGTCCCTAGATGGCGTTGCTCGTGGTGCTGGGTAGGTAGATGAAGACAATCGGTGGAGGGGTTCGTAACATTATTGTGTGAGCATACCATCATAAAATTTAGATGTTATTTTTACTACAACAGGTATTGTGTCGGAAAAAGTGGAGTTTGGGGGTCAGGCCAGTCTCTATTGGAATTAATCCCATATGTTCTGTTGTTCACTTTACGAGGTTTTCACTTGAGGTTTTCACTTTCTGCGGTACCCTGTGGGTTCAATTGACCGCGTAAATCGGGGTACTACTGTATATATATATATATATTTATATATATATCTACAGTGGGGTATGCTATAACGAATCTAATTGGTTCTAGAACCTTGTTCGTTATAGGATTAATACGTTCCAAATACAACCACTTAACACTGAAAAATATAATATAAAATTGTAAAAATTGTATAAAAGTGCATAAATATGCATCTAAACCCCTGAAATAAAGAATATCATTAATATTTGTTATAAAAAAACAATAAATTAGTAAAAAAAAATAAATTATTTTTTTTTTAACAATGTTCGTTGTAGGAGTTTCGTTCGTTATAGCATTCTCAATTTTATAGGTAAAACCGTTCGTTATAGGAATATTTGTAGTTGGTTCAGTTCATTATAGCATACCCCACTGTATATATACAGCTAGACCCCGACTTACGACTGCTTGGACTTACGACCGTCGGGACTTACGACCGCCGCAGTTGTGACCATTTTTTTTTTTTTTTCAAATGAGTCATGCATTTTCTATACCGAAACGTTTCCAGTTAATGTAGTCCCCATGTATAATTAGAAAATAATGGGGGCCCTGTGTGCATTCAGCTGACTACATTAAAGGTAAGTGCTTAGTCACACTGTATCCATTCCTCAGTATTTATTACTTTCACTGTACTGTATCCATTCCTCATTATTTATTACGTTTAGTGTACTGTATATCATTGTGCATTTTTAATTTTTTTTTTGAAATTTTTTTTTTAATTTTATTTATTTATTTATTTTTATTTTTTTATCTATGTCGGACTTACGACCATTCGGACTTACGACCTGGATTTGGGTCCCTAACCCCGTCGTAAGTCAGGGTCTAGCTGTATAGGGACTAAAAATGAAGTATATAAATATATATATATATATATATATATATATATATATATATATATATATATATATATATATATATATATACTGTATATATATATGCAGTTCACCCTCACTTTACGCGGTTAATGTAACCCGGAGGGTACCGCGGAAAGCGAGAAACGCGTAAAGTGAATAACATAACACATGGGATTAATTGAAATGGAGTCCGGACCGATCCCCAAACTCCACTTTTTGACGACACACAACTATGTTGTAGTAAAAATTTTATCTTAACTTTATGATGGTATGAAAAAACAAGTAATATAGAAGAGGTTAGGTTAGGAAAGATAAAGGTTAACATAGGAAAAATAAAGGTTAGGTTAGAAAACTAAAAATTTGGTGTAACACTTACTGTAGTAGAAGAGATGGGTCGGCATACGGGGATGGAGGCTGGTTCCGAGGCAGAGGGCAGATTACTGGCCCTCAGGTGAATCACCATTACTAGGTGAATCACCATCACTGTCACTTACAGTTGTCAGGGCTTCCCTGCCAAATCCCTCAAAGTCATCTTCACTGCCACTATCACTGGCTTGGGCTGGCTGTGGTGGGTTGCGGGCGAAGAAATCTGTTATGCTTTGCTGACGGCTGGCGTTGATGTTGTCGTGATACACCTTGATGTACGGCTCCATAGCCTGCACCAGCCGGGTATGGAAGACTTCATAGCGGTCATCGTCATTGTCGCGGGAAAGGAAGGACTTCATCTTCTCTGCACACTCCATGGCACCCTTAATATCACTATGACTTAAATTGTGTTCTTCGGAGAATGACGCACCTTCTTCCTCCTCTTCACTGACGTGTTCTTCTTCCAACATCTCGTCGGCAGTCACTTCAGGATCTCTGATCACCTCCAGGATGTCGTCGTTGGTGGTCTCGGAGAAGCCTGGAACTGTAACAGTGTGCGCAGCTTCTCTGGCAAGGCCCACTGCTACTGCAACATTCTGAACCTCACCAGTCACAGATTGACTCCTCCTCTCACCTGGTATTCCATGCAACACATGTCTCCATGCGTGACGAATTGTAGCAATAGACAGCTGATCCCATGACTCCACCAAGAAGTCCACAGCTTTCTTGATGTTAAATATTCTCCAGAATTGTTTGAAGAGTATTTTTTGCTGTTCCAACTGTTGATCCTCATCTTCTTCGCTCTTGCTATCGGTGGTGGTGTCACTCAGGTTACGCAACTCTTCCCTGGTGTTGGTGTAGTCGTTCAGGAGCTGGAATTTTTTGGTTGAGAATGCAGCTTTCACATTGCAATTCAACTCCTGGTCCATGGGCTGGATTAAAGAAATAGTGTTGGGAGGAAGGAAGACCACTTTTATGTTGGGGTGACGATCTAACAGTAGGGGCGAGTGTCCTGGTGCGTTGTCCAGCAGCAACAAAATATTGAATGGCACATTCTGTCGCTCACAGAATTTTTTTACATCGGGAACAAAACAGTCATCAAACCAGGAGAGGGACAGTGTAGAGAACATCCACGCCTTACGTGTGGTCAGCCAGTGGACATTTAGCTTGGTCATGTCCATGCTCTTGTAGGAGTGCGGCTTGCTTGCTGTGTGGATCACCGATAACTTGAGCTTACAGGTACCGGAGGCATTGGTGGTAAACAGGACGGTGATGCGTTCCTTCTGCATTTTCTGGCCCCGAATCCTGCTGGCATTCTTCACAACGAAGGACTAGGAAGGTAGCTTTTTCCAGAAAAGACCAGATTCGTCCATGTTAAACACCTGGTCGTCACTGTACTGTCCCTCCTCCATAATCTCACGTAAAAACGGAGGAAATTCCCGAGCCGCAGCACGATCAGCACTCGCTTCTTCACCACCAATGTTTATATTGGTAATCTTGTTCCGGATCTTAAACCCCTGTAACCACCCAGAGGAAGCATTAAAGGGTTTGGGCTCTGTAATTCCCATCTTTCGTGCCACTGCCATGTACAGTTCACGTGCGTAGTCCTTAACAGAGCGCGTGTCGACCGCCATGTTCCGTCGCGCCTGACGCACCAAGTACCTCACAAGTAATTTTTCTGTCTTGAGAAGCACCTGGTTGTGAAAATACTTGATCATAGAAGCACCTGTAGACTTTGTGATCTTCATGTGCTCCATTATCTTGGCTGAATCCTTCCTTATAGTCCGGATCGTAGATTCGTTCACACCATGCTGGCGTGCCAAATCAACCTGCCTTGTTCCTTTCTCCAACTCTTGGATGATGGTATACTTCACCTCGTAGCTTAAGGAACGTCGTGTATTCTTTGGTTTAGTGCCGCTGGGTCCAGGTAAGGAAAGGTTTCTCTCTGGGGGTGGTGGTCCGGCGGAAGCCATTTTACGGAACAATGGATGCGCGTTTACACGGAGTGGCCTTGAGGGATGAAACTGCCGCGGCTAGGTCAAGCGTCGTCTTTCCTCCCTCCCTCCCTCCCCCAGGTGGACACGTCATAATACTTTAAGCCAATTACAGCTAGCAGCAGAGGGGGGTAGGGATGCATGCCATCACAGGTCTGATACGTCATATGACGTCAGTGATAACGCATCAAAGACACACACTGCGCAACCTTGCTGCGCCGCTTGCCCAAGCAGAGGGAGGAGGAGGGAGAGGCAGGCAGGCAGGCGGGCGGGTGGCGGGTGGGGCGAATCTAAAAATAGCGTCGCGCCGGACACTCTCCGCGTAATGGGGTTCACGTACCGCGTAATATGAGCACGTGAGGTTCTGGCAAGGCACCGCGTTAACGTGGAAACGCGGAATGCGGGACCGCGTAAAGTGAGGGTTAACTGTATATATATATATATACCTTGATTTGTATTTCTTTCCCTAGTCTGTACTCACCCCTGAAGATGTGAATTACACGAAAGCGCTTGGGAACTTCGTGTTTTCTTCTTTCCTTGTGGTTATCAGCATATACCTAGATCACGCGCACCTACAGTGATTTACTTGCATATATATATATATATATATATATATATATATATATATACAGTCAACCCTCGCTTTAAGCGGTCCCACTTTACGCGTTTCCACGTTTACGCGGTACCCTGCCGAACACGGAATGCTCACTTTCCGCGGTGTGTGTACCCTTTTACGCGGAGAGCGGCGCGAGCAGGGTGCGCACAAGGTCGCCCAGTCATCAAAACATTACTGAGTTCTTCACCCGCCACCCACCACAGCCGGCCCAAGTCAGTGATAGTGATAATGATAGTGAGGATATGGACTTATATGGACTTTGAGGGGTTTGACAAAGAGGCCCTGCAAGCCTCTGTGGTGGATAGTGATACAATTGATACAAGTGATACAGGTGAGGGCCAATAATCTGCCCTCTGCCTCAGAACCAACCCACCATCCCCGTGTGCCCAGCCATCTTTTCTACTAATGTAAGTGTTAAAAAACCTAATATTATTGATATTTCTCTTAATTATTAATTGTGTGCGCATACCATCATAAAATTAAGAAGTTATTTTTACTACAAGTGGAGTTTGGGGGTCGACCCGGTCTCTATTTCAATTAATCCCAAATGTTATATTGTTCACTTTACGCGGGCCGCTGTGGGTTCAATTGACCGCGTAAAGTGAGGGTTCACTGTATATATATATATATATATATATATATATATATATATATATATATATATATATACACACAGGTGCTCCCCGACTTACGACGGGGTTAGGGACCCAAATCCAGGTCGTAAATCCGACATAGATAAAAAAATAAAAATAAAAAAATAAATAAAATTAAAAAAAAAATTTCAAAAAAAAAATTAAAAATGCACAATGATATACAGTACACTAAACGTAATAAATAATGAGGAATGGATACAGTGTGACTGAGCACTTACCTTAAATGTAGTCAGCTGAATGCACACAGGGCCCTCCATAATTTTCTATTTACAGGATACATGGAGACTATATTATTTTGAAGAAGCAGAAGAGGAGACAGGGCTGGGTGGGTCATCAATGTCGCTTTCTTCAGACAGGTTTATGTGCTGTGGAAACTTGCTGGTTGAAGGTATAGGATCATCTTGAGGGAGTGAAGAGGCAGCACTGGTGGGGCGTGAGGAGACAGCACTGGGGGACTTCTTGAAATAGATGTCCAATTTAGACTGCACAGTTTGCTTTTTCTTTTCATTATAAATTTCTCTGCAGCAAGCAAGTGCATCTTGGATCATTCTGTCAACTTTGGCATAATGCTCATAATTTTGATCAGTGGCGGCTCGTGCATAGGGCTGCAGAGCTGCAGTCCCCCCAGACACTCACTGCCAGGCGTATGATTCCTTTAGAGAGACAGCTGAATAATACACTACCAACAAATATATCATTTTATATGTTATTTAATTATTTTCAATACGTTGCCAAGTGAATTTTCATTAAAATCAGACCAAAATTTAAGTTACTTTCATAGTTGCTGTCAATGCTGTACGATTCATGTCTGTTATTAATTGGCGCCGCCGCCGCACCACTTCTGGAGACAATGAGCTGCACTTGAAGCAGCTCAGTCTCGTACAACGTGTTTACATTGCGTGTGGACGGTGTGGTTAAATCGTGATTTGTGTAAATCAGAAAGTCTCATAGACTTGTTGGAGATGATGAATGACAATAATCTACAGTCAACATTTTCAGACACTGTCAAGTTGCTGAAAATTTTAATAACAACTCCAATAACAACGGCAGAAGCAGAAAGGTGCTTTTCAACTTTGAAGAGAATTAAAACTTTTTTGCGCAGTACCATGGTGAATGACAGACTGTCTGCTTTAGCAGTGATATCCATTGAAAATAAAATGATAACAGAAATAAAGGATTTTAATGAAATAGTAATAAACAATTTTGCTACATCAAAGAGCAGACGCGCGGACTTTATTTTCAAGTAATACATGGTGAATGACAGACTGTCTGCTTTAGCAGTGATATCCATTGAAAATAAAATGATAACAGAAATAAAGGATTTTAATGAAATAGTAATAAACAATTTTGCTACATCGAAGAGCAGACACGCCGACTTTATTTTCAATTAATACTGGTCCATCACCACCTCGGCCATCCCTTCTACCACCAACACTACTACCATGCCCTGGGAATTCGTGGACATCAACTACAACTCATACCTGAGGTAGGTCAAATTTGTGTATCCTACTGTTGTGTGAGGCTTGCAGTCCCTCCATTTTATTTTTCACGAGCCGCCACTGATTTTGATCCATGCCATCAAACATTTGCATTGCTTTATTAATTGTAGCAAATGCCTCTGCCATATGTTTCACGGAAAACTTTTTGGGGGGTGCAGGTTCTTCTTCTACATTTTGTCTCTCTTCTTCCTCTGCAAATTTCTGTGCATCTGGTTCAATAAGATCCTCATTACTGAGCTCTTCTGCTACACTTTCAACCAACTGTCCAACTGTCATGGTCACATTGACTGCTAATCTATCTAACTAATGATTCTTATTAAACTCCACGACCGCAAGACATGAGTGGGTTAGCAACCCCTGAGAAGACGTGTTTTTCGCCATAGACGCTACACTTGTGTTTCCCTCCCAGAGTCCCGCCTTTGTGAAGACAGTTATCAATGCGTTTATTCCACTTTCTCCTGGGAAGCTCAATCTTGAATTAGTCTGTGTAAATCAACTCAAGTAATTCGCCAGACCTTTGTCAACTGAGGGTCATCTTTGAATGACTAACAGTTAGAGTTGTTTGTAATTATTGTCATTGAGTGAGTAGCGATCACTGGCAACTCAGGGATATATATACCCGCGCATCACGCAGGACGAGCGTCCCTTGAAACCCGCTCCAACATTTTTCTCCAGGTATGTTTTGTGTAGTCAATCAGTTTGATTCAGTCAATTGTAGTAAATATCAGTGTTCATCAGTGTTCATGCTTTAACAGTTTAATTGTCATTAACCCAGTGTAAGAAGTAATATAACGTAAATACGTCTGTCATTTCTAGACCGAGATTTGTAGTGTTTGTGTTGTCATGCTTCCGTCTCTTGAAGCCCGCTCCAACATTTTTCTCCAGATCCAATTGTGACTCTTGGATCACTCGACAACTGCCCCGGATGTAGTAGATACCCAGCAGGGATCATATATGAAACGATGGCATCGATGCGGCCTGATTAATCTGCTCCACTGCCTCGTAGTGCCGACCCCAGACGCGCCATGTGTCTGGCTACCACCGACCATAACAACGGTTGTGAATCTCAGTGTTCTACCCTGGGACGCACCCTGGAAGTATATGTCCACAGAGAGTTTTGTAACATGTATGTTAGGGATAATTAGTTGGAAATAATTATCCCATGTTGGGTAGTGGACCCCTGTATCTGCTATTTTCAGTATTAACGAGTATGTTGAGTAAAGTCTTGAACTTGTACTGTAATGCCACGTACCACCAGTAGGTATGAGAAGTAACGTAATGTACAATGAGTGCCATGTACTATGTATTGTGAGTAGGGCCAAGGAACTGGTCCTACTATGTAATATTGTAACACCAGTTAGGTTGTGTGCAGTAAGAGTGTAAGATCTGAGTAATTACTGTTGAGTAAAGTAAATAAGAAAATAAGTAACTAAGAAAATAAATAAAGAAAGTACTGAGTCTGCAATAAGCCCAGGTAGTTATAAATTAATAATATATCTTTTTCCCTTGATTTCATATTAGTAAATTTGTTCTTAGAGTATTTTAGGTGTATTCATTTCTCCCACAGTATTTTACCTTTATTTCCGTCCAAGTGACTTGATACCAGAATTACCATACCCATGTGCCTGGACCATCGACCATGCTACCAAAAGAATGTCCATGCTACCAAACGAATGTCCATGCTACCAAAAGAATGACCATGCTACCAAAAGAATGACCATGCTACCAAAAGAATGACCATGCTACCAAAAGAATGTCCATGCTACCAAGAATATGTGACAACTGAGTAAGAGTAAGAACTAAGACAAGAGAAGTAACTCCAGCTGTTTCCTAACTCCACTATCTTGTTACTAATATCCGAGATAACTTCATTTTCATTAAATCCTTTGAAACTGTTCACATATCTTTTCAGGATTTTCTTCCATATTCCATTCATGCAATGTTTTGTAACCTGATCCCATGCTGCACTAATGTTCTTTATACATGACAAAATGTTGTACTCCTTCCAAAACTCTCTGAGCGTTTTCTCACCTTCAGTAGCAGCAACAGCCTGAGCGAAGGTCGTGCGTAAATAATACGCTTTAAAGGCAGCAATAGCACCTTGATCCATGGATTGGATGATAGAGGTAGTGTTAGGTGGAATGTACACTACCTTAGCATCAGGGTGCATGTCGTCCAGGTGTGGTGGGTGTCCCGAAGCATTATCCAAAATCAGTAAAATGTTGAAAGGAATCTGTTGTTGCAGACACTACTCCTTGGCTCGTGGAATGAAACAAGTCATGAATCAATCCTCAAACAGTGCTAAGGTCATCCAGGCTTTCTTATTACTGCGATAAAACACTGGCAGTGTGTGCTTGCTGACATGTTTAAAAGCCCTGGGGTTCTCTGAATGATAGATCATGAAGGACTTTAGCTTGAAACCAGCAACATTCCCCCCAACAGAAGTGTAATTCTGTCCTTGAATGCCTTGAATCCGGGAATTGTTTTCGCCTCTTTGTGGATGTATGTCCGCTCAGGCATGCGCTTCCACAATAATCCAGTCTCATCCACATTGAATATTTGCTCAGGCAAATAATTCCCTTCCACAATCACATCATCTAACTTCTCCTTAAAAGATTCGGCAGCACCAACATCGGTACTAGCTGCCTCTCCACTCACCTTAACACTGTGTAGACTGTAGCGTTTTTTATATCTATCAAACCACCCATGACTTCCTGTAAAGGTTTGATCACATTCATCTCCTACCTGCTCCTTCAGACTTTGGAACAGGCTTCTTGCTTTATCCTGTATGGTTAGAAGGCTTAAGGGTACACGCTTTTGTATCTGGTCTTCTATCCATATCACTAATAACTTTTCTATATCTTGAATAGGACCTTGTCTTTTCTTTGATATTATAGTTCCCTTTATTGGTGTTGTTCCTTTCACTACATCATGAATACGTTCCTTGTCCTTCAGAATAGTGGATATAGTCGAGTGTGAGAAACCTAGGTCACGTGAGATTGTTGCTACAGTTTTTCCATTCTCATGCTGTGTTATTTTCTTCATTTTCATCTCAAAAGTAATTGCCTGTCTCCTTTTCTTTGGAGCACCACCAGCACTCTCACTTTTACGCTTTCCAGTCATTATAAAGTCAATTAAATACGATAATAACGAAAGTTCACAGAGTGATCAGTATAAAATATGATAGCCAAACACCAACAAAGCGCTCCACTGAGTGAGTGTACCCACGAGGCGACCGAAGACGCGCCTCCCTCTCGCCCGGGACGGAAACGTTTCGGTATAGAAAATGCGGGCGTCATTTGAAAATATTTTGGGTCATGACGGTCGCAGTCATATGTCCCGACGGACGTACGGTCAGAGCAGGTCGTAAGTACCAATGGACGTAAGTCCATGTGGTCGTAAGTCGGGGAGGTCCTGTGTATATATATATATATATATATATATATATATATATATATATATATATATATATATATATATATATATATATATATATATACAATCAACACCTCAACCCGCCAGGATTCGAACCCACGGCCCACAAGCCTATGACTGTGACCGGGGAACGCTAACCGCTGGTGGTCCAGCGGTTAGCGTTCCCCGGTCACAGTCATAGGCTTGTGGGCCGTGGGTTCGAATCCTGGCGGGTTGAGGTGTTGATTGTATGTAGAAGTCCGCGTGCTTTATTGGGCTAATGAAAAAATATATATATATATATATAAAAATATATATATATATATATATATATATATATGCAAGTAAATCACTGTAGGTGCGAGTGATCCAAGTAAGTGCTGATAACCACAAGGAAACAAGAAAACACATGTGCCTAGAGGTTGTTTCATTGTAGTTCCTCATGTACCAAGATTAACATTGACATTATTTTGGTGGGTGTGTCTTATAAGTAAGAAAAATACTTTTAACTGTAGGAAAAATCAACGTATTCACAGATTACTTCACTCATCTTCTGTTAAATACCAAGAAATTTTAACATTTTATTCAAAAAATTATGACGGATTTGATTTCATAAATGGGGAAAAGACTGATTGCAAACTGAAAATATCATAAGGTGGACGTGATGATAAACTGTTTCACTGTCCATGCAAATACAATATTAACTTTACTTTTGCAGGGGCGGATCCAGAGGGGGGGAAGAGTCCTGAACTCTCATTTTCACAGAAAATTCCAATACTTTTTCTTTAATGCAGTACTGTACTCAGGCATTTTTGTATAGTAAAAAGTAATTACTATTGACCTCAGAATATCTCTTAATATCAAGTGCACATGGCTTCAAACTGGCCTCAAAAGACCATGATATTGGTCAGATTTAAAAAGAGTTTCTGGGGGGCTTACAGTGCCCCCTCCCCCCTTTTGAGATGCCTGGATCCGCCCCTGTTTAGGGTTAGGTCGGATATAAATTTTGCTGGTTTAGTCCGCAGAAATATACCTAAATTGTAATACAGCCCAGGAGATGAGGAAAAGTTGCCCATGCCTGTTGTAGGCCATGATAACTAAAATACTACAATACATGAGTAATATTCTTGACAGCCAGAATCTTTGATTCCGGAACTTTCTAATACTGTATCTGGAAAATAAAAATGAAATTCTGAGAGATCCCAAGAACATCTCTCCGTTCCAGGCATTCAAATGAATTTCTGAGCCATTGCATCACGGGTCGAGTGCATGGGTGGGCTAGCTGCATGGAGAACTCAGAGTGTGCAAGCATTGTGATTGGTTGTTACTATCCTGGGACTGCATGGCATGCCTATGAATGGCTGATTTATCTCACAGAGTATCACCCTAAACTCTAGCATTATGAAACATTCATTCCCTGCTGTCGTGGTACTGTACATTATAAACTTGTTTGCTCGCTCATTGTTGTTTTCGCATACAATCTGTGTTGTGTAGTAGAAACTCGTCATGATCTTTAATACAATGAATAGTTTATTATTATTATAAAAATGCTATACCTTTGGATTGTGAAATATTTATCCTGACGGTGATACAACCGAAAATAGATGCACCAATCAGAATCTCCATTACATACAGCCTGACTTCACCAAGTATTACCAGGTAAAATTGCAAGTATAACAGTCAGGGTGGAGTCGATGCATTTTTGGCTGACTGAACAGTATATTTTGATAATCAGTGTCTCAAATAGACAATTTACCATATAAAAGAAGAGAGTGGGTATATCTTTGGCTGGGAGGGCCCTCCTGGTGACATCCATCTGCAGGACAAGGTTGAAGAGGAAGAAAATCAGGCCTAGCATCAGCACGAGGCAGGAGCGGTTATCCCTGAAGGCTGTGGGGTACTTTTCCATGGCTGCTAGGTGGGACTCAAACTCTCTGCGATGACTGATCACTGCCCACCAACCAAAGTACATCACTGATACAAAATATACACAAATAACAATCAGAGATTTTCAGAGATTCAAGTGGTATATTTCCCTTAATTTATTACAACTGGATATTTTCAAAGTTATGAGCCTGATTGAAAATTAGCACTTGTTGAATTAATAGGACACAGATGTGTACACCATACATCCCACTGCATAAAACACTAGGGAGTAGGTAGTAGGCAGCTACGAAACCAGGGCCGGATTCAGGAGTGGGCAAAGTGGGCAGCTGCCCAGGGGCCTCCACAATCTGCGGGCCTCCACATATTACATCTGACCTTGGACTTAAAGAAGCCTATACATGTATTCTTGGACAGAACCATTATTTGAGTAAAGGTTTATCTGATTAATAATGCAAAGAATCATCTCTCTGTAATAACTAATATATTCTTTTCTGTGAAGTCTCTTGAAAATTTTTGACATGTGCGGTAGTAGCTATATCAGGGCTGGTCGACTTGAAACCACATGAATGATCCAGTCATGTCTCACTTTTGTGTGTGTGTGTTGGGAATTTGTACACTATCAATATATATACAGTTAATTAACAATTTCTCAATGTTCTAATTTCCTCAATATAACTGCATATGGCTTCAAAATTCTCCAAAGATGTGTTCAAATTTAAAAATTTTCCCGGGGGCTTACAGCGCCCCCCGGAACTCCCAGACGTTTAGCCTCGCTTCACTCGCCACCCTACCCTCTTGGGTAGTTATAATGAGGGGGGGCCTCCACAAAGAGGCTGCCCCTGGGCCTCCACAGGTCTAAATCCGGCACTGTACGAAACAGGGAGGTACTAACGCCTGGGAAGATATTGGAAGCATAATGTGTTGTCTAATGGTAGACCCTGCTGCCATGTGGCATCACAAAAATTGTGACCAAGTCCCAGGTTGCTGATCTGACGATCTGCCTCATTTACACACAATTGCAGGGTCTCAGGTGTTTCTTTTACTACTGACAACACAACATACATTTATCACTTTTGATCTTTTTTTCTTTTTTTTTTATTTATTTATGGTATTTTATTATTATTATTATTATCATTATTATTTTATTTATAAATTTTAATTTTTTGTTATAAATTTTATTTACAGTACTATGAATTTATATTATTATTATTAAATTTTCGCCCCCCAGGCCCCGATGTGGGTCAGTGACCTGTGCCCGGGTGGGCTAATCCCCGTTGAAAAAAATAACATACTGTACCTAAAAGGGAGGACCATGAGGTGTAGGACAGGCTGTGGAGAATACCGGTACCTTCTGTGTCAGTGACGGGCTCTTGCTCCATGGCTGTGGCAATATAGAGCAATATTAATATCAAGGAAGGACCAAATACTGTACCTGTACAGAATTTACTGACAATTTTTTGGTGCTATCCACATATTCTTCTATTGTAGGAAGTTTTTTTATACACTGACTGCCTACTGATTGTGGGATCAGGTGGAGGGGGGGGGAGACTCAATCATACCATAGATGGCCTTAGTCAACTAAAGACATTTTATTCTAAGAACTAACCAACTATATTTAGGTTATTCAATATAGTATAATGGGCCCAAATACCTGTACTCAAAACACCTCATAAATTACAAACTCGGCGACGTTGTAGCCAACTTATGGTATTCAAACTTACAAACTATTGTATTGACAATATTATAAATCCCCCAGATTCAAATATATTTTGTGATACTGTTATAGTATTGTAGAGTGAGTCTTCCTGCAGGCTATTCAGCCAATCACTTACGCTTTCAAATTGACAATGCAATGGTGTTCAACCCTAGCCACCTCCTTGTCATGGGGAACTTTAACTATTCCGACAATGACTAGAGAAATGAAACCACGCCAAATGACCTTAATGATCCTGCTAGCCTTTTTGTAAAACTCTAAGAGACAATTTTCTATTCCAAAATGTTAAAGATCCAACTCATTACAGAGGGGAGCAAACACCCAAATTGTTGGACCTCATCAGGAATAGACTGGGACTGAAAAGTGGCCCTGGACTTTCACCCAGACTGGACCCCACAGCCAGCGAGCTGTATTTGGACAAATCCTAAGGTCAACAATAAGTACTTCATCCAATTGGTTCAAAAAGCCAAGGCCGTATCTAAGATTTATGTTGGGACGGGGTGGGAATCACAAGCTCTACAAGCCCAGAGGCAGGATGGGATAGTTTTTTTCATTTTGGAGGGTTTTGAATATGCCCTTTTATTGGACATATTGGACATTTAAGTATCCTTTTTCGGAGTGAGAATTGTGAACTTTTGGAACAGTCTCCCAGAGAGTGTTGTGATGGCACCAAGTGTGAACTTTTTCAAGACCAGACTTGACCAACACTGGAGCAGATTCAGATACATTCGGGGGCCAGTGCATGCCCATTACTTGCCAACAGTGTGTAACAGAGATATCACTAACCACCCAAGCAGCTAATGAACCAATCACAAGTTAAGGATATCAGCTGGCTGAGGGCATAAGATTTATTAACAGGTTTTAGCAATGCTGAAAGGGGTGAAAAAATGGAAGGATGTTTTATTTGGGAAACTGAACAACAAAACACCACAAAAATAAAAATAACACATGGGACTCAGATTTAAGTGTAGTGAATTTCATGGCTCGAGTACCAAGAGATGTTGGTAACGTTCAGAGAAAGTTCACTGACATAAGGACGTCCGTCAAGAAAAAAGCAGCCCAAGGACTTTATTTACCCTTCTTACCTATTTTCCACAAACAAAACAAAACTATTACTGTAGAACGTCAATTTAATGTGAGATAGCGTTCCAAGAGAGGTCGCTTTAAACCAAATTCGCACTACATACAAGTGTTGTTTCAATGGAATAATTTAGTTTGGTACTTGAGAGAAACACAAAATACTAAAAAAACTGACAGTCAACCCAGATGCACCTCAGTCCATCTCTAGAATAAACAAAACATTGTTTTTTGTAGTATTATGTTAAAACAAACAATCATAAATCAACACAGCTAAAATTAAGGAATGCAAAATGGTCTGTTTACTGGCTGGGAAGATTGGGGGAGGGAGGGAGGTGAGGTGATATGTTTGACAGTTGATGCCAAGGTCTAGTGCTTATTTATTTATCTGTCCTTAAGAGTGACTAATTTTTTCTCTTATAAAATGTCACTGAATTGACCTGGGAGAATATAATTAACATTGCTGAAATTCTGATAAGATAGTGATTAATTTGAATATAAACATGCTATAGCTTGCATTAGACATACAAAGAACAAAAATATTTATCTCTCATGCAAAATATATGACGTTTATATTCAAATTATTCGTTGTCTTGCAAGGATTGTAGCAATGCAAATTATATTAACCTAACTTTAGTTTGTGACATTATATAAGATAAAAACTGTAAGCCTAAAACCCTGGCTGGGCAGATGGGGGGAGGGAGGAAGGGGAGGTGACAGTGACATGTTTGACAGTTGCACCGAAGGTCTAGTGAAGTATTTATTTGTTTATTTATGTCCTTTAGAATGAGTTTTTGTATATTGTTTATAAAATGTTACAGAAGTGACCGGGAAGAATATAATTTACATTGCTGAAAATAAGATAGTGATTAATTTGAATGTAATCATGCTATAGTTTGCACTAGACAAAAATTTTAATCATTTAGTACAGTATTTTGAGTACATGTACAGTACAGCTTTGCCCTTAGGACAGTGTAGCGTGCCCAGAGAAACATTAGGTTCGAATTTTTATATATGATGCGCCAGATTGACTCGCGCAAAATAGGAAAGATTCGCTTTAAATTGAAACATTGTCTTTAACTGTGGGTGTCACTTTAAATCAATAATCTTAAATCGATTCGCATTAAATCGACGTTCTACTGTACTGTATATTTAAAAAAAAGGTTACAACTGAAATTAAAATAAAAAGTTTATTTACAACTTGCAATAAAAAATTTCATATTCGCTACTTAACAAGTCAAGAAACTAGCAGCACAGTTTATAATAAAAAATATAATGAAAAGTACAAATAATAACAATTGGGTGTGAGTCGATACAGCCTATGAAACCTCTTCGTTATCCGCCCTAAAAAGGTGTCTAATTCCTCGCAATTTCACACAGAGGAAATATGTACAACCTCAGCTAGTGTTCATCATTTATATTAAGAGGGTCCAAAAGGTCTCAGTACCTCCTTTCACATCAGAGCTCTATCTTTCAAAAACACCTGAAATGTACATCGATCAGCTCCATCTTCTGCTAAAGAAAAAACACAGCTGCAGTTTATAATATGATTTGTAACTGATTAGATTTTATCTTTTAATATTATTTTCCATTGAAATATTATACGAAACCTATTTTCTGCATTATTCTATGATATCCAAGCAACAGCTTTAATGAGGTTTATCATTACTTGGAAGGTACAACATGCCCTTCAAATTCCCTTTATGTGTTTGCCCTTAGAACAATTATTTTTTTTACCTACACACACACACACACGCACACACACACGCACACGCACACACACACACACACACATACAAATAAATAATAAAGGGACAATCCTCTCACAAATAATCAAAAACAAATGTATTAAAAGTGTGAGTCTACCCTCAAGTCAACTACGTGCTTTATAATAACAAAGCACGGAGTGGACTTGAGGGTAGACTGTCACATTTTTAAAACATTTGTTTCTGATTGTACAGTATATGTAAAGGAAATTACTGTCTCTAGAATGAATGGCTCCCTGTCTTGGCCACAAAAATGCCAGTAACTTTAAAACTATCCTATGACATTCTTGGGCACAACCAGGGTGTCATCCGCGAGAAATCACAGTCCGCGAATTTTAAGGGCATGCTGTATATACTATTTATGCAATCTGTAAATATAATATGCTATGTCCAGGTCAATACCTTTACAGGAGCTCCAAAGGTCCTGTAAAGTTACAGCCTGTTATCACCGCTGGCTTCAGCTACACAGTGCCGTACCTTGTGACCTGATGTAGGAGGGGAGACGAGAGAGCTGAGGGGATGTTTACAGCCACGCGATCCTGGTTTTTGCTGAATATACAGTTCGGCAGGTGGCGTGACTGTCTGGCCTTTCTGACGCGCAGATCGCCCTCTACAGCCATACCGTGAGCACCCACCAACTCACAATCCTGTCCCTGAGTTTGTGCTACGACAATTTACGCAGTACTGTTGTCTCTTGGAACACCATACTGATTTACATTGACTCGCACTTCTAAGTATACAACCTATGTGATGACATACCTCTCAGTACTGAAATATTGTGGATTAATTATGCCTACTCGTTTCTGTCTTAACTGGAGCAATAAGACAATGTGGAATGAAGCACAACTAAGATTAATAGAGTTATGAACTTTGTATTAAGTCACAAATTATGTATCAGATGAATCACCATGTAATACTAATGAACACCTTGTTCTCTGCAGGTTTTGACCACGTCAATAAATAGTGAGTGCGTCAAAAGGCGGATTTCAATCATTCCCTTCGACATGCTCATCACCCGACCATCCTTAACTAAAGCGGCTTCACAGCCTGTTACAACATATGCCATCAGAAGATGGCAGATATTTTGTTTTGAGCATCACTACAGAGAGATTTTACAAGATCGAGGATTGACTTAAAGAATGAACTGAGAGATAAAATATTGTATATACTTTTGAGTATCCAGCCCCAGTATTGTATTTACAGTACCAAGGTTACATTTGGTATCATCTTTTATGCTAATCACTACAATCTTTTAGGTAAAAAGATGGAATTTTTTATAATAACTTAAAGCCCTACAGCACAGCCAATGTAAATGACATGAAGAAGCAAGCCACAGGCGCATACGTGCCGTGGGTGTCAACAAAGGCTGTAGGAGACTGCTCCTTAAAAGTCGCATTTCTGACGAATTAAAAAAGTCTACTAATCCCAGTCTGTGCAGAGAACTATAGTAAGACTTAGTTATCAGCACAGTGGCATCTATTTTTTTAAAACTTTTGGATTTTGTCATTTTTGTTTGATAAAAACATCTGGTCCTACCACCTGGTCCCTCTGGTCGAAGATTTTCAAGTTTGCGTATGAGCAATGTGAGGTGTGACGGAGCAGTGACGTCTTTACCACTCCACCTGACTGCTAAACCAATCCTATGATATAAATAAATACTACAGTGCTATCTCTACTCTCTCAGCAAGGCACACGTCGATAATGACTATGCTTATTTATTTATCCAGCAGTATTCTAAATAAAATACCAAATTGGAACCCATTAGGTTGCTAGTTATATAATAAGCCAAAGTAATTTCAAGATAATTGAAGTAAAGGTTTCCAGCAATATTGATAGTTACACAAATTATAATGCATCATGACAGTAACAGCTGAAATTTTCTAACAGGTATGACCGTGAGCATATTTATGAGGAGGCTCTTGGCGGACCCAGGACCAGTCATGTGTAGGGCTATATGTCTGTCCATGGTGTGGGGGACTTGGTTAAAATCGACGGGAGATTTACACCGCAGAAGTATTTGGACATTTTGGAGAATTTTTTCTTGTCCTCTCTGCAGGAAACAAATTTCTCCTTCCCCCCTGGACCCATTGTTTTTGTTCATGACCGGTGCCCCATATACACGGCTAGAGTTGTCCAGCAGTGGTTTGCTGACCGTGAGAATTTGCAGCTGCTGCATTGGCTTAGTCGGGGGCTGACATGAACCCTTTGGAAAATTTACGGGCGAATATTGAGAACACTTGGGAGCCTGCGAGGGAAAGAACGTCTGCAGAGTTGTCCGCCCACACCAAGGGAGAATGGGAGGTATTTTGGGCCAAACATGATTTCCTCCGCAACCTTGTTAGATCAATGCCCGAAAGACTTAATGATGTTATCAACAAAGAAGGTGGGTATACAGGATACTAAAGTGAAGAATTTATGTCAGTGAAAACAAGAAGTTCCAAAAGTTCAGTGTTTAATGTCGACAAACCAAGACAAGTTTCCTGGCATGGTGTTCCTCTGTCAATGATTTCTGATGTCCAAGTCCAACCACATATCGTCACTTATTAGGACAGCCTTTGTGAAAGCAAAAATCTACCGTAGCCACCTCTCATGAGCTTCGCCTTCACTAGGTCGTCTTTCATACTTCTGAGTGAAAAAATGTAATAAAATTTTGTAAACTTTATTTTCTCTTTAATAATAAGTGACTTTTATTTTCCGTTACGATAACAATCACTACTTGTTTCCTTTCATGTAATAATACAGCTTCCCATACTTCTTTTCATTGCAATATTCCTATCCTCAAAAAATAAGTTTATTATAAGAATAGGTATTATAACTAAGTATTTGTTGGACATCAACCATTAACTGGCACCTGGTCTCCCATGCTATTCTTACTAAGAATTGGTGCGGGAAGGTTAAGATAAAGTGTTTCTCTGGCCTCCAACTTTAGATTAAAAATTACCATTTACAGTGCAAAAAATAAAACAGTGTAATACTACTGGAAAAAATGTATTCCTAAATTAAATACTGTAATCCCGTCTACTTCCATTACTTTGTAATGCATAAAATAAAATATGATTATATTATGCAACACGCAACTCAAGTACTCCCCCGTCTTTCCCCTTCCCACCCCCGCACACACACACACACTGTTACCAGATCATCAGCTGATTCTACCTTTCTGGTCATCTGGCTGGGTGTTCAACGTGGAAGAGTTTGCGACTCATGCTAGACCAATTGTAAACTTGTATGACGATTTTACTAAATAAATATCTATCTATCCAACCCAGAACTTCTTACTAAACATCATGGGGAAATATCCCAGAAGCACGAGGCTGAGCCAGACAGCAACAATAGTAGACCGGAAGCTCCAAAACACAAAGTGGTACGGTGGGTCAGCTGAGTGAGGGCTCGTTGGTGCTGCTCTCTCACGCGCCTCTTTGTCTGTTTCAGCTTGGATCAGTGATGATGGACCTGGTAGAACCATAAGATCTTGATTTAATTCACATCTAGTACCTCACAGAAGGAATTGATTAGCTTAATAAGGAAGATTTTCTTACAGCATATGTTGTAACAATAGGAACAGGTTTTTTTTTTTTTTTTTTACGGGGATTAGCCCACCCGGGCACAGGTCACTGACCCACATCAGGGCCTGGGGAGCGAAAATGTTATAATGATTATTCATAGTAAACAAAATTTATGATAAATAATACAAAATTGAAAATAAACTGATAAAATAATAATGATGATAATAATAATAATAATAATAAAAACACTGTAGTAATAATAATAATAATAATAATACAGTAAAAATAAAGAACCATAAAAAAAAATACAAAAATGAAAAAAAGATCAAGAGTGAGAAACAATACAGTATATGTATGTTGTGTTGTCAAAGTAAGAGAAACAATTGAGACCCTGCAATTGTGTGTACTGTAAATGAGGCAGAAAGTCAGATCAGCAACCTGGGACTTGGTCACAATTTTCGTGATGCCATATGGCAGCAGGGTCTACCATTAGACAACACATTATGCTTCCAATATCTTCCCAGGCGGTAGTACCTCCCAGTTTGGTAGCTGCCTACTGCCTACCACTCAATGCACCACGTGTTTAGTGGTGTTTGCAGAAGTAAACATTGAAACTGTGGCCACTCACTGTCAGCCAGGGACTCTCCAGGATCAATAGTGGCTCTCCTCCTGCTGTAGGGGAAGACACCCAGCAGTGCTCCCAGCCAGGCAACAGGTGCCAACAGAGTGGTGATGTTTCTCCCCAGATGCTGGCATGAATCTCCGACACCAAACACAACCATCTGAAATGCCACGATAGTATAATTCTTATGATTACCAACCCAATCTAATCTCAGCTCCTCTGTTAACTAACACTGGTTTATCTTACCTAAGATTACTTTACTTACCTAACCTTAATTAACCTTACCTAATCTTACTTAACATTATCTAACTTGACTTAACTTTACCTAACAACCTTACCTGACCCAACATAACTTAACCTGATTCAGCATTACTTCACCTAAATGAACTTAGGCCAATTAATTCTTACTTTTACTAACATATCATAGCTTACACCTCGCTATTCTAACATAACTTGACCCTACTTTGCCTATCTTAAACCTAACTTAACTACATGGACTGGTACTGTCATGATACAGTATACTACTTCTGGCATGTACTGTTAGTACCATATTTCAACATCAGTTATACACAACCTAATGCATTGTCATGATCTCATGATCCAAGTGTTTCATGTTATTAAACAATTTTGTACAGTATTACCCATTAAGTCACATTTTGTTTTCCTTGTCAATTTATTTTAATGTACACTGGACTGTAGTTACATCAATAGTCACTTACTGTTGGCGAGTCACTAGTTAGTGCATAATGACCACAGTCATACATGTTACTTAACATAAAATCAGATGATTCATATTATGCTCAACAGCCATAACACATGTGCCTAGCTATAACTTAATTCTTGAGTCCCCCTCTACTAAGACGTCCAGTTTCTGTCCACTTCAGTAGACCAAGACTTCCATTTTCTCTCATGTGTTTCAGATCTCTCGTACAGTGAACCCTTGAAGATCCAGACTAAAAGGGGGGACCACCTGTCCAGAAAAGCTGATTGTCCAAATCTTCCAGCGAATGGACTAAATGTATAAAATTGATATGATATAAAAAACACCCAAAAATACAGTACATATTAACCTGACTACTGGGGTTGGTTATACAGATTTTTCCCTGTGAAATAGCCATAATTTTGAGCAACATATTACTGTACTCACTTTGTACTCAAATGTACTACACTTTAGGACAAATTTTTTTATCTCTTATGCAAACTACAGTAATCCTGTGTTTTTTGCGGGAATTACGTTCCTGAAACCCCCGCGAAAAGCCCAAACCGCGAATACTCTTTAAGGAATCACTGTACCTGTGACCACCAAACAGCTCAGGTAGGTCATGCAATTAACCACGCCATGCTCTCCACTCACGGCCCATTGATCACACTGATCACTGGTGCACTGTAATGGCATTTACTAACATCATTATTTGAAACTAATCATATTGTAGTGTAATACTAGAAAAACGTAAACACAGTTATATACCAAAAAATTATATTTACAAGAAAATAAAAAAAATTATATTTCGCTGAGGTCGGCAACACCCGCATTGCCAGCCTCTCCCTGCTGTCCCGGCGTCTGCCCGCCCTCACGCAGTCACGCCAGCCAGCCAGTCCTCTTCCACCCACATTCCTCCACTTGAAGACTTGTATTCTGACAAAAGACACAAATGAATTGTCAGTCTTCACCACATCTCGAGCCATAGCTCATACCACCTCTGAGCTTGTCCAATAAAACTGTTTTTTCGGTAGGCACGTGTGGACTGAGGCTTCTCGGAGCAGCAGGTGTCTGAGGCGGGAAAGGGTGGCATCTGTTTACCGCACCGCACAGGGGAATATCGAAAATGGCATGAAATTAAAAAAAAAAAAATTTAAAGGATATTTTATATATACAGGTGTATAATTTTTTAGTAAAAAAAAACGTGAATGGTCAGAACCACGATAAAAAACCCTCAAAAAACACGGGATTACCGTATGTGATGTCTCCATTCAAATTATTTGCTACCCTGCAAGGATTCCAGCAATGCAAGTTATATTCTGTGACATTTTAAAAGATAAAAAATTTAAGCCTAAAACCACCTTCAACCCTTGAAAGAGGGAAGTGAGGTGTTGACAGCCAAGAGGAGGGGAGGAGGAGGGGGGGATGGGGTTGAGGTGAAGTATTGACCACCCGGCAGGGAGATTACCCAGTGTGTGGTTATCAGTCATATACTGTAGAGGGAGTTTAAGTTTTTTGCTTATAAAATGTCACTGAATTGACTTGGCAGAATATAACTTACATTGCTGGAGTTCTTGTAAAACAGTGATTAATTTGAATATAAACATGCTATAGCTTGCACTAGACATAAAACTAAAGTAGAGTACTACAGGTTTGCCCTTTGGACAATTATTTCTTTTACTTTTTTCACAATATTTATTTAGTATGGTGTGTGCATGTAAATGAGTAAAAATAAATTAAGAAAGTTATGTATATTTACCCATAAATACGAGTCAAAAAACTTGTACAGGATACTTAAATGTATTACACTGAAGGACTAAAATTTTATCTCTTGTGCAAAACATATGATGAGTATATTCAAATTGTAAGCACTTTCCGGGCGTTTAAAGGTTAATCAGATTCTTCAAGTTAAACTTGAACGTTATAATTCGGTCAAACCTGTTGAATACAATTCATTTTAGTATTTCAAATAAATCATACATAGGCAATCATACATAAATGTTTAAACCAATAGTGGGGTATGCTATAACGAATGGATTCTACTACGAATATTCCTATAACGAACGGTTTTACCAATAAAATTGAGAATGCAAAAACGAACGAAATTTCTACAACGAACAGTAATTTTTTTTTTTTTTTTTTTTTTTTTTTTTACTAATTTAGTTTTTTATTACAAGTATTAATGATATTCTTTATTTCAGGGGTTTAGATGCATATTTATGCATTTTTTTACAATTTATCCAATTTCATATTATATTTTTCAGTGTTAAGTGGTTGTATTTGGTGGCCTGGAACGGATTAACCCTATAACGAACGAATGCTATAACGAACAAGGTTCTAGAACCAATTAGATTCGTTATAGCATACCCCACTGTATATATTTACATAACAATCATAGCTATGTAATTTGTCTAATCTTAACACTTACAATGAGTACTTAATTTGCCATATTTTTATGTTGTCACAATGATAAACGATGCAATGGACACAGTCTACCTATGTACACAATAAGTACAAGTTAAACTTATGTGTTGAAAGTCTCGGGAGAAACAGGTTAGGTGTTGGCTCTATGATGGGGATAGCTACAGTGGCAGACTGGCGGTGCCCTGCCGGGCGTCACATGTCCAGCCCGGCTGGCCAAACTTGCTGCGTCAGGCGTGTTATACGCAAACAAGCTCCCCTTACACCACACAACACCTCAACCTACTCTGGGTCTCTCCATCTCCAACATCTCAATACTCTGTATACTCATTATAGGTACTGCTTGCGTTAACACAAATTATTCGCTGTCTTGCAAGGATTCCAGCAATGCAAATTACATTATGCTAAATTTAGTCTGTGACATTTTACAAGATCAAAATTTTAAGCCTAGAACTATCTTCACCCTGTTTTGGAAATGCTTCTAAGGGAGGCTTCTTAGTCCTAGGGAGTGACAGTTTTGCAAAAGTTTTCAAAATCTAATTGCTTGGGTTGGATTATTTGTCTATCGGCCACGCTAATTCCGAATATGTTTGAGTTTTTTACATCATTGCATTAGAAGGTTTGTGGATACTTTTGGGTTTGGCATGAAAAACGCGAAAAAACTGTAAATAATAAAGGGACTGGCAATGTGGCACAACCTGTTAAAATCAAGTTATTGAATTGGATTATTCGACTACTGTGTACACTGGTTCATAATATGCTATTGTTTTACAACTCAATGCGCTACAAATTATGCCGATATTTTTGCTGCAAGTCACCACATATGTATATTTCGAAAACCAGGGCCCAATATTACCAACGGCGTGGATAGATTCCGTGGAATGAATTCAGGACATTCCCGCTTATGGAACATTACCAAACTCCGTATATGTGCCAATGGCAGGCCAATGGCAATATTTACAGAGTTTGTTGAGGCTCCCTGGACGGGAATACCCTGAATTTATTCCACGGAATCTATTCACGCCGTTGGTAATATTCGTCCCAGGACTGATCAACGAATTCAGCCCAAGTAGCTTGACTTGGACAGTTAAGGACAAAATCTCAGTCCGTACTTTTGAATAAAATATTGTTCAATAGGTGGTGATATTGAAGTGCTGAAAGTTGTTTTTTCTGTGTTGTTTTGCAGTTAGTTCAAAGGGCCGCCACCAAGATGGGTCGTCCTAAGATTAGCAACACTCAGCTGCGCCAGGGTAACGATAAGGTGTTGGGGGTTCGGATGCCTCTGCCATCTAACAAGTTGCCTCTGAACAAGGAAGTTGGAAGTGCCCTGGCTTATGAAGCAGAAAACGAGAGGTTAAGGAGAAGAACAAATGCTTTTGATTATATGGATGCCACCAACAAGGTGACTGAGAAGGTACTGGATGTGTATAGGAAGGCCACTGTCCCAACTATCTCTGAAATCAGGGTGAAAATGAGAGTCGTGGACTCTCATTTTCACCCTGATTTCAGAGATAGTGGGGACAGTGGCCTTCCTATACACATCCAGTACCTTCTCAGTCACCTTGTTGGTGGCATCCATATAATCAAAAGCATTTGTTCTTCTCCTTAACCTCTCGTTTTCTGCTTCATAAGCCAGGGCACTTCCAACTTCCTTGTTCAGAGGCAACTTGTTAGATGGCAGAGGCATCCGAACCCCCAACACCTTATCGTTACCCTGGCGCAGCTGAGTGTTGCTAATCTTAGGACGACCCATCTTGGTGGCGGCCCTTTGAACTAACTGCAAAACAACACAGAAAAAACAACTTTCAGCACTTCAATATCACCACCTATTGAACAATATTTTATTCAAAAGTACGGACTGAGATTTTGTCCTTAACTGTCCAAGTCAAGCTACTTGGGCTGAATTCGTTGATCAGTCCTGGGACGAATATTACCAACGGCGTGAATAGATTCCGTGGAATAAATTCAGGGTATTCCCGTCCAGGGAGCCTCAACAAACTCTGTAAATATTGCCATTGGCCTGCCATTGGCACATATACGGAGTTTGGTAATGTTCCATAAGCGGGAATGTCCTGAATTCATTCCACGGAATCTATCCACGCCGTTGGTAATATTGGGCCCTGGTTTTCGAAATATACATATGTGGTGACTTGCAGCAAAAATATCGGCATAATTTGTAGCGCATTGAGTTGTAAAACAATAGCATATTATGAACCAGTGTACACAGTAGTCGAATAATCCAATTCAATAACTTGATTTTAACAGGTTGTGCCACATTGCCAGTCCCTTTATTATTTACAGTTTTTTCGCGTTTTTCATGCCAAACCCAAAAGTATCCACAAACCTTCTAATGCAATGATGTAAAAAACTCAAACATATTCGGAATTAGCGTGGCCGATAGACAAAAAATCCAACCCAAGCAATTAGATTTTGAAAACTTTTGCAAAACTGTCACTCCCTACTTAGTCCAGAGCCCCAAGTTTTTTGCCTGTATCTTCCGAAATCCAGATTTGCCGGGTCCAGATCTTCGTGCATTCAATTTTACGAATGAGTGTGTATGTGTTACTGTAAGTTAGATATACCTGCATACAGCTGAAACATTCAAGATCCATAAAGAGTGATGTTGAAAGCTTCAACTTTACTTTTAGTAAAATTGTCAAGTAAGTCGAGTGTTTTCCAAGGTGTAAAAATCCTATTCCCGCCCTGTGAGACATACAAGAGTTCCATTCATCACTTAAGTCAGATTGTTTTAATTAACAATCATCAGAGAATCTGATGACTGTCTTAAAATTACTATTATTTTTGTATTTAAGAAACTTATTTCTCTTGAGAGCAGAACCTGTCAACTGTAGAAAACTTTGAAGTGTAACCTATACTCTTGGGAAGAACAGATGTTGTGGTCAGAAGCTCTGCCCACAATGTGATTGTCAGCCTGTGCACTTGATATTAATTTAATTCTTGCACGCAAAGCTCGAACTCTGATTTGATTACAAAAGTTTAATCATAGAAAATTACTGTATAATAAGCGCATAGCTTAATTTTCACAGCCTGAGGTGTACTGTAACTGAGAACAATGAATAAAGTATCTGGGGTAACTCAGGGTGCATAAAAAGAGGCACATAGTTTGAAAAGTTTTTTCTGACTGCTGCTCTCCCACCTAACAGGTATTACAGTCAGTCAAAGATCCATCGACCCCATCCTGGTTTTCGTACTCGCAATTTTACCCGGCAATACTTAGTGAAGGGAGGCTGTATGTAATGGGGATTGTGATTTCCGGCTGTATCACTGTCAAGATAAATATTAAACAAACCAAAGATTGCATTTAGTAATAATAAACTATTCATCCTTATTTAAGACCATGAAAAGTTTCCATATGTTCGTATATTTGCTTAAATAATGTAAAAATTATATTAATGAATTGGCAACGCAACTACATCCAAGACCACCACAAGATTCTCACATCAAATTTCAAGAATAAATGTTCCACATTTATTCTTGAGTGTTTCATGGAGGTATTAATTGCCTTTACAATGTGAGCTTTACATAATATAATTTGATGGAATGACACCCTGTAATAGACTCACTTGTCAGTTACAACATAGTATCCTCCTATATTCTAGTTACTAGTCTGTGCAATAATAATAATAATAATAATAATAATAATAATAATAATAATAATAATAATTAATGGTTTATTGGAAGAACATGGCAGTCGGAAGGCTGAAAATATACAGTTACATAATTGGGGAATGGGCCTCTTGATTGACAAATAATATACAGTATAATCTGCATTTACGCGGTCAATTGAACATGTGGAGGCCCGCATAAAACGAGAAACGCGTAAATGAAATAACAGAACATATGAGATTAATTGAAATAGAGACTGGGCCGACCCCCAAACTCCACTTTTTCCGACACAATACGTACGTTGTAGTAAAAACAACATCTTTATTTTATGATGGTATGCACACACAATTAATATTTAAGAGAAATATCAATAATATTAGGTTTTTTAACACTCACGTTAGTAGAAAAGCTGTTTCGGCTGGTTCCGAGGCAGAGGGCAGATTAGTTGCCCTCCGGTGAATCACTTTCACTACTCGCAGAGGTTTGCAGGGCCTCCCAGACAAACCTCTCAAAGTCCATATCCTCACTGTCAATATCACTATCACTGACTTGGGCTGGTTGTGGTTGTGGTGGGTTGCGGGCGAGGAAGTCCTCAATACTACGTTGACGACTAGCATTGATGTTGTCGAGATAGATCTGGATATACGGTTCCATAACTTTCGACAGATGGTTATTAGACACTTCATACCGTTGCTTGTCTGGGTCGTTGTCAAGGATGAGCTTAAGTTTCTCCCCCAACTCAATGATTTCCTTCACATTATCATGGCTTGGTCCAGGTAATTGAATGTTTTTCTCTGGTGGTGGGGGTCCCACGGAAGCCATTGAGTTGTGAGGGGAATAGCGGGCACAAGAGAGAACTGTATACGTGGACTGAGAACAATGAGACAGGCCTTGCTAGGTCAGCGCCTTCTACCCTCTGGTGGCAGTGAAACGGCTGGTTCACTCCAAGTTAGCCAGGTTGGTTCACATATTTTATATTGGGCTTTAGTAACGAAACCCAATTGAAGTTTCTTGTTTTATTAAAAAGTATTGTGAATATAATTCCTGAGTGTAGATCAAGCGTAAGTTCCACTATTTATGAGTGTGGTGAGAAAGGGGCGGCGTCTCTGTAAATACAGTAGATGTGAATTAATGTCCGTTCGATATTAAGTGGTGAGTGAAACTCTGAGTAGTGACCCATCGAGGGAGAATGGAATAGACGCGTCGTCCTCCCTTGAGGGAAGACGGAGCCATCCACTGCGGCTCTCAAATAACGTCTTCCTCTAGTCAAGGATATCAAACTACTGCTCGCTTTAGGTGGCCAAAGAGCCGGCTACTTATGCCTTTACTCAGCATGGTATGATGCAGCTTCCCGTGGCACACCTTATCACGTGCATTGAACATGTCACCTCATAGCCAGTGGAAAGTTACAGGGGACGACTCAGTATATAAATCAAATGTAATTAACCCATTTATATAATTCTTATGTTTATGAAACAAGGGCCATTACATCGCTCGGTCACCTACCCTCCGAGCTCCGTGAGGACTAACTAAACTCACAAATAAACATCCTATACATAAGCCTAACCATGTTACAAACATATGTGTAAACACTAAGCTGGGGACTCTACAACCGTAGGGTTTTCATCAACTACAGGGGTCTTAGACTTAAGTATCTCATGTACAAAAAAAATTGGATGATTCTGACTTAAAACACAAACATTACTGCCAATATCAAAAGCAACATGGCAGAAATAATCTTCGCTTACTTCGTGTTTAAGAATTCATCTTCTTAGCAATGTACAACTTTTGCTACTGTAATCACGCTGGGAAAGTGAGGGTGTGAGGTCTTGGGTTAGCTTTAACACATTAACCGCCTTCCTTTGAGCGGGAATGGTGGACAACACTTTCGACCTTGTGGTGAGCAATGGTACTGAGTTGTAAAGGGTTCAACATGGCATGGCTGAAAATTTACAGTCTGTGATACTTTTGTAGAACTATCATATTTTTATTTTAAGAAGATGTGTCTTTGACATCATTAAAATATGTAGTTTGAAAATTATGAACATTCTTATCCTCCCTGGGATCAAAAGAAAATGTCCACATTTTCTATGTCTAATAAATACTGGGAATTATTTCACATCAGTATAAACTAAAATAAGTAAGCACTTACAACAATGACATAACCTATCGATGTCCTATCAATGTGGAGTTATGTCTTGAACATGTAAATGTGTGTATATATTTAATGTATACCTAGATACTACCTATTCCTTGTAGGCTTGATTGAAGAATCCTTCTAGAATTTCTTGACAATGTGAAATTGTTGCCACAATCCCGTGGGCTTGTGTGTGTCACTCACAGCTGATTCAAAGGTCCGGTGACTGGGTAAATGTTCACGAAAATCATGAGTACAGCAAACTACCGCTCCTCGTTACACTAGGTCATCCACCACACCATACCTCAGAATGCCGAGACCATCTCTCAGACCGGAGATGTGTCATCACTAGTGGGGGGTGCTGGGGTGCTGGTAACTGGGGGTGTCTCACGCCACACGAAAGAATTTTGTTGACAGGATGTTGATTGATGAGTAGTCACAACAACTGCAGTCACGTCCTGTCACACCCTGGGTAGCGAACTAATCATTTGCAGAAACTAATGTTCACTTCAGCTCACAGGGTTGTTGCCATAATTCAGCAACTTTTAATAACTCAGTATTGATTATGGACATAAACTCAACGTGTAGCAGATGTAACAGTTCATCTTCCTTTGTAGTAGTAAATGTAACACATATAACAATATCTTTGATTGCTATTTCATATTTACACTTATGTTTTTTATATACATATCTTCTTCTAAACCAGCATGCCACAGTAATGGGGAGAACATAATTCCTCTACCATTACCAACTGTGTATATGGTGAGATGACTGTTAGTTGTAACAATCACTTGAGAAGTTATAGAGTCTCACTGTGTATAAAGTATTTTACTCTTTAAATACCTAGTACAGGAGTTAGGGCATCTGTGTAGAAAACGTGATCCGTCCAGCTGCTATCTGTTGTGGGATGGGTGTATGCGTGTGGGTGACGTCAATCTTCCCTCCCACTGTAGGCTATGCGCTGATACGATGTCGCCTCCACTGAATGTCAAATCTTCTGCAATTCCGTATATATGGGGGACTGTCTGATGACACCGGAAATACTGCAATCAACGATCGTGAAACCACAACAGCTGTACAGACAGAATGAGAAACACTCATGAAATAACGTCTCAATACGGGATATAGTCTCAACACTCGGATTGTTTGTAATACGTCACTGTTTTTTGTTTTTCTTGTTTTCACAAAACTTTAGACGTCTTGATATGTAGACTGATAAGCATCCGTCACTACCGTTGCTGCAATTCCTGATGTGTAAATCACCGTATCTTCCACAATCTATGAGCCTGAAGAGAGAGGGACGGAGTCTATGTAACTAGACATGAATCAACGTCCGTTCGATGTAAGTTAGTGAGTGTTGCTCTGAGTAGTGACCCATCGAGGGAGAATGGAATAGACGCGTCGCTCTCCTTCAAGGGATGACGGAGCCATCCACTGCAGCTCTCAAATAATGTCTTCCTCTAGTCAAGGATATCAAACTGCTGTTCGCTTTAGGTGGCCAGAGAGCCGGCTACTAATGCCTTTACTCAGCATAGTATGACGCAGCTTCCCGTGGGCACACCGTATCACGTGCATTGAACATGTCACCTCATAGCCAGGGGAAAGTTACAGGGGATGACTCAGTATATAAATCAAATGTAATCAACCCATTTATATAATTGTTATGTTTATGAAACAAGGGCCATTACAGCAGGGCACGTCGTGTTACACTAGACCAATCACAGCTAGCGGCGGAGAGAATGCATGGGTGGTAAGGATGCGTAACCCAATCACAGTCTGATACATCAATGATGTCAGCGATAACGTAAGAGAAACCTAATGTGCACCACTCACCGCGCCGCTTCCCGCGTATGGTCAAGAATAGACTGCGTGGATAAAAAATGGACCGCCGATCTGGACCTCTCCAGCCGCTCACCGCATAAATGACCAAATTTACTGCGTAATTAAAGCATTTTTATTCTGGCAAGGCACCGCGTAAATGACCAAACGCGTAAACAAAAACCGCGTAAATGCAGACTACAATTTTTTTTTTATTGGGCACTCCCCTACATCCTTGTGTAAGGTAATGCGCAGAAGCGTTTACAGTGCCCAACAGGAAAGCATGCTAAGTTCATGCTTGCCTTTATGTCTCATGAGTTAAGGGCGTAGAAGCCTGAAGAATCAAGGGCATAGAAGCCTGAAGAGTCAATGGTTTATGTCATCAAGTTATTGGAAGCTCCAACAACTTGTCCCTGAATATGAATTCGCAACTTTCGATTTACACCAGGTACCTACTTTACTGCTTGGTGAACAGGGACTAATGGGGGCTAGGACGTATGTCCAAACAACTTCCACCAGCCCGGCAATCAAACCCGTGACATCTAGTTTGCGAAGGCAAGAGCAGTACCACTCTACCACCAGCACTCCCACACAGACTATACTGTACAGTCAACCCTCACTTTACGCGGTCCCACATTCCGCGTTTCCACGTTTACGCAGTGCCCTGCCAGAACCCAGGATGCTCACATTCCGCGGTGGGTGCACCCCTTTACACGGGTGAAGTATAATTTTTTTATTTAGCTCATAAAATTCATACAAGTTATCCGGCCAGAATATAATTTACATTGCTGGAATTCTTACAATTTGATGATCATTTTGAATATAAACATCATAGATTTTGCATTAGACATACAAATTTTAGATATAATGTTTACTCTGAGTAAATATGTTATCTTTTGTGCAAAATATATGACATTTATATTCAAAATATTCCTGGTCTTACAAGGAATCCAGCAATGTCAATTATATTATCCTAACTTTAGTCTGATTTATTATTTATTACTGAAAAGGTAAACAGTCTGGTATTCCCACACATTTATCTAGTAGGGACGGTTGGTGGGGGGTGGGAGGGACCGGCGACCGACCACCTGGCATGTGTGAAGAATATTTTTTTTTTTATTAACTGAAGATTTTTATTTTAGCTCATAAAATTCATACAAATTACCCGGCCAGAATATAATTTACATTGCTGGAATTCTTACAATTTGATGATCATTTTGAATATAAACATCATATATTTTGCATTAGACATAAAATTTTTAGATATAATGTTTACTCTGAGTAAATATGTTATCTTTTGTGCAAAATATATGACATTTATATTCAAAATATTCCTGGTCTTACAAGGAATCCAGCAATGTCGATTATATTATCCTAACTTTAATCTGAGGTATTATTTAATACTAAATGTTAAAATCTAGTTTTTTCACCCACTCTTTCTCTTGAAGGGAGGGTTGGTGGGAGGTGGGGGGGAGGGTTGGGAGGGACTGACCATCTGGCTCGTTGGAAGAGGGGGGAGGCAAGGTGGGGTACTTTGATTGACAGATAGTGTCGTGAAGAATATTTTTTTTTATTAACTGAAGATATTTGTTTTAGCTCATAAAATTCATACAAATTACCCGGCCAGAATATAATTTACATTGCTGGAATTCTTACAATTTGATGATCATTTTGAATATAAACATCATAGATTTTGCATAAGACATACAAATTTTAGATGTAATGTTTACTCTGAGTAAATATGTTATCTTTTGTGAAAAATATGACATTTATATTCAAAATACTCCTGGTCTTACAAGGAATCCAGCAATGTCAATTATATTATCCTAACTTTAGTTTGAGGTATTATTTATTACTATACCTGGTTTTCCCCCAAAAATTTCTCAGAGGGAAGAGCCAGTGAGTGTACTGTGAGAAGAGGGGGAGGGAGTGGAGTCCATTATTTGAATGGACATTAACTTGGTGACTGTATTTCTCTATTTCTCTTAAGTATTAATTGTGTGCATGTACCATCATAAAATTAAGATGTTATTTTTACTAGAACATAGGTATTGTGTTGGAAAAAGTGGAGTTTGGGGGTCAGCTGGTCTCTATTTCATTTAATCCCATATGTTATGTGATTCACTTTACGCGTTTCTCACTTTCCGCGGTACCCTGTGGGTTACATTAACCGCGTAAAGTGAGGGTTGACTGTACAGTAAGTCCCCAAGTTACGTACATAATGGGGACCAAAAGGTTGTACTTAACTCGAAATGTACTTAACTCGAAAATCCCCCAACCCTATAATGTTATCTGGAAAATCCTGTGCTGTTTTCCAATCAGCACTCGCCGCCTCACCAGTCACTCGAACATTATGCAGCTTATTTCGCACCTTGAATCGGTTAAACCACCCATGGCTAGCATTGAATGTCACAGTATCATCAGGGTGATCTTTCTTTAGGTCGTTGAAAAGACTTAGGGCTTTCTCCTGAATCATACTGAGACACAGAGGCTTACGTTTTTGTGTGCAGTCCTCGATCCACAGCGCAAGATATTTTTCCATTTCTTCCAGAACCTTCCCTCTTCTTTTAGTTATAATCGTAGATTGCATTGGCACTGCAGATTTCACATGTTCCTTGATCTTTTCTTTGCCCTTATCAATTGTATTAACAGTTGACCGACTCAGGTTAAATTTGCGGGCAACATTGGTCAACTTTTCACCACTTTCAAGCAGTTTTATTATGTCCATTTTTACCTCTAGTGAGATTGCTTGACGTTTCGTAGCACTCCCACTGGCTTCACCACTCTTACGCTTTACACCAGTCATTGCACACAGAGTAAAGTGTACAAAATAGGGCAGAAATTCACAGGAGAAGTACTGTATGCACAATGACCACACTTGTTGTTTTGGTGCGTCTAGCGTGTCGTCTGCATGGTCAGTGATAGTGGCGGCGCGGTGCGGCTGGCTCGCCCGCCAAATTTAAAAATTGCTCGCCCTTTTAAGACAATATTTTTGCAATTAAAGACTTCAGAAACGATGTACGTATCGGCCGTTTGTACGTAATTCGGATGTACGTAATTCGGGGACGAACTGTACAAGTAACATATGTGATACAAATATGATATATAATAACTAGGTGGGGAGAAGCTCATACTGCAGGGCATTTCAACAAAATAACAGTGCAAAAAGGTAAGACTAACCGGGAGTGAATACACTGGTTGATTACAAGTTATTGATAATTTTTACAATGGTTGGGACTGGGCTGTTCTTATAGCGATCAATACATGCTCGTATGGGCTGGATGCGGTTGTGGTATCAAACAGAAATTTGCGGACGAGGGATCTCGGGTGGTAGTAGGAGTTGGTGTCAAGGATGGTGCAGAAGCTTCTCACCAAATTTGCAGATGAGGTCATGGTGATGGTCAGAGAGAGCCGAGAGGGTCAGTGAGAGTATGTGTGTGTACTAATAATAACAATGACACTAATGCCAGTAGCAATATGATTTAAAAGAAAATAAAAAGTGAGGAACTAAAATCCTGCATAATAGCTAAGAGCTATGCAACCCTTTTCTGAGTCTGTCTCTCTGTCTCACTCACTATCTCTCTCCCTCTCTCTCTGTCTGTTTGTCTGTCTCCTTTTCTCAATCTCTATCAGTGTGTTATTAAAAATAATACCATCAAATGTAGTTAGTAGAAGACCAAAATGACCACTTCGGTGTTTTCCCTTCACATATCCGGGCGGCGCTGGTGCAGGGATACCACATGCCATTATTGTGTCAGTTGGGTTTATTACATAGTGTCTGTCCACTAATTTAAGGAAAATTACAATTATGTAATGCTCACATTGTAAAGACAATTAATTTCCTCACGAAATACTCAAGGTTAAATTTGGAACATGTATTCTTGAAAGTTGATGTTAGAATCTTGTGGGTAACAGCAGTTGTATTGACAATTCTTTTTTCTTTTTTTCATAATTTAGGCAAATATATGAACATGTGGATAATTGTCATGATCTTAAATAACGACGAATGTTTTATTATTATAAAAATGTTACATTTGATTGTTAAATATTTATTCTGAAAGTAATAGAGCAAAAAATAGGTCTGCCAATCCGAATTCCCATTACATACAGCCTCCCTTCACCAAGTATTACCAGGTAAAATTGCATGCATGGAAGCCAGGGTGGGGGTCAATAGATCTTTGGCTGACTGTACATAGTGCCTCACACTGCCATGTTAGGTGAATTTAACTTGGTTGAACTTTGTTGAATACATCGGTGTTCCTGTTTATAGTAGCTAAACGTCTTATGGGCCAAATGATAATAAAGCGTAACTGAGCGTCTTCTGTGTTGAGTGATCCAATGCATTCCTTGGCCAGACGTGTGTTAATATTTTGTATTTTGTGTTGCTGCTGTCGGTAGCTGCCTACAGGCAAGATGTCCGAGGCAGGATGTCTTTAATACAGCCAGATTAATATTTGAGTGGCATGCACCAGGGAGAGAGAGTGCAGGGTCGCAGAGTCGCTCTCAAGCCCGACTCCAGCCGCAGCCCAGAGTGTAGCCGAGCGGCTTTGTTTTGAACATTAGTGGCGTAATATTATTGTACTCATCATAACTTATGTGCTAATGTTTATTGTGTACTTTATTGTTGATGGGTTATCAGGAATACAATTTTCACCAGTATTAGAGTTTGTTAAATGATGCGAGTAGATCAGCTGTACTCACAGTTGATATGTGCTGGTGTACGTTTCCATGTTCAGGTAATGACATGATGCTCTAAGTAATAACAGCACTATGCGCTATTGACAAGTTTTGAGTGTGACCATCACTCTAGTACAGTGGTTCTCAACCTTGTTTACCCCATAAACCCCTTTCACCATATGTCAGGAATGTCATTCCCCCTCCTTTCCAAGATTGTCTGCCTCAAAAAGTGCATTCCAAATACCGGTAATATGCATATAATACTGAAAATCCTTTATTTTTTCCATATTAGTATCAGTTTCCCCCCCCCCCCCTGAATACCTGAGGGGGGAAATTCCCCCCCGGTTGAGAACCCCTGCTCTAGTATCACTGTTGTGTTATACCCTTAAGGAGGTATAATTATTGAATGTTGTAACGGATTATTGAAGATCTATTTTGCTACTTATAAAGTACAACCAATTGGTCAGTTTTGTGTTGTCTTAGTGTTAGAGTAACATGATCAGTCATTGAACCTAAGTTTTATTGTTGCGAGTGAAGGTTCAAATTATAACAGTGTGACAATTGCCATCTACCACACTACCACTTTAAGTGAGAGGTTAATTGTAGATGCTACATTCCAAAGAAAGCCTGAGTGGTGGCATCTCTAAGATATATGTATAGCAAGTACATGTATGTGTAAGAATAGACAAGGAAGTGGTTCTCCCAGGTTAATCCACAGAATAGAATACAGGGTATAACTAAGTAAATCTGAGAATAAAAGGAAGTAAGAGGAAATAAAAAAGTAAATGTATTGAAAGAAATACAAAAAATACTGAGAAAGACTTAATAAACGAGACATAGCCAGAAAGGCAATTCCAAACATTAATAAGTTACCCTCTTACAAGTGTATTACAGGTTCATAACAGGGTCCAATACTGTAATGTTCTAGGAACCTCTATACATGTGTAAGTTCTAGTAGAAAACTATTACATTATAATGTAGTGTATCTATGGATGTAGAGCTCAGTATTATGTCATGTTTGAAAGTCGGAGTTTAAACATGTACAAAGATTTAGATGCCCCATGAATGTATGGTAATTGTATTAAATTTCAGGGTCAACAGTAGTTGTGAGGCCTGAAGACACATTATACATACACAGAGATTCCAAACACTGTATCATGTCAACTTCAAACCTCCTAAATAATACATCAACAGTACAGCATACATATGTGCAATATTTAAATGAATAATAAGCAAACACTTTTCCAAGTACAATAAAATTAAAATTAAACAAGCCTATAGTATCCAAATCAATTACCATACATTACACCAGACACCTTTATTGCTATTACTGTGCTGTAGGTCACATCCTTGCTCACAAAATGTTGCTGGTCAACCTCCCAGACATAATGTGAGCAAACAAACTTAGAACTATGAATTACTGTACCTTTCTGGGCTGCTGGAGGTCCAGTAATGTAGGAGTCCCAGGTCCTCAGTAATGTGCAGACAAAAAAGGTTCCTCTCTGTAACAGGTACACACTAAAAGTATAGCAGCAAGTATGTACTGTACACTACCACAAGTACTGCCTACTTTATCATCAATATGGGCCACACCTCCACTATTATAACTTCTACAAATAACTACTTAATTATATGAACCCAATTTTCATAAGTGAAAACCATTATTGGGAAGAGTCAACACACAAGCTTTCTAACCAAATTGCTTCTCATTATCATTATTGGACAAGTGCAATGAATAAGTTATGTAATAAAGGATATATTGATTGACTGACCTAAGCACTCCACTGTACCACTAGTCAGCTCAGTCCCACACAGCTCTCTCATATATATATATATATATATATATATATATATATATATATATATATATATATATATATATATATATATATATATATATATATATATATATATATATATATATATATATATAATTCATTTTTAGTCCATATAACACGCGGACTTTGAACATATTATCAACGACCTCACCAGCAAGGAATCGAACTGCTTTTAGTGTCCTTGTGGCCTAGCCGGTAAGCGTTCCCTAGTCACACCCAGTAGGTCGAGGGTTCGATTCCTTGCTGGTGAGGTCGTTGATAATATATATATATATATATATATATATATACATATATATATATATATATATATATATATATATATATATATATATATATATATATATATATATATATATATATATATATATATATGCTGATAACCACCAGGAAAGAAGAAAACACGAAGTTCCCACGCGCTTTCGTGTAATTCACATCTTCAGGGGTGAGTACAGACAGTCTGTACTCACCCCTGAAGATGTGAATTACATGAAAGCGCTTGGGAGCTTCGTGTTTTCTTCTTTCCTTGTGGTTATCAGCATATACTTAGATCACGTGCACCTACAGTGATTTACTTGCATATATACGTATATATATATATATATGCAAGTAAATCACTGTAGGTGCGCGTGATCTAGGTATATGCTGATAACCACCAGGAAAGAAGAAAACACGAAGTTCCCAGGCGCTTTCATGTAATTCACATCTTCAGGGGTGAGTACAGACTAAAGAGAGTAATGCAAAACAAGGTGAATATATACAGAGGAGGGTGAGACCAGGTCCACAATGGTCAGGTAATTAGGTAATGACCCTACTAATCTTTAAATGGCACACAACGGTTGGTGGTTGGGTCAGATGGGACAGTGACCCGCCCTCTCACCTGATCACAAATCTTCTTAATTACAAAGTTGTCCAGCTTGTACATGCCGTTACTCAAATTCATGTTGAATGCTTCGGTATGTTTAATAAGACTAGATTCTATGATGTTCCTACTATCAATTGAATTACATGGTAATATTGAGGAGGCATTATCCCAGTCAATGCAATGCTTGTTATCCCTCAAATGAACAAACAGAGCATTGGATTCCTGGCCTGTCCTAACACTGTATTTGTGTTGTTTAATTCTAGTTACAAGATCTTTACCTGTCTGGCCTAAGTAAAACATATTACATTCCTTGCAAGGAACTTTATAAATATGTTTTACTTAGGCCAGACAGGTAAAGATCTTGTAACTAGAATTAAACAACACAAATACAGTGTCAGGACAGGCCAGGAATCCAATGCTCTGTTTGTTCATTTGAGGGATAACAAGCATTGCATTGACTGGGATAATGCCTCCTCAATATTACCATGTAATTCAATTGATAGTAGGAACATCATAGGATCTAGTCTTATTAAACATACCGAAGCATTCAACATGAATTTGAGTAACGGCTTGTACAAGCTGGACAACTTTGTAATTAAGAAGATTTGTGATCAGGTGAGAGGGCGGGTCACTGTCCCATCTGACCCAACCACCAACCGTTGTGTGCCATTTAAAGATTAGTAGGGTCATTACCTGACCATTGTGGACCTGGTCTCACCCTCCTCTGTATATATTCATCTTGTTCTGCATTACTCTATCTAGTCTGTACTCACCCCTGAAGATGTGAATTACACGAAAGCGCTTGGGAACTTCGTGTTTTCTTCTTTCCTGGTGGTTATCAGCATATATATATATATATATATATATATATATATATATATATATATATATATATATATATATATATATATATATATATATATATATATATATAGATATATATATATATATGTGCAAGTAAATCACTGTAGGTGCGCGTGATCTAGGTATATGCTGATAACCACAAGGAAAGAAGAAAACACGAAGTTCCCAAGCGCTTTCGTGTAATTCACATCTTCAGGGGTGAGTACAGACTAGAGAGAGTAATACAAATCAAGGTGTATATATACAGAGGAGGGTGAGACCAGGTCCACAATGGTCAGGTATTAGGTAATGACCCTACTAATCTTTAAATAGCACACAATGGTTGGTGGTCAGGTCAGATGGTCAAGTGACCCGCCTTCTCACCTGATCACAAATCTTCTTAATTACAAAATTGTCCAGCTTTGATGTAACGTCACTCTTTACAAAGGTCCCAGTTGATGATTTACTAGAGTTCCTCATAGATTCCCTGGATAACATTTCACTGCCCGTCTCGAAAGACGACTTCATCGAACTCATCAAACTATGTATTAAGGATTGCAAATTCGAATTCAATGGGGAATATTATGCTCAAAAATTTGGTATGGCAATGGGTAATCCACTCTCACCTGTATTAAGCAACCTATATATGGAATTCTTTGAAAAGAAACTATTAAGTAATATTTTACCACCCTCAGCAGTCTGGTTTAGATATGTTGATGATGTATTATGTCTCTGGCCATGTAATGAGGACCTAAAAGCCTTCCTGCCACAACTTAACAACTTAGCCCCCTCGATCAAATTCACTGTGGAATTAGAGCAAGACTGTAAATTGCCATTCCTAGACTGTCTGATACACAGAATAGGTAACACTTTTAAGTTCAGTATTTATAGAAAACCAACTAATGTGTGTTCATACATTCATTATTATTCTGCCCACCATAATAAAGTCAAACAGTCAGTATTTTCAACAATGTTTTTACGTGCCTTGAGAATTTGCAGTCCGGAATTCATCGATGAGGAATACAAATATATATATAATATTGGCTCAAACCTTAAATACCCTAGATCCTTCATAGACAAATGCTTAAACATTACTAAGAACACTTTTTATAGAACTGATCCCAAGCCCACCCATGACCATAAGAATATCTTAATATTACCATTTCACAAAAATTTCTCACACATTCCTGCACAGCTAAAAACCTGGAACGTCAATGTGGCATTTAAAAACTCATGCACTGTTAAACAAATGTTAATCAAGAACTCCCCCAACAACACAATTGGTTGCATTTATAAAGTTCCTTGCAAGGAATGTAATATGTTTTACTTAGGCCAGACAGGCAAAGATCTTGCAACTAGAATTAAACAACACAAATACAGTGTTAGGACAGGCCAGGAATCCAATGCTCTGTTTGTTCATTTGAGGGATAACAAGCATTGCATTGACTGGGATAATGCCTCCTCAATATTACCATGTAATTCAATTGATAGTAGGAACATCATAGAATCTAGTCTTATTAAACATACCGAAGCATTCAGCATGAATTTGAGTAACGGCATGTACAAGCTGGACAATTTTGTAATTAAGAAGATTTGTGATCAGGTGAGAAGGCGGGTCACTTGACCATCTGACCTGACCACCAACCGTTGTGTGCTATTTAAAGATTAGTAGGGTCATTACCTAATACCTGACCATTGAGGACCTGGTCTCACCCTCCTCTGTATATATACACCTTGATTTGTATTACTCTCTCTAGTCTGTACTCACCCCTGAAGATGTGAATTACACGAAAGCGCTTGGGAACTTTACGCGTTTCTACATTTACGCAGTGCATCTACTCACAAACGCGGGTGAAGTATAATTTCTTTATTTAGCTCATAAAATTCATACAAATTACCCGGCTAGAATATAATTTAAATTGCTGGAATTCTTACAATTTGATGATCATTTTGAATAAAAATATCATAGATTTTGCATTAGACATACAAATTTTAGATCTAAGTAAGAATTTTGTTTACTCAGAGCAAATATGTTATCTTTTGTGCAAAATATATGACGTGTACAGTCAACCCTCGCTTTACGCGGTCCCAATTTACGCGTTTCCACGTTTACGCGGTACCCTACCGAACACGGAATGCTCACTTTCCGCGGTGCGTGTACCCCTTTACGCAGAGAGCGGCTGGCGGTCCTCTCGCGCCGCGCCATTTTTGGATCCAAACCTCCCGCCATCCGCCATGTTGTGCAAGCGGCCCGAGTAGATTGTGCAGTGTATGTCTTTGTTGCATTATCGGTGACGTCATATGACGTAGCGGACTGTGATTGGGCAAAGCATCCTTACCTCCCTCCCTGCTAGCTGTGATTGGTTTAATGTAGTACTATGACGTGCCCCGCCACGGGAGCGTTCAAGCCCCTTGACCTACTGCGTCAGTTACACCCCTCCAGACTACACCGTGTATATCGGTATCCATTGTTCCATAAGAATGGCTTCCACCGGACCACCACCCCCACCACAAAGAAACCTTGCATTACCTGGACCCAGCCACCCTAAGCCAACGAAGACACGACGTTCCTTAAGCTATGAAATCAAATATAAGATCATACAAGAGTTGGAGAAAGGAACAAGACAGGTTGATCTCGCGCGCCAGAATGGTGTTAACGAATCAACTATCAGGACAATTAAGAAGGATGCAGCCAAGATAAAGGCGCACATGAACATCACAAAGTCTACAGGTGCTTCTATGATCAAGTATTTCCACAACCAGGTGCTTCACAAGACGGAAAAATTACTTGTGAGCTACTTGGTGCGTCAGGCGTGATGGAACATGGCGGTGGACACGCGCTCAGTTAAGGAGTACGCAAGTGAACTGTATGCTGCAGTGTCACGAAAGAGGGGAATTACAGAGCCCAAACCCTTTAATGCTTCCTCTGGGTGGTTACAGAGGTTTAAGAAGAGGAACAATATCACCAATATCAACATTGGTGGTGAAGAAGCTAGTGCTGACCGTGTTGCGGCTAGGGAATTTCCTCCGTTTTTACGTGAGATTATGGAGGAAGGACAGTACACCGACGACCAGGTGTTTAACATGGACGAATCTGGTCTTTTTTGGAAAAAGCTACCTTCCAAGACCTTCGTAGTGAAGAATGCCAGCAAGTGTCGGGGCCGGAAGTTGCAGAAGGAGCGCATCACCATCCTGTTTACCACCAATGCCTCCGGTACCTGTAAGCTCAAGTTATCGGTGATCCACACAGCACGCAAGCCGCACTCCTACAAGAGCATGGACATGACCAAGCTATATGTCCACTGGCTGACCGCACGTAAGGCGTGGATGTTCTCTACACTGTCCCTCTCCTGGTTTGATGACTGTTTCGTTCTCGATGTGAAGAAATTCTGTGAGCAACAGAATGTGCCATTCAAGATTTTGTTGCTGCTTGACAACGCACCAGGACACTCGCCCCTACTGTTAGATCGTCACCCCAACGTAAATGTGGTCTTCCTTCCTCCCATCACTAAGTCTATAATACAGCCCATGGACCAAGAATTGATCTGTAATGTAAAAGCTGCATTCTCTACTAAAAAATTCAAGCTCCTGAACGACTACACCAAGACCAAGGAAGAGTTGCATAACCTGAGTGACACCAACACTGATAGCGAGAGCGAAGACGACGAGGATCAACAGTTGGCAGAGCAAGAAGTACTTATAAAACAATTCTGGAGAGCATTCAACGTCAAGAAAGCTGTGGACTTCTTGGTGGAGGCATGGGGTCAGCTGTCTGTAGCAACTGTTCGTCACGCATGGAGACATGTGTTGCAAGGCATTCTGGCCGTTAGGCAGAGTCAATCTGTGACTGGTGAGGTTCAGACTGTTGCAGTAGCAGTGGACCTTGCCAGAGAAGCTGCGCAGAGTGTTACAGCTGCAGGCTTCTCCGAGACCACCAACGACGACATCCTGGAGGTGATAAGGGATCCTGATGTGACTACCTACGAGATGGTAGATGAATATGACGTCAGTGAAGAGGCAGGTGGTGCGTCATCCCAAGAAGAACACCGCTTATCCCATAGTAATGCTAGGGGTGCCATCGAGTGTATCGAAAAAATCAAGCTCCTCCTTTCCGACGACCCTGACGCAAACAGGTATGAAATCTTCACTACCCAGCTGTTGCAGACTATGGAGCCCTACTTCAAGGTTTATCACGACAACATAAACACCAGCCGTCAGCAAAGCATAACAGAGTTCTTCGCCCGCAACCCACCACAGCCAGCCCAAGCCAGTGATAGTGACAGAGGCAGAGACAGTGATGATGACTTTGAGGGATTTCTCAGGGAGGCACTAGTATGTGTGGATGACACCGATGAAGACTCACCTGAGGGCCAGTAGCCTGCCCTCTGCCTCAGAACCAGCCTCCACTCCCCTACGCCGACCCATCTCTTCTACTAACGTAAGAGTTAACCCCAGCCTTGTTTTTTTCTAACCTAACCTTCAGTTTATTATTCTCTTATTGATTGTTCCCTTCTATATTATGTGTGTGTGAATACCATCATAAAGTTAAGATGTTATATTTAGTAAAACGTACGTATTGTGTCGGGAAAAAGTGGAGTTTGGGGGTCGGCCCGGTCTCTATTTCAATTAATCCCATATGTTATGTTGTTCACTTTACGCGTGCCACCGTGGGTTCAATTAACCGCGTAAAGTGAGGGTTCACTGTATATTCAAAATATTCCTGGCCTTGCAAGGAATCCAGCAATGTCAATTATATTATCCTAACTTTAGTTTGAGGTATTATTTATTACTATACCTTAAAATCTAGTGTTTTCACCCAAACATTTCTCAGAGAGGAAGGAGCCAGCCAGCGTGGGAAGAGGGGTGGGGGGGGGAGATGAGTCCATTATTTGAAAGGACATTAACCTGGTGACTGTATTTCTCTTAAATATTAATTGTGTGTGCATACCATCATAAAATTCCAGATGTTATTTTTACTAGAACATAGGTATTGTGTCGGAAAAAGTGGAGTTTGGGAGTCGGCCCAGTCTCTATTTCAATTAATCCCATATGTTCTGTTATTTCATTTACGCGTTTCTCGTTTTACACGGACCTCTGTGGGTTCAATTGACCGCGTAAATCGGGGTATTACTGTGCGTATATATATATATGTGTGTGTATATTATATTATATTATATATATATATATATATATATATATATATATATATATATATATATATATATATATATATATATATATATATATATATATACACAGTCGGCCCTTCACATACGCGGGTTTAGCATTCACGGATTTGCAAATACGCGGATTGCCCCGCCGGAGGAATATTCTGTACATTGAAGTAATTGAAGTACTGTATATTCATATCGCGCGCGGCACCGAACACGGGACACCGCCCGCTCCCGCAACCTCACACACACACGCATCGCTCTCCCTGACTCAGTCAGTCTTGCTGTAACCACGCTTGTGTTGACATCAGCATTGTAGTTGCAAAAATATTACATTTCCGTGAATGTATTATATCAAGCACAGTATGAATAGAATATCACGAATATTAGAGTATTTTAACCGAAAACTACTAAAAAAACGAGTAACATATCTTGAACATCAGAAGGTTAGGTAAAGTCTCTTGTTTTCGTCATGTATTTTATCCTATTTTACATTGAAATACATCACGTTTCAGCAAAACTACCATTTATTCTGAGAATGTATTCATTCAGGCACAGTTTAGGTAAAATATACATGTGCTGTAACATTTTTTTTAATTGAAAACGATTCGAAAAACAAGTACCCTCTAGCCCTGTTCAAGGAGAAGACTGGGAAGAGCTGTTTGGTGCTTAAGACGATGACAAGGAAAATGATTTTGATGGATTTTAATGAAAATATTCAGAAAGCCCGGAGCACTGTCAAGGAAAGTGGCTGCTGAAGGCTTCCGGGACATGGCAGAGGACAAGATTAGGGAGCTAATTGAAGAGCACGACACTGAGCTGACTGAGGAGGATCTACAGGAGTTAGTAGACTCAGGCGAGGAAGAGGAAGCGAAAGGGAAAGAGGATGGGGAAGAGCACCAAGAAATAATGTTGGAGAAGTTGGGGGAGATGACCAGGAATATTGAAGCACTGAAAAACCTGGCCTATAGTATGGACCCCTCCATGGTGTGTGCTCTGAAATTCATGCGAGGGATGGATGACGTTTTCGCCCCATACAAAAACATCATGGAAGAAATGAATGAAAGAGACGACAACTCCCCATCACCATGTTCTTTGATCACCGAAGGAGAGATTTAACACCATCAATCACTGGCGGCAGTGAGGAAGCAGCTGAATCCACTGTTGCCCCCACTTCACCACCCGTTATGGAATTGAGTGACTGTACAGTAAAGTGAACTTTTTATCTCTTTTTTTTTTAATAGCTTTTCTTGCCATGTTTATTGTTTGTAAAAATGTACAGCACAGTACAGTTCAGTACGGTACATGGGAAGTGGAGGTGCAGTTATTCACAAAACATTTGTGTTTGTTGTCGGCAGTGGTGACGGTGGAGGTGGAGGAGGCGGAGGAGGGAGCGAGTTGGGAGGAGTGGTGACCTTGGACGCGGGAGCAGGGATGAGATGCCAGCCAGTACATTACGGGTGTATTAATTGTTTTTATAGCTATTTTTGCATTTTAATATTAAATACTGTACATTACGTTTCAACAAAACTACCATTTATTTCTGAGAACATGTTAATGTAATATTTTTGCTGAAATGATGTACGTATTACAGTGGAAAGTGACGAAAGCAATGACTCGCTTTCTTTCGTTCAAAAGATGTTACCGTAACCGCTTTTCGAATGGTTTTCAGTTGTGGGATTATAAGGCTAATGATAGGATAGAATATTATTGTAATACAGTACGAGTACAGTACAACAGTTTTTTAACTGAAAACCATTCGAAAAGCGATTACGGTAAAATCTTTTGAACAACGAAAGAAAGCGAAAGTCATTGTTTTCATAATGTTATCCCACTTTCCACTGTACAGTGACCCCTCGTTTAACGAACGCCTCGGTTAACGTAATTTCGATTAACGAACTGCCTTCCATAAGGATCTTCAATTCGGTTAACGAAGTTCTTGCGAACCGACCTCAACGTGTTTTCGCTTGCACTGACCGGGCAACCAGCTTTAGCATCAGTCCGCCAATACATTAATCGGTTCTAGGGCTTAAATTCCTAACTATTTTAGTAAATATCAAGAAATTTATACTATTCAATAATTTTAAAAGTTTAATATTCAATTTTTTAGTCATTTTAACAATTATTGAACATAATTGAAGGTAAAGTGACTAGTTTAATGCACAGCATCCAGCCTGTTAACACAGCAAACAGGAGTTAGTCTCTCTGTTTTCACTGGAGGTAACATCTTGTTTGAGACTCTCTTCAACTAAATGCTTTTTATCTGTGTTTCCAAACAAATTAATTATGGGTAATTTTGAAATTTATTTTACATATTGACAATATATTGCGCAGTGCAGTGTTATTTTAAAGAAGATATTCTTTATTTACAGCTAGTTTAACTTTGAAAAACACGTGTTGACATTGTTTGAATCCAGCATGGGGCCTAAGAGATCAAGAAAAGCAATTTCAATCCAAATCAAGCAGGAAATAATAAAAAAACACGAACAAGGCATTAAATCAAATGCGCTATGAAAAGAATATGGCATGTCGGCATCGACTGTGTCGACAATTCTTGCACAAAAAGACAAATTTAAAGAAGTGAACGTGAGAGACAAACCTACAAGAGTGTTTAAAAGTAGATCCCTAATCGTAGAAACTGAGAGGTTACTTATCATCTGGATTAAGGAAAAACAGATGAAAGGTGATTCAGTTTCTGGTGATTTCATTTGTGAAAGAGCCAGGGAGATTTATGAACATTTAAAGGCAGATCAACCTGGTTCTTCAGGCACAGAATTTGAAGATTTTTGGGCTAGCAAAGGCTGGTTCGAAAAATTTAAGAAAAGAAGTGACATTTTAAGTGTTGTTAGGCATGGTGAAGCTGCTAGTGCTGATAAAGAAGGGGCAGCAAAGTTTTTAGTTGAATTTAAAAAACTGATGGAAGAAGAAAATTATCTTCCACAGCAAGTGTTCAATGTGGACGAAACTGGGCTGTTCTGGAAAAAGATGCCTAAAAGAACATTCATCACCAAAGATGAAGCCTCTTTACCTGGGCACAAACCCATGAAAGACCGTCTCACTCTATTGCTTGGTGCCAATGATTCAGGGGATTTCCGACTGAAGCCTATGCTTGTCTACCACTCTGAAAACCCCAGGGTGTTCAAGCAACAGAAAGTGGTAAGAACAAAACTTGGAGTTTATTGGAAGTCCAACCATAAGGCATGGGTGACAAGACAGCTCTTTAATGAATGGGCTGTTGATGTGTTTTGCCCTTCTGTCAAGAGATACCTAACCACCAATAAACTCCCTTTAAAGGTTCTTCTCCTCATGGATAATGCTCCTGGTCATGACCCTGACCTTGCCAGCAATTTGGAGTATCAATTTGACTTTGTGAAAGTGTTGTTTTTGCCTCCAAACACTACATCAATCATACAGCCAATGGACCAGAATGTAATCAGCAACTTCAAGAAGTTGTACATGAAGAAAATGTTTAGGAGGTGTCATCAGGCAACTTCCACTGATCCTGAACTAACACTGAGACAGTTCTGGAAGACACAATTCAACGTCCTGGAGGCTGTAAAATTGATTGTGTCATCATGGCAAGAAGTCTCCACTAGAACCCTCAATTCTTCATGGAAAGCACTGTGGCCATCAGTAGTCCATGATTTTGAGGGATTTGAGGAAGAAACAGAGTTGGACAGGAGATTGTGTCCATTGGTCAGTCATTGGGCCTTGAAGTGGAGAAGAAGGATGTGGAACAGCTTGTGATGTCTCATGAGGAGGAACTTACTCCTGACGACTTGAAGCAACTGGATGAGATGTTACGGGTAGAGGCTGACAGTGGTGAGGAGGAAATTGAAAGTGGTGACCATATGTCAGCTAAACAGTTGAAAGATGTGATTTACTACTGGGAGAAGTTCAGGGAACTGGCTTCAAAGCACCCAGAAGTGGAAAAAACTGAACTAACTTTGTGTCATGTTGAGGACTCAGTGGTCTCCTTCTTTAAACATAAGTTAATGGTGAGGAGGACAGATGCCCCACAGACCACAATTGACACTTTCTTCAGTAAAAGGCAGAGGGAACAAGATGCTATCCCTCAGCCTTCCACTTCAAGAAGGAGAGAGGATGATGCTAGCCCTCAGCCTTCCACTTCAAGAAGGAGAGAGGATGTTCATGGTGGAGAATCTGTCAGTCCAGAGGTTCCTGACATTTTCATGGAAGGTGACTCACCTTCCAAGAAGCAGTAAAATGCTTCTCCTCCACCTCCACTTCCTTCTCTTCTCCCTTCTCCTCCTCCACCTCCCACTTCAAATGCACATCATCATCATCATCCGGGAGCCTTCTACATACACACCTCAAATAAGTAAATTTTTCTACCATTTTTGTTGAAGTTAGGAAATTTTCGGTGAGCTGGAACCAATTACCCAAAAACCCATTGAAACAATGGTTTCCGTTAACGAACTTTTCGGTTAACGAACGACCTTCTGGAACGGATTGAGTTCGTTAATGAAGGGGTCACTGTACAGTAATATGTACGTCATTTCAGCCAAAATATTACATTTCCATATTTATTTCTGAGAATATATTCATTCAGTCACAGTTAAGGTAAAATATGCTTGTGATGTTATATTTTAATGAAAATACGGTATCGTAGTTTTCTTTTGTATCAAATTTAATTAACAAAGATTGATGTTTCAAATGTAATGAACAAAACTTTATGTACAGTATCTATAAATAAACTTTAAAAAATTAATACTTTATGTTTTACATCGTCCTGTGCATACCATACCATGGATTTGGCTACTTTGGGCTAGCTATGATGACGCAAGAGACTGCCCTGGCGACTGTACCGACACTCACAGCGGGTGGTGCGTTGGTGCGTCGTTTCCATTGTTTACTGGTAGTTACTGGTAAATATTTTTCAACCTCACGAAACTATTACCCTTTTAGAGGTCGACCGCCCAATTTTTTGCAAAATAATTTGGTCTTAAAAACTCGAACTACACACAGGTATATATGGTAAATAAGGACATGGGGGGCCAGGGGTTTTTTAGGGGGGGGGGCAGCAAAAGTACACGGATTTTTAACATTCACGGGTATCTCTGTTACCTAACCCCCGCGTATGATAAGGGCCGCCTGTGTGTGTGTGTGTGTGTGTGCATATATATATATATATTTATAGGTGCTCCCCGACTTACGATGGGGTTGGGGACCCAAATCCAGGTCGTAAGTCCGACACAGATTTAAAAAAAAAAAAAAAAAAAAAAAAAAAAAAATTCTACTATGAAATACAGTACAGTAAAAGTAATAAATAATGAGGAATGGAGTGTGACTGAGCACTTACCTTTAATGTAGTCAGCTGAATGCACACAGGGCCCCCATAATTTTCTATTTACAGGTATACATGGAGACTATATTAATTGGATAAGCAGAGGATTGATTTTTTTATTTTGCCGCTTACAGCGGCTACTTTATTGTGCACCCCACACTCATCCTGTGAGCGGTAGCGCAAAAGGATTACAGAGTAGAGTTTACAAAGGGTCATAATAATTAACCCCCGCTGTCAGGATATTATGGCACTGAATGTTACACAGTATTTCAATTACATTATTTGTTTAGTTCTATACATAAAGGGTAACTTATTCACAAATGCGTGAGTACAGGCGTGTGAGGCAGTATGTCTGGCCTCACACTTTGTTATTCACATTTACGTGAGAAGTATTCAAGCACATTGTGTATTTGGTTCTGCACATGAGAACTGATATAGTTACTAAGTGCAAAAAAGTGGATACAATCTTAATATGTCGGCTATCTTGCCATTAGAGATAAAGTGTTGTGGCATTTCACACACAGTGTGCTTGGACCTGTCCCTAAAAGGTTCTATCTTCACACAGTCGAGGACGTAGTGTTCAAGTGTGTGGCCATACGTCTGGCCAAACACTTTACATTTAGTCTTGTTTACATCTGCTTGAGGAACATACTGCCAGACGTACTTATATCCTAGCCTTAATCTAATGGTTACAACATCTTGTTATCTAGTGATCTTGTTACTTGCTCCATATTCAAGTTTCACTTGATACATCTCATCATGGTAAACTATGGATCGACTAGTGCCTGTTTGCACTTGTCTACTTAAGTCAAACTCATCAAAAAGTTCTTTCCTAATTACAGTTTTAAGGGTTCTTTTTGACAGACCCAAATTGTATTCAACGGTGTCTTTGTTAGACGCGACTTGGCGAGGGCATCAACTCTGTCATGTTTTATGAGGCCTATGTGAAAGGGAATCCACAACAGTTTGACCTTGACACCCTGGTCAACAAGGCAAGCATACTTGTGTCTGGCTTCAGAGACAAGAGCATGACAACCTGAGTCGAGGGTGTCAAGGGCAAGTAGTGAGGATAGAGAGTCAGTGATGATGAGACTGTCAGTGACAGTGGTTTCAATGAATTTAATAGCTGTGAGTATGGCAACTAATTCAGTTTGTAGAGTGGATGCCCAGTTGTTAATTCTAACTCCTTTCTTAATTATATTACCGTCAGGTTGAGCCACAACAATAGCACTTCCAGCCCTCCCACAGGTGGTGTTAAGAGATCCATCAGTGTAGATGGTCTGTGTGATATTATCATCAGTCTGTAGTGTTCAAGAGCTCTCAATTTGGCAGTGTGTTGGAGATAAATGCTTTGTATAATTAAGTTTATAGGCGGATATGTCGGTATTGTGATATCGAAGGCACTGTCCACCAGGGTGGGAGGAAGCGCTGTTGTGTCTCAACTTTGTACAGGTGGTCTAGTCCAAACATCTTCATGTGTGTAGCTGTAGTTTGGGTCCATTTAGACTCAACAGTTCCTTGGTTCATTCATTCTAGCAATTTTAAGGAAACAATGTTATCAGGATCACCACGCAGAAGCCTCAGGGCTATCATGAGGTTGACTTCAATTATTCTATCTTTAACACTGGGTATACACTTCTAAGAGGTCTCAGTCTGTCAGTACATTGGCAGGTTAGCTGTTGTATGGCAGGTAGGGTACAAGGGACGGAGATACCAAGATATTTAAAAGAAAAAACATTGTCAATAGTGTTGTTACCTATCTTGAACTTGGCGGAGCCGCGTTTGTGGTTACCAGCTTGTTTGTTGAACACCTTAGTTTTCTCAGTGGAGATAATAAGACCAAGGTATACATGCGTATACATGGTTCAGGGTGGTTTGCATTTCACGATGAGTTTTAGTATGTATAAGAATATCATCAGCATAGCTGATAGAGATATTGCTGGGGTTGTCTGGTATTAAATTTAATAATGCATTCATAAGAACACTGAACAAAGTGGGGCTAAGTACTCCACCTTGAGGGGGTACCATTAACTTCACTTTTGTAACCCTGAAACAGTGCAGCAGCCCTTCTGTTGGTTAGGTAACTACTTATTCAGTGTAACAACTTACCTCCAATATCCATTTTGGCTAGTTCGTGCAATATCAAATGCAGCTTTTAGGTCAAGAAATGTGGTGTATCTGTGCCTTTCATCACCATGCACAGTTAGGAATGTGGTGATGCAATTATGTACACCTTTGCCATGGGTGAAGCCATTTATGTTAGGAGACATGTGTTCTCTGATTCTATATAAGAGTTTGCCAAGAACCATCCTCTAAAAGGTTTTACACAGGCAGCTGGTTAGTGATATGGGACGAAAGGCATCAGGCTGTCCTGGTTTCGGTATTGGTACAACAATACTGCTGGTCCATGATGTGGGTAGTTGGCCCTCGGCATGACTCATATTGTACAATACCAACATTGGATTGCCCGGCACACGCCTTAGTAGTCTAACGATGTTGTAGGTGACTCCGTCCTCTCCAGGGGAAGTAGACCTACCCCTGGCGAGGGCGGCGTCAAGCTCCCACTCAGTATATGGAACATCACACTCATCGTGCTGTTTGGCCAGCATAAAGTTAATAAGATTACTTCTCTCTACAGACTTCGCATCAAGGAGTCCCCGAGTCCTAGCTGGTAACATGTCATAGCTAGAGACATGAGCCCACTTTGTTATTAGCTCATTCGACTTTTGCAGAGGGTTTGGATGGGAGACGTGTCTACTGTTTTTACCTCTGATTGTGTTTGTCTTTCCAGGCCTTGCTGAGGGATGTATGTTGGTTAAAGCTGTTGACATATGTCTTCCATACATTTTGTCTGAGTTCGTTTACATGTTCCCTGACAGCAGCAAGGGAAGCTTGATACAATTGTAACATTTGAGGTGTTCTAATTTGTTTGCAACCCTTACCCACCTTCCAGACCCTAGCCCTGAGTTTTTTCAGCTCAGGGTCATTATAGCAGTGCTGTTGCCTGTTCCCATTATGCTGACCAAGTTTTCTCCTTTTTTTGGTGGAGGCATTGTTGGTGAAGTATGCATAAGTACTATCTATCAGATCGTCTTGGAAACTTTGGTAGTTGTCAGGCTTGTAGTCCTTGTACCAGTCATGGATGAAGTCTATGAACTGGCTTTCATGTTCTTGTTTGACTGTGATTCTACGTCTGTTGAGTTTACCACCAGTGGGGGTGTCATTGGCTACATGTATACTAGCTTGGATTGGGCTGTGGTCAGACATAAGATCAGTGACAACATCAGAGCTATGAATTGTGTATGAAAGATTAAAACCAATACACTTGTCTAGACCCCCACCATACATGTGTGTTGGTTCACTATTACCTATAATTCGAACATCTTCATATGCGCTGAGAAGTGAGATAAGTCTCCTACCATTGGTGTTAGTGGTGGAGTCACCTAATTTCTTGTGTCTAGTATTCAGGTCACCCATCATGACAGTGGGCTCAGTGTGTAAAAAGTCTGGGAGATCTGTATATTGAAGCTGATCTGAGGGAGCATAGGCGTTTAGCACATTGAGTGTGGAGTTGCCCAGGTAGATAGTGATCCCATGGTACTGAAGGTTGGTAGTCGTTTTGGATACAAGAGGTACATGCGGAAGTGACTTCTTAACATACATCAAACATGTGTGAGTAGAACTAGGATCATAATACACATAATTGGGCAGACTGGGTGGGGGCATAGCAGAGGAGGAGACAGGGTTGGGTGGGTCATCAATGTCGCTTTCTTCAGACAGGTTTATGTACTGTGGAAACTTGCTGGTTGAAGATATTGAATCATCTTGAGGGAGTGAAGAGGCAGCACTGGTGGGGTGTGAGGAGACAGCACTGGGGGACTTCTTAAAATAGATGTCCAATTTAGACTGCACAGTTTGCTTTATCTTTTCATTATAAATTTCTCTGTAGCAAGCAAGTGCATCTTGGATCATTCTGTCAACTTTGGCAAAACGCTCATAATTTTGATCCATGCCATCAAACATTTGCATCCCTTTAATAATTGTAGCAAATGCCTCTGCCATTTGCTTCACTGAAAACTTTTTGGGGGGTGCAGGTCCTTCTTCTACATTTAGACTGGTTTCTTCCTCTGTATCTTTGTGTGCTTCCAGTTCGATGAGTTCTTCGTTACTGAGCTCTTCTGCTACACTTTCAACCAACTGTTCAACATCTTCATTATCAATTTCTAACTGAAGCTGTTTACCTAACTCCACTATCTTGTTACTAATATCCAAAATAACTTCATTTTCATTAAATCCTTTGAAACTGTTCACATATCTTTTCAGGACTTTCTTCCATATTCCATTCATGCAATGTTTTGTAACCTGATCCCATGCTGCACTAATGTTCCTTATACATGACAAAACGTTGTACTCCTTCCAAAACTCTCTGAGCGTTTTCTCACCTTCAGTAGCAGTAACAGCCTGAGCGAAGGTCGTGCGTAAATAATACGCTTTAAAGGCAGCAATAGCACCTTGATCCATGGGTTGGATGATAGAGGTAGTGTTAGGTGGAATGTAGACTACCTTAACATCAGGGTGCATGTCGTCCAGGTGTGGTGGGTGTCCCGGAGCATTATCCAAAATCAGCAAATTCTTGAATGGAATCCGTTGTTGCACACTACTCCTTGGCTCGAGGAATGAAACAATTCATGAACCAATCATCAAACAGTACAATGGTCATCCAGGCTTTCTTGTTACTGCGATAAAACACTGGCAGTGTGTGCTTGCTGACATGTTTAAAAGCCCTGGGGTTCTCTGAACGATAGAACATGAAGGGCTTTAGCTTGAAACCAGCAAAATTCCCACGGAAACATTATAGAATATTGTACATCATTTTTATTTTTCTCTTTCTCCCGATATGAGACTCAATATATAAGTAGGTGTTGGTAACTTCTAAATATTAACCAAATAAAATATTTAAATAGTGTTCCCAATTTATGAAATCATGAATAATAATGAAAACACAGAATCATTTTAGGCAGCAGATATTTTGCCATAACAGATAAGTTTCTACTAATGCTATTTTACCGTGAGTGAACTCTGATTGGCTTATCGTCCATTACCGGTGAACAATGCGAGAACTATATTTGACCGTGACTCTGGTGGCATTTGGCATTTATTTTGTTATGAGTCAATAGTTGTGTAGCTGTAAACATACCAAACCATATATCTGTTGTGCATGGAAACATACCATTATAAAAGAGGCGATATTTACTAACAGAACATGACCTAACCAACAAAGGAAGTCTACCTAACCTTACCTAACTTCCTAGCCGGGGGACACAACCCCTGTCATATTAAACAATGTACCTAGCCAATCAAAATGCACACAGCAAAATAGTGTTAGTAGGAGCTTAGCTGGTCACAGTAAAATATCCACTACGATCATTTAAACATTTCATCTGTGAACAATGGGTCAATTTATAGCAGTACACTGTTCTTTCTTTGGGTATTAGAAATGGGTAAAAACATAGAAAAATCACCAACAACCAAACCTAATCTAACCTAACCTATCTCACTCTAATCTAACCTAATCAGGGGAGTGCAGGGGGGGGGGGAGCTTTTAGGTTAGGTTAGATCAGTGGTTCCCAAACTGGGGGATGTGCCCCCAGCGTGAAGTGGGTACAGGGGAGGTGTGAAGCCATCTGCCCAAATTTGATATTTTTTGCTCAAAAAGAATATAATGAAGAAACTCTTTCAGGAGTAACTCTCTCTCTGTTTAAATCTTCCACACATCCGTGCAAAACCAAAGTGTAGCACTCACCCCTATCCGTTTTCTATAATTTCATCTCTCTCACCTTACACGTCTTGTACATGTCATGGATACAATACTGACTGTCACACTACTCTTATCTTTCACAAGGAGTTATCTGATCCTCAACAATACTAAAGTATAATTATAATAAAAAATTAAATCTATGTAGATTTTACATACAAAAATATAATGGGGGGAGAAGGTGTGAGGACTTCGCAAAAAACAAAAGGGGCGTCAGGTTAAAAAGTTTGGGAACCACTGGGTTAGAATGGTGCACTGATATAAAAAGACTGGGTGAATTTATAGTCTTGCACCGGTCTTTCTTTCGCTGTTATTAATATCTATTTCGTAATGATTAGACAATTCTAAAACATTTTTCTTCTATGACATTTCCACCAGAAATTAAGGATAACCGAGATATTAATTTTTCATTATTATTACATTCCCTCAGTCACAAGTTTTGCCATGTCTTGTTTACTTTTGGCGGAGTCTGACACCCTTTACGCATCACTCCTTACCTCTTGTCTTGACAACCCAGATTTTATTTTAGTTTAACAAATTTATTGACAAAGCTTGGAGTAATTCAGTCAGGTATTAACACTGAGGGTGGTAAAACTTCTCACTGCAACGCAGGACAGAGGTTCATACACAAAGAAATACATCACATTCATTAACAGTATATATAGGTCAGAGTCATGTGGGTGATGTCACTGTTTACTGCCATGCAAGATAGTGGTTCATACGCATTGGACGTCATATTCTAATGAACCCGATTCTTTTTCAGATTAAGGTAAGCTGTAGGGGCATGAACACAGGTTAGGTTAGGTTAGGTTAGGTCAGATCAGGTCAGATTTTGCTAGTTGGTTGGTATTTTATTTTATTTATTTATTTTTTAAAAATCCAACTTTTCCGTAATGATTGTTGGGAGGGGGGGGGGGGGGGGGTTAATCTCAAAATCTAGTGTTTTCCGGCAGAAATTAATATCAAATTCATTCGAAATTCATCAACACCATAGGAACAACCGGTTTTTAATACCAAAATAAAGACTGGTGCAATACTACCTACTCCGCCAAAAATAAACAAGACATGACGAAACTTGTGACTGGGCCAATGTAATAATGTTGAGAAATTATTATCTCAATTATCCATAATGTCCGGCGGAAATATCTAAGAAGAAATATGTCTTAGAATTGTTTAAACATTGCAAAATATATATTAAGAAAGTGTAACAGCGAAAGAATGACCGGTGTAAGACTATAAATTGACCAAAGACCGAACAATGTATAGTACAGTACATGTGTACAGCTCCCAATTGTTTACCTTATATACCTAATGACCACCTAAACTTGAGTTCGCCATGCCGAGAGAAGAAGACCAGTGTGGCAAGTACTGTATGTAACATCCCTCCATTATTCTTGAAAGTATATTCCTGAAAAAACCACAACTTCCCTGTTTCAGTTGGGAGTGTTTCAATCCATAGGTCTACCCTAGTACCACCTGGCACCCTCTGGGACAGAAAAATTTCCTCTAATTTTGACCATTTATCTTTAAATATCGAATTTATTGTATAAAAATTAGTTTATATATATACATATATATATGTATTAATTAATAATAATAAAATATAACACACATTTAATCAATTAAAAAAATTATGGTCCAGTTGAAGCCACAGGCACTTAACCGAACATGTTGTTGACAAAGGGTAAGCGTGGAGTAACACCATACACTAGGTCTTGATGCACTAGGTCTTGATACACTTGGTCTTGATACACTAGGTCTTGATACACTAGGTCTTGTGGTGAATTACCTGTTGATCATGGGGAAGAAAAGAAAATATGGAGAGAACCAGGATGATGATAGCGCAGAGGAATCCTCTCAAAGACAAATAACAGCTGGACACATCCGGAGTCTAGAGACGAGACTTATTGTCGTCTTGGAAAGAGCAAACCTGGAGAGTGTTAAGGTAGATATTATTTATGGGTAATTATTGTATTTAATGGGGTAAGTCATGAGTAATGTTGTATTAATGGCATAAGTCATGAGTAATGTTGTATTTAATAGCATAAGTCATGAGTAATGTTGTATTTAATGGCATAAGTCATGAGTAATGTTGTATTAATGGCATAAGTCATGAGTAATGTTGTATTTAATAGCATAAGTCATGAGTAATGTTGTATTTAATGGCATAAGTCATGAGTAATGTTGTATTAATGGCATAAGTCATGAGTAATGTTGTATTTAATAGCATAAGTCATGAGTAATGTTGTATTTAATGGCATAAGTCATGAGTAATGTTGTATTAATGGCATAAGTCATGAGTAATGTTGTATTAATGGCATAAGTCATGAGTAATGTTGTATTTAATAGCATAAGTCATGAGTAATGTTGTATTTAATGGCATAAGTCATGAGTAATGTTGTATTAATGGCATAGAGTCATGAGTAAACTTAGATTAATGGCATAAGTCAGAGTAAGTTGTATTTAATAAGCATAAGTCAGAGTAAATGTTGTAATTTAATGGAATCAGCATGGTAATGTTGTATTAATGGAATAAGTCATGAGTAATGTTGTATTTAATGGCCTAAGTCATGAGTAAATGTTGTATTAAATGGATAAAGTCGCATGAGTAATGTTGTATTTAATAGCATAAGTCATGAGTAATGTTGTATTTAATGGGGTAAGTAATGAGTAATGTTGTATTTAATGGGGTAAGTAATGAGTAATGTATTTAATGGGGTAAGTAATGAGTAATGTTGTATTAATGGCATAAGTCATGAGTAATGTTGTATTAGTGGCATAAGTCATGAGTAATGTTGTATTTAATGGGGTAAGTCATGAGTAATGTTGTATTAATGGCATAAGTCATGAGTAATGTTGTATTTAATGGCATAAGTCATGAGTAATGTTGTATTTAATGGCATAAGTCATGAGTAATGTTGTATTTAATGGGGTAAGTCATGAGTAATGTTGTATTAATGGCATAAGTCATGAGTAATGTTGTATTTAATAGCACATCATGAGTAATGTTGTATTTAATGGCATAAGTCATGAGTAATGTTGTATTTAATGGCATAAGTCATGAGTAATGTTGTATTTAATGGGGTAAGTCATGGAGTATTGGTACAATGGCATAAGTCATGAGTAATGTTGTATTTTATGGCATAAGTCATGACTCCTGAGTAATGTATTTAATTGGATAAGCCATGAGTAATGTATTTTATGGGGTAAGTCATGAGTAATGTTGTATTTAATGGGGTAAGTCATGGGTAATATTGGTAAATATATAGAAAACACTGGCTCCTTGACCCAGGAATAAGACTTACTTCATGTTCAACACAGGCAAAGAGGATATAAAGTATGTCTTGTTCCTAGGTCAAGGATTTAGCATCAGTGCCAGACCACGCTCCTCAAGTATTATCCAAATTTTCGTTTAAGTTAGATTATGTCAGTTTAAGAGAAGATAGCTTACCAAATGATTAAAAACTCATTTCCATTGTTGTAATGACGACCAGAGGGTTACTTTTTAGGCCCATACGTAAGATCAGCCGTGGTGTACACCATGCCGTGGTATCCCGGCAGTCGTAATACAATGGAGTGAAAATTTTGTGATTATTCAAGATGGGCCATGGTGGTACCCGACTCGTTTGTTGTTACTACGTCATCGTAATGTAGTCAGGTGTATCAACTGCCGGAAGACTTGGGGGTTGGTATGCTTGCACCCTTAAAACATTGTCAGTGGCACGAAACGTTTACTCTTGCTACACGATTTACGAGCATAAAAAACTTGAATCCCAAGCTAAGGTGCACCTCATTTTCCTATTTTCTTTGATTATAAGCCAATTCTGGGAATGAAATACGATCATTTACAGTGAATATAGGTAAATAAAGCCTGTGACAACCATAAAAATGTAGGAATAGAGTGTAATATCTGTTCCTTTCTTCTTTATCGGTATTAAATCTAACAGTAAAGTTATAAGTTTTCATGAACTTGGGGTTGGGTGAGTGTAAATAAAGAGAACTATGGCCTGTTCTGTGGACGAAGTACAGTATTAGGTACAGTATTATAGTTTTGTTATGACAGTGATGAACTCACTGTACAGATGAATTAGGATAAAATCTTGAAAAAATATCACCATAACTGTTAGTTTTCTATCAAACAGGAAATTATCTTTATACCAAAATTTTTACTTTCATATTATACAAGGCCAGTTATCTACAAGATATGAAAATTTGAGATAATGTTTCCTACTTGTCTCCACCTGATTATAGTAATGCAATAAATACCCCTTCAAAAAAGCAAGACATGAACACTTTCCCAATGTCGGGAGTAAAAATGTATACAATATGTTAAGACATGGACTAAACCAGAAGTCGGAGAAAGGTCTCTGTTGTTTAAATAGTCTTTTATTTGGAAAAATATTACATGTAAATACTGTATATGGATCCTCACTAGAGAGCCTTCTTATAGTTAGTGTGCAGACATTTGTTTACAAGGCATATACTGTACTCAACTATTATGGAAATGAAGACATGTTAGGTTAGATTATGTTCATCTTGTGAGCAAATGTCATGGAACCCATATTCAGTAGGTATAGTCATTAAATTCTACTAACTAATCAGAGACTAATAATGTTAAACATAGAACAAGATGATAATTAAATGGTTTAAAAATATACTCAATACAGTCTGCAATGTTAATTGCAAATCATTCCTGCATTTTTTAATGTTTAATATAAACTGTAATAATAGGGTGTGTCATACAGAGGCGAATTTTTTTTTTTTTTTTAGTTTGAAAAATCGGCCCATGGCATTAATGATGTAGTTCTATGTGCAGAATCATGTGATATCTTCAGATTTGAAAAGTTTTCATTTTTTGCTTGGTAAATTTTAACTTGAAATCTTATGAAAATTCAGTATTCCCACCCTTTTACCAACACCACTAAATAGCTTATTTAAAGTAAAGTAAATGTATCAGGTTAATTTATTAGGATGAAAATGATCCAGAATAGTGAAACGAATGATCTTAACACATTTATTAAATTTAATATTCCTTTAGAAAACAAAATCATCAAATACAAAAACCGGTTTTACTACTACGACCCGGTGTTGCTGCACACCATAGAGAACATGTCTTTCTTGCTTCTGTTTCTACTCATCACCTCCCTGCTGACCACCTGAGCTCGGATGTAGCCTTCCCTCCTCTCCTGGCTGTACACGTGACTGCTGGCCTCGCTCACTTGCTGTACACAACGCTCTATACTCTGGGTGTGCGAGGGCCAGGCAGGGACATGCATGGGGTTGTCCAGGAAAGCTCTGACTTGAACATTGGTGAGGCTGCAGGTAAGAGGGGGCTCACTGCCAGCCTGGATGTTATCCAGATCTATGAGATCAGTGAGGGTCTTGGCACCTAGATTGACTTCAGGAGTCTTCCTGACCCTGAAGGAATCGTCACCAACTGATTCGTCATGCCCAGATCCTCTCATAAGTCTCATATCCAAGATCTTTTTGACTGCCACTCTTCTCTCCTCCTCATCCTTACTGCAGAGCATTGTCTGCAGAACTGCCTCGGGATGAGCATACCAGGAAGATCTCCTCACAGTCTGCTCCACAATCTGAACAACCTTCCTTGGCTGACTCCTCAGGAGCTCAAGCTGGAAGAGAACATGCCTCGGACCTTCGGAGAACGATGACTTGACCTTGGTGTTGAACCAATTTGGCAAGTAGACACTCACGATGAATTGGACAATAAGTCTCAGGTTGTGAAGCTGGTTCCCTTTCAGTTTATGATGAGCGACCCAAATTCTGCAGAACCTGAGAGCCGTTGTGAGCCACCTAGAATGTGAGACTGGACCTATCTGCAGGTAAGCAAGTCTATCAGGCATGACCCCAGTTTTGATGGCACTGCAAATCATGTAACCATAGTACTGGTCAGTACTCAGGTCGTCAATGACAGTATATGCAAGCTCAACGAGTGGAGGGCCAACTGTGATTTTTTCAAAGCTCGTATTTATTTCTAACTCAGTGGCAGAGTCCAGCATCTTGCCAAGAGGACCAGACCATCTGTTGTTTGAAAGAGTCTTGCCACCCAGCTCCTGGATAAGATGTTGGAGTGGCAACTCGTTGGTGTGGAGGTCACAAACAATCCAGACCAGCTTCCTCCCAATCTTCCGCTCTATCCACTGTATGACCCCCCTTGCCACCCTGTGTTCGTGTTGGTTCTGTCCCCTCCAATGGCCTGCAGGGTCTGGTCTACTTTCCTCTCTGAGCCAGTTCACAATGTTATCTGCCACCATCTCAGCTGGTTTCCTGATGTCATCTTTCTCTGGAGTGAAATGCCACAAATACTTCCCTCCTGGTTCACTGCAGCAGTAGTAGTGTTCCTCCTTCACCATGGCAGGGAACAACTTGTCAGAATCTCCAACTTTCATGAACACCTTCGTGTCATCCCTTCTCCCATCAAAGAACAAACAATTGATTCCATTTTCTCTTATCCCCTTATCAAACTCCTCTTCTAGGTTACTGACAAGTTTCTCCTGAGCTCTCCTTACTTTGTTATGATCTATCACCAGGTGAACATCATCAGGTGTTATCAAACCACTGTCAATCCAGGCAGCTGTTGCTATCTCTGCAGTTTCTCTGAGACCAGTGTGGTGTCGCATGCTGGCCAGAGCTCTGCTCGGGATATCTTTCCTATTTCGAATGTTATGCCTGGAAGGTTTGGGATCATTATTTTCTGGGTTAGGGACAAAGTCACCATTCTCCTGGTCAGCACTCGGATCAGCCATGGGGAAGTCATTAAACTCTGAATCAGCTTGACTCCAATCATCTGCCTTTTTTACCTCACCCTGGGCCTTCTCAAGTCTCTTTTCCTCGGCAACTCTTCTCCTCTTCTGTCTCTTGGACTCCGGAATATCTTGGCTAGAAATCATGAGAGCCCCTATACTGCCAGTCTTCTCTCTCTGTGCTTTGACAAATGCCAGTTCGATCACAGGAATCTTCAGTTCACGCTTGCAAATACAGGAGATGTGGGCCTCGTATTTACAGTCACGATCGCATCCAAACTCAGGACAGAGAACAATTGGGCACTTGCAAGTAATTATGTCAAATAACTGGTCCAGTTGCTTGGCAAAGCTGTCCTTAACTGCAAGTTTTCCTCTCCCAAGATAGATATCTTTTGCCTTTTCCCAACTAGCTAGCAGTCTCTCACTTATCTTCTTCTGACTTGTTATGACTGGAGGCTTGAACTGAGAGTTAGCCAGAGTGTACTGTGCCAAGACAGCTTTGGTCATATCACTGGCAATGTCTTTGTTTGTGTAAGTTCTTTGGTTCTTTTCACTGATTTGCCTGATTAAAACACCGTATCTCAAAGCATCTCTCAATGTAGGCAACTCCGACTTCAGGAGCTCTCTCCCAGACCCAAGATAGTGACTGAGATGGCTGGATTTTTGGTTCCTCGTCCTGACACAAGCAGCCATCGCAAACATTATCAACTTATGAATGCATCAGAATCTGAAACAGAAAAAAATATTGTTAGTTGGGTTGTTAAAGAATGAAGTCAGAAAGCAATGTTCACTATTTAATTGTAATGCACTAATGCAGCTGTACGTTAGATTTTCGATAAATTTCACGCTAAAATTTACCAAGCAAAAGGTTGCAAAATATTGAAACTGAAATTATTTTCTGTTTATATACACTAAAATCTACCAAAAAAGTGATGGGCCATTAGTTTTAGCTGATCTTCCCTCCTATGACACACCCTAATACTATAGGCCAGGTTTTTCAGTGCCTCAATATTCCTGGTCATCTCCCCCAACGTTATTTCTTGGTGCTCTTCCTCATCCTCTTTCCCTTTCGCTTCCTCTTCCTTTCCTGAGTCTACTAACTCCTGAAGATCCTCCTCGGTCAGCTCAGTGTCGTGCTCTTCAATTAGCTCCCTAATCTCGTCCTCTGCCATGTCCTGGAAGCCTTCAGCAGCCACTTTCCTTGACAGTGCCAGCGTCTTTCTGAATATTTTCATTAAAATCCATCAAAATCATTTTCCTTGTCATCGTCTTAAGCACCAAACAGCTCCTCCCAGTCTACTCCTTGAATAGGGCTAGAGGGTACGTGTTTTTCGAATCGTTTTCAATTAAAAAATGTTACAGCACATGTATATTTTACCTAAACTGTGCCTGAATGAATATATTCTCAGAAATAAATAGTAGTTTTGCTGAAACGTGATGTATTTCAATGTAAAATAGGATAAAATACATGACGAAAACAAAAGACTTTACCTAACCTTCCAATGTTCAAGAGATGTTACTCGTTTTTTTAATAGTTTTCGGTTAAAATACTGTTATATTACAATGATATTATATTCATACTGTGCTTGATATCCTACATTCACGGAAATGTAATATTTTTGCTGAAATGACATACGTATTACAGTGGAAAGTGGGATAAAATCGTGACGAAAACAATGACTTTCGCTTTCTTTCGTTCAAAAGATGTTACCGTAATCGCTTTTCGAATGGTTTTCAGTTAAAAAAACTGTTGCATCAAGTGAATTACGATAGAATATTATTGTAATACAACAGTTTTTAACTGAAAACCATTCGAAAAGCGATTACGGTAACATCTTTTGAACAAAAGAAAACGAGTCATTGCTTTCGTCACTTTCCACTGTAATGCGTACGTCATTTCAGCAAAATATTGCATTTCCATATTCTCAGAAATAAACAGTAGTTTTGCTGAAACGTAATGCATTTCAATGTAAATTAGGATAAACTACATGAAAACAAAAGACTTTACCTAACCTTCTGATGTTCAAGATATGTTACTCGTTTTTTTAGTAGTTTTCAGTTAAAATACTCTTATATTAGTGATATTCTATTCACACTGTGCTTGATATAATACATTCACGGAAATGTAATATTTTTGCAACTACAATGCTGATGTCAACACAAGCGTGGTTACAGCGAGACTGACTGAGTGAGGGAGAGCGGTGTGTGAGGTTGCGGGAGCGGGCGGTGTCCCGTGTTCGGTGCCTCGCGCGAGTTGAATGTACTTCAACGTACAGAATATTCCTCCGGCGGGGCAATCCGTGTATTATAAACCCGCGTATGTTAAGGGCCGACTGTACTTCACTCCTGAGCATTTGCTTCAAGTATATAAGGGATTCATTCGTCCTAACTTGGAGTACTGCTCTCATATCTGGGGTGGCTCTTCTTCTGTCCAACTGGGTGGAATCAAAGGCATTTCATCTAACTAACTCTCCTCCTTTAGTTGACAATATTTCTTCATTTTCTCTTCGCCGCAATGTTGCTTCACTCTCTCTTTTACAGGTACTTTAACGGGTAATGTTCGGTGGATTTGGGATCTTGTGTACCGCCGGTGAGGCAGTGGGCTCGTAACACACGTCTTGCCCGCTGTGCCCACCATTTCTCTGTGGATGTCGGTCACACTAGACTAACCCGTTATAGTAGTTCTGTGTTTCCATACTCATACAATGTCTCAATAAAAAGATGGTTTTCCGGCAACCTCGTAGTGTAGGTAAATATAACCTTTTTCTCCCCCTAGGCCCTGATGTGGGTCGATGACCTGTGCCGGGGTGGGCTATTCCCCGTAAAAAAAAAAAAAACGTTCATGTGTTATCTATGAAATATTTCACATTCATGTAAATTGACAATGTCTCCACCTGTTTTGGGATATTCTTGAGGTAGGAAAGAAGTTAGCTTCTATAGAAAAAATGATGCTACTATAATGTGGAGTCTACAAGATATTTAGATTAGATTAAACTAAAGATATCTTTGTAGACGGCATGCTGTAGTAGCACCGAAAATTTGTCTGTAGTTACTGGCTAACTCAGACCCCTGTTCCAGAGTATCATGCTGTAGTATAGTACAATACTAACAAGGGATCACCTGAAGAATCTCCACCCCAGTTTATTTCACCTAAAAATTAACCACCCTAACACTATTTGGGGGAAAGGGGGGGAGTTTGGCTGGGTTAGGTTAGTGTGGTTAATTTGTGGTGATCCCACCGACTTATTCCTTACCTCAAGAAAAATCATATATACAGTGTAACCCCGCTTTACGTGGTAAATTGAACCCATGGAGGCCTGCGTAAAGCGGGAAACGCGTAAAGTGAACAACAGAACATATGGGATTATGTTTTCATATAATTTTAATGCTACAGTACCAACTACTGTTTTATAAACGGAAAGACATGAAGTATGCTTCATTGTACAGTTTGTATGATGAAAGATGTACCAACCTAAACTACTTAACATAACCTAAATAAAATATATTGTATCTTATCATTGTTAAGCGAGGTTAGGTTAGATCCAATGGGAAACATTGGAAAAAATTCTGAATACTGTAAAGTATTATCAGTTATTTACAGGACTAGTAATATATATTTATTGTAAGTTAAAAGGACATCACAAACCTAATAGACCATCAATAGTGGTTTTTCAGTGCTGATAGTTGTTCTTATTTATAGAATGGTAAAAGTTATGAGCTCCTCAACTGTGATGACCACATGGGGCTGATGAAGAAGTACAACAAGGACCCGGCTAACTATCGCCCAGATATCCTCCATCAGTGCCTTCTAATGCTGCAAGACTCCCCTCTTAATCAAGCTGGCAAACTCCAGGTAGGATAACTGGGATTCTAGTTAAAAATAATAATTATTTTAACAGTTTGATTGTTACTAATTATTTTTATTTATTTATTTTTTTATATTCAGGATTCTTGCAATTAGTAGATGGAAATGTGGAGAAAATTTTGTTTTCATAACTGCAAATTTTTGTAAATCAGGGTCTACCGGTTTGTTTAAAATTGTAGAGGTCAAATTTTTTAATCACCTGGTAGACAGGTACAGCACTGAGTATTCACATTGGGGTTTTTGTAATACACCTACAGTACTAATTTCAAATATGATACAGTATTGTTCTCTACCATTCTATTATAAAACCTTAATTATAGGGTTTAAACATTTGCTGTTTTCAGGTGTACATTCACACAGAGAAGAATGTCCTCATTGAAGTCCATCCTCAGTGCAGAATACCAAGAACCTTCAAGAGATTTGCAGGTCTTATGGGTAAGATAATTATGCACCAGTAGAATAGACTGTTTTTTTTTTATAATGTAATGTTACTAGTGGAGAAATAAGGGAATGTACAATTTATAATTATTTCACAAGGTTGGTTGAAAGTATAGTACATTATACTGAGGAAAACTTTTCTTCTTCTTTTTTCTCTCACTAGTTAATGGGGAAATTTGAGTGTCATTCACGATATTGAAGGATGTGATGAAAACAGTCTTGGGTATGCATCTTGGTACCTGTACTGTAACAAGGAGAATAACAGGATTATGGTAGTTCTATGAACGAGGCTAGTAACAGAAATAGAACTGTAGTGTGACTACAATATTAGCATACATCTTTTTGATGTTCTGTACTACAAGTGGTTGGTAAAAAGCATTAAGGTTAGGATGGTACAAGATGATGCTAGTAATGCAGTACTGTACTGTATTTGCTTTAGAGAATTGTACCAATAATTTTTCTCAAAGTTTTTAAACTCATTATCAGGGTAGTTTTATAGCACCTGTCATTTCTTGAGACAAATTTTTGCGTGCAAATAAATTTAACATGGTTTTTAATTGTCCATTCAGTCAAGTTCATCACAGAAGATGCCATCATAAGTGTAGTCGAGCCTAAGCATTGCATAAATTAAGCTCTCACCATTAGGTGGTACAGTATGTTAAAGGTGGTCAGGAATCACTTTTTTGGGCCATTAACCACCAACTTCTATATGGCAGTACAGTGGTCCCTCTATTAACGAACAGTTCAATTAACGAAATTTTGGTTAACTAATTAGCTCCCATAAGGATTTTCAGTTCCATTAACGAATAAAACCTCGATTAACGAAAGCCTTCGGAGAAACACGCTTTGTTGTGAGCATCAGCTGTTCGGTTAGTCCGCCAATACAGTAATTGGTTCTATATTTACATTAGTTTCCAGTTGAGTAAATATCAAGAAAGTTGTGTTCTTGAATATTTTTGCCTTTTTATATTAAAATTATTGGTCATTCTAAAATTTAGCCATCCAAGCTCTGTCTACATAAAGTTTTTCAACTACAGGTTGTACCTCTCTAGTCCGGCAACCTCGGGACCTGACCGGTGCCGGACCATGGAAATTCACCCTTTTCCTGGATAGATAGTGACTTGTGCTTATGCCTGGAAGCACTAGCACCACTTTCTCTGCATCATGGTCTCTTTGAAGACATATTGAAGGGTTAAATGTCATATAGTAGCTTCTCAAATTTCGCGAGTTTTTAATTCTTTATGTATTTTATTGGAACACAAAAGAATAAATAAATAAAAATTTTGACGGGGGAAACTTGAATTTCGACAGATTTGAACGGCCCGCCAACGTGCAGACGATGTGCATAATCATGTAAACAGCGTCATTTCTCTTATGTACAAAAGATTCATTATTGTTCATTACTGAATGTCTTTTTTATTGAATTAATGTTTATGTGTGCAAAATGCACAATACAATTCATTAATAATACGTAGAAAATTAAAACACACGAGGAAATGACACAGCATTGTTTTCGTTGATTACAAAACCAGTGACTGACTGGTTCTACATATAAAACTGAAGAAAATAAGACCTTGGTTGTAGCTGTAGTAAAATTAATATGGTTGTTTTAAGTAATGTTATTTAATGTTAATAAATGGAACAATAGAATTAGCTAACGATAATGGTAAAGAAAAAGAGAGATCGCATATGTAAGTGCGCATGCGCACACGTGAAAACATATCGTCATTACTTTACATAAGAATATGAAAGCAACACTTATTTACTGTTCATATATATTTTAATTAATGTTTCTGAATTTGTTCTATAATTGAATTAATGTACGTGTGTGCAAAATTAACAATACAATTTATTAATAATACGTGGAATATTAGAGGAGACGAGACGGCTGCCGGCATTGTTTATGTTAAAGCTTACGAAACCAGTGATTGATTGGTTCTACATATAAAACTGAAGAAAATAAGACCCTGAGTTTAGCTGTAGTAAAATTAATATGGTTGCTTTAAGTACCTGTAATGTTATTTAATGTTAATAAATGGAACAATATAAGTAGCTAACCATTAATGGTAAAAAAAAAAGTGAGACTGCTCGTATGGAAGTGCGCACATGTGAAAACATATCGTCATTACTCTATATAAGAATATGAAAGCAACCCTTATTTACTGCTCATATATATTGAAGGGTTAAATGTTGTACTCTGTATAGACAAGCAGAGAGAGAGAGAGAGAGAGAGCAGCCGAACTGCCGGATGTAAACAAACCTTAATTTCCCGCAGCTTTTTCTTTTTTTTTTTAAGGGGATTAGCCCACCCGGGCATAGGTCACTGACCCACATTGGGGCCTGAGGGGCAAACATTTAATACTCCTGTAATAATAATAATAATTCAGATAAGGGGAAAAAAATACCCTATCTACCTGTTGGACAAACTAAAATCGTTCCGGACCACTTGAGTTCCCGGACCACAGAATGCTGGACGAGAGAGGTACAACCTGTAATATTTTTGGCTGGATATATGTAATTTTACTCATTTACATGCACACACTGTTCTAAGGGCAAAGCTTTACTGTACATGCACCCAAAATAATGTAGAAAATGATTACTAAGATTTTTGTCAAGTACAAACTATAGCATGATTATATTCAAATTAATCATTATCTCACAAGAATCCCAGCAATGTAAATTATATTCTCCCAGGTCATTTCAGTGACATTTTATAAGAGAAAAGCTTAGTCACTCTTAAGGACTGATAAATAAACACACATTAGACCTTCGATGCCAACTATTTAACGTATCACCTCACTTCCCCCCCGCCCCCTCCCCGATCTGCCCAGCCAGGGTTTTAGGCTTACAGTTTGTTATCTTATATAATATAACAGGCTAAAGTTAGAATATAATTTGCATTGCTGGAATCCTTGCAAGACAGCAAACAATTTGAATATAAACGTCATATATTTTGCACGAGATAAAAAATAATCCCCTGTATCACATTACAGTTGTGATTTAAGAGTTCTAGTGTATATGTGCTGTACGTGTATATACTGTATATGGTGACTTAATGACAATTTGGGGAATTTTAGGAGTGTTTGTGACTTTGCATTTTTGGCTTTACTTTGTATGTACTTTTTCAGTGAGGTGGAACCAATTACCCAATATCCCATTAAAATAATAGATTCAGTTAACAAACGACTCTGTGGAACCAATTGTGTTCGTTAATCGAGGGAACACTGTCCTGTACTGCACTATAAAATTACAACTAAACCTACACACAAACCTCTTGTTATCATAGAATCTTGTCTGCCATTCATTATGTCCATCCTAACAAAAACTATCATTCATTCTTCACTCGATGTCTTCCTATGGTAAATGTTATTGACACGAATCACGTCAGATTATTGGGTAGCACTATTTGCATTGGCGACGTGATAATTGTCAACTTTTGGTAGATTTCTGCTGTCCTATCAATTTCCTCCCATCAGTCTTGCTGGTAGGTTGCATTTGTCACAGTATTTCCTCTCCCACCCTCCCCACCATTAGTCAGATCAATATTCCGAGGCACCGTTGGAAAACTCAAAATTTCGCTTGGTAGGTGTATGAGAAATATTTGAGGTATGATGCTGGGAACAAATATTTTTATTTATTATTGTCATCTTATTTATTAATTTTTTTTCAGGTTATCTTAAAGCCAAAACAATAACAAAGTCAGTGATGTATAAATCGTGCAAAAAACAACAACTATGTCTTGTGTGATAAATTGGTCACAGACCAAGATTGACCAGACCTCATGTGAGTGGTCCCACATGACTTTTGTTGTAGTCACAGAAACTGAAAAACTTATTGCGTGCACAAGAGGGTTAATATATTATCTCCCAGATTAAAATTACAGTGGTCCCTCGGTTAACAATTCGTGCCAGAAGGTCGTTTGTTAACTGAAACCATTGTTTCAATGGGATTTTGGGTAATTGGTTCCAGCTCACCGAAAATTACATATAAACTAAAAATAAATGCAGTAAAGTATACTTACTTTGAGGTTTGCATGTAGAAGGCTCCTGGTTGATGATGATGATGGGAATTAGAATGGGGGTGGAAGAGAAGTCACCCCATGGCACCATTTCACCCATAAAATTTTAGTTCGCTTGGTGTAATTCAGGATTATTTTCTTTAAATCACCACTGCACCGCATTATATATTGTCAATATGTAAAATAAACTTCAGAATGACCAATAATTGTACTGTAAAAATAGTTTATGTTCAAGAGTGTCTCAAGCAAGATGCTTCCTCCGCTGAGCAGACACAAACTGACGCCATTCTGGGTGAGTCAAGTGGCTGTTTGGCATGCTAAAAACTAGTTCTCTGTACTTCAATTATGTTAAATAATTGTTAAAATGACTAAAAAATTTAATATAAAATTTGGAAAATTATTGAATAGTACAACTTTCTTGATATTTACTCAAATGGTAACGAATTTAAGCCCTAAAACCTACTACTGTATTGGCGGACTAATACTACAGCTGGTGAGCAGGCGATAACATGTTGGGAAAAATTTGTATGGAGTTCGTTAACCAAATTGAATATTCTTATGGAAGGTAATTCGTTAACCGAGGGATCACTGTATTTATACAGTGCGTGTGCGCACGTGTAAATTTTTTTGCTAATTTATCAGTTAGTTTTACTAAGAATACTTTACATACTACAATCCAGCTTGTGCTGTCTCTCCATTTTAGTTAATACTAGATGGCCTCTGATACTGAGTGCCCACTATTTTACCAATAATGAGGTTAATGGATTACAAGTGAAGGAAAATTAATTATACAGAATTTGTTTATGTTTAAGATTGTCTATAAAACTTATTGTAGGTGACCACAGTGGAATGAATTACAGTAAAACACACTAATATGCAATAAGCATTCTTCCAGCATTCACTGTCATTCTATCTAACTGCAGTAATGGATTCTGCAGTAGTACAAAATTATGTTACCAAGGTAATTTTTTTTTTTTTTTTTTTCATAAAACAAATTGTATTTCAGTTCAGCTCTTGCACAAATTGAATGTCCGAGCTTCCGATGGGAACATGAAGCTATTGAAAGTTATACGCAATCCAGTCACGGACCATCTCCCTCCTGGCTGCAAAAAAATTGGCACCTCATTCACAGCTACGAAATTGGTCAATCCTCGAGAGATTGTTCCCAACAATGAACCAATTGTTGTGGTTATTGGTGCTATGGCTCATGGAAAGGTAGGAATATGCTTGTATAATGTAGTGGAGCAGTGTTTATTTTCTAGTAAAAAAAATTAAATTGGGTTCTGTAGGTTATTTGCAGTGTAACCATCACTGCACTCACATTCTTAACTGTAAAGGTAGGTAGTGGTGCCCATTTACACCTGGTTGGGATTGGACTAAGGGTTTCCCCCAGGCACAAAACAGTGACCCTTAGGTCAGGGGGATTAGTCTCGTATATCCACTTGACTACTGCATCCTGCAGATTTCCTAAATACAGTAGAATGAAGTAAAAATTTAATACTGACTCTCTATTTTGGGTAGTTATAAACAGGATACTTGATAGCAGCAGTAGTTTTTGTTATTGGCAGTCATAAACTTCATAACCCCTAAACTACAATGACTTAATCTTTTGCATGAAATGCCATTCTCCTGAGTATGATTACTACAGTGAATAAGGCCAATTAATAAGATATCTTAACCCCTGAATACAATGTTTTATTCCCCTTAAGGACAATACTTATTCCTTTGAATATGATGAAATTGTACTTGGGGGTATTAAAATCATTGTATTTAAGGAGTTAATAGCATAGTTGTATTTACTGATTTGTTAGAGACTATAGAATAACTATTATTCAAGGAGTCCTCCTTTCTCAGTGAATTAATTTTGATGGTGTTTTACAGTACATACTGTATGTACACAGGTTATAGCATACTTTTTCCTATAAAGCTTCATCATTAATATTTTATAGCCATTACCCAGGCTTGAGTGGGTTATCTCAATGATGCACAGTCTCTTGAAGTCTCTTATCTAATATCATTTCTTAGAACCTCTCCCCATGTCGATCTTGGCCTACCCCTGGCTCTCCTCCCCTCCACATTTAAGCTCATGCATCTTCCAACTGAATCAGTTTCATCTATTCTCTCCACATGCCCAAACCATCTCAGCCAAAAAGTGAACTGAGGTCTGAGCAGCAACCAGGTGTGACAGCTTGGCTGCTGTCATACTTGTCTGCTACTTGTTCAGTATATGTTAGCCTTAGGTATGAACATGCAAGGTAGAGAAAACACTTTTGTTATGAAATAGTTTTAACCATTGGTTTAAACTAATCACCCTGAGGCTAAGGGACTCCACACCCACCAATTTCTTTGTTTTATCCTCCAAGTGACAGTAATAAGTTTAACAACAAAAGTAGAGGTCAAATAAACTTCTAAAATTAAGTATATATATCAGCACATTGCACAAAATTTACGAATTATTCAATATTTGAAAAAGCTTTCAGTGACAAAGGGAATTCGATGATACAGTAATAATGTTGATATAAATAACTTAAACTAGTTGTTTTATGCAGTATTATGGCACAATAATTATGGAAGCCCCTCGAAATCGAGGATGGCTGGCCCACCCGCATGAATTTGTTTAAGGTGTAAAAGCTGTCGCCAACTCAACAACCACATCCTAAATTAACGAGCTGCACGACCCAGTGTTAAGGAATAGTCCGAGAAGACCAGAAAACTCGCCAACTGCACTGGCTAACCATTACCCCGGAATACGATCAGTAAATCGATTAACATCCAGGTTCCAAATTAATGATGGGTAGACAGAGGCAAATGGCGTAAAGAAACTGGCCCATAGTTTCACCCTGCCCGAGGATCGAACTCAGGTCCACTCGCTTGCGAGGCGAAGATGCTGACCATTACACCACAGGTCATGTAAGGCACAATCATACTGTACAGTCAACCCTCGCTTTACGCGGTCCCACTTTACGCGTTTCCACGTTTACGCGGTACCCTGCCGAAACCGGAATGATCACTTTCCGCGGTGCGTGTACCCCTTTATGCGGAGAGCGGCTGGTGAGCCGCGCCATTTTTTGATCCAAACCTTCCGCCATGTTGTATAAGCGGCGCGATTAGGTTGCGTAGTGTGTGTCTTTGTTGCGTTATCAGTGACGTCATATGACGTATCGGACTGTAATTGGGCCATGCATCCTTACCTCCCTCCGCTGTTAGCAGTGATTGGTTTAAAGTAATATGATGTGTCCACCCGCGGGAGGGAGGGAGGGAGGAAAGACGACGCTTGACCTAGCCACGGCAATTTCATCCCTCCAGGACATACCGTGTATACGTGATTCCATTGTTCTGTAAAATGGCTTCCGCCGGACCACCACCCCAAGAGAGAAACCTTTCCTTACCTGGACCCAGCCGCCCTAAGCCAAAGAAGACACGATGTTCCATAAGCTACGAAATTAAGTATAAGATCATACAAGAGTTGGAGAAAGAAACATGACAGGTTGATCTCGCGCACCAGCATGGTGTTAACGAGTCTACAATCAGGACAATTAAGAAGGATGCAGCCAAGATAAAGGAGCACATGAACATCACAAAGTCTACAGGTGCTTCTATGATCAAGTATTTCCACAACCAGGTGCTTCACAAGACGGAAAAATTACTTGTGAGCTACTTGGTGCGTCAGGCGCGACGGAACATGGCGGTGGACACGCGCTCAGTTAAGGAGTATGCACGTGAACTGTATGCTGCAGTGTCACGAAAGATGGGAATTACAGAGCCCAAACCCTTTAATGCTTCCTCTGGGTGGTTACAGAGGTTTAAGAAGAGGAACAAGATCACCAATATCAACATTGGTGGTGAAGAAGCTAGTGCTGACAGTGTTGCGGCTAGGGAATTTCCTCTGTTTTTACGTGAGATTATGGAGGAAGGACAGTACACCGACGACCAGGTGTTTAACATGGACGAATCTGGTCTTTTCTGGAAAAAGCTACCTTCCAAGACCTTCGTTGTGAAGAATGCCAGCAAGATTCGGGGCCGGAAGTTGCAGAAGGAGCGCATCACCGTCCTGTTTACCACCAATGCCTCCGGTACCTGTAAGCTCAAGTTATCGGTGATCCACACAGCACGCAAGCTGCACGCCTACAAGAGCATGGACATGACCAAGCTAAATGTCCACTGGCTGACCGCACGTAAGGCGTGGATGTTCTCTACACTGTCCCTCTCCTGGTTTGATGACTGTTTCGTTCCCGATGTGAAGAAATTCTGTGAGCAACAGAATGTGCCATTCAAGATTTTGTTGCTGCTGGACAACGCACCAGGACACTCGCCCATACTGTTAGATCGTCACGCCAACATAAAAGTGGTCTTCCTTCCTCCTAATACTACGTCTATATTACAGCCCATGGACCAAGAGTTAATCTGTAATGTAAAAGCTGCATTCTCTACTAAAAAATTCAGGCTCCTGAACGACTACACCAACACCAAGGAAGAGTTGCGTAACCTGAGTGACACCAACACCGATAGCGAAGACGACGAGGATCAACAGTTGGCAGAGCAAGAAGTACTTTTAAAACAATTCTGGAAAACATTCAACATCAAGAAAGCTGTGGACTTCTTGGTGGAGGCATAGGATCAGCTATCTGTAGCAACTGTTCGTCACGTATGGAGACGCGTTGCAAGGCATTCCGGCCGTTAGGCAGAGTCAATCTGTGACTGGTGAGGTTCAGACTGTTGCAGTAGCAGTGGACCTTGCCAGAGAAGCTGCGCAGAGTGTTGCAGCTGCAGGCTTCTCCGAGACCACCAACGACGACATCCTGGAGGTGATAAGGGATCGTGATGTGACTACCGACGAGATGGTAGATGATGATGACGTCAGTGAAGAGGCAGGTGGTGCGTCATCCCAAGAAGAACACCGCTTATCCCATAGTAATGTTAGGGGTGCCATCGAGTGTATCGAGAAAGCCAAGCTCCTCCTTTCCGACGACCCTGATGCAAACAGGTATGAAATCTTCACTACCCAGCTGTTGCAGACTATGGAGCCCTACATCATGGTTTATCACGACAACATAAACACCAGCCGTCAGCAAAGCATAACAGAGTTCTTCGCCCGCAACCCACCACAGCCAAAGATAGTAACAGTGACAGTGATGACTTTGAGGGATTTCTCAGGGAGGCACTAGTATGTGTGGATGACACCGATGAAGACTCACCTGAGGGCCAGTAGCCTGCCCTCTGCCTCGGAATCAGCCTCCATTCCCCTACGCCGACCCATCTCTTCTACTAACGTAAGTGTTAACCCCAGCCTTGTTTTTTTCTAACCTAACCTTCATTTTATTCTTCTCTTATTGACTGTTCCCTTCTATATTATGTGTGGGTGAATATTATCATAAAGTTAAGAGGTTATTTTTAGTAAAACGTACGTATTGTGTCGGGAAAAAGTGGAGTTTGGGGGTCGGCCCGGTCTCCATTTCAATTAATCCCATATGTTATGTTGTTCACTTTACGCGGGCCATTGTGGGTTGAATTAAGCGCGTAAAGTGAGGGTTCACTGTATATTACAAACATATCAACAGTAAACAGCTCCTCCCCAACTTACGATGGGGTTAGGGACCCAAATCCAAGTCGTAATGGTCCTAAGTCGAAAATGCTTAAATAATACATAGAAAATCTAAAATGGGTGTCTCTTTTTCTTCTCAGCCCCACAAAACTCTCACTTTGAAGCTTGCCAGTCATTTTAAAGTGAATTACAAACAAAAATTTTGTCTGTACTGACGTTGGGACTCGAAAATACAAAATTTTGGTAGGATTGAGGCAGGTCGTAAGTCAGGGAGGAGCTGTAGTTTTTCAGCTAGTATATACAGTAGTCAATTGAACCCACAGGGTACCGCGGAAAATGAACAACAAAACATATGGGATTAATTCTAATAGAGACTGGCCCGACCCCCAAACTCCACTTTTTCCGACACAATACCTATGTTGTAGTAAAAATAACATCTAAATTTTATGATGGTATGTTCACACAATTAATATTTAAGAGAAATACAGTCGCCAGGTTAATGTCCATTCAAATAATGGACTCGAATCCCCCTCCCCCCCCCCCCCCTCTCTTCCCAGCTCACTAGCTCCTACCTCTCTGATTAATGTTTGGGTGAAAACTCTAGATTTTAACGTTTAGTAATAAATAATACCTCAGACTAAAGTTAGGATAATATAATTGACATTTCTGGATTCCTTGCAGGTCAGGGAATATTTTGAATATAAACTTCATATATTTTGCACAAAAGATAAAAGATTTGCTTTGTGTAAACCAAATTATTACTTTAGATCTAAAATTTGTATGTCTAATGCAAAATGATAATCATATTGTAAGAATTCCAGCAATGTAAATTATATTCTGGTCGAGTAATTTGTATGAGCTAAAACAAATATCTTCAGTTAATTAAAAAAAAATTTCTTCACGACACTATCTGTCAATCAAAGTACCCCACCTTGCCTCACACTCACGCCAGCTGGGTCGGTCGGTCGGTCCCAACCCTCCCCCCCACCTTCCCTCCCTACCAGATAAATGTGTGGGTGAAAAAACTAGATTTTAACAGTAATAAATAATACCTCAGACTAAAGTTAGGATAATATAATTGACATTTCTGGATTCCTTGCAGGTCAGGGAATATTTTGAATATAAACTTCATATATTTTGCACAAAAGATAAAATATTTGCTTTGTGTAAGCCAAATTATTACTTTAGATCTAAAATTTGTATGTTTAATGCAAAATCCATGATGTTTATATTCAAAATGATCATCATATTGTAAGAATTCCAGCAATGTAAATTATATTCTGGCCGGGTAATTTGTATGAATTTTATGAGCTAAATAAAAAAAAATTATACTTCACCGCGTATATGAGTAGATGCACCGCGGAAAGTGAAAGTCTGGTTCTGGCAAGGTATCGCGGAAAGTGAAACCGTGTAAAGCGGGGTAATACTGTAATGCAAATATAATATACTACACAGTTCTTAATTGAAATATTAAAATATAAATGCCAAATGCATATCTCAGTAACTTTTCGAGGTAGTGCAGTGATATCTCCGTTAAACGAAACAATTGGTGCAGAGCACTTCCGGGAATGAGAGATTTACAGGTAGTGAGACAACTTTCTCAAAACCGGAAAAAAATCCCTCGTCCCCAGAATTTTCTGGGTAACGGGATTTTTTTCTTTTTGTTCCAGAAATTTCGCATTACATCAGATCTCAAACCAGAAAAGAAATCCCCCGTCTCCAAAATTTTTCTGGGTACCGGAATTTTCTCCGATTTTTCCAGACTAATGCATTATTTCGTCCCAAAGTTGGAAAAAATCCCCCATCCCCAGAATTATCTGGATGCCGTAAATTTTCTCATAATTTCCAGAAGATGCCCCTAAATTTTCATCTCTCAAACCAAGAACAAAAATTCCTCATACCCGGAATTTTCCGGGTGCCGGGAAGATTTTCTCGTAATTTTCCAGAAAATATGCCCTTTGGAAAATGGTTCCCAAAGCCGGGATTTTCCAAAAAAATCTGACTGGTTAGATTTTCCAAAGATATTTTAATTCTGGCTGTTGAGGGGTTCTGGTTAGAGGGATTCTGACTTGTGAAGTTATTATGTATACACAGTATAGTACGAGTCAACGAAAAAAAAGTGGCACCGCCAGCGTAAACGGCCGAGAAATTTGATGCCGTCAGCATAGGCATAAATGATTTCAGAATTTGACGCCATTAGCGTCAACACCTAGCATCAATGAGTTTTCAGTGACGTACAAATGCAGCCCCGAAATGCCTATTCTCCTGTGTAAGGGAGTAACATATGCAGAATCAAAATATATGCATTAATTTTTAATCATTATTATGATTTTTTTTATTTTAATTATTCATTTGTTCCCCGCAAGAATACTAGCATCTCAAAATGCTTGTCGCTCATTCTTCTGCGCTTGGGCATCAAGACGTCCTTGCCCATGGAGAACATGGCCTTGTTGGTCATCTTTTTAACAAGATAATTGAAAATCAAACTTGTATAAATAAAATATTTAAGAAGTTGACGAACAAATTGACACTTGACTCTCCTCTAGGGTGAAAAGTTGACTGCGTCACCTGCCCAAAAAATTGATGGTGTCAGCGTCAGCAAAAAGTTGCCGCCGTCCATTAACGGTGTCAACGTACAACACTGTGTATACAGTATCCCTGTTAGCCAGAACAATTGGTGCAGAGGTCTTCCGGGGATGAAACTTCCATATAATGAGACGACTTTCTCAAACCTGCAAAAAATCCCACATCCCCAGAATTTATCCCGGTACTATTGGGAAAAGTTTCTTAGTCTAAACTACTCATCTTACACAGACACTAGCCCACATCCCTGGAATGTTCCTGGGTGGGGGAAACATTTCCGAGTCTAAACTACACATCTCATCTCGACTCCAAATAACTTATCTTATCCTGCACAAACTCTCTCCTATTACATTTAGGCTGCAGGTATGAACAAAAATATTTATGGCTAACAAAGAAGTGTATAAAATTTTAATCACAGCACCTATTCTAATTCTCTACAAGACTGTTCAAATAAAATATCCTTAAACAAAATATTTTGACATGATATAATGATGGGGGCTCAAGTCTTTATGATAAAACAGAAGAAATGTTCTAATTAAGTTAGAAACATCCTTTATTTTCGAAAACAATCCTGAATGGAGCTGTTTATGTTACAGCCAAGACTGGAATTTTCCACCCTGTGCTGGGGAAAGTTTTCAAAGAATCTAAACTATGCACCTCAAATGGACAGTCACAGAGCTGTATTTATTTACACAAACACCACTGAATATTGTAGATAAATAAAATAATGGATAGGTAAACCTCAAGATGTAAGACAAGCACTTACATTCAAGTTATTGTGCAAGTTATCTAGTGCAATACAACCTCTAACCTATTGACTGAAATGTGCAGCTTTTCTAAAAAAAAAAAAAAAAAAAAAAAAAAGTTTTGGATATTTTTAGGTAAAACTGTGCAATCAAATACTGTACATGTATCTCGGTATTTTCAGATAGAAAATGTTTAACCCCCCCCCCCCCACTGTTTGTGGAACATTCAGTTTAAAAGGGGAACTACAAAAAGCTTCTTGATACTTTCAGGTGGATACAGAATATGTGGAAGAAGAGGTTTCGTTCTCCAGATACCATCTCTCTGCTGCTTTAGTTTGTGCTAAAATATGTTCTGGTTTTGAAGAAGGTTGGAATATCAAATGAAATTGTATTTCAGATCTTCAAGTAAAATTAGAAGGCTATAAACCTGTTTGTATTTTCCTTTGTTGCCGTGTTTATTGTGTAATTTGTCATTCCGATAAGTTTTCAAATGTTACAATATACGTATGGCATCTCATTCTTCATAATATTGGCCCAGGTTTTCTGATATTACAGCAGTACAGGAAAAACAGTACAGCTTAAAACTTAAATACTCACTTGTGAGCTTTGCATAAAGTAATTTATAAACAGCCAGAACAGTTGCTGAAATTGGATATTATTTTAATAACTTATTTAAAGCATATTTAATTATGTAATATACTTTTAGTGAGAGTGAAACTACACCCCTGTTGCCATCAAGCATGTTGAAATTTTACAGATGGATGCCCTTCCAAAATGCCAACCCACAGGGTCACAACTCCAGTTAATCAGAGACTACCTGCAATACTTGGGTATTATACTGAAATAAAAAATCAAACATTCTACAAAAATTTCCATAAAGCTGGACATAATTACCATAGTACTTACAAGAGAGTGGGAAGATTCGTGTCCTTCCCAGTTTCTGATGAACTGTAAAGGTCAGGCTAAACTTACAAATGAATCTGTAATTAAGAGATAATAGGAATCAGGGAACCTGTTAATACAAAGTCACTTTTATTTCTATCTAATGTACAAAATATATAAATGGCTGTAGTTAACTTTGGCTTTCCTAAAAGGTCTTCCTTATAAATTACACATGAATCACAGACTCCTGAAAGACATTGAAAGTTTAAGAATATAGAGTAATAACTGTCCTCTTAAAACAATAAATATATACAACTTCTCCCCGACTTACGACCTGCCTCAGTCATTCCAAAATTTTGTCAAATTATGTATTTTTGACCCCCAACGTCAGTACACAGATAAAATTTTCATTTGGAATTCACTTTAAAATGGCTGGCAAACTTGAAAGTGAGTTTTGTGGAGCCTAAAAGAAAAAGAGACACCCATTTTCGACTTGCAACCTGGATTTGGGTCCCTAACCCCATCGTAAGTCAGGAAGGAGCTGTACTTAATTCACATATCTCCCTACACATGATGACCCGATACACAAGCTCTTTATATATACTTGCAATCCACTTCATTGTACAAGGTAAATTTATATGATTTTTCCTCATATTTTAAGCATCTAAGTGTTGGTGTTACTTGTTTATTGTACTAGTTCAGCATCTAATACAGGTGAGACCAAGTTTCATTCCTGACTTTTGAAAGAGATTTTTAAATTAACAGCAGTAACACAATATTAAAAAGTTTAACATCCCTCCCCAATAGTATTTATTTAAATCATGACAATGCAGATGAGGTAAAATCATAGTACAGTTTACATTGTGTTACAGAAAACATCCTAAGCAGTAGCTGTTAAGAGATTTCAATTATAAAAATTAACTTCTTTATACGTATGAACATCGGCTGTTACCCATAAATACAAGCAGGAGTAAAGGCCTAAAAGATTAATTGTCCCTACTTTAACCTGAATGCAAGAACTACAGAGAAAATAAATTTGTATTCAAGTGCAAGATAAGGTAGTTTGAACACTTAGAATTTTCCACATTTCACACAATAGTGCGTAAACTTTACCTTGATTTTTCTCTGTCGCTTACGATTTAAGTCATCGAGAGTCAACAACACTGAATAAGAATTCTGCTATAAAGATGAAAATGATACAGAAACCAAAACTAATAAAAGGAGAAATCAGTCTAACTACATACTGTACTAAGCACAAGAAAGGTGTTGACAGCAACAGAAAAGGTTCAAACAGCAAATGAGTTACTCCAAACATGAACACATACACACTTGTTCTTATACAATAATATCTCCATTAGCCGGAATCCCCGTCAGTCATAACTGAAATTGGCTCGGAATTTTTCCGGAAAATTTCACTAAATTCCAATACTGTGAATGAGTTTCTGAGGTTGAAATCAAGTGCATTTTCTGAGAAAATTCCAGAAAATCATTTCATTTTTTTCCGGGTCAAGGAGCAATTTCCGAAATTGAAAATCATACACATTTCCTGGAAAACTTCCGGAATCTTTCTTCAAATTTTTTCCTGGGTCTGGGAACATATTCTAAGGATGAAAGAATGATCAACTGGGAAATTCCAGGGATGTGGGAATTTTCCGGTTTGAGAGTTCTCTCTTTACCCGTAAATCTCTGCACCAATTATTCCGGCTAATGGGGTATCATTACAGTACAGTGGGGTATGCTATAACGAACGGATCCTACTACGAATATTCCTATAACGAACGGTTTTACCTATAAAATTGAGAATGCTATAACGAACGCTACTCCTACAACGAATGCGGATGAATACAGGACTATTTCGCCTGGCGCATGAATATTGTTGTACCGCGACCCACAACAAGAGCGTCAGGCGCCATCTTTGTCTCATTGTGTAGCCAGTGCACCACTGTTATTGTTGAAATTTCGTCTTTTGATGTGGAAATTCGCGTTATTTGTATAACTATTTTGTTATACAAGTATAAAATTGTAACAATGAATCGTCCAAAGCGAGTGAGAAAGCTAATAACCCTTGAAACTTTGAAAGAAATTATAAAGAAACGTGAGAATGGAAGAAGTATTGCGAAACTTAGTGATGAATATGGGATGGCTAAATCGACTATATGTACGATTTTGAAGAATAAAGAGGAGTTAAAAACTGTGCAAGTGGCTAAGGGAATCTTTAGACTTAGCAAAGCAAGGTGTAATGTGATTGAAGAGATGGAAAATTTACTCTTAGTGTGGATAAAGGAGAAAGAAATGGCAGGTGGTAACATTAGTGAAGCTATAATTTGTGAGAAGGCTAAACAATTGTTTGAGGACCTTAAAGCCAGGACTCCCAGTAGAAGTGATAGTGCTGTGCCAGTGTTTAGGGGTACCTGCATGCTGAATAACACTAATGTAAGATAAAGTACCGTATTTTTTACATTTTCCACAGAATTTTTTAGTGTTAAGTGGTTGTATTTGGGGGCCTGGAACGGATTAATCCTATAACGAACGAATGCTATAACGAACGAGGTTCTGGAACCAATTACGTTCGTTATAGCATACCCCACTGTATATTCAACTTGTATACAGAGTGAACCATAAGTCTCCATTAGCAAAATATAATTAAGTGTACTCATATGAAGTGTCTGAAGAATGATAGCTATGAACAACAGTTGTAAATGTGAGAAAATATTTGTGCTTTACAAAATCAGAGAATTTTTAAGGCTAAAAAAATATTTTGGTTGTTCAATGTATTGACCATAAGACCAAACTAAGAGTTGCAACTGAACATAGAGGATAAACAGTTTCTGTAAATATATTATGTGTGGAAAGAAAAGCAGGTGTTGAGCTTGCAGAAATGATAGACTGAATATTCAAGGTGACAATATGCAACTTTTGGTAATCCAGCAATTATGATATAAAAGTAATTCATACTGAGCTCGAAAAATAATGTAGCTAGGAAGTACCAGTATTTAGGTCAACTATCTAATACCAAACTACTGTATACACCGAGTATCTTTTATGCTTATTAACTAGTGTGGTGTTCAAAGGCTTGGTCAAAATATGGAGTTTAATATAAAATTTGGAGGCTCTGTAGAGGACACTGAACTGATGATCAGTTTTATCGAATGCACTATATTACTCAACTCTTTAATCCTTGAGCATTGTTGTAGCCTCTGCATCATAAAGTTTCACAATTCTTTAATCCCGATAATATATTTCTCTGATTTCCCATGCTGCCTCTAAACTTTATTATAAAAGACAAAATTAACAATTAAATCTACATGTAATTTCACTCCAACTTCCTTTAAATAAAAGTTTGAGTCAGTATCCTTGTCTTGCCAGGGGAACTCAACCCTGGCAAATGGAGTTAGTCCTCACAGTCAAACCAAGGGTATTTAAGCACTGCCCAAAGACTGCCATTCGGTGAACACTACTCTAATTCAAACATTAAGGCTTCGTGTTTGAGCAGAGCTGATCATATCCTTGGGTGATTATAAGAGATACAGTTCTTGGCTGCAATTACCAAACTTGTGTTCAATTATGAATACTTAAATGTTTGAATAGAAATATGATATTTCCAGCCAAGGACTGTATCTTTGGTAGTAAGCCAGGGATATGACAGAATGAGACAGTGCTTACATACCCCTGACTTATCTGCTAGGACTATCATAAGATTCCAACCTAATCTTTAGGGCTGAAGCTTCAATCCAAATGAGCTTTAGTCCTAAAGGCCTACTACAATTGGTACACATTTGACCTCATACATCTACTTGTCAAAACATTGTTTCAAAAGAAATATCAACGCACGCAAGACTTACTGTCTATAACTGCTATAACAAAAATAAAAATTATGTAGATTCCACTACCACGAAGACCTACTCTACTCTAGGTTTAACCAACATTAAAATAAAATTCATACATAATTATTACATTACAAGCATCTGTACTATAATGCTAAAGTTCACATTCAACAACTAAATGAAAATTTTATTCATTGCACCAGTACACATCAATAATGCTATGTACAAATTAAACTAATTAATGAGATCAGTTATAAATAAAACTTTAATATTAGTTAGCTGGCAGTAAATGTCATTTCACGGGTATATAATACAATATAAATATCGTAATACAAGAAATACAAGCTGCCTTACATTCGGCACAGCTTGTAATTCCAAACACAAACTGAATTACACACTAATTAACATTTTTATTATAGTAACCCACTTCACACACTAACATGTGTAGTTTGCACACATATATACACCCAACACCACACATCTCTTTCAAATGCATTACTGTGCTCTAGAAATGAGTTCTACCACCTGATGTACACACCATCCAATACTGTACATTAGAATGACACCTGTGTACTTGCCAATGAAATTAAACAAATAATACGGATGAAATTTTCCAGGATTTATGAAATGTGGTAAGAAAGGGTGCTCTAAAATGCATTTGCTGAAACTAATTTGAGTCAATGAAGTCTTCATTACTTTGAAAAATACAGGGTTTTTCAAAAGAATGTATGCACACTGTCTTAAAAGATTTTTGTGGCAATCACATGAATACTTGTACAGAAATGTACAATATACAACAGCAACACTGGCCTCGCTTGTTGATGTCCAAGTTCTCCCACAAATGAGGACAATGTTGCTGTTGTAATACAAATATTCAAGTGATCACAAAAATCTTGAGGGCAATGTGTATATAAACCTGTATATAAATTATTCATGTGCCAAGAATCATTATTCCCAGTACAATGAACTCAGAAAACAGAAAATAGATCGTCCTCACCTTTTTAAAGATGTCAAATACTTTCTTCTTGAAAGTTTTCATATAGTACAAGGTCATGTGTGAAAAGGCAGCATCAAATTACACCAATGCTCATGATGAGGATGGCCAAGGCTTTGTTCATTATGGATTAGGGGTAAATATTACAATGAAAGCCGATAAAAGTTTCTTCAACAAGTACAATAATCCTACAAACTTAACCACTTTGCTATGATACTGTACATCATTATGAGATGTCTTACACCTATTGTTATTTCATCAAGACATGAGGATATTACAAGTATAGGTCTGATACTAGGGTATTTTGAGACATTAATGGTGAATAATACCAGGGTATTTTGAGACATTAATGGTGAATAATACCAGGGTATTTTGAGACATTAATGGTGAATAATACCAGGGTATTTTGAGACATTAATGGTAACAATACCAGGGTATTTTGAGACATTGATGGTGAACAATACCAGGGTATTTTGAGACATTAATGGTGAACAATACCAGGGTATTTTGAGACATTAATGGTGAACAATACCAGGGTATTTTGAGACATTAATGGTGAACAATACCAGGGTATTTTGAGACATTAATGGTGAACAATACCAGGGTATTTTGAGACATTAATGGTGAATAATACCAGGGTATTTTGAGACATTAATGGTGAATAATACCAGGGTATTTTGAGACATTGATGGTGAACAATACCAGGGTATTTTGAGACATTAATGGTGAACAATACCAGCGTATTTTGAGACATTAATGGTGAACAATACCAGAGTATTTTGAGACATTAATGGTGAACAATACCAGGGTATTTTGAGACATTAATGGTGAACAATACCAGGGTATTTTGAGACATTGATGGTGAACAATACCAGGGTATTTTGAGACATTGATGGTGAACAATACCAGGGTATTTTGAGACATTGATGGTGAACAATACCAGGGTATTTTGAGACATTGATGGTGAACAAAACCAGGGTATTTTGAGACATTAATGGTGAACAAAACCAGGGTATTTTGAGACACTGATGGTGAACAATACCACAGTATTTTGAGACATAAATGGTGAACAATACCAGCGTATTTTGAGACAAATGGTGAACAATACCAGCGTATTTTGAGACATAAATGGTGAACAATACCAGCGTATTTTGAGACATAAATGGTGAACAATACCAGGATATTTTGAGACATTAACGGTGAACAATACCAGAGTATTTTGACACATTAATGGTGAACAATACCAAGGTATTTTGAGACACTGATGGTGAACAATACCACAGTATTTTGAGACATTAATGGTGAACAATACCAGCGTATTTTGAGACATAAATGGTGAACAATACCAGAGTATTTTGAGACATTGTTGGTGAACAATACCAGGGTATTTTGAGACATTAATGGTGAACAATACCAGGATATTTTGAGACATTAATGGTGAACAATACCAGGGTATTTTGAGACATTGATGGTGAACAATACCAGGGTATTTTGAGACACTGTTGGTGAACAATACCACAGTATTTTGAGACATTAATGGTGAACAATACCAGGGTATTTTGAGACATTAATGGTGAATAATACCAGGGTATTTTGAGACATTAATGGTGAATAATACCAGGGTATTTTGAGACATTAATGGTGAAGACATAAATGGTGAATAATACCAGGATATTTTGAGACATTAATGGTGAACAATACCAGGGTATTTTGAGACATTAATGGTGCAATACCAGGGTATTTTGAGACATTAATGGTGAACAATACCAGGGTATATCTTACTCTTTGAAGATTGAGCATGGATAATTTGCCTATCAACCTATGGAGTGACAGAAAGAAATAGAATAACCTTATTGAGTGTGGCAGCCAAGGTGAGTGATCCTTCATGTTACAGCAATGACTGGTCAAATGGGTCCCGGTCGTACTGGATCCCAAACTAACCTACACCATGAGGATTTGGGACTGTCTTAATGGACCAGAAGTCCAAAGGGGATCACATACTGGTTTGGTTAGGTTGGGAGTCCATTTTACCTCTATTACAGTCAATGAAATGCTTGCAGATAAGTATCTATGACTTTATTCTACAATCCCGATATACACTCTAAAATTAAATAACAACTGAGCCTAAGTCATATATTAGATATTTTATCAGGTGAAAGAGATATTTTGCATGTGCTATTTGTTTTTATTCCACTGCTAAACTCAACTTATTATTATTCGGCATGTACAACTTAAAAAGATTTAAGATCTCTTGATCAAAGGGGGTTTATTAGTTAGAATTAAAGTGCATATACTGTACTGTACTGCAGTCTACAAAATATAAAATGGAACGAGTAAGGCATGAATACAAGACACTGTGGTATTGTGTACTTAGGCAAAGTGATATACTGTACAACATTAATTAATATTATAACTGCTAAATTTGAATTTAACTCCTTCAATATGTGTAAGAGCTTGTATGCACCATCAACATCCAAATTTAACCTCTTATAGCACTGTTGTGGTCTCCTATGTCACTCTGAAGATGGAAGAGACGAAGAGAAACTATTCCGCAGGTGCCTCCATACAGAGAACTTTTCTCCTTCTGCACCCTGTGGAAATATTGACATGTCATGTTCATGAAGACCTCTTTTTAACAGTAAAATGTTATACAGTTTTTCAATTATTCTTTACTTTTCACAGCTAGCATCTTATTTTAAGACGAGTCAAGTTGATGAGTATTGTATACTACTACTGTACTGTAGTTTGGACTAGTAATATATCTTAAAAACTTCTTGATCAATTTATTTTTACAAATCACCAGAATATTGAAGTGTAAAACCCTAACAAGCCCAAGTTTAATGTCTTACGGCAGAAGCATGCGTGGATGAAAAGTTGTCTCCAATTCTCCTTAGTTCTTGGCCAAGTTCCACTGCCAAAGTCACATCACAAGATAAGGCTCGATGTCGTCGCCAAGCTGGGCGAGCTCGTATTCCTCTGGGCAGTTCAAAAAAGTCACTGAATTCAAAGGACCCAGCAAAAGACTGTGAAGAGGGTGTGGTGTATGGAGGAGTGCAGGCACCACTGGCACGCCCTTCTGTGTCAACAATCAGGTCTGGTAGGGCTAATACCAAAACACGTCTGCGATGTCCTCCACTGGCTGTAAACATATACAAACGTTATAATTTTTTACATTCATATACTACATAAAAAATAAAAGTACCATTATTGTGTTAAAATTTATGTTAAAAATGTTCAATGACTAAATCAATTGTAAACTGAGTAAACCAATGTACAGTAGCTAAACCAACTATCTGTGCATACTTTGTGGGAAACAATACGAGACCACGGACGATAAAGTTTGGTACTTATACGAGAGCTGTCACTAGTCACATGTAAAATTTTGGAGCATATCGACCACCAGATAGTTGTTTTAGCTACTGTACATAAATTATTTGTATATATATAAATGGAAACCAATGTTAAAAAGTAACAAGCAAAAATATTGTTTTAATGACTTAACCTAATCTTTACATTTAAAATGTTCCACTTAATTATGCAGTGACATCATTACTTTCTTCATAAGGACCAATATTATTTGTGGAGTGCCATACTGTACTGCACTGTACCACAAAGCACAGAACTGGGATCAATTCTATTTCTGCCTATGATTAATGGGCTTCTTAGAAAAACAGTGTAGTGGGGTATGCTATAACGAATGGATTCTACTACGAATATTCCTATAACGAACGGTTTTACCTATAAAATTGAGAATGCTATAACGAACAAAACTCCTACAACGATTTTTTTTTTTATTACAAGTATTAATGATATTCTTTATTTCAGGGGTTTAGATGCATATTTATGCACTTTTTCTTACAATTTTTACAATTTTATATTATATTTTTCAGTGTTAAGTGGCTGCATTTGGGGGCCTGGAACGGATTAATCCTATAACGAATGAATGCTATAACGAACAAGGTTCTAGAACCAATTAGATTCGTTATAATTTCCAAAAATATTGTAGATGATCTTATTATGAGTAGTGTCACTAGTGCTGTTTCAAACTTTTGGCAGGAATATGTATTGAGTCTTTGTCAAACTTGGATGGGATGGAAGGCTGATCCCAAACCTCAGATAAGAGAAGTTATGTTCGTATGACCACAAGGAAAATTAATAGATCCACCCATGTTAACCCTGTGGCTACAACAATATTAATAACTTACCATGGTACACAGTACAAGTTTTCTAGTGTCACATTAGTTCAAAACTATTGGATATTTGGGTTAAATAAAAGTAATTAAATTGCTCTTGTATGCCACCCAAGGCTCACACAAAACCAGGGTGAACTAATAAAAAAAAAACACAAACACAAATGTAGAATTATTCTAGACGAGTTACAACAATGATATAAAAACTTACCACCAACAGGATCTACACCTTGAATCTGATAAATCTGGTAGTGTTGTCATAGGCACAACTGCACAGCTAGTATTTTCACCACTAATTATTCATATTAAATATGACGTCCAAAAAACACGCACGAAACTAATGAGTTGCTCCTCAAGAGAGAAGTGTTTTCTCTAATGAAAGCTACCATCCATTTTCTCTCTCCCTGAAGTGGCCTTCTGTAATGTGAATTTAAAGTACGATGTAACCTGTATGATGTACCAACAATGAGCTGAAGCATTCAAGATGTATTAGGTATATGTTGAAAGCTTCATCTATCTTTATGTGTAGTGTAAATTGTGTTAAGATGATGTGTGCTGAGTGCCCAGTCACAACTGTGATCAGTTTGTGCCTTTCGTGAAGTTACGAGACCTCGGAAAATCCGATTACTGTATTGAAATCAGTGTCAGTTTTGTATTTGAGAAACTCATTAATCTTGAGAACAGAACCTGTCAGCACACAAAAATGATACTCCTCAGTAGACAGGATGCTGTGGTTTGTGACTCCACCCACAATGTATTGCCATCCTATTTACTTTACATCAATTTAATTCTTGCATTGCAAAGCTTGAACACTGATTAGATTATAAAAGTTAACTTAGAAAATTAATATAAGCCCAGACAAGTCAGGGCATTAGGTCATGCAGGTCGGGTCGTGTTGCATCTGTAACAAAGGGTATTGGCATTCAGGCCTTCGTTGTTGAGCGGCAGAAATTGGACAGTGATTACATAAGAGCATGGAGATACAGCCTAGGTCAGGAGGCATGCAACCACAAAATCAATGCCATATGACAAGATTTTTATTTGATTTTTTTTTTTATTTGTGTTCAAGGCTGTGATTGACCATCCAAAGGCCAACCAGAGAGTGTAGTATTGTGCCTTTAATTAAAGACAGTTCATAGTGACATCAGTGACTGCAGAGGAGGTTGGAAATAACTTGAAAGTGAAGAACAAATTGAGGCAAGCAAGCATGCACCACACCACTGCCGGCAGTATCCAAGTCATAAATTATTGATGCCACAATTTTTTTTTTCTTTTGTGTGTGTGTGTGTGTGTGATTTCTCAAGGACTGAAATTGTGTCTACAATCCACCATTCATAGGGAGAACAGTGTACACAGTGATAGTAGAGAGAGACATGTTCGTTGACGAGAACTGGAAATGAAAATATAAGTAAATACTGTACTGTAATAGTTAAGAAAATATAAATAAAAAAACCAAGCCGGGCTAACTAGAACGGTATTTTATTGCTGCCCCAAAGAAAGTTTTCTTTTTTTCTGTGTTTCTAAAGGACTGACTGGGCATATGATCTGCCATTCATAGCAAGATACAGTGTACATAGGGATAGCACATAGATAACAACAACTTGTCCAGTAGAACTGAAAAAAACAAAAAAACATGACAATTCGAACTGTCTTGGATGGCATCACTGGACGAACAAGGGAAGTTAAGACCAGCAGAGGGCAGCTAAGTTATTTATTTTTTTCTTTCTTTTTAAATAACATTGAATTGCCATAAGGGCACAATCACTCCCATGTCTCACATGATTATAAAGAAAGTCATCCTATTGAGATAAATTTCTCGGTCATAACGGCTTATAACCAGGCAGCGGAGCGGGGCTTTTAAAGGGACCTTGCCGCTAAAGCCCTGCCACCAAGACACAGATTAGAAGCAATTATTATAGCGAAGGAGGAGGAGTGCAGGGCACTGACGCTCCCAGGCACCAGTCCAGCGTCTGAAACTCTTCCACCCACAGGTAATGTCCAGCTCCGTGTTATACCTCGCCACATTAAGTGATTTTGACTTGGTTAATAGTTTGAATATGCAAGTGACGATTTACACACTAGTTTGGGAGATGCATGAAGACCAGTAAATTCGAGTAAATTCGTGAACACGAGCATCAGGAACTAACCACCTCCTCTAGGGCCCAGTCAACTGGCCAGCCGTTCACCTGACACGTTCACTGTCCAGCTTGTTGATCTCACAGGCCAAGCAAACACTGCCAGCCCCCATCATTGTTATGGATGAGTCCACTACTCAGTAGGGCTATGTTGTGGCTGTGTTATTCCTCCGAGTACACCTGTATGTATTCAACTGAATTGTCTGGAGTCAGCAAGAGTAGGTTGACCACCACTTTGCTTAAAGGCAAAGGTACCACAGTAATGGAGAGAAGCTACAAATCCTGGTGATGTTAAAAGTATTAGTGTTGGTGCTGTAACTGGCATCATTGCCACTTGATCTAATGGTGCTCAAAGGTGCTATGTTAGAGTATTGTGTGGGTTCTTGTAAATGTACACCCAGTCATGGTGTAAGTGGAGAATGTCCCTAAGTTTAACAGTACAAAATGAGTAAAGCCAGGGAGTTGACCCCTGTAGTTGAGTGTTACTGAAATTATTCAGAAAATATAACTTCATTTTAATAAACCATTTTATTTGGATGTTATTTACCTGCAGTATTTTGCCGTCATTCTTTCCCATTGCTTGATACCAGAATTACAATGTCCCCATTTGTCATAACCCTCGAGTCATGCTACCAAAGGTCAGAGGTTATGAAGTAACAATATGATTTAAAATAACTAGACAGAACTAATGGAGGAAATGAATGAAGTATGAAATTAAGAGAAACAGGTTGAGTTTAAAAGTTAACCACCATGGTGTAAATTAAAAGAAACAGAAAAGGAGAAAACAAGCTCTTATAAGTGACCACAAAATAGCATTCGTCACATTATAGCGATATTTGACAAGTCAACAATTCTTCTAAGCATATTTTATATATTTTATACATTTTTTTTTATACATCTTCAACTCATCATTAAACATGCTAAATTTAGGTAAAAAAATGGGTGACGCAAAAAAAAAAAAAAAAATCCTCCCTTTTTGGAAATGGCCACCCTAAGCCAGGAGGAAGCACCAGCTCTACCTGGCTCTCAGGGACTCCAAAACTATTACCTGTACATTGTTCCTGTGCTGGAAACATTCCCGTTGTTCCTCCGCTCCCCTAATTGTAGGTCCGTTAATTTTAATTTCTTCGACACTTCTTCAGTCCTTAGCTGCTGTAGAACCTGTTCTGATCCTGCATTACTCTCCGCCACCCCCCGTGGCCCTGCTAAGGCCTCGGCATAACTCCTCTTTTCAACCACTTCCATTCTATTGGCTACTTCCTCAGTCTTAGCAAGGCTCTCTTTCCCAACTTGTTCTAGTTTGGCAACCAGCAAGGCTCCAGCTTCATCTATTTTCGTCCTGAGGGAACTCGTTCCTCTATGGCTTGCAATCGCCTCTTTCAACTTGACTATGCAATCAGGGCAATACCAGAAACAGCCTTCATGCTTTACGGCAACTTCCATCGTCCTAAACACTGCATTGGTCAGGCCTGTACCATCTATATCCGTCGCCCCCCTGCAGTAATCACATATCATACCCTTCATGGTTGTTGGGAAGGGGGGGGGGGGTACAGACTGTGCATAGATCTACACCTATTTACAAATAAAGAGAAAAAAAACAGTACTTAGCTGCCCTCTGCTGGTTTTAACCTCCCCTGTTACCTTTAGAGTTGTCTTCTGTTTTTCTTCTCTTTTCTTTTTCAGTTAACTTCGGCAATTTGTCGGTATTAATGTGCTATCTCTACATGTATGTACACTGCACTTTGCTATGAATAAGGGATTTTATACGCCCACTCAGTCCTTTAGAAACACAGAAAAATAAAATAAATCTTTCTTTGGGGCGGTAATAGAATGCCTTTAAGGATCGCCAAGCTTGTTTTTGTTTTGTTTTTTATTTTAACTATTATTTCCTTATACTTTCTTTTCCTGTTCTCATCAACGACTATATCTCTGTGCTATCACTGTGTACACTGTATCTCCCTGTGAATGGTGTATTGTAGGCACAGTTTTAGTCCATGAGAAGCACACAAACAAAATAAAATTTAAAGTCTCTGTGGCACCTATAACACGACTTGGTTTCTGCTGGCAGTGGTGCCTTACCAGCTTGCTTCCCAATTTGTATTCACTTTGAGTTTTTTACAACCTCTTCCGCAGTCACTGATGACACTATGAACTGATTTAACTAAGGGCACAGCACTATACTCCCTGGTTGGCCTTTATCACAGCCGTGACCACAACTCGGTAAAAAATAAATACATTAATTAATAAAAGTTTTGTCATATGGCAATGATTTTGTGGTTGTAGGCCTCTTGACCTGGGCTGTACCTCCAACTCGGTGGAGATTGAGTTTTCAAAAATACAATCGCGTCTCGCATTAAAAATCCTACATCAATTTACACTTTCACATCACTAAGACAATCTTGATGTTCTTATGTAATCACTGTATAATTTCTGCCGCTCAACAACGAAGGCCCAATGCCAAGCACACTTTGTTACGAGATGCAACACGACCCGACCCGTGCGCCTACTGTACCGTATGAACCTTTCTCAAGAAACTTACAAGAGGGGTGTGGTTATCTATGCTGGGCAAGACCTTAAGCCAGCCTGGCATGGGTACAGGGAGAGGATGTTTTTGAAGAATCCAAGTGGTGTAAAATTAAATTAAAGGGAGGAGACTTACTTATTGTCGGGTGTATCTAAAGATCCCCAAACTGTAGCTTACTAAATCAAAGGAACTTAAGAGCCTTAATAGACAATGCAGCGATGCTCAACCCTAGCCACCTCCTTATCATGGGGGACTTTAACTATGGCGACATCGACTGGAGAAAAGAGTTCACACCAAATGACTTAAATAACCCTGCTACTCTTTTTGCAGAAACTCTTGAGATAATTTTCTGTTCCAACATGTTAGAGACCCAACACATTACAGAGGGGAGCAAACACCCAAGCCACTGGACCTCATCATATGGTGGCCAAACTGGAACATCTAGCCACAGTTGGCACCAGCAACCATGTAATGTTGTCATTCAGAATTAACTTACCGAGTTCATGACAAAACCAGGCCAAGGTGCAAATATTACAAGGGAAATTATGACGGGATGAGGGAGGAGGTGGGGGGTATCCACTGGCCTGACTCACTAAGGCATAAGAACAGACACTACCCTGAATATCATAGCTAGTGAAGTGAAACATCTGATCGATAAATATATACCCAAGACCAAACCCAGTGCCTCTGGGAATACAAGGGAACCCCCACACATGAACCATGCAACAGTCCACAAATTGAAGAAGAAAACCCAGAAATTCAAGGAGCAGGTTAAGTCAAACGATGAGCAGGACAGGAGGATGTATACAAGAGCCAGGAACCAAGCAAAGTCAGAGTGTCGTAGGACTGAAAAGATTTCAGAGGTTGGTTACAAGTGAGGTCAAGTCAAACCCAGGAGTCTTACAGCGATGCAAAGTCGAAATTAAAAACACGAGTAGGAGTATCAAACCTGAGGCTTGAAGATGGTAGTTAAGCAGATTCTGACCAGAACAAAGCTTCTTTTCCTCGGTGTTCACAAGAGAGGATGTGAATAACATACCTGCGTTTGAAGGACAGATGGTTCGACACCGCACTGACCCACATTGTGTTCACAGAAGAGGTTATAAGAAATAAACTTTCAAAGCTAATGGTTCATAAGAGTCCCGGTTCTGAACATGGTGATCCCGTAGTACTAAGAGAGTTATGCAACGAGCTTGCCGAGCCCCTGAAGATCCAGATCTGTAAATGCCTGGATGAACAAAAGGTCCCCCAAATGGCTTAAGTGAGTCCTATCTTCAAGAAGGGCGATCATCACTCCACAAACAACTATAGACCAGTGAGCCTGACCAGCATGATATGTAAAGTACTTGAGAGCATTACAAGAGATGCCATGATGGAACATCTACCTGTACTACGAAACAACCTTGTAAAGGATTGCTAACACGGTTTTATGCCGGGGCGCTCCTGCTTTAACACAATTACTCAAGGAACTGGATTTTTAGACTTATATTCTGGAACAGGGTGGTAATATGGACAATATATACCTAGATTTTGCCAAGGCTTTCAACAGCGTACTCCATGAACGGCTGAAAATAAAACTGGAAGGATACAGGATTCAGGGAAATGTCGCAAGTGGGGTACCACAGGGCAGTGTATTGGGTCCGTTGTTTGTTTGTTTCATAAATGATATGCCTGACCCTGTACATTCCTCCATACAAATGTTTGCGGATGGCGCCAAGATATTTTGGGAAATTAAGAACCAAGCGGACTGTGAAGCTCCAAGAACGGTCGAAGAAATGGCTGCTGAGATTCAATGTCACAAAGTGTAAGAGGATGCACCTGGGGCATACCAACGGTAAAGAGGTGTATCATATGTCCCAACGAGACAAAGAAACTGCATTATTTGAGACAATGTGAGAAGGACCTAGATGTGAATGTTGACAATGGGCTGAAGTTCTCAGGCCATTGCAAGAAGAAGGTAAATCAGGCAAATAAATTATTAGGTCCTTACTTGGGGCTGGCGGACGCTCGCCCCACAAGGGGTCACAGCTCAAGATTGAAGAAGCCGCAAGTCCAGAAAACTGTGAGGGCAAATTTTTTCGGAGTGAGAGTTGTGAACTCTTGGAACAATCTACCAGAAAGTGTTGTGACAGCACCGAGTGTGAGCTCTTTCAAGACAAGACTTGACCAACACTGGAGCAGGTTCAGGTACATTCAGGAGCCAGTGCATGCCCAGTACTTGCCAACAGTGCATAACAGAGACGTGACCGATCGCCCAAGCGGCTAACGAACCGATCAGTGGTGAAGTGGATAAAAGTAAAAGTATTGTGGGGGCTATAATTGAAGGCAGAAGATCAATCTTTGTTGTGTGTCACTGTCATAGAATGTTACCAGTAACCTATAGTAATTTGACTGAACATTGGTCCTGTTAATAGTGAATACTTGTTGGCTGATGTGAAAGTAATGCCAAGGTCTTTGTAATTTGTATCAGTGTTAACATAAATTTGGCCAAGACTTGAGTGAACCTTAAGGAGTAGTTGAGGTGTTTATGTTCTGGTAAAGTTTCAGTACTCAACTCCATTTTAATAAACCATCTGTATTGTACGTTGGGGTATCATTAGCCTGCAGTATTTACCTTTGTTTCTTCCCCATATCTTTATAACGTGGAATACAACTGAATCCACGTTCCCTAGACCTCGCCATGTTACAACATGTTTAAGATGTTAAAATTTATCTGTATAGGAGGTAAAATAACTATGAAATAGGTAACAAAAATAAAGTAAGTAAGAAACAAAGAAAGTTGAAGTAGAATATAAAATATAGAAACCAGTCTAAAGAAATAAAGAAAAGAAAAAAATAAGAAATAGTTAAATAAATAAATCCCTCCCCTACAAAATGGGCAACAGTGGCACCTACAAAATGACCTACAGCGGTGGGATAGGCACGTACAAAAAGGAATAGCTCCTTCACCCACAGTATGTGATTTACTGACCCCGATCACTGACACCCCTTGTCACCTACTTCGTATATTCTCATGTTAAAAAACTTTTGGTCCAGCCAAGATTCACTGCCAAAATAAATCAACAAACACATAATATGCCTAATTCAACTACACAATACATCGAATTTGTATACAATTCTCTATAAGTACAGTTTCATTGTATGGGTCCACTTACGTGTACAAGTTGAATCGTAAGCACATTAAAAAAAAATGAAGCGAGCAACCCCCCCCCCCCCACCAGTCTCCTTGGCAAAATATTCAACTACTTAAATTTGGTGGCTACAAAAGGATTTTATCAGTTTCTTTTACTATAAACAACCCAAGGAACATATCTTCACTTAGTCATATTCGTAAACTCATTTCATTGACTGGTAAACGGATCATATTATTATCGCTCAACCACATGATCGTGTATCTGTGTCGCTCCAAATCTTGGAAGTAAACTAGTTTTTTTTTCTGGACCAAGCCAGAGATCCGTGCAAGGCTGTCCCACCTCACGAAGTCACCACTACACTCAGAGCAACAGCCAGTTGTTATGGAGATAATACACTACCTGATTACAGCGCCACCACTGTGTCATTACACAGGGGTCTTATGTGCCCGAAGCACTAATGTAAGATCGCGCGACCAGCCACCTCCAAGGTTAAGGGTCAGCTGTGTAAGGGTCCTGCATTACGGTACAATCTTCTGGGATGGCAGTTGGAAATGTAGACCTTATGGCTCGTGGGCAAGATGAGCGTGAAGTACACTAAGGATGGGGTGGGGCAGCAGACATGCAAGGAGGGTATACGCAGGTGTTCCTGCCAACACTCGCTCAACCCCCTCTCCCCAGCCGCTCCTTACTAATAACTCAACACACTCCACCTCTCATTTTACCTGCTCCAGTCTCACTTCTGAGAAAGCAATTCTAATGCACACCAATTCAGATTTCAAATTTGCCTCCATGTAGCAATGTAAAAAAAAAAAAATACAAAATCACTCAAACCAGCTCCAAGGCTTGTCACACAATCTCTAACCTTTCTTGAGAAACAAGTACTGGAATTATTCATTATAAATCGTCACATTTCTTGCTATTGTTCTCATATGGAAACCACAACAAGAAGGATAAACAGGAGTACCAGAAACGAATGCAAAAAGCTGGTTTATGAACAAAAGTTATATATTGAAGTGTCCCAATTATCCAAGATTTATTTGTTAAAAACCACGCACAGTGTTTGCTAACGAACCTGTTATACTCCCTGATTTTTAATTACTTTAATTGTGGTCATCAGGTGCCTTTTCCAGATAGGTATGAGGGACTCAACCACGCCAACACTGTACTGCCCAGCATTAGGCATAAATTACAACTTGTAAAGCGAGTAAGGTCAGCACAAACACGACCAGGGTAAAACAACATTATTTAGGAGAAGATCGAGAGGATTAGTTCAAGTGTCATTGGTGATAATTATACGGACTGTATAAACTACTCGGTTTCTCCCAATTTCAAGTCTCCTTATTCAATAAGCATAAAATTTGTTGATCATACTTTTACACACACACACACACACGTGTCACCAATGCCTATGAATGATCTGATCTTTCTTCACCTGCCCCCTATCATTACCCTTAAAAAAAAATCAGGATTATAATTCACAAGACCAATGGCGATTCACCACGGCTGAACTTGGGATTTAAATGGCTAGAGAGGCTGTTACTGTTAACAGCCTAGCCAATATAAGCCCAATCCTTTTCCCTTAACAAGTTACCTACGTCACTAGAGGAATCTGAAATTCTTTTGTTGTTTTTTTTATAAGAATAGGAGTGGAGGAGGCAGTCTCCACCAGGAGTTGTCAACAGAAGCACTATTGGCTATGCTATGTGTACTATTCCAGATGATATTAAATGTTACATAATAATTCCTTGAGATGAATGTACAGTAGTGTATATATCAGGTGCCTACAAGAGCACTTAGCCTCTCAACTGGCTCAGCCATGTTAATATTGTTATTATTATTTACTCTTGTATGTGTTTTTCTGGCCAAATAAACTGTTTCAATATCAATATCGATAAACGGGAAATAATAAAAGCATAAAGTAACTTGAGTCAGCATGTATTAACTAATAAGAACCGTGTGTGACCTTGCATTAACTGAAAAGACGCGAGTCAACCGAGTCAGCATGTATTATTAACTAATAAGGATGCGAGTGTCAGCATGTATGAACTATAAGAACGCAAGTGTCAGCTCTGAGAAGCAGCAAGATCTACAAAAAATAAAATCATCTTAACTGTCAACACGGGTGAGATAGAGCACACCTCGATTACGGAACAAATCAGCCTTTAACAACAGGATCACAAACAAGTTAATGCCACTAAGCACTGCACTCAAAACATATAATAACCAACTGGGCAATTTGATATAAAGTAATCGGGGACGAACTGGAACAAACATTAAAAAATAACCATTAATATCACGCATAACAAAAGCATAAGTGCTTTAACCCAGAGAGAATCTTTTGGGACAACTCTTTTTGTTGGTACATATTAGAAATGGTACAACACTACCTGCACTGTCACTACTGCAGTGCAATAATACCTCATATGACTGAAGACACCAAACTCCAACACGCAAGCAAGAATAAGCAGAAATATTAGTAGTCAGATACACTGAATACACCATAGCCTAGTGGTTAGACACGACCTTGAATACTCTCCAGTTACAAGACCGAATACAGGATCAAAGTGGGAACAATGCAGTATCGCACCCTTAACTACTCGAGGTTGCAAAACTACGATTATTTCTTTACTTTTGAAGTTTGGTTATGAAAAAATATCGCTTTCCGAACAGGCATGCGTTAATTGGCATATGGCCTACAAGTGTATGTGAACGGGTACCGGGCCAGATTGTTCGTGAAGTAAACCACTTCAACTAACATGCTCTGGCTCTGAGCAGTGATTTCGTCGATATCTGCTATTTCAAGGTTAAAAAATGAAGAAGAGCGTCCAGCCTAACAAACTACTGTAAAACCAGTATGATCAGCAGCCTCAAAAATAACAATCAACAACAAAACTAATAACACAAATGACAATTCCTCTGAAACTGGTAAAAACAAAAACTACTTTAATATACAATATATTGTGCTGTGCTGTATATATTTTTCCAGTAATGCTGCTAATAAACCTGGGTGGGACAGAAGTACGTACTTGATGTGGATGTAGAAATAAGTTCATTAAAAACGAATTAACAGACAAGGATTCCTACATCGTAGTTTCCTCCATAAAAGAAAGCACTACAAAAACAGTATTTTTACCGTTTTAAGTCATCAACATGTATACTTCCACACCGCTGTCGAGGGGATGGAGAACTACCCTCAGCAGAGCCTGTCCTTGATCCACTTCATACACCACTCGCCAGCCACAAGAACTAAATCCACTCCTTGGAAACCCCTAAGGCCAAACCTCACCTTTGAGCTACAGAACTTGGCCACTACAACACTCCTCCTCATGGGCTGTTATCCCACGTGACCATCATCTGGGGTAATGGACACACAAATGAGCGTGTTAAGACTCCAGGTTTCAGGGTAATTTGACATCCACGACGTTAGGGAACAAAGGTCATTATACCAGTAACAAATGGCGTGGGACACCTTATACCTGTTGCCTCCAGACGTACAACCTGACGGACAGGACGATCTTCACTTGCTTCTTTGCTTATTTTCTTCATTGCAAAACAATAGACGATTATTGAACTCATCTTAAAGTAAAAGATTAATTTTAAGCAAAACTGTCAAGAGTGCACAACCACGTCGACATGAATACCAGCCACATTTATTATAGTGCGTCAACAACTCAAGTATGAAAGCGTGTAGCAAGGTTATTCTCGAGTCAGGAGCAGCAGCAACGAAAAATTATGATAAATCGATCTCTCTCTATTCGTCACGTCAACATCCATACAACAAAATATTGAACAGAAATGTGTCACTGCACAATTATTTCACCAGCTGAAGTGATATACTAGCACTAATTTTAATCTTCCCTTTTAAATGTTGGACAAATTACAGTATAAAGTTCTATCCATAAAAATAAAAAAGTACTGTATACACTCATTCCAATATTATACACAGGTATTTCACAAAAGCGTTCCCAATGAGATCTTCCTCTGGTTAACAACAAATTAACGACAAGGACCCACACAAACTGAGGTGAATCATTTGTTTATCGTAAATATCACACAACACTCCAGATCTTGGTGTTTAAATGTCCCATGTTATAGTGTTCATGAATTAACATTTGCATTCGCCATCCAAATTCACTACTTGTTAATTTTAAACCAAGAGCTCTACTACTTACTACTGCATCCGCCAAAAAAGTATGAAGCTTGTGTGTCTAATTTTACAAGCATAACTAGTGACGGTTAGATGCTTGCTAAAATATATTTCATCAAATATAGATGTCAATACTAACTTAATCAAGGATGCATACATCCTTATTAAATAATACACATTTGAAATACAGGCACTGTTCAACTCGCCATAAAAACGTCCATCATATGTAGCGGAAAATGACAATGGTTTTTCTTTCAGTTTTTGTTTGTAGATAATTGGATTTATTAGGTATTTCACATATAATTACAATAAAATACATAGCTTACTATGACTGCATGCATGATGCTTGAGGTAACTGCATATATTCCATTCCCTGATCGACATACGAGATTAAGTTCTAAACTACTTAATCCATTGTAAATTAACTTCAAGATGAATGTGGTGATCCAATACAACAAAAATACTTTCATCGCTTTATTTCTCTACTGTATTTGTCGACGATTGGTTAAAAAAATTAGAGAAAACTATCAACAGAGAAATCAGGACACCCCGCGAGCAAATTGTGTTTCATTCCCGGAAGTTCATATACTCAACAACATGTATGAGTGCACACTACCCGGTACACTTGCCGATGCTGGAACAACCCTACCACCTTGCCATGTTATCTGCTGGGTAAGACTCTTGGCCGCCTTATCTACTGTATGTCGCCGGCCCACCGTAGCTATTTTTATTTTCATCCAAATTAACTCTCTCATTCCGGGAGCCATATACTGTACACGTAAAATTAATATATCAGTACTTTTTTAAAACTTTCTAAATGTATTTCTTATTGGATCTCGATTTATTTAAAGTTTACACACTTTTCAGAGGTATGGGGGGGGGGGACTTCTTAAGGTGTGCGAGCTGGGGTGGATATTCTTCAGTTGATTACCATGACCCTGCACTCAGGTAATGCAGTCAGTTAGGTTAGCCCCTAACCTAACTGACTGCGTTATAAGTGCTTATGTTGTATTTTTGTTTTCTGAATAAATTCATTAGTTGACGTAAGGTACCAAATAAAGTGAAGGAACGCACTTCATCAGTTAGGAAAGGGTGACGATATGAGGGGAGGATTCACATATGCAATGAACAAGGCACGGTAGGGGGGGGGGTGTAATGGAAGAGGAGGGAGTCGGTGTCTGGAAGGCGCACGCGGTCACAAAGACTAGCCAGCCAGCCAACCACGGTTCCAGTCACACTTCGAACCAGCAGGTGGGGGATCCCCGCGGCGGTGTTTTCCTCCCGCACCCCCTCCCACCCAGCCTTCATAACCTCCCTTCTTGTCTTCATCTCCTCGCACCATCTGCTCGCTCGCTCGCTCGCTCCCTCCCTGCCTCTTCGTTCTCTTTGTTTTTCCGATTTCTAATGACGACACACGTATGAGTGAAAACCTCTCGCGTGCTGGCTGCTACTACCACTGTTTTTCTTGTCGCCCTTCGCTCTCTTCAACGTACCAACTCATACTGAGAACAATGATCGCTAACGTCCGTCTCTCCCTGTTACTACCTGCTAAATCTATAGCCTCTCGACCAGTTAGACCTTCCACAACCATCGGCCGCCAAGACCTACCTAGACTATTGACGACCAGAGAATACTGGTACGAACCTCTGACCTGACCAGACCTCATAATACTATACCGACAGTTCTTCCCATCTTTACATAGGGTGTCGTGGACTATTATACTTTATCTTCCTATAGTTTGTGCCCGACCATTCTGCTTGACTATCTGTACTTAAACTGTTTGTCGTCAAGGCAAATTGGTAATTAATGGATTTGTATCTAATGTGTATTTTCCTGATGCCTCCACTGCACCCCTCACTCTTCCTCTACAATAACATATCAAATATGCCGAACAGAACATAACTTTTTTATCATGTAATTAGACATCGCAGTTCAACAAGGTTAAACGCGCTTAATAACTATGACCACCATTTAACCTTCGGATTTGGGTCAAAACTATTATCTACCTCGTCCGTGTTGTTAGGGGGAGCAGTGTGATGACCATAATAATGACAAAACAGTCACAATTTGGCTGATTTAGATGACTTCTGGCATTTCTTTTTCAATCCGATTTTTCTTCCGTTTCTCTTGATTATCTGATTTCCTTCATTCATCACACAATTCATACCGGTTATTTTTACACGACTCGGCTCTCCACAACGCGACGCCAGTCCTTCATCATTACTTCCATATCTTCCTGATTCGTCCTGCCTGATGCTACACTACAGTGATCAACGCTGGTGTGGTCCGTCACCCAAGATCCTGGACACAGGTCTCGGAGTCCAGGGGTGTTATGGGCCTCTCCAGATACCCACCACCCCCGCTCACCTTGTAAACAAACCCACGTTGAAATTCTAGTTCCATTGCTCTAACTGGACTTACCGCGCGCCCAGACTCGCATGTCAAAAAGAATCTGTTTTGTTTGATCCTTTTCACCACTGAACGGCTCCTTTGCCGCGTGGGTCCCACGAATTTCAAAATGAACACTACGATTCATGTTGTCTCGGTAGGGTTGTCAAACTCCTTCGTCATTGTGTCATATTGTCTAACCTGACTTTAGCTAACCTGACCTAACCTAACCTAAATATATTGTAGACCACACGCTATAACTGCACCAGTATTTATCCGATTGAGGAGCGGGGTCATCTTGTGACTGCTCAGGCTAGGGTAATCAAATATACCCGGTACCAACAATTTCGTTGCGAAAACTTGTCATTTGTTGTGGTAGTGGCGGGGATGATCCAATAATGAGGCGGTGGTGGGCCTGATATACGAAGGCTTGCAATAGCTATTAGGCAGTGATTGTGTTCTGGACCATATAAGAGTAACTGGAAAGATCCGGGAGTGAGAGAGGACAGGGGAGAACGGAGGAAAGGGATAAGGGAAGGGAGAGGAGAAGGGAAGGGGGAAGGGAGAGGAGAAGGAAGGGGGGAAGGGAGAGGAGAAGGAAGGGGGGAAGGGAGAGGAGAAGGAAGGGGGGAAGGGAGAGGAGAAGGAAGGGGGGAAGGGAGAGGAGAAGGAAGGGGGGAAGGGAAGGGAGGGGGAAGGAAGGGAGGGGGGAAGGGAGAAGGAAGGGAGGGGAGAAAGGAAGATAAAGAGGAAAAGAGAGGGGAAATGAGAAGAAAGGGGAAGGAGGGGGGAAAGGAGAAGGTACTTAAAAGTGAATAAGGTACAGCGGTAATGTGCATAACTCACCAATATGTCGCGGGTTCGAGCCTCGGCCCGGACACACGTTAGAAGGGTGTTATCCAGTGTGACCCTCGCTACCAAACACCACAGGTTTCCTCCTGTACTAACACTGGATAAACCGCCCAAACGGCTAGTAAGCTGATAAGTGGCGGATATGATAAAAAAAAGTCTCAAGTCCCCATGGCAGCTACCTGAGCAAGGAACACACGTACTCTGTATCCTATGACTCACCCCTCCCCCTTCCCTCCCATCTCAGCTGACTGCTCTCTCATCCCCCACTGTCCCCTAAACCCTCCCTTACCCCACCACCTCCCTGAAGAAGGTACAGTACGAGGAACAAGTTTGCAGCAAGGTCACCCCCACTTTGTTTTACAGCAGCCATCACAGCGCTGGTCAACTGGCTCAGTTAGACTTGTCACGCCACCATTTATACTCTCTGGTCTTTACAACTATTATCGTTTTTTTTTTTTGGTAATTATCATTTACTTGGATCTTATTAATACAGTTTTTCAGGTACATCACTGTGGTGTTTAATGAGAAGAGTAACACCCAGAACACCACAAACATCTTGAGTGTTGTTTAAAGTCATCAGCTTACGTTTCCCAACATCACATTTTTTTTACATGCCTATCACTTTTATTCAAACGGTAGTCAAACATCACAACTTACAATAGGTATTAATTTTCAAGTTTAAACAATAATCCATCTAATCAACAGTAAAATACGCAAGATTACATCTCTAACTACAAAAGTTTCTATAAAAATGCGACTTTTAAAGTTGTAATTATCCTTTGTCCCTCGCTACAACAATTTCCACCCAGACAGAAGCCTTGACAAGTGATGAGGAACTTGTTGGGGAAACTGTATGTGGAGGAGGAGGTGTTGTGGATATAGGAACACGTGTGGGGTCAACAGTGTTTATCAGTGTGAGCATCACGACACCTGATGTAATGATGGACACCAGAGTGTGTCTGTCGCTGGGCGGAGCCTCCTCACCTCATGCCCCCAGGCGACCCGGCTACTGCACTCCTCCTTCCCTTCCCTTCCCACCCCTCCAGCCCTGTACCCTCCCTCCATCTGTCCTCCCACCTCCCACACACTCCCTTTCTTCGCTGACACCCTCTACTACTACTCTTCACTACACCTGCTTAAATTGTATCCATTAATATATTGTTCAATGTCTATGTCTTTCTCTTATTCCATAAATGCCCCCCCCCCCCACCACCACCCACCCCGCTACCTCTCTCTCATCCCTACCCGCTGTCCTCGTCTCCGGGTACACGCGGCTAAGTAATCCTCCTGCACTAGTCCTCCCGTGGTTGTTCGCAAGCGCCCACCCGACCGACCTGCCGCCCGTTCATGTGTGTGTGTGTGTATCGCCCTTGTCCTGTCCCGCCCCGAGGACTGGCTGGTTGCCGGGGGGGGGGGGGGATGTGTGAGCGATCGTCCGTGCTAAATATAGCAGCTACGCCCATGACAAATCCCCGGCTGGATAAGTGGACAACATATTGTTATGGCGACACGTGATGATCACCGCCACTAGGCCCAACACATATTAAAACACGATTATACTAACAAGGTCATGTCACAACGGAAAGATCTTGATGAAAATATATCCATTAGAGTAAAATAAGGGTAAATCAAGGCAGCACTTGTTTTATAAGATTGTTGTCAGTTCTGTATTTCTGTAGGTGAAGAGCTGCGAGGAGAAGCACACAGTGTACGTGACCTGGGTAAATCACTAGGTAAATCACGGCCCCCTGACTCACCCGTCCCTGACACTCCCCTCCCCTACCTCCCAACACTCCACCACACTCTTAGCCGGGTGTACACACTCACCAACTTACCCCTTCACACACACACACACACCTATTGTTAAAATAATAAACAACTCCTGACTTATGTACTGTACAGCCTTGTAAATGTATTGAACGCATATCATTATATCTAAATCACATGTACATTTGTATATTTTCAGCCACCGGCTGCAACTCTATTAATAAACCGTTTATTATTATTATTATTATTTAACACACACACACGCGCGCACAATCCCCACCATACCTGTCTCCTACACTCCCAGCCTCCCCAACACACCCCCTCCTACACTCCCAGCCTCCCCAACACATCCCCTCCTACACTCCCAGCCTCCCCAACACATCCCCTCCTACACTCCCAGCCTCCCCAACACACCCCCTCCTACACTCCCAGCCTCCCCAACACACCCCCTCCTACACTCCCAGCCTCCCCAACACATCCCCTCCTACACTCCCAGCCTCCCCAACACATCCCCTCCTACACCCCCAGCCTCCCCAACACATCCCCTCCTACACCCCCAGCCTCCCCAACACATCCCCTCCTACACTCCCAGCCTCCCCAACACACCCCCTCCTACACTCCCAGCCTCCCCAACACACCCCCTCCTACACTCCCAGCCTCCCCAACACACCCCCTCCTACACTCCCAGCCTCCCCAACACATCCCCTCCTACACTCCCAGCCTCCCCAACACATCCCCTCCTACACTCCCAGCCTCCCCAACACACCCCCTCCTACACTCCCAGCCTCCCCAACACACCCCCTCCTACACTCCCAGCCTCCCCAACACACCCCCTCCTACACTCCCAGCCTCCCCAACACACCCCCTCCTACACTCCCAGCCTCCCCAACACACCCCCTCCTACACTCCCAGCCTCCCCAACACACCCCCTCCTACACTCCCAGCCTCCCCAACACACCCCCTCCTACACTCCCAGCCTCCCCAACACACCCCCTCCTACACTCCCAGCCTCCCCAACACACCCCCTCCTACACTCCCAGCCTCCCCAACACACCCCCTCCTACACTCCCAGCCTCCCCAACACACCCCCTCCTACACTCCCAGCCTCCCCAACACACCCCCTCCTACACTCCCAGCCTCCCCAACACACCCCCTCCTACACTCCCAGCCTCCCCAACACACCCCCTCCTACACTCCCAGCCTCCCCAACACACCCCCTCCTACACTCCCAGCCTCCCCAACACACCCCCTCCTACACTCCCAGCCTCCCCAACACACCTCCTCCTACACTCCCAGCCTCCCCAACACACCCCCTCCTACACTCCCAGCCTCCCCAACACACCCCCTCCTACACTCCCAGCCTCCCCAACACACCCCCTCCTTCACTCCCAGCCTCCCCAACACATCCCACAAAATATCACTTGAAGATTCCAATGCGCCGAAGGCGGTAAACCTTCTGCGAATCGCTGAACGAGTTACACTGATATCTGTTGATCCTGACCACTGTATCTGGCTCTTTAAACTTGACCAAGACGCTCCTTCTACCAGATGCTCGGTGTAGTGGCCAGGGCACCACCTTACAACTATGAAACCATAATATGACCCCTCAAGATTTTTAATCAAAATAAACCGAACATAATTTTATGTATATGTTCCTTAATAAACAACACAACATACACTAGTGTTTTAACAGTCCGAGACAACACACAGAGTGGCTGTACAGTACATCACTCTCTCGTTGTCACATATCACCTTTGGGTTCACATGAAGATTACCCTCTCAGATTATTTCATCTTATGATTAACTTAACCTAAGCTAACCTAACATATCCAGACCTAACCTTATTTAATATATCCTAACCAGACCTATTCTAACCTACATTAACCTAACCTAACATGACTTATCTAAGCCAAACTCATCCGAAACGTTAGGGTGTTCAATCATCAGGTGAAATAAGCTGGGAGGCTAATCTTCACGATCAGAACTTTGACCTTGAGCTGTGACCGCCCATCCAACGTCTGCTGAGAAGTCATTTGTAACACTGTGTGTGTGTGTGTTCGCACACTGAGTGGTGAAATGAGTCTAGTGTGGCAGCATTATGTTAATGTTAAGGTGCGGGCATTGCTTGCTCCCTCTCGCTTTCAGCTACCAACGCTGGCTCGCCCTCATGGCGAACAGGGAATCAACTGCATAAGTCTTCCCCTGCCAGTACACAGCCTCTTCACCATCAAGACTCCTGCTGTGCCTCCTCGTGGCAACACAGGGTAACTGGGTGCCTCGTGGGCCCAGGCTAGACCAGCAAGGGATCTCGGGGTAGCAGTGGGCCCCAGAAGGACAGCGCATAGGTCCACTGCCATGAGGACACATTCTGGCGCCTACCAACCATTACCCCGCTGCCTTGCTGATAAACCTTGGTAGGTATAAGGCTACCGGAGTAACCTCCGAACGAAAAATCTGCGGTGGAGCCCACAATCAGGCAGATATGCTTACAGAGCTCCAACAAGACCCAAACGGTGGTATAGGCGGAAAAGGTGACCACCATGGGAACCCAACAACTACACCGGCGGAAAGGCAATGCCTGATGGACAGGCTACTAAGGCGAAACCAACAAACTGGGCTATCGGCTGTCCATTACAACTCTCCCTCTCCCCAGTCATTGCCACACTTGCACCACTGGATTAGGAAGGGGGGGGGGAGCCAAGATGTGTGGTTGCAGCCTGCGCTCCTGCCTCACCACATAAATCAACTCACGCGCAGCAATCATCCGGTTCATCATACCCCTGATCATCATCAAAACCCCCTATATCCCCCCAAAAGTCCTATGGCGACGGGAACAGAGATGACTACCAGGAGTCTGAAGTCACAACTCTGCACATGGACGGCACAGATAAGATGGTCGTTTATGCACTGGGATCTAGGAAGCAGTGCAATCCGGTCCTGTCTGTGTGACAGCAGTTTTTCCGAGGAGCCACTCTGCTCATCCCACATCGGGAGGTGGCTAGAAAGGGAGCCCTAAACATAGCCTGCCTAAAAAATCAACCTGACTGGGTAATCGCACCCAGTATGGTCATCCTTATGTGGTCGAAAACATAAGCAAAATCACAGATCCAAGCAAAAACAAACTATACAACCTCTTATGGTCGCTGCATGGAATGTCAGGACCTTTCTGGATACTGGCACAAATGAGCGTCCTGAAAGAAGAACCGCCCCATGTGGCTAAAATGCTCGCTAGGTATAACATCGACATAACAGCCATTAGCGAGTCCCGGCTCCAAGACGAAGGTCAATTCACAGAACGGGGGTCTGTCTATACCTTCTTCTGGAAGGGTAAGCCTTCTGCAGAGAGAAACTGCATTTATGGAGCTGGCTTTGCCATCTGTCAATGCATCCTACACAGGCTAACTGAAATGCCTATTGGAATCAACGAGCGCCTCATGACGCTTGGAGTCCCACTGAATCACTTACGTCATGACTTTTTCATCAGTGCATATGCCTCAACCCTGGATGCAGAGGATGACAACAAGGAGACCTTTTACACCGACCTCGACAGAGTGCTAACCTCTATCCCCAGAGAAGATAAGGTTGTGCTTCTTGGTGACTTCAAAGCCAGAGTTGAAAGAGATGTTGACATTTGGCAGGGAACCACAGGGAGAAATGGACTAGGCAAGTGTAATCCCAACGGCCTACTCCTCCTCAGCAAGTGTGCTGCATACGACCTCACTATCACCAATACCTGGTTTAGGCAGGCCGATAAGTTCAAGGGTTCGTGGCAACACCCACGATCCAAACACTTTTATCTCATTGACTAGATCACTGTCAGAGAAAGAGATCGCCACTGCGACACTGATCATCGGCTCGCCAGAGCCAAGCTCTCACTTCACGTCTCACCAAAACGGCGAAGGCAACAAGCCTCCAGAAGAAGTTTTAACACTAACCACCTGGAGGATCCAGCGGTAGCACATGCTTTCAGAGAGAAGCTCGAACATGGGCTGATAAACAACCCGACAACGAGCAACTCGCATCCCAGTGCACAAATGGGATATTCGCAACAGTTATGACAAAAACCTGCAGAGAGACCCTCGGCCAGATCGAAAGAATACACCAGGACTGGTTTGATGAAAATGACCCGGCAATCAGTGTATTCAACGATGATAAACATGTTGCTTTAACTGACTGGCAGCACAACCCTCAGTCTAAGACTAAAGTTGATACCTTCCGCAGGAAGAAAGCGACAGCCCAGAGGGAACTTCGCAATCTAAAGAATGACTGGCTTAAAAATAAAACATGTGAAACAAAATTTGCAGATCAGCACAAGATGCGTGAATTTTTCAATTCCACCATAACATTTTATGGGCCAATCATTTATGGCACAGCCTCCTTCTGCTCATCTGATAGCAATTCCATAATTAAAGACGACGAAGGCCTCCTTCGCACTGGAAAGAGTACTACCATTCACTGCTCAACCGAAACACCTATGTGGATGTCCTGACTACCCAGCAGGTGCCTCAGCATCCAGAGCTGACCCACCTCAGCTATCCTCCATCCCTGGATGAGTTAGCTACTGCCATCAAACAGATGAAAAACAACAAAGCCTCAGGGCCTGATGGAATCCCAGCCGAGGTGTATAAAGCAGGAGGACCTCTGCTAACCAGCTGTCTCCACTCTCTCTCCTGGAGAATATATGGGAAAAGGAGGAAATCCCCCAAGCTCTTAAAAACGCCTCCATCGTCAATATTTATAAGAACAAGGGAGACCAGTCAGACTGTGGCAACTGCCGTGGGATCACGCTGCTGCCCGTAGCTGGCAAGATTATCTCCTGAGTCCTCCTAAACAGACTTCTTCTTGAGGCAGAAAAATTCCTCCCAGAATCTCAATGTGACTTTAGACCATTACATCGCACCAGTGACATGATCTTTGCTGTCCATCAGATACAGGATAAGTGCAGATAACAGCACCATGACCTGCAACATGGCTTTCATCGACCTAACCAAGGCTTTCGACTCAGTCAACAGGGAAGCCCTCTGGTGGACCCTCAGCCATTTTGGATGCCATTGTGAGGCAACTCCACGATGGCATAAACGGCAGTGTCCTGCACAATGGCACCCAATCTGAGTTCTTCCCCATCCAAATGGGGGTTAAACAAGGGTGTGTACTGGCACCAACTCTCTTTTCCATTTTCTTGGCTGCCTTCCTTACTCGTGCCAGCGCAAATTTAGCCAGCAGGGTGAACATCCGGTACCGGATGAAGGGACTTTTCACCATAAGACGATTCCAGGCAAGAACAAAGGTGTCGGCAGCTTCCATTACTGAACTTCAGTATGCAGACGACCTCATCCTTGTCGCTCACACTGAATGCGACCTACAGGAGATCCTTAACACCTACGCAGATGTGTATGCACACTTGGGCCTTGAGGTGAATGTATGTAAGACACAGATTGTCTTTGAGCCTGCCCCTGGTTCAGCCACACCTCCACCATCCATCCAGCTTAACGGTACTACCCTCTCTAATGTTACCCACTTTCGGTATCTCGGCTCCCACCTGTCCACCACCGCAGACATTGATGAAGAGCATCGGATCAGATGTGCATCTCAAGCCTTCGGTGGACTCCGAGACCGTGTCCTCAGCTGTAGGGTGCTGAAATTATCTACAGTGCTACACGTATATCGAGCAGTGGTCCTCCCCACCCTGCATAACGAGGCAGACAAGCGCCAACGCCGGAAAGACGCTGCCACCGCCCCTCCCACACTAGTTGTAGCCCTCCACATAGGCAACTTCTGTGAACGACCCTGCCGGTCCAGTATTGGCCTCTTTAGTCACCTCAGAACTCACCAACCTAGGTGACACCCTTAACAGCTCATATCTTTACACCATAGCTGGATGATCGTCAAACTCGATTCCGAGTGACAGTAAAGTAATAGTAGTTGTAGTAGCTGTGTGTGTGTGTGTGTGTGTTTTAAATACTGTAAACAAACGATGGGGAGGAGAAAAGCGAAATACAGGGAATAACCACAGCACAACCAAAACTAACCAAATCTAACCTAACCCCCACCTGAAGAATCGGCACCGTAGCCCACTCTAAGGTGACGATTCTTCAGGTGATCACATAAAACATAACTACAACCACAGGAAGATTCCCAACCATCCAAAAGTGAGGGTCGAGTCTGGTCAGGTGTTTATTCCTCCGTCAGGTTAGGTAAGAGGCGGATAATCTGACACACCAAGGACACGGCGGCCGACCCTACTTACCGCATGGCTAACTATAATTGGATTAAGGGAACAGTTGATGGCTCGAGAGTTGGTACAATACGCGTCTCTCTCTGCTTTTTTTTCTGTTTAATGTGCCTTCTGAGGCCACTACAGGGTGATTCATAAGTTCGTTACTACTGTAATGGTGAAATATTTCCTTTGTGATAGGCTTCTCAAGTGAGGCAATATACCATGACTCTGGGAAAGTCAACCGGCACAGGAGTGTCATTTGGGGCTCAGTAAACCTTCATTACGTATGTGAACACAAAAGAGCCTCGCCCAAGGTGAACGTTTGGTGCGGCCACTTGCCAGAAAGTGGTAATAAAGTTTAATTACTCTATGTAACTTGGACCACCTGAAGATGAGTCACCCCAAGTTCTCTCTCCAGTCAACCTATTGCCATCTGGGAGAGGGAGTAGGTTAGGTTGGATAGAGATAATGTTAGCGTTACGGTGTTTAATCAGGTGAAATAATCTGGGGTGCCAAATCTGCAGGTGATCCGTGATATTTTGTCGAAGTCGTCACTTATACAAGATCTATCCCTTAAATGGTGACCCGGTGTAAGCGATAGGACGAAGTTTCTATAACCTTCTCAAAATTCTCAACGAAGAAAAATATTCCAATGTCAAAAAATGTGCCATATACCTAACAGCATTTTTTGGATCAACCTACCTTTGTGAATCAATATTTTCACACATCAAACACATCAAATTCAAATACCCTTCAACAATGTCAGATGAACACCTGGCTGCTTGCTTGAGGCTAGCAGTCACCGCCTAGTCCTATTTACACAATGCTGGCAGACAACATGCAATGCTAACCACCCTATTAGTAAAGTAAGTGTATGCTTTTGTCATGTCAACAATATATAACAGTTCTTGAAAAATATTATTTCTCTCTCTCTCTCCGTATTTTATGGCAAAGGGAGGGGTGTTATGGGTGAATATTAGCCTCGTAGATCGCATCAGGGTAACTAGATATTCTTTTTTTGGGGGGGGGGGGGGGGGAATAGCCCACCCGGGCACAGGCCACTGACCCACATAAATAAAATTTATAATGAAATTGATAAAAATAAAATTAATAAAAAAATAATGATAATAAAGACCTACAAAAGTGAGAAACAATATATGTATGTTGTGTTGTCAGAGTAAGATAAACAATTGAGACCCTGCAATTGCGTGTAAATGGGGCAGGAAGTCAGATCAGCAACCTGGGACTTGGTCACATAAGCAGCAGGGTCGACCATTAGACAACACATTATGCTTCAACATCTTCCCAGGCGGTAGTACCTCCCTGTTTGATAGGCCACATCACACAAAAGGTTGGCCACCCCTAGTGTAAGGGAGCGCACAGTAGCAAGGGGAGGGGCAGAGCGCACAGTAGCAAGGGGAGGGGCAGAGCGCACAGTAGCAAGGGGAGGGGCAGAGCGCACAGTAGCAAGGGGAGGGGCAGAGCGCACAGTAGCAAGGGGAGGGGCAGAGCGCACAGTAGCAAGGGAGGGGCAGAGCGCACAGTAGCAAGGGAGGGGCAGAGCGCACAGTAGCAAGGGAGGGGCAGAGCGCACAGTAGCAAGGGAGGGGCAGAGCGCACAGTAGCAAGGGAGGGGCAGAGCGCACAGTAGCAAGGGAGGGGCAGAGCGCACAGTAGCAAGGGAGGGGCAGAGCGCACAGTAGCAAGGGAGGGGCAGAGCGCACAGTAGCAAGGGAGGGGCAGAGCGCACAGTAGCAAGGGAGGGGCAGAGCGCACAGTAGCAAGGGAGGGGCAGAGCGCACAGTAGCAAGGGAGGGGCAGAGCGCACAGTAGCAAGGGAGGGGCAGAGCGCACAGTAGCAAGGGAGGGGCAGAGCGCACAGTAGCAAGGGAGGGCAGAGCGCACAGTAGCAAGGGAGGGGCAGAGCGCACAGTAGCAAGGGAGGGGCAGAGCGCACAGTAGCAAGGGAGGGCAGAGCGCACAGTAGCAAGGGAGGGGCAGAGCGCACAGTCAGGAGGGCAGCGCACAGTAGCAAGGGAGGGGCAGAGCGCACAGTAGCAAGGGAGGGGCAGAGCGCACAGTAGCAAGGGAGGGGCAGAGCGCACAGTAGCAAGGGAGGGGCAGAGCGCACAGTAGCAAGGGAGGGGCAGAGCGCACAGTAGCAAGGGAGGGGCAGAGCGCACAGTAGCAAGGGAGGGGCAGAGCGCACAGTAGCAAGGGAGGGGCAGAGCGCACAGTAGCAAGGGAGGGGCAGAGCGCACAGTAGCAAGGGAGGGGCAGAGCGCACAGTAGCAAGGGAGGGGCAGAGCGCACAGTAGCAAGGGAGGGGCAGAGCGCACAGTAGCAAGGGAGGGGCAGAGCGCACAGTAGCAAGGGAGGGGCAGAGCGCACAGTAGCAAGGGAGGGGCAGAGCGCACAGTAGCAAGGGAGGGGCAGAGCGCACAGTAGCAAGGGAGGGGCAGAGCGCACAGTAGCAAGGGAGGGGCAGAGCGCACAGTAGTAAGGGAGGGGCAGAGCGCACAGTAGTAAGGGAGGGGCAGAGCGCACAGTAGTAAGGGAGGGGCAGAGCGCACAGTAGTAAGGGAGGGGCAGAGCGCACAGTAGTAAGGGAGGGGCAGAGCGCACAGTAGTAAGGGAGGGGTAGAGCGCACAGTAGTAAGGGAGGGGTAGAGCGCACAGTAGTAAGGGAGGGGTAGAGCGCACAGTAGTAAGGGAGGGGTAGAGCGCACAGTAGTAAGGGAGGGGTAGAGCGCACAGTAGTAAGGGAGGGGTAGAGCGCACAGTAGTAAGGGAGGGGTAGAGCGCACAGTAGTAAGGGAGGGGTAGAGCGCACAGTAGTAAGGGAGGGGTAGAGCGCACAGTAGTAAGGGAGGGGTAGAGCGCACAGTAGTAAGGGAGGGGTAGAGCGCACAGTAGTAAGGGAGGGGTAGAGCGCACAGTAGTAAGGGAGGGGTAGAGCGCACAGTAGTAAGGGAGGGGTAGAGCGCACAGTAGTAAGGGAGGGGTAGAGCGCACAGTAGTAAGGGAGGGGTAGAGCGCACAGTAGTAAGGGAGGGGTAGAGCGCACAGTAGTAAGGGAGGGGTAGAGCGCACAGTAGTAAGGGAGGGGTAGAGCGCACAGTAGTAAGGGAGGGGTAGAGTGTAGTAAGGGCGAGAGCAGGACAGGTGGGCATTCATGGTTTATCATCAATAGTGTTTGCGTCCGTCACCCCGCCAACAACACACCACCTGCTCTTCTCCCGGGCTTTATGCATTGACGGCTCGGTGAAGTTGTGTTGGAGGGGGAGCAGCCGCTGAGGTAAACACTCCATACTTCTACTCCAGTGACTCGAAGTTAAGATTAAGTGAAGCACAGGCACCCTATGTTATCTCACTTGATAATAAAATCCACCCTAACTAACGCCACCCTAACCTAACCTGATAATTAAATACGCCAACGCAGAGGGTCAACGTAGATGGTGTTAAATCTGAGTGGGGTCGTGTAACCAGTGGGGTCGTGTAACCAGTGGGGTTCCCCAGGGGTCAGTACTAGGCCCACTCTTGTTCATAATCTACATAAACGATCTAGATACTGGGATCAGCAGTGACATAAGCAAGTTTGTGGATGACACCAAAATGGGGCGGCAGATTAATTCAAGGCAGGATGCAAATGCATTACAGGAGGATCTAAATAAACTGCAGGGGTGGTCTGAAAAATGGCAAATGAAATTCAACACCAGCAAGTGCAGCGTACTTAATATTGGAAGAACAAATACTGTCAATGTATACAGCCTTAACAACATCAACCTAGAGAAGTCGACTTGTGAAAGAGACCTAGGGGTACTTGTAAGCCCGGACCTACGGCCTAGAAAACAGTGCGTTAATGTTCGAAATAAGACAAACAGAGTATTGGGTTTTATATCTAGAAGTGTAAGTAACAAGAGTGCAGAGGTCTTATTGCAACTATATCTTGCGCTAGTCAGGCCGCATCTCGATTATGCGGTTCAGTTCTGGTGCCCTTATTATAGAATGGATATAAATTCACTAGAGTCGGTGCAGCGAAGAATGACGAAAATGATTCCGGGACTTGGAAACCTTCCATATCAGGATACGTTAAAGAAACTAAACTTGCATTCCCAAGAAAGACGAAGAGTGCGGGGAGATATGATAGAAGTTTTCAAATGGGTGAAAGGAATCAATAAAGGTGATATATATAAAGTTCTTATAATATCCGAGCAGGATAGGACTCGGAACAACGGATTCAAGTTGGATAAGTTTAGGTTTAGGAGGGAGATAGGAAGGAACTGGTTTACAAATAGGGTGGTGGACGAGTGGAACAAGCTTAGCAACTTAGTAGTAAGTGCTGGAACGCTGGAAGTTTCAAAGGGAGGCTAGATAGATTCATGGATGATAGAGAGTGGTAGTAACTCTCGACAGGAGCTGCCATGCACAGGCCAACCGGCCTATTGCAGTCTCCTTATTTTCTTATGTTCTAATACTATCCTAACCTGATAAGTAAATACGCTAACGTCTAAGTCTACTAAGCTAACCTAATCTAGGGAGCATTAAGGGGTTTTATCATCAGGTGAAATAAGCTGGGGTGCCTAATCTTCACGTGATCTCTAAGGTGTTTAGTATTTCCAAGGACGCACGACGTTAATGGACGCGTCCCAAAAGCCTCAAGCATTCTTAATTTTTTGTGGGCGGCTCTCTTTTGTCCCCTCCATTGCTGAATATCACGAATGAAAACTTCTTTAAACTTCTTTTAATGTATTTCTTTACATCTAACAAGAACATCATACGAAGATTGCAAGGGTGTATTTCTCGAACATAATTGTATGTATTGTATATTGGGAACGAAAATTTGAATGTCAACAGATGCCAACTACGCTTTCTCTGTTGTACAATTATACAAAGAAACTAAGTCTTGGTTTCCTGACAGCCAATGCAGCAATAGTTGAGCGTCCCACGAGTATATCACCGTAAAACGTAAATACCTCGGTGCTAGCTAACCCCACAGGATGTACTTCTAAGAACGTGGTGAACAAAGCCGTCCGCTGACACTCTGTTGACATTAGTGACGCGGATTCAATGTGTACAACGCTAAGGTCCGGGTACTTCCCGATGATAGTTGGGAGCGAAAAATATTCTTGAGTTACTAGTATTCGTTCAATAATAAGATATATATTGCCCACACTGAGTTTTGCCCATAACTGAGTGACAAGCCCGATCCATATCTTGTTAAACATTTCTTATTATGAAATACAAAGAAGGCCATTCCATTGTTTACGGAATAACGTATCACCCTAAACACGCAGTAGTCAACTAGGAAATATGTTGATGGGTGAGGATGCAGAACAGGTTCTACAGCAGCTAGGAACTCTGAAGAAGTGTGTCGAAGAAATGAAAATTAACGGACCTACTGTTAGGGGAGGAGGAACAACGGGAACGTTTCCAGCGCAGGAACAATGTAATACTTTTTGGAGTCCCTGAGAGCCAGGTGGAGGGAACTGAGAGCAAGATAACACACGATAAGATGCACTGCCTTACCCGAACAAACATTAAATATATCAGCCTGCGACCACGTGCGCTGCCCCCCCCCCCCCCCCCCACGCGACCTGCACAAACAAGATGCCCTGATTCTGCTGAGTGTATGGTTTAGAACTTTAGAGGGTGGCGTGGCCCGCCTGGCCTCCATGATGCAGATGCAGTTTAAGAATATTTGTACAGAGGCTCTGAAGATGCCATCAACCCCTCAGGATGTGAGGAGGCTGGGACAAAAGCAGGGGGATAAACCTCGCCCCCTCAGGATCACACGAGTGAGTGAGAAGAAATGGGAGGTTATTCGGCAGGCAAAATACTTAGCAGGGAGCGAGGCATCTCCGAGGGTATTCATTCACCCACATCGCACGGTAATGCAAAGGGAACAGCACAAGAAGCGCCTGCAGTTAGTTTCGTTTAACAAATTTATTGACAAAGCTTGGAGTACAGTTTGCCTATTCTGAGTAATTTAGTCTGCAGGGCTTGAAGCAGAGAAGGGAATAGTCGAGGAGGAACGGGGACGGGTGTACATGGGTTATATTCAGGGAGAGGGTAGTGGAAGCAAGTGTGCCGACACAGGGCCAGGGGAGCAGCAGCTTACCCTCCACCCCCCACCAGGGAGGTTGCACCAGCTCCGCCAACCAACCGAGAGGAGGCGAGCGCCATGTAAACAATGACATTTCTAACCACACCCTGTAAAATACAGTGTACTTAGCAAATGCTGCCGCTTATGAGAATGTGGGGGGGAGGGGGGTTAGTACTAAGAACAGAGACGTTACCGAGAACAAATTCTGGCTTGAATGTCATGTACACTTACACGGACACGTTCCTTGATAAGAGAGAGGAGTTTGAAACACTACTGAAGGTACACCAACCAGATATTGTAGGAGTTGTAGAACTGTTGTACAAGAACAGGAGAATCGACCCAGAGGAATGCGAGTTCAGTATTGCTGGATATCACTCATTTACGAACCTTTCTCAAGAAACTTGCAAGAGGGGTGTGGTTATCTATGCTAAACAAGACCTTAGAGCCAGCCAGGCGAGGGTACAGAGAGAGGATGTTTTTGAAGAGTCCAAGTGGTGTGAAATTAAATTAAAGGGAAGGGACTTACTCATCGTCGGGTGTATCTACAGATCCCCAAACTGTGGCCCACTAAATCAAAGGAACTTAAGAGCCTTAATAGACAACGCGGCGAAGTTCAACCCTAGCCACCTCCTTACCATGGGGGACTTTAACTATGGCGACATCGAATGGAGAAACAAGTTCACCCCAAATGACTTGAATAGCCCTGCTACTCTTTTTGTAGAAACTCAAGAGATAATTTTCTGTTCCAACATATTAGAGACCCGACACATTACAGAGGGGAGCAAACACCCAAGCCACTAGACCTCATCATAACAAACGAGGAGGGTATGGTGGCCAAACTGGAACACCTTGCCCCAGTTGGCACCAGTCTCCATATAGTGTTGTCATTCAGATTTAACTGTTACCTAGTTCAAGATGAGGCCTAGCCAAGGTGCAAATATTACAGGGGAAATTACAATGGGATGAGGGAAGAGATAAAGGGTATCCACTGGCCTGACTCATTAAGGCACAAGAACGCAGACACTACGCTGAATATCATAACTAGTAAAGTGGCCCATTTGATCGATAAATATGCTGTATACCCAAGACCAAACCCAGTGCCTCCAGGAATACGAGGGGATCCCTACACATGAACCATGCGGCGGTCGACAAAGTTAAGAAAACCCGGAAATTCAAGACGTGGGTTGGGTCAAACGATGAGCAGGACAGGAGGGTGTATGCAAGAGCCAGAAACCAGGCAAAGATAGAATGTAGGAGGGCTGAAAAGAAGTTCCAGAGGCTGGTTGCAAGCGAGGTCAAGTCAAACCCAAAGGCGTTTTACCGCTATGCAAAGTCGAAATTATAAACGCGAGTAGGAAATATCAGACCTGAAGCTTGAAGATGGTAGTTACGCAGATTCTGACCAGGCATTGAACAGCTTCTTTTCCTCAGTGTTCACAAGAGAGGATGCGATTAACCTTCCTGCGTTGAAGGACAGACGGTTCGACACAGCACTGACCCACATTGTGTTCACAGAAGAGGGCATTAGAAATAAACTGTCAAAGCTAAAGGACCATAAGAGTCCCGGCCCTGACATGGTGCATCCCAGAGTGCTAAGAGAGTTGTGCAACGAGCTTGCCGAGCCCCTGAAGATCCTGTTTTGTAAATGTCTGGATGAACAAAAGGTCCCCAGTGATTGGAAAGTAGCTTATGTGAGTCCTACCTTCAAGAAGGGTGATCGTCACTCCACGAACAACAAGAGACCGGTGAGCCTGACCAGCATAATATGTTAAGTACTTGAGAGTGTTATCAGAGATGCTGGGATGGAACACCTACTACGAAACAACCTTGTAAAGGATTGCCAACACAGATTTATGCCGGGGCGCTCCTGTTTAACACAATTGTTCAAGGTATTGGATATTTGGACCCATATTTTGCCAAGGCTTTCGACAGTGTACCCCACAAAAGGCTGAAAATCAAACTGGAAAGGTACGGAATTCGGGGAAATGTCCTAGCGTGCATAAAAGACTTTCTATATGACCGCAAGCAGTGTGTGGTGATTAATGGCACGAAATCATCACCTGTACCTGTCTCAAGCGGGGTACCACAGGGCAGTGTATTGGGCCCGCTGTTTGTTTGTTTCATAAATGACATGCCTGACGTTGCGTAGTAGGCAGCTACCAAACAGGGAGGTACTACCGCCAGATATTGGAAGCATAACGTGTTGTCTAATGGTAGACCCTGCTGGCATATGGCATCACGAAAATTGTGACCAAGCCCCAGGTTGCTGATCCGACTTTCTGCCCCATTTACACACAATTGCAGGGTCTCAATTGTTTCTCTTACCATTGACAACACAAAATACATATATTGTTTCTCACTCTTGATCTTTTTTTCATTTTGTATTTATTTATGGTTCTTTAATATTATTATTATTATTATTACTACTACTACTACTACATTTTCGCCTCTCAGGCCCCAATGTGGGTCAGTGAGCTGTGCCCGGGTGGGCTAATTCCCGCAAAAAAAAAATGTTTGCCGATGACGCCAAGTTTTTCGGGAAATCAAGAACCATGCGGACTGTGAAGAGCTGCAGAAGGATCTCTGTGAGCACCAAGAATGGTCAAAGAAATGGCTGCCGAGATTCAATGTCATCCACCTGAGGCGTACCAACGGTAAGGAGGCGTATCATATGTCCCAACGGGATGAAGAAACTGCACTATTTGAGACAATGTGAGAAGGACCTAGGTGTGTATGTTGACAATGAGCTGAAGTTCTCGGGCCATTGCGAGAATAAGGTAAATCAGGCAAATAAATTATTGGGTCTTAAAAGGTCGTTTAGATATCTAGACGGTCCGTCCCTCGTAACGATCTTCAAGAGTGAAGTGCTTCCCCATCTGGAGTACTGTCACCCCGTCTGGTCCCCGAGATATGCTAGGGACTGCCAGTAGGTTGAAAATGTTCAAAGGAGAGCCACCAGACTGGTGCCTGCACTTCGGCACCTCAGTTACCCTGAGAGACTGGAGCGCCTGAACTTGCCTAGCTTATACTACAGACGGGCAAGGGGCGACCTAATTGAGGTGTATAAGCATCTCAAGCGGCACTACTCAGTCGAGTGTCCGTACTTGGAGCTGGCGGACGCTCGCCCCACAAGGGGTCACAGCTCAAGATTGAAGAAGCCGCAGGTCCAGAAAACTGTGAGGGCAAACTTTTTCGGAGTGAGAGTTGTGAACTCTTGGAACAATCTACCAGAAAGTGCTGTGACGGCACCGAGAGTGAGCTCTTTCAAGACCAGACTTGACCAATACTGGAGCAGGTTCAGGTACATCCAGGAGCCGGTGCATGCCCAGTACTTGCGTAACAGAAACGTTACCGATCGCCCAAGCGGCTTAGGAGTCGATCAATTGGTGAAGAGGATAAAAGCAAAAGAAAAGTAACAGAGACGTGACCGATCGCCCAAGTGGCTAACGAGCCGATCAGTGGTGAAGAGGATAAAAGTAAAATTAAAGGATGTAGGCTTCAAGCTTCTCGTTGTACAGTATAAAGATGTAGTGATTATCATAGTGCGGACGTGACTCGCATGTTTCCACGAAGAGTGAGCAGCCAACACAACAAACGAACAGTCGCAATGTATCTTATCAAATATTTTATCTGTCTGCCTGTATATAGTTCAGTAAACCAAAACCTTGTAAAAATATATAACCGGGTGCCCTAGCGTTTGTCAGCGTTCCTTCTGGTATAGTAGGTTGAGGAGACTGACAGACAACACCCAGAAAGGATAGGAAAACTATTTTGCCACTTCTTTGCCGGAATGAGAAACCATTATAAAAACTACCATGTAAACTCTTGATGAGTAAACAAGTGAATTAATATACTGTAGCTACAAGTATTACAACTTCATCTACATATCTTCCTGCGCATTTCCTTGGTAGAGAAAATAGGGAAGGTTTGAGGGGATACCAGAGTACTTTTTTTTTCTTCAAAGGTCTATATAAAGCTTTAAGAACATTAGCTTCATGACTATTTCCCAGCTATTCGCAGAACTACTTGTGAGCCCTCCTTATAATCAGTAACGATCACCCATTTGGGGAAACAGTCTGACGACAACAACAACAACAACAATAATAATAATAATAGGGTGAAATAATTTAGAGTCAAATCTTCATGGGATCCGTGTTATTTTATGGTACAGGGGTAACGCGCATAACTCTCAACAATATGTCAAGGGTTCTTGCCTCGGCCTGGACACAAGTGATTAGGGTGTTATCCAGTGTGACTCTACCAAACACCACAGGTTTGCCGGTCCCTGGTATCCTCCTGCACTAACACTGGATAAGTCGCCCAAATGGCTAGTAAGCTGATAAGTGGCGATAGCCCAGGAAGACCGGTCAAATGCACAAGTGCACCGACTCAACCCCAAAGCAGGTCTACTACTATTGTCGGGGTCCGGAGAAATGACCCTCAATGTGCAAAGTAGGACAAAAGCCCCTCCAGTTAAAGTGAAAAATATGTTAGGTTAGGTATCATAGTTTAGTTAGGTTAGGTATTGTAGTTCGGTTAGGTACTGTAGTTTAGGTTAGGTTTTAGTCTTATGTATAATAAATGCAATATTTTACATGTTGGAGAAGTGTTCAGAAACTGGAAATAAAATTATTTGTCTTAGGGGCTTATATCCTAAGGGGGGGGGGGGCTTTTGTCTTAAGGGGCTTATGTTCTAGACTCTAAGAGGGCCTTTGTCCTAGGGGCTTATATCCTAGGGGGTTTATGTTCTAGAGGGCCTTTGTCCTAGGCGGCTTATATCCTAGGGGGTTTATGTTCTAGCGGGCCTTTGTCCGAGGCGGCTGTCCAAGGAGGATTATGTTCTAGAGGGCCTTTGTCCTAGCAGGTTTTTGTCCTTGGAGGCTTTTGTCCTAGCGGGGCTTATGTCCTATGGGTCTTATGTTCTAGAGGGCTTTTGTCCTCGGAGGCTTATGTCCTAGGAGGCTTATGTTCTAGAGGGCCTTTGTCCTAGGGGACTTAGTCCAAGGGGGGCTTTTGTCCTTGGAAGTTTATGTCCTATGGGGCTTTTGTCCTGGGGGCTTATGTCCTAGGGGGCTTATGTCCTAGGGGGCTTATATCCTATGGGGCTATTGTCCCACGGGGCTTTTGCCCTGGGGGCTTATATCCTATGGGGCTTTTCTTCTAGGGGGACTTAGTCCTAGAGCTATTGTCCTAGGGCTATTGTCCTAGAGAGCTATTGTCCTAGAGGGCTATTGTCCTAGAGGGCTATTGTCCTAGAGGGCTATTGTCATGGGGGGGGGGGGGCTTTGTCCAAGGGGGATATTGTCCTACACTCAATAACAATCACTATCTAGAAAATTCCTACGAAGTTTCAGACTTCTTATCATAGTCATGTCAAGATACAATCAAGCACACACAAGATGTCAGGTGAATTCTGGGTATATTTTCGTCTCTTTCGTGGCGCCAAAATTCGTGCATCGTCTCTAATACAAATTTCTCGCTTTAAATACAGATAAGCATAAACCAAACCCTCTCCATAACTTCCTATTCGGAAAATAAACTAGAATTTATAATAAGAAATGACCACTGTGCAGCCGAGAACAAATCCCCGTTGCTAAGCCCTTGTCATTCCCAGGAGAATTCAAACATGTTTCTGCCAGTTTGAAATGGATAGACGAGTTCGGACGCGTTGTTTACAGCAGCAACAGGTGTGACCGTGTAGTGGGGGTAAGTTACTTGGGGAAACCAGGTAACGATACAGTGTATGGGACCTTAATACTGTATTTCGTCGGTTGTAAATATTTTCTTGTTATCTATTACGTAGTGGGTGTGTGTGTGTGATAATTTACTCCACCCACTTGTCTCATCACTTCCACCCACTGTACTCACTCCCCACCCACGCATTAAACTCCTGGAGTATGTGTCCTGGTGACGGGACACGGCTTCAGCTAAGAGGAGGAGGGAGATATAGAGGAGGAGTTGGAGGAGGAGGATTGAGAATGAGGTAGTGATCGATGTCCGACACACACACACTGAGTCATGTAAGGTCACCAACCAGCCAGGTCACGCGGTCGAGTAATCCTGGCGATTGGGGGGGGGGGGGGGGAGGGGCTGAAACCTTGAGCGGGTGACCCTTGCTTCAACGTGTTTCACCTCGAATCCAGGAAAAAAAAGTCAAGAAAAAAGTCACATAAAAAGGCACGGAAAAAACCTAACCTAACCTACGTGCAATGCCACCATATATATATTGTGTTGTCAACGTGTACAAGTCATGAGCCTCTTTTTTCCTGTGGACTTTATTTCCGTCCACCTTCACCTCACACCTGTTAAGTTACTATGGGTGAAAGTCAATATCTCCTACTGAAGTCATTGAACTATACTTAGGAAACTCTTAAACCTGAACTCGCCTTACTGAAGTCATTGAGCACACCCTCCCCCACAACCACCAAGCTGTCACCCCCAGCAGTATGAGCGCGCCTTGGTCTCAGTATTGTGTACTGATGGAGGTGTCAGGAGTGGCCCTGCATACCTCCTCCTCCCCCCCCCCCCCCCCCCCCGTGTGAATTAACAGACAAAAGGCAGTGTAGTATCATAAAGGAGTGTAGTGAAAACAACACTCAATTTTACACTGGTTGTAGTGTCGTAACGCTTCTGCCTCGCACTAATGAGACCTGTGTTCAATCCTCAGCCCAGGGTCAGAGGTAAGAAGGGTATCAGTGTGACCCTAACCAAACACCATGGGTCGTAACGGAACAGACAAGTGGTGAAATAATAAATTACTTTACCAAACTAAGTCTAACGTTGCTTGGACAAACATAAATTAACGTAGCCAAACAACCAACCCTAACATGAGTGGTCAGTAGACTGGCAAATGAATTTTAATACTGATAAATGCAAGGTACTACAGATAGGGAAGACGAATACAAACGTTAAGTATAAACTAGGTAACACGGAAATAGAAAACTCAGTTTGTGAAAAAGATCTAGGTGTATTTGTTAGCAACGACTTGAAACCTAGAAAACAATGTATTAGCGTTCGCAACAAGGCAAACAGGATTCTAGGGTTCATATCTAGGTCTGTGAGTAACAGAACTGCTGACGTTATCTTGAAACTTTACCTAGCATTAGTGAGGCCACACATGGATTATGCGGTTCAGTTCTGGTGTCCTTATTATAGAATGGACGTAGATTCTTTGGAGAGAGTACAAAGAAGAATGACAAAAATGATCCATAATATTAGAAACCTTACATATGAAGAAAGACTGAAAAGCTTAGGCTTGCATTCATTAGAGAGGCGTAGAGTTAGGGGAGATATGATTGGTGTACAAGTGGGTGAGTGGGATTAACAAGGGTAAAATGGAAGATGTTCTGAAGCTCAGTAAAAACGAAATAACTAGAACAAATGGCTTTAAATTAGATAAATTCCGATTCAGAAAGGATATAGGCAAGCACTGGTTTGGTAATAGAGTTGTGGATATGTGGAATAGGCTACCGAGTGCTATAGTAGGATCGGGGACGCTAGGGAGCTTCAAGACGAAGTTGGATAGGCACATGGAAGTGCTGGGATGGGCCAGTCGGCCTCCTGCAGTATCCCACTTTCTTATGTTCTTATGTTAACATACTCGAACAATCTCAGCAAACCTTACCGAACTTACCCTAACATGCGCTAACCTAACTTATCTTTATCTTAACCAAACTACACCCCCCCCCCGACCTAACCAACATGAGCTCGGGTAGTGTGAAAAAAAATCGGGTCCGGTACCGGGTCTGGGTTCGGCGAGAAAATTGGGAGTGGCCAGTGTGCGGGGTATGTTGCCAGCAGCGGCCGGAAAAGGCAATCCTTTCCCACGCGGACCGCTCCCTCACTCCTTTCCGCTTTAACCTGACTTGCCCAAACGTGAGCCACACACCTGTTGGGGGGGGGGGGGAGAAGGGAGGAGAATGGGGGATAGGGGGATGGGGGAGGAGAATGGAAGGGAGTAATCAGTCTCCAAGTAAACAACAACATCTGTACTGTGGGAGGCAAGGGATAGGGGTGGGAGGAGGGGGATAGGGGTGGGAAATGGGGGAGGTTCTGCCTCCTAACATGTACAGGTGCAATTAATGACTGAGCTGAGGGAAGCTGTGATCCATCCCCCCTCTCCCCCACCCCTTCTCTGATAAGGAGGGGGATGATACTAAGTGTGTGGAATGAGACAAATGTTTGAATCTTGTATACGGGGTTGGTGGGGGGCGTCTCTGTGCTGAATAAAATCGTCTAGGATGAGAAAATAAAATATTAAAAAGAGCGTCCCCGCAGTGAAAGGGTTAACAATTGATCAGGACACAGATGAATGAGCACAACAGACTGTGTAATGTTTCTATGTTAAGGTGATGCCAGGTTGAGACAAGAGTAAAGTACATTTCCACGCATATAGTTGATAACCTTCCAACACACCAAAACCTCCTACTTCGTTGAGTAGATCTGGCAGTGACGTTCATCTCTCCCTTCACTATTTATTACAAATAAATATAACAGTTCAACATAACAATATACAGATACAATAAATTTACTCTATCCCTTTCACCCCTGATGAGCTCACTACCCCAGTCAATCAGATATCTGCAAACGCTGTTGTGTACTAGTTAGGCACGGGCTCTAGAATGTAGTCTCGTTCAAGATTCTTCGAACACTGCTGGAGATAGCTGGCAACTCAAGGCCGTTTGTTTACTATAGTAAACAAGCCCAACCATTAATTAAGCAACAGGGAACTAGGTAACCAAACAATTTTACATTCATTCATAATTTATACTCCGTACTATAATAAACAAACGGTCCCTAGTTGCCAGCAGTGTTCGAAGAATCTTGAAAGAGATTGTTCCTCAACATAATATTAGAGTTGGTCAACTCGGGTCTCAAAGTTGCTTATACTCAGTGCTATCATAACATTCTCTGGCAGGTTATCATAGAAATATATATCACAAATCATATTCCAAAGAAGTTAGCTCTGATAGTTGTCTGTACATGTAGCTTCTTTAACCTCTAGTGGGGAGGACATCCGCTAGTTCCAGATATGAACACCTGACAGTAATGTCCTTTGAAGTGCTTATAACTTTCTAGTAATCTCCCCTTACCCGCCTGAAGTATAAACGAAGCAACTGAGACGCTCTGATCTCTCTTGGTCAACACCATAAATATCAACATCTTTTAAAAATCCCAGAACCATGAGAAGTGTGAAGTCTCATGGTGACAAGGAGCCATCACGCACCACA